>CM019072.1:65687404-66287404 GCA_009667805.1 Leptobrachium leishanense | reverse complement strand
AGCAAGTGAAATGCATGCTCAATGGGATTCAGGTCAGGTGATTGACTTGGCCATTGCATAACATTCCACTTCTGTCCCTTCAAAAACTCTTTGGTTGCTTTTGCAGTATGCTTTGGGTCATTGTCCATCTGCACTGTGAAGCGCCGTCCAATGAGTTCTGCAGCATTTGGCTGAATGTGAGCAGATAATATTGCCCGAAACACTTCAGAATTCATCCTGCTGCTTTTGTCAGCCGTCACATGATCAATAAATACAAGAGAACCAGTTCCATTGGCAGCCATACATGCCCACGCCATGACACTACCACCACCATGCTTCACTGATGAGGTGGTATGCTTAGGATCATGAGCAGTGCCTTTCCTTCTCCATACTCTTCTCTTCCCATCACTCTGGTACAAGTTGATCTTGGTCTCATCTGTCCATAGGATCTTGTTCCAGAACTGTGAAGGCTTTGTTAGGTGTTGTTTGGCAAACTCTAATCTGGCCTTCCTGTTTTTGAGGCTCACCAATGGTTTACATCTTGTGGTGAACCCTCTGTATTCACTCTGGTGAAGTCTTCTCTTGATTGTTGACTTTGACACACATACACCTACCTCCTGGAGAGTGTTCTTGATCTGGCCAACTGTTGTGAAGGGTGTTTTCTTCACCAGGGAAAGAGTTCTTCGGTCATCCACCACAGTTGTTTTCCGTGGTCTCCCGGGTCTTTTGGTGTTGCTGAGCTCACCAGTGCGTTCCTTCTTTTTGAGAATGTTCCAAACAGTTGTTTTGGCCACGCCTAATGTTCTTTCTATCTCTCTGATGGGTTTGTTTTGTTTCTTCAGCCTAATGATGGCTTGCTTCACTGATAGTGACAGCTCTTTGGATCTCATCTTGAGAGTTGACAGCAACAGATTCCAAATGCAAATAGCACACTTGAAATGAACTCTGGGCCTTTTATCTGCACATTGTAATTGGGGTAATGAGGGAATATCACACACCTGGCCATGGAACAGCTGAGAAGCCAATTGTCCCATTACCTTTGGTCCCTTAACAAGTGGGAGGCACATCTGCAAACTGCTGTAAGTCCTACACTGTTCATCTGAGTTGGATGTACATACCCTCAAATTAAAGCTGACAGTCTGCAGTTAAAGCACATTGTGTTTGTTTCATTCCAACTCCATTGTGGTGGTGTATAGAGCCAAAGATGTTAGAATTGTGTTGATGTCCCAATATTTCTGTAAGTAGCTCGTAACTAAGGTCTGCAGACTATTACCAATCTTTTGACAGGAACAACTGCCTTTCTTCTGGGATAAAGAAACATGGTATCTGATAAGGTTTATAAAGCAATCTATTACATAATTAACCACGCCACTGCTGAGTTATTCCCCAGTGTCAGGAACGTGTGACTTTTTGAAAAATCATTTTTATTTCATTATACAGTAAGAAATATTTGAGAATGTATTCCTTACTGTAATAATATATTTGGCAGGCAGATGTTGCCCTCTACTGGCCAAGGGGAGTTACTGCAGCTCTGGGTTCCGTTCAGGATTAGCTGGGGAAATGTCATACAGACATATTCCCATCTAATTTTAAAAAATGTTAGCACCTCGGGGTTCACGCCAAAGGTGCTAAAAATTGGGGGCACCTTCTGAACTAAAATTAGTTCATTAATTTGCAATTATACAGCATAGCTCCAAATTGTTTAAACAAACAGGGATATTCAAAGAGGTCCGAATGGCTGCCGAAAGGGGGCCGAACGCTGAAAATCAACATTCGGTTACCTTTCCTGGCCATTTGGCTATCCAGAGAGCAGGCAATTCGCCAAATCGAGGCGAACTGCCTGCACATACAGTGCCTGTTCGGTGCCTGTTCGAGGGCAGTGAATCCCCATAGAGAAGCAATGCTTCGGCTATTCAGAGAGCAAAAACCAGCAGTGAAAGGTTGCCGAATTGTCCTGCTATTCGGTGGTTTAATTCAGCAGGTTTATTCAGGCGAATCCCATAGGCTTCAATGTTAAAAATATTCCCGTTTTAATCCAATATTTAATAAACCGTTCATTATAATATTCTACAGTAAAAAGTTTCTTTATTTTTCGATTTTTTTAGGACCTTTTATGCATTTTTGGTGATTTTTTTGCAAACATTTTTTTTTCTGTTTTTTTTTAAAATGTTTTTTTCTTTTTTCTGTAACAGCCCTTTTTATTATCATTCATTGGATCTTATATGTAAATTTCAGACATTTTCGCTCAGTAGTTTCTTTGCAAACAGCGTTTCACTTTTCAAACATTCAAGCAAACTGTTTTTTTTTTCTTCACCTCCTTCGTCTGCGGTGTCGGGTTTTTCCGACGGCTGCTCTGCGCTGTGATCGGCTCCTGCTCAGGTTTCTCCGGCGTCTTCGGTGGGTTAATCCAGATGTTTTTGCCGGTTTCGGTGTGCGTTTGCCCTCGTTTTGTGGTGAGTTTTCAGCAGGTTTTTGGCGACTTTTCCCCGCATTACGGCGGCCCTGTGGTGCTTGCTGAATACACCGCAGGGTCGCTGAAATGGGATCGCCGAATCAAGATGAATTGAAGAGAACGAAAAGTCACTGAACGTGTGGTGGCTTTTTGATTCTCTTTGAATAACCCTGACAGTCTCAGGCTGTTGAGGCTACTTCTAATTAACGTGTATAAACAACCATGATAGTGAAGGGGTTAACTTCTCCATTAGGACCACCTGTAACAGTTAGGTTGGAGGAAGGAGTAATGACCCTAAATCCCTCACTGTGTTGTTGAGGCACACAAATTAAATCACATGATTTCCTGAATTTAGGCTAAAATCCCAGTGCAATCCGGCCCGCTGCTTTAAAGCACCATGCATGGTTATTATTCTTTTGTTTGTTTGTGAATTGAGCTCTTCTTTTCATGATTACTCACTTTATGGCGTTTGATAAGGTAAAGACCCAAACTGAAAAGACTGGGACCTTTGTTCCACTGTAACCAAATTATAACATTCCTTCCCTCTCCTATCAGCATTACTTGATATACTACAGAGGCCGTGAACCTAAGACTGGACACGAAATTCTATTTTAGAAAAAAAAAACTATAAAAAGTATTTGTTCGGCAGGAAATTCATTCTTAAAAAAAAAATTAACCAAAACAACACAAATAATGTTCAAGCAGGAACCTTTTGAGAGAAAAAACTTGGACGCACTTTATTGAATAATAATAACATAAGACACATTGTTATTGATAAAGAATTCCGATATAATAGTAACTTTCATCCAAGCAAAGTCAGTGTTCCAAGTGCTCAATTAATACACAGCTTTTAGGTTTGTAGATCTAGCGTTCATGTTGTAAGTATCAGCATGCCGTAATGTAGCAGGTGCTGATAAAGAATGAAAGATCTCTAGTGAATTAATTTGGCTGGCTTTTCTTTTCTTTGCTTTATTTTTTCCTCTTTTTTTTCATTTTCTCGCTTTTTATTTGGCCTTGATAGAGCTCTCAGTACCGAATCCAGAAGCAAAACAGTTATCTCCCCCACTTGAGTGTCCTTCACCTCAAGAATTAGAGCTTGAGATACTACGTGGAAATCTAAGACACACAAAACAAATTCCCCATTATTCATCATGGACTATTGCTCTATGTTAACTCTACAGCTATTATTTATTTTTGCTTTTACTGTTTTTATATATAGCGTCTATTCAATGCATAATGATACCCAATGGAAGCAGGCAATGATTTTGACTCTGAATTTTATTAGTACATATATATTCATAGGTTTGCATCTGACATGGAACTAAGGGATCTAGGGATGTGCATGGCTGAAAAATTTGTTTCGTTTAGTTTCGTTTAGTTACGTTTTTAAATAATTTCGTTTTCGGAATTTCGTAACTAATTTCGTTTCATATTTTGTTTCGGATTGATTTGAAATTTCGAATCGATTCGATAGTTGTTGATATTCATTTGATAGTTTATTCGATAGTTGTTGATATGCATTTGATAGTTCTTTTCAAATTCAATAGTTGATATAAATTATTCAAATTCATCTTTTATGATGATGACACAATGTAAAACGAAATAAATTTGTTATATACCGTTTCGTTTCGAATTCGTATCGTATCTTCAAAGCACTTCCGATATACGAATGATCAAATTTCGTTACAAATTCTGTATTTTTCCGAAACAAATGCACATCTCTAGAGGGATCTTATTAACCCCAGTCAATGCATGTAGTCTGACAACATGTGTAACATTATAACATGCATTATGGAGGTTTGCATGTGAGTAGGTGATAAATCCAACAAGCCAATTACATTCAAACTTACTCTGCACGTGCAAAATAAACTGGAGATATCCAATCAAGGATAGTGACAGCTGTTGTTTTTTTTTGAGAAAGTATTTTACCAGGAAGGATACATTGAGATTTCTCTCGTTTTCAAGTATGTACTGGGTGGCGAGCATGTACCGTTAGGTGTCTTGCCCAAGGACACTTACTGGAGAGGTTGGCTGCAGACGAGGAGATGAGCGTGATGTCGGGTTTCCACCGTCCAGTTCGTCTTTCTGATCCCACAGCTTGGCATCAATCTGGGGCTTCTCCCACAGTAGGGGGACATCTTGGATGTCAGCCCTCACTGTGGGACTTCCCCCTGCCCACTGATATCATCGCGAGAGGTAGTGATGATGTCAGAAAAGAAATTCCCAGGGGGATCCCATTACTGGAGACACAGGGGTTATTTGGACCCCTGTGTTTCTGAAACCATATGTTCCAGAGGTTTGAGGTGTCTCTGGAAAGAAGAGACTCCGGCTTTTCCACTGATTCCTGTCATGACCATATAAGTTGTAAAACTAAAAAATTATATTTCTTTCTGTTTTATTTTAAAGCTGAAGCATTGTATACATTTCAGTTATAATGTACACAATGCTGTCGCAGTGCTACCTTCGTTTTTCCCACGTTGAGAGCGATGGTAGAGGTGGTGACATAGTGCATTATTGTACACTGTGTCATTGATACGGTAAAACGCAGTAACGCTGCAAGACCTGGCAGGGGCACTTTGCAGCCTGGTATCTCCATGCAATAAACGCCACAAAGTCAATTGAGGTATTATTGGAAAGGTCACGGTCTGGCCTTTCCAAGGATTCCAAACATTATCATGCAAATTGTATATTGTTATTATCAGGTCTATTCAAAGAAAGGTGAAACTCAGGAGAATTGTCAGGAGAAGAGAACAATCCAAATAGCCGATTTGGATAGTGAGATAATTTAGAGAATTTTTCTGGTTGGGCAATTTTGACTAGAATTTTCACTTCTCCAGTCATTCTCCTGAGGTTCACCTTTCTTTGAATAATTCCATATAAGTCGGTGACATTGTCCATTTTTCATGCATAACATGAGCAATTATTCACTTTATCATTTCCTACATTTGGGAGCAAGTTCAGTGGTTTATACATAGTTAGATTATTTATGAAACACAGTGCGGCAAAATACAGGAGAAAAACATATGCAATTTTAACCAAAATTTAAAAAAACATATTTCCTTAAGAGAAAAGCAGTAAAAGGTTCTCCATTTATGATCTTTTAAAAGACTACCCTAAAGAATATATAACTATAGCCATAACGGATTGAATGATAAAATGTGGGAAAATAATTTTACGCGCTGTAAATAATTGAAATTTTATTAGACATTTACACTCTTTTGACATTTTTTTGTTATAGCATTCTGACGTGACATAGATATACACATAGTAATGATATGACCCAGGACATACTTGAAAACGAGAGAAATCTCAATGTATCCTTCCTGGTAAAATCCTTTGCAAATAAATAAATAAATATATTTTGAATTTGCTGAGTTTACAGAAAAAAACAATATTTAATTTTGTGTTGGTCCTTTAATAAAACATTACTTCAAATAGCGTTTAAACATGATGAGCATGAAATGGTGAAAATGAGTTCAGCACATGGTGTGAAATGGTACAGCAGCGAAAGGGTTAATGGCTCACTTGCGATCCAGCCCATGACTTTTTATTCGCATGGATATTGCTAGTAAAAAAAAAAATGTTTTACTGAAAAAAATTCCATGAATTACAGCTCCTATTAGATTGTAAGCTCTCGAGCAAGGTCTTCTCTTCTATCGTTCTATGGGCTCTATTACATTCTCTGCGCATGCAATTTTTTTGCGCGCAGCATTAAACGTTAAAGCGCGTAAATTAACGCTTGTATTCCGATCTGAGCGCATTTTTTCATCCGTCAAAAAATAACGTGCGTAAAAAAGACGCGCAAAATTGCGCGCGCAAAAATCGGTGGGCAGACAGTTTTTTCACGCGATTCAGCCAATCAGAATTAAGAACCACAATTGTCTCCCGTTCAGTTTAAGCGCCTGCCAAAATCAATCTGAGCATATATGCTGCAGCAATAAAAAAAACACGCACCACCTCTCAATTTTATGGTTTGGGTATGTGTAGAATGTGTAACTATACTGTGCTGTATTTTTTTTTTGGGCTGGTGTTTTTCGTTTCAGCCAGAACATTCAGATTTGCCATTAACACCAGCTTTTAAAAGACGTTTAAAAAAAATTATGCGCGCAAACGTCGTTCGTAAAAATCTGCGCATCGATTGTAATACCATCAGTGTACCAGCGCACAATCGCATTTGCACTCACAATGTTAAGTATGGGATGCGCACGAACATGCGCTCGCGCAGGGTCACTCGCGTTAGACGTTAACGCGCATCGTTTGCGCGAACATCGTTATACGACGTTCAGTGTAAAGGATTTTGCCCCTCGCGTTAATGCGTTTTTGCGCACTCGCACATTTTTGCGCGGAAAATGTAATAGAGCCCTATGTGTTTAACTTGTATGTTTATTTGTTATTCTATTGTGCAGCGTTACGGTACTTATTAGCACTTTATAAATATTTGTAACTGGAACTTTAAGAAGAATTACTGAAGAGCCGACGCAGCACATCTTTAGTCGGGTGGGATACTTGAAAATTTTTAAAAAAGTGAAGTAATCACACCCGTTAGATATTCCTACACTGAAACTCAACCATATTTAATGCACTACAACTCCCATGATCCACAATGTGTCATAGATTGTCAATAGGAAGGCGGATTGAAGTTGCCTTGTGAATTGAACCGACTTTCTGTCTGTCCACTTTGATAAGCTGCAGCCTTGTGTAAAGACCAGAGGAATAGTTTTGGAGCCGACGCATCCCTTTCCTTCTGCCAAAACCAAAAGAGCGTTCTGAAAACAAAATTCTTGGATGGGAACATAAAAGGATAGGTGTGGAATGTTGTCTGATGGCGCAAGGTCCTTCCTCAAAGACAAAAATGTTCATCTTCCCACACTGCTATATTCCTTGCAATGCAGCCCTTTTTAGCAATATGGGCTAGTGACTTGTACGCACGCCAAGATCAGAAATCATATCCAGATACCCAGACCCTCCAGGGGGTGCCAAGACATCTTTTTAGGCTGCGGGCACACGAGCGCACTGAGTGCATTCGTGTGAAAACTCCTCCCTGCATCCGTCGCAGCTTGCTGATGGCTCGACGGGGAAGTCTACATGGTGTAGCCGCACACTGGGTGCGCGTTACACCAGACGTGCTGAAACCCTCTCCGTCAAAAAGCTACGGCGTACGTTGGACGAGGCTACAAACGCGATGTGTTTTGTAGCGCTGAGTGCACTAACTGCACTCAGCGAGGTGGCCACACGGGCGTCAGTGGAAGGATCGTCCACTCTCATGGATGTTCCTTCCACTCTCAGGTGCGCTCGTGTGACCACGGCCTCAGTTAGGCTGGGGTCAGACGAACGCAGTGCGAACATGCATTGAGCCGCACTTTATTACGGCCGTAGTAGCATCAAATGACATCCAATGACGGCCAATATACGAAGTACGGCTGCACGAAAGTTCGGCCGCGCAACGCAAGCGGCAAACGAACGCATTTTTTTGAGAACGTGGAAACGCTAGTACTGACGCACAGAGTGCGCTGTGTCGGCATAGCGGCGTGTGTGCGTGATTAGGAGACGTCAGACGCTGCACATGTCTGGCCAACATCATGTCCATTTGTTTTTTTATAGCTCCGTTAAAAAATATGGCCGACATTGTGCATCGAGTGACTGCTATCGCGTCTTCCGTGCGTTCGGATGCATTGACGCACTTTTGGGGGTAGACGTGAAAAATACGTTCGTCTGACCCTAGCCTTAGCGCTGCTCTGGGTTCACTGCATTATCTGTATTATTATATACGTGCATGTGTTATGTATGCATTGTGCGGAAGTAACATTATATTTTAATTATTATTATTATTGTTATAATATTATATTTCTTACATATTCATTTTCTGTGTTAATCTGTATATATGTGTTTTGTTTTTAATATCTTGCATTTATTACTTTGTATTTCTGTAACAACTGTAACAATTCAATGTTCTTGAACCCAGGACATACTTGAAAACGAGAGGTAAAATACTTTAGAAATACATGTATTAGTTATTTTTTTATGTTTATTTAAAGTTATTATATTATTTATTTTGCAATATATTGTAATATATTTAAAGTATATTATATACTCTGCAATAAAATTTACCACCCCCTCCTTTATTTCACCTTGGAATTTTAGATAAAAAGGGAAACAATCAGGAAGCATTTAACACAATATATACCCCAAAACTAACCTTTGGAAGAAGATTTTTTTCCTGTTCAGCTCCTTTGAGCACTGGCATTCTATATCTGTCTGTCTGTCTCATATACAATATACAGTGCACGCCACTTAAATGCACTATTAGACATTTTAAAAACACCCAGCTGATGCTATATTTATAATGATGGAGATTTAGATACAAATTGTGATCGCAAGATATTTGAGCCTCCCACAACATCAGTGTACTCCATCCATCCCAGCGGGTTCCTATTCTGAACAACCTAATGCCTGCCTTTATGAGATTAACGTACTTGCCTGCGCAACTGCCTCCAGGGGCTCGCTGCAGAGCAATGTTAAATAGGGGCTGCAATGAAGTGAACCATGTGACTAGGGAGTGGTGGTGCAAGCCTAATAGGGTGGTCAGCCCTAAACATGTAATACACAGGAGAGGGTGAGGCTGCTGCACTAAAACCTTAACACATGAGTCTCAAGGTTTACAGGTTCTCCACTGCAGCCACTATTTAACCTTGAGCTGCAGAAATCCCCAGCTTATGTGTAGACACAAAGACACCATCAGGGTTATTCAAAGAGATCTGAATTGCTGGCGAAAGGTAACCGAATGCTAAAATTCAGCGTTCGGTTACCTTTCTTGGCCATTCGGCTATCCAGAGAGCAGGCAGTTCGCCAAATGTTGGAGAATTGCCTGAACATACGGTGCCTGTTCGAGGGCAGTGAAATCCCCATAGAGAAGCAATGCTTCGTCTATTCAGAGAACACAAACCAGCAGGGAAAAGTTGTCGAAATGCCCTGCCATTTGGTGGTTTAATTCGGCAGGTTTATTCAGGAGAATCCCATAGGCTTCAATGTTAAACATATTCCCGTTTTAATTCAATATCTAATAAACCGTTCATTATAAAATTCTGCAGTAAAAAGTCTCTTTATTTTTAGATTTTTTAGGGTCTTTTAAGCATTTTTCGTGATTTTTTTTCCAAAAACAATTTCAGATTATTTTTAAAAACGTTTTAATCGTTTTTTCTTTTTTCTGTAACAGCCCTTTTTATTATCATTCATTGGATCTCATATGTAAATTTCAGACATTTTCGTTCTGTAGTTTCTTTACAAACAGCGTTTCACTTTTCAAACATTCAAGCGTACTGTTTTTTTTTTCACTCCATTCGTCTGTGGCGTCGGCTTTTTCCGGCGGCTGCTCTGCGCTGTGATCGGCTCCTGCTCGGGTTTCTCCGGCGTCTTCGGCGGGGTTTAATCCAGATGTTTTTGAGGGTTTCAGTGTGCATTCGCCTGGGTTTTGCGGTGAGTGTTTGGCAGGTTTTCGGCGGCTTTTCCCTGCACTACGACCACCCTGTGGTGCATGCTGAATACACTGCAGGGTCGCCAAAATGGGATCGCCAAATCGCACCGAATTAAGGAGAGCGAAAAGTCACCGAACATGCGGTGGCTTTTTGATTCTCTTTGAATAACCCTGTATGCCCAAGCTGTAATATAAATGCAGTAGCACTTTTTGGGCAGCAGAGGGAGCCCTCTACAGTAAACATATAGGGCCATATTACATAGTTGGTGCTAACTTAACCAGAGCTGTTGTAAACTGAAAACCTCCATAGGCTATAATGGCTCTGGGAAGTTTACAACTGCTCTGGTTAAGTTAGCCCCAACTATGTAATATGGCCCATAAAGTGGGACACCGCTGTATATCTATACCAGGTGGGTAATGGTAAGTCATTTTCCATATAGACACTTGGTCCTGCTTATTATAGAAAAATCACTTGGTAGTGAAGGGGTTAATCGCTACATGATCTCTATATTTAATTTTTAACCTACACATGGCTTGAACTCACTTGTTATACGAAGCAAAAATCTGTTATTTTTTAAAAAAAACGTGACGATGTTAACGTCTACAACTAAATATGAAAATGCTTCTGTTTTTTTCTCGTTTAGATACAGAGAGAGTTAGTTACAGTTACAAGTATTTATAAAGCGCCAACAAGTTCCATAGCGCTGTACAATGGGAGAAACAGAATAAGAAATTTACATACACGTTACACACACAGAACAGAAGGAGAGAGGACCCTGCTCGAGAGTTTACAATCTGAGAGAGGGGGGACACACTAGGTGAGGGTAAAAAGTCCCAATCCTGGAAGACTTTTCTTGATATAATTAGTTATTGCTGAAAGTGGGAAAAAGCTCTTTAAAGAAAAAAAAATCCTCCAAGAACTAATTAGATTTTTGTTTACATGTCGAAAACGCAGAGCAAGCAGTTCATTCATTCTGGGTGGGAGAGAAAAGTACACTCATTGTACAATGTAGCCGTGAATAAAACATGTGTCATCACAACTCAAGCATAAAGAATCATGGTGTTGACTTTCCAACTTGTGCTTATGCAACTTCCAGAAGATACCAATAAAACTTAAAAATATCTTCATGTGGCATGATGCCTGTGTATAGAAATTACAGTAACACCTTGTATCTGTACTGTACAGGGATTTTCAGTCTTTATAACCCCCTGAATCCTATCCGTGTACAGCAGTGAGCCGCGTTCAATACCTCAGCAGCAGCTGAATTGATGCAGCGCAGCAATTCAGTTTGCTGCAGCAGTGTCATTGAACGCTTTGGATGCGAATTTCCAAGCAAAAATGGCCGACGATGCCCCCAGCTCATATTGTAAAATTGCCCCCAGCTCACACACATGGGTATATAGTGCTGCTGGCTTCAAATGAATTTTTAGCAGAGCTGAGCGCCTCTGCATAGGGGAAAAACATATCAGGGGGGATATAAATTTTACTATTACAGTTCCATTTCTTTTTATATTTTATATTACCACTTAAATGTAAATAGTTACCATTTTCCAGTAAATATTTTGTGCTTTGGTCAACAAACCCCTTGAAATGGACATTGCCGTACTGGATAATAACCTGCTCCATGGCGGCGGCCATCTTTACTACGTCACACTCAGCTACGCGCAGCGTCTCAAGGAGTCGCTGCAAGTGCTAAGTTAGCAGGGCAGAGCGCTGAGCGGCAGAACAGCGTTCAGTGGCAAGTTGCTAACTTAGCACTTGCAGCAGCTGAGGTATTGAAAGCGCCTCAGAGCTCTGCCTGTATTCCGCCCTTTCCTTGGCTGTTGTAACGCAGCAATAAAGTTTGTTGAATGTCTTGCAACTCCTTGCAGCTTCTTCACGGTACTACAGGATGACGGGAGTGAGATCTCACAGTGAATTTCGTTTCTCCACACCTTGAATTAATAGGTACGCAGAAGGGATTTTAGTCGCTAATTTGTTGTTTTCACTGTATTCGATACAAAATCGGGATTGCACGTTTTTTGGTAGTGAAAGGGTTAAGTTCAAAATCACCAAAAATACACGGTTTTCCTTTACAACTACTTTAACTCTTCGCGACTCTCCACCGATGCAGCAAAGACAAGATGTCACAGATGACACCTTAGGAAAATAAAAATAAACTGGATACATATTTTTTTGGCCGAAGACGTAGATATTAGCGTGGGTCAAAACATCTTCCAAAAATATCGCAGGAAATCCTGAGGTGAAAGACAATGGAACAAGTTTTCAACGTCACTTGGCCAGCCTACCACAAGTAAATAAACCAAAATGGTTGCTCTGAGATACGAGGAATGACAAGTAAAGCCTTATAATAAAAGAGTTAGGATTTGGCAGAGATCGATTTAATAGAAGCGACCGCACAACAATTACATTTTTGGTGAACTCAGTGTCGTTATTAGATTTATTTTTGTTATCTGGGATGACGTGCTTGGAGCTTTTTGGATTTTTCCAAAACGACGTGTTGTTTTTTCTTTTTTTCTTTAATGTCTTTTTTTTTTTTTATTTATTCCCAATCATAACGAGCGCAAAGTTACTAATTTATCAGAGAAAACTAATCTCTCTAACGAGCCAAATCCTGACGACTTTCTTTTGGGTAGAGATAATAGGAGCAGAAAGAGATAAGTCTAAAAGCCATGTAAAAAGTTCCCTGGCGGATGACTTATTGCCCAGAACTCTACATGTACGGTAATGATATATGTTCATACGTGAGATCTTGCTGATATCATTTGTCATGTTCAACATTAGTTTCATCCATTATTTATCACAAAGTGCATTTTGTGTGTTGGAGAAAACTGCCATCTGTCTGGAATTATAGCATTTTTTTTTTCTATCCGATGAACATTATCATTAATCAAGAAGAATTCTCTGGTTTGGACCACATAAAGAGCAGTAGGTGATGCCTGATGTAAATTTGAATCTCTCCGCATATCTTCTCCCCACAAATCCCTATGATTTACACGGGCTCATTTTGTCTGCAGCCTTTGTCCTTTTATACTTGGCTGTTGGTCAGGTGTGTCAGACGCTCCACAATAAAAGTAAAATGAAACAAAATATCCGTACGAGGGAGTGAGGAAGTATATTAAAATTGTTACAAAAAAAAAAATGCTCCGTAGATTGACTGAAAAAGAAATGTAAAATCTTTATTATATTTATATATCATATTTTAGTCAGATCACTTTTTAAAGTATTTTTGATGGCGTCCAGTTTTTTCATCTCCTATGAATCAGAAAATAAAGTCTGTACGTTTCAATATCTATCTAGGGATTGATTCATGCCTCCCATAATGATCTTGTGATGTTTAGTATTATGTTGACCCCTTCACTATTACCCCTTCACTATTACCCCTTACCGAGATATCTCGGTCTGCAGCCCAAAAACAAATTAAATTCTTTGCTGCAAAATAATTTTGTTTGCTTTTGGGCTGCAGAAGGTGCCCTCGAAGTTTTAGCCCTGTGGGCATAATGCCCAAAGAGCTAAAACTGTGTAAAATCGGCAAACTGAATGTCCTGACATCAGACATTCAGGAGCCGATGAAGCTGCAACTATAATGGCTGTAACTCAATTTGGTAGTAGATGGCGCCATCTACTGTTGAAATATGTTATTACAGTAAGAAATACACTGGGAAATGCCCAAATATTTCTTACTGCATGATTAAATAAAAAAGATTTTTCAAAAAAATACTGGTTCCTGACAATGCTTTTTTTGGAAAATCACTTGATAGTGATGGGGTTAGGGTCGAGTATACCTCATCTTAAAAAGCACCCGCTGGTGCCCTGATATTGAGTAAACTCAATTTGGTCTTATTTTGCAGCAATGCAAAGAAATTTTGTTTATTGCAAAATAAATTCACTTGCAAATAATATCCAGAACATGGAATTTCAACACATCAGACAGGACAGCCAATGAAGACAGACAAAACACAGGAGCTTCCTCCACACTGCCAACACTAAAAATTTATTAGATTTATACAAAGCCGTAGGTGCTTTTCAGGACAGCCAATGTGCTGAAATTATTTGCATAGCTTAGCGTTGCGTTTTTCCTGTTTGTAAACACGGTGCACAATCTATAGTGTAAATGTAGTAGCACTTTTTGTCCAGTAGAGGGAGGCCTCTGCCTGCAAAATAGGGCTTTACCTACATTGAACATATACAGTGGGACACCTCTGTATATATATATATATATATATATATATATAATATATATTTATTGTGTGGCTAACAGAAAGACATTTGCCATAAACCATAGGGTCCTGCCAGTGATTTTATGGAAAATAATTTGGCATTGAAAAGGTTACAGACTATAATTTCCAAAAAAAGAACATTACAACATAACATGTTTATTTTTAAACTATAAATTTTCTGTTTGTTGAGTTCCAAAATGTAGGCCATGGTTTCCAAGTTAGGAAATATTTCCAACACACATAAAAAAAAAAAAAAATTTTTATAAGATAATATCTAGACTTTCCTATTTTGGCAAACTTTCTGTAACGTAGAGGTCATCTCCGGAATAAACTGTTACATTAATTATGCATCCTAACACCTACATACCTGCCTTAGAAATAAAACAAAAAAAATCTACAATCTAAAGAGTGACTTATACAGAGTTAATGAGAGTACCGAAAACTGAGGAATCTCGATCCCCCCGTCCAGTCCTCGATCAGGACTTAAGGAGGTGTCAGCTCGCGAGAGCCATGGAAGAGAAAACATTTTCCATATGTGACATATCCAGGGGAAAAGGGCAGCTTGGAATTGATAATGACAAATAATGGAATACATGGATTTAATACCGTTTCACGAAGAATTAAATGGAGGGAGTGTCTTCTCCCCCTCTCCTTTTCCTGAATAAGATATTAGTTTGAAATATGGAAATTTATCAACAGATCCCCTTTATTTACTGTAACACTGTCAACTGATTGTTCGTGGTTTTGTTTAAATAAAGTATTTAAAAAAACGACAAAAAAGAGAGAGTGTCAGAGCCCATTGTGTCTAGACCAATGTTTCCCAAACCAAGGTTTAAGGATTCCCTGGATCCTGCAATCACTGAGCAGCAAATCATATCACCTGTGCTGTGCTTCATAAATCTGGCAAACCTGGCCTGTCAGCGGGTCCTGGCAGTCCAGAACCTACGATTGTGCATTTTTTTACAACTAAAAAGTGAGGTCATGTTTTCTTCTATCAGGTGGGACATAGGTCAAAGGTCTGTCATTGTTTGTACTCCTTATGAGATGGTCTTCCCAACTCTTGAGAAGGAGAGCTTTAGAAACTGAAATCTAATTTTCTGGCAAATGACTGTGGCTCTACCACCATGCATGAGAACAGAGAAATACCTGAGGCACCACATATACTCACTGTCCAATTTATAAGGTACACCTTGCTAGTACCGGCTTGAACCCCCGTTTTGCCTTCAGAACTGCCTTAATTCTTCGTGGCATAGATTCCTCAAGGTGTTGGAAACATTGCTCAGAGATTTTGGTTCATATTGACATGATGGCATCACGAAGTTGCTGCAGATTTGTCGGCTGCACATCCATGAGGCAAATCTCTTGTTCCACCACATTCAAAGGTGCTCCATTGGATTGAGATCAGGTGACTGTGGAGGCCATGGGAGTACAGTGAACCCATTGTCATGTTCAAGAAACAGTTTGAGATGATTTGAGCTCTGTGTCGTGGTGCATTATCCTGCTGCAAGTAGCCATCAGAGGAAGGTGGTCATAAAGGGATGGACATGGCCAGCAACAATACTCAGGCCGTGGCGTTTAAATTATGCTCAATTAGAACTAAGGGGCCCAAAGTGTGCAAAGAAAATATTCCCCTCACCATTACACCACCACTAGCCTGAACCATTGATCCAAGGAAGGATGGATCCAGACAATGGCATGTTGTTTATGCAAAATTCTAACCCTATCATCTTAATGTCGCAGCTGAAATCGAGACTCATCAGACGAGGCAACGTTTTTCCAATCATCTATTGTCCAATTTTGGTGAGCCTGTGCAAATTGTAGCCTCAGTTTCCTGTTCTCAGCTGACAGGAGTGGCACCCGGTGTGGTCTGCTGCTGCTGTAGCCCATCTGCTTCAAGGTTGGACGTGTTGTGCGTTCAGAGATGGCATTCTGCATACCTTGGTTATAACAAGGGGTTATTTGAGTTACTGTTACCTTTCTATCATCTTGAACCAGTCTGCCCATTCTCCTCTGACATCAACAAGGTATTTTCGTCCTCACAACTGTCGCTCACTGGATATTTTCTCTTTTTCAGACCATTCTCTGTAAACCCTAGAAATGGTTGTGCGTGAAAATCCGAGTAGATCAGCAGTTTTTGAAATACTCAGACCAGCTCGTCTGGACCAACAACCATGCCACGTTCAAAGTCACTTAATCCCCTTCCCCATTCTGATACTCGAATTGAACATCAGCAAGTCGTCTTCATTCCATTTTAGCGTCAACTATGTAACAGGGCCTAATGTTTCCTTCCTCTATCAGAGTGAATTAAAGGATTTTGTTACATAATCTTGATAATAAATTATATATATATATATATACTGTTTATGTTGTTTGTGATGCACTTTTCTTCTAAGAGTTAAAGGACTTGTTTTATTTTTATAGACAAAATAGCTGAATAATCGGGGGATCAATACATCATGCATCTAATGCCTCTTTTTGACACACATGAACCGGTCTCTAGTCCCAGGAGGAGATGGAAAATATCTTGCCTTTTTTACCTTTTCCTATTATCCCATTTGTCAGCAATCTGTGCTATTTTTGAGTCTGTGGACACTCACTAAAACGACTCTGCTGAGACCTTTAAAGACTAATAGAGTATGTGCAGCCACACACTAGACACACGTCATGTTTAGTCCATATAAATGAGCCGACACATTCTGGTGAGTTTGTTGTCTTCCCGTTGAATGATCGAACGGATGAAAATTTGTATATACAGTGTGTAACCTACACTACATGCTGCATGGGAAGCCCCAACGAAAGACGATCATTGCACCCGTCAGGAAGATAAATATATTATACATGCTGCAGCATTCACCCATCAACTATCTGATATATCCTCCAAGAATGTATTCATTATTAGAGTTTCTGACCAAAACAATGATATGTTAATGTTAACCCTCAATTTCTAATCCAACACCAGATAAAAGTAAAACGTATGTGAAGAAATAAGAAATGTATCCGACAGCATTGTAAAATAAGGGAAATAGGCATGGGGCTTTAAAGGGGCTTTAAAGGGATAAACTATTAAAAATAGAGTTCCTTTTTAGCCCTTGAATATTTGGTCAGATGCTACTGCACAATTATTGGTTTTATATATTTTTTTATTTTTAGGAGATTTTACTCACCTTTCCTCCCTCAGCGAGCGCGGCTCTTCCTCTTCAGCTTGGGGTCTTCTGAATCCGGAGGTCCCTGAAGCTTTCCACACAAATTGCGTAACATAGGAGCCATAAATTGCGCATCGCTCGGAATTAGGGGTCAAGTCAAAAAAAATACAAATGTGAATCTCATCCAAACTTCCCCATTTAAGGGCCCTATTTCTTTATTGGCGCTAAAATGGGGATGCTATCGGGTCAAACCTGCAGGTTTCCCTGTAGCGTCTTGTCTCCATTTTAGCATCATATTACGGGGCAGGCACTAATTCGGCAGCCTGACCCAGAACGCAGCACTACTCTGGGGGATACTCACTGTAGCACTTCCGCACCACCGCAAGTATCACCTCCTGGCATCCATAGGACTCCATGGAGGGATGCAATGTCAGGCCGTGAACCCTGCGGGAGATCGTGCAGGGCCGTGGTGTGAACGTGGAGGGAGGCTGGGGACTTTTTGTCCCCAGTCTCACTCTGCACCCGGCAGCCGGAATTCTGTGATTCTGCAAAAGCAGAATCAGTTAGCTCCAGCTTCTAGCAGTAGTTAAATTTTAGGTTTGCGCACCAGTGCGTTAATTAGCGCTAGGACTTTGTAATATCTTTCTTATCCTAACGCTAATTACTGATTGCGCTCCCCATGGTAAGTATAGAGTGCACACAGTACGGTAAGCTTGTGCAAGCTAGCGCAATCATCAATGCGCTAACTGATTTCTCACGGGTGTAACTGTAGGAAGGTAATATGAGCGGCCATGCGGTAAAGTCACTTATCCTGACGTTAATTCACCCGAACGCTGCAGTTAGCGTTCAGTTGGGAAAGGAGACCTAAGAATTTAACCTAAACGCAAGGGAAATGGGACAAGCTGCAAGAGGCCATAACCATCCAACCAACTGTGATAAGGTGCCCTCTTGGCTTGTGCCGCTAAGCATATAACGTCAATAAGAGGCGCATATCTTTAAAACTTTATTCAGTTTTAAAATAAAAGCAATGTTTCGTTCTAACTGCCCTTAATCATGCGTGAACACTGGCTGGTCGTGTTCAGAGGAAGCGTTGGATCACGTTGTTTGGAACTTCAAAGATTGCACTTCGTCGATATTAAAGTGATGGTCTTCATTGAACTCCCATAGAAATAATGGTAAAAACAACATTAGATGACTTTAAGTGGCATCTAACTAAACCCTTTCGCTGTGGACGACGTGACCCAAATGTTGTCCTGTTAGGATGCAGACGATGTGGGGGACATGTCATTGCGGCCACTCTCTTTTCCATTGCTCCCACAGTGGATCAATCCTTCTTCTGGTGGCTATTGGCCTGCACTGCTCCTCCTAGTCACACAATGTCATATTATTGGAAAGACCCCCCCTAACTCCAGCAGAGTTGTAGAAAATTTAGCAGTGGAAGCAGGGGTCTTTTGGACCTCTGTATCTCCACTTCTATACACCCCAAAAGGTCAAGTGAGGTGTCATTGGAAAGACCAGATTGTGGAGGAGATGACGCAATATGGTGTTGCCCACTGTGCCATCTTAAACATAAACTGGCTTCCCACTGGCAACAGAGGTACGGGTACTTCTGTCAATGAAAGAATGATGGTGAATAAGCTCTACAACAGTGTTTCCCAAACCTTTCCTCAGGACCCAGTACCAAGCCAAGTTTTCAGATAACTGAAGCACAGCACAGGTGATATGATTTGCTGCTCAGTGATTGCAGGATTAAGGCTAGGGTCAGACTGAGGCAGTGCGAACGCGCGTTCTGGCGCACATAATCACGGCCGCACTAGCAGCAGATGACGGGCAATGACGGCCAATATACGACGTACGGTCGCACAAAAGTCCGGCCGCGCAACGCAAGTGGAAAATGAACGCATTTTTTCGAGAACGTTAAACCGCTGGTACTGACGTACAGAGTGCGCTGCGGCCGCATAGCGGCGTGTGTGCGTGATTAGGAGACGTCAGACGCTGCTAGTGTGCGGCCAACATAACGTTCAAACAGACGGATTTCCCTAGACTTCTTTTCACCCCATCGTCATGAAATACGTCCAGAATTGCGCATCGTCTGACCACTTAAGCGTATTCCGTGAAAAAATGCGTGCGCACGCATCGACGTACATTTTGACGGTGGCCGCAGAAAATGCGCTCATCTGTCCCTAGCCTAAGTTAGTGGGTCCCGAAGACCAGGGTTGAGAAACACTGCTGTATAGTGAATCTAGCTTTGAGATCCTTGAGAGATCTTACGGTTCATATCTTGATCAAGCAGAGAGCTTTCAAATCTTGCCCAATGTTAATGCATGTTGTTCATAGAGACGACGTTTTATTACAAAAACATTACTTATTTTTCCCTTCTTCATTTCTCCATCGTTTCTGCACCTAAATATCACCAATCACCATATCACAGTGATGCCCGAGGAATAAACCCACCCTGAATTAATTTATGGTGTGCTGGAATTTCTCTATTTATTGCTAAGTTTCATCATACGCTGCTCTCTTGCATTTATACACAATGTTGCGGAATATTTACTTTAAATCATGACACCAATATCCCATTTGGCTTTGACACTGGAAGAAATGAAGATATATTATATTTCTTTTCCACTATCTATTTTTTAGAGGATGAAAAGCTTCTTGTAACCTGGAGCCGGCATGTATTTCATTTCTGCAGCAGAACATACATCACTAAGCTCTGGAACATTGATCACAGGGAACGTTTACCCCAAGCGGGATTTATATGATCTTCATCACAGTCATCGCAGTGTTAGATCTTAAATAAACAAATTTCTGACGGTGTCTAATTCCTAGTGGCTAATTCTCTCATATTCTTTTCCCAACTGTATTGATACAAGGTATCAAATAGGAGAATTGAAAATGGAGAAGGAATCACATAGATGCGCTGTATACATCACAACCATTTACACAATCAATCTGATTTTATGATATAATAGTAAATATAATATTTGTTTATAAATAATCCAAATGAACAAAAAATATTTTTAGTTGTTTGTCAAACAAACATGTAAAGGGTATGGATAAAATGTTTAAAGTCAGATGGAGGTGTATGTGCTGGATGAATGTCTTTAATAAGAAGATAATGAACATATGTAATAATGCTAAGGCTGACCACAGGGGAAAGGATGGATGAATGGTTCTCTTTACTGAGAGAGGGGGTTATGTGCTGAAGGAGAGAGAGGATGGGAATAGGGTTGACTATCAGGGATGGGAGGGTGGGAGAAATGGAACTCACTTCTGGGGAAGGGGAAACGTTGATTGGGGCTGACTACTGGGATCGGAGGAATGGGATCGGAGGAATGGGGCAATTGGGAAAGAGAGCAATGAAGCAAATGAGGCCAAATAGAACTGACTACTGGTGAATGGTGCTGACCTTTGAAGAAGGGAGGTGGAAAGGGGCTAAGTACTAGGGAAGAAAGAAGGCAACAGGGCTGACTACTGGGCAAGGGAGGGTTCGTGTAATGGAACTCACTACTGGGGAGGGTGGAGGATGAAAGAGGCTGACTACTGGGGAAGGAAGGATGGTAAATGGGGCTGGCCACTAAAGAAGAAAGGGAGAAAGGGGTGACTATGGGGGAAGAGGGGAAATGGGGCTCTTTACTGACGACGGAGAGCAAGTGGGGCTAACTACTAGGAAAGGAAGGGGGCAATAGAGCTGACTGTTTGGGAAGAGAGGGCAGGAGGAATGGGGCTCACTGCTGGGGAAAGGAGGAGGATGAATTAGGAGGAGGATGGACTACTGGGATGGGGGGAATGGGGACCACAATTGGGAAAAGGAGGTTGGATGGGACTGACTACTGGGGATGGGAGGATAGTGAATGGGTGCTGACCACTGAAGACATGGGGGAGGGGCTGGCTATCAGAAAGAGAGAGGGGAATGGGATCTCTCCTTTTGGATGAGGGTGAAGGGGCCACTTAGTTTGGAGGAGGTAGAGGTGAAGAGAAAACTCATTCTAGGAGAAGGGAGAGGTGGGGAATGGGGCCATTGACACTGTGGGAGGAGTGGCATAAGGACCTCTCTCTTGGTGCCTAGGGGGACTTAGTAAAATCACAAAAATCTGGACAGTAATCAACTCATGTTAATGCTTAATAGGAGACTGGTTATCTACCCAAATTATTCTTTATTTACATACGTTGCGTACCAGGACCAATGGCATCTTTCTCGTAGAGGTACGAGTATTGGTGGTTTTGGCCATTTCCTCGGTTTATTGTAAAATACAAATGGGTGGATCTTTTCTGTCATATCAGGAAACTAGACGTTTGACACATTTTCAATCTCCCCAGGTTTTTTTTTTTGTTCCTGCTTCCTTACATAGGCTTGATTGCATCACAATTCTCACCACATTCTTTTGCATTACTATCACAAGTGTTGCGATTAACAAGGGTTATTTTAGTATTTTATTCTACGCATTTGGTGCTGAGTGCTGGAGGATATAAGATATTATGATACTAACCATTTGTGATTACTTTACGTTTGATTCGGAATTGCAAAAAGAACAGAAAACATAATTCGCAAAAATAGGGGAGGATCTACTACATGGCGCACACTGCTCTGAGGTGGCTGATCCTTAAATGGCATGCAGAAAAAAGGAATGAGCTGTCACTTGTTTCATCCAAGAACATGTTCTTTATTTTATGTAGTCAATGCCCACAAGCAACAATTACATTCAATTCACTACTGAGGGAGAAGAGTGAATGGACTCACTAGGAACATACGCGTGTCACGTTTCCACATCGCAGGCAGGCCCCCTGGTGGTGAGAGCGACGTTCCGCAGCTCTTGTGTGTTTTGCACTAGCCACTGCAGACTATCCTTCCTGTGGCTGATAGTCTGTGGTCACATGACCACCCCTGCCCTATATATAGGGCCAACAGTGGATCAGATCCTTGCTTCAGGATGGGTCTTCCTTACTGAGTGCTGCATCTGTGATATTGGTTCTGTTATTCTGGTGTTTGACTATTGGCGTGTTTTCTGATTATTCTCTTGTCTGTTCCCTGTACCACATATTCTGATATCCTGTTACTGACCCGGCTTGTCTGAGAACCACTCTCGTTGCTGACCTTGGCTTATATGACTATCTACTCTGGCGTCTAGAACTGGCTATTCCCTGACGATTCTTGTGTATGTTCTGTATGTCATATTCTGGTCTTTATGTATTGTTGTCCAGCAGCATATTAGAATATATAGAGGCCAATTATATGGACCTCTTTTCTAGCTTAGTGCCTCTATTGCTACTGGATATCTCTTTGTGGTATTTCTTGCAAACCCTTATTGCTGTTCTAGTGTTTTCCCCAACCCTGTAATCTGTATAGAATTAGAAGGATTTTCAAAGACCTTACCCAGTGCAGGGCCTCCTCGTGTCTCTGTATCCTGTCCTGTCATCTCTGGTTCTGTTGTTATACTGTGTGCAGGGTTCTGCATCATGCAGCAAAGCAAATACCCACCTAATGGGCTTAACCGCACTCAGTACCAAGGGCGCTCCATGGCATCAGCAACGGACACCCGTGATACTGCGAAAGGGGTGATTGGGGCTGACTACTAAGGAAGGAGGGGGATGGGGTTGACTACTAAGGAAGGAGTGAGAATGGGGTTGACTACTAAGGAAGGAGTGAGAATGGGACTGACTACTATGGAAGAAGGTGAAATGGGGCTGACTACTGGAAAGCGGAGGCTGCTCACTACTGGGAAAGGAAGGAGGGATGGACCTGGGTACTGGGGAAGGGAGAAGGGTGAATGGGCTGACCAATGAACAAGTTTTTGTGAAAAAAATTATGATAGTTTTTGGTTAGTCCAAATGCCTTTGGATCATTGATTCGATTTGTCCACAAGTGGAAAAAAAATGTTCTTCTCCCAAGTAGTGAAACCCTTTTCTCCTCCCTTCCCCAATTGTCAGCCCTGTTCACCAAACCTTGTGATCGGCCACGCCTCTCCTAGAGGAGCGCCCAGCCTTCACTCTCTCCTGCCATTACCTTCACACTGGAAATTGGCATGCTATAGGGCTGATGAAGCAGCACCTTCTCTGGCCAGGCTAGGAAAGCTCTGGAGTCAGGGTCAGAGAGCTCGTGCCAGCACCTCAGATTCAATGCGATGCACCTGTGACTGATTTAGCCACACAGGGGGTGACACTGGTGGTGGGGCAACTGGAGCTGCCAGATCTGGGTACATGTTATGGCCCATTACTCATTGATGGCAGTCCTGATCTCAGCGGTAAAACAAATTCTAGAGTAAATTGATATACAGGCTGAGCACCCCCTCAAACAGAATTCTAAAATCTGGAAGACTCTGAACACTGGAATTTTTGGAATCTTCCGGATTTTAGTAATTTGGGTTTAGGGACGCACTGGACAGGCGCTGCCACTCTGGAACCCTGCTCACTAGCGCTGTGGAAAACCGTGGCACATGCTGGGTGCCTGTGGGCCGCCCCAAAGTGTGACACGCTGCCCGGAGTCATGCTGACTCCGTCCATGATATCGACTGCGGAATAAGCGGTCCTAGAGTGTGTACATTATGAGGGCTGCTGCACGAAGGGGGTCACAGCTGTCCCGTAGTGATCTCCTTCTCCAACACTGGATTCTCCTGGATTCTGAAATCTGGAAGAATCCGTGTCCAAGCATTCTGGATAAAGGGTGCTACACTTATGTAGCGAATTCAGTAGTAGATACTCGAGTATAGCGCGACCCGAATATAACGCGATGGATAGAGAATTATTGTGGAAATGAGAGAAAACTCAAGACTCGAATATAACACGAGGAGCAAAATTATAGAAGTATACTGTACCGGTAAACAATTAAAATTCTTCGAGCTTCTCTTAACACAGTCAGCTCCCTCTCCGGCCAGGGTGCTCTGCTCTAGAATGATTGTAGTTGTAACTAAGTATAAAGCCCCGCCGGCCACCTGTCTTCTTTACTTCACCGATAGCCAGTACGCCGGGAGGTGTCGTTTTCTCACCTCATGCACATCTCATGCACATCGAAGAGCGAGGGTGCATGCTTGGTTTTAAGCCGATCTTGAATGATTGGCTTAATCCGAGCTTGCCCTCTGACTGTGATGGATCCCACCTCTCCCGAACCTGGGAGTATCTGAAGTGTTTGTGGGTGTCAGGGAGCCCACATTCAATTCAGGGCGACTACTGGAACTTCTGGGAGACTTGGGATTCCTGAGCAAGTCAAGTTTTTTTTAAACGCGATGCAGATGTCTCGAATATAACGCGACCCCCTCCAATTTTAAGGTAAATATACTCGAGTATCTACAGGTATACGTTGTATAGGTTTACAACGTAAGCTTAATAGTAAAAGAAGCTTTTCTTTCTTTTGCTCTTTCTTTCTTTCTACAGGTGCGGAGTATGTGCTTCGTGCTGCCTTTCCTCTCAAGTAAGTTGAATTGTGGGTCAGGGGCTCTCCTGTAACCTCAGAACGGAATTCCAGATGCTTATTTAGAGCGCCGCTAGTCTCAGTTCATCAATTTCATGAAGCCGAGAAGCAGCTCTGGTTATGGCTCCAACTGTGGCATTAATGCAGAACAAATTGAGACATATCCTTTATGTAATTAGTTCCAGACTGTAGAAGATTTACGGTAAAATAATAGAGAAGGCTACAAATAACCGCTTAATTTTTTTTTTGACTTACTTTAAAGGTGAGAATAGAATATGATATACTTATATTAACCATGTGTGGGACGTGCTCTCTAGGGGAGGAATGACTGGTAGGTACTGTAGATCCCTGCCTCCTTGGTCTTTCAACAAGACATCAGAAGGTGTATCTCCTCCGTAGCACAGGCTCTACCCATTAGCCAGTCCTACCATATGGCACAAAATTAATCACAAGTCACTTAAATCCAGTTTTCTAATTTTATTGTAATTAATTAACTATTTTAGAAAAATATTGTGATATACACTGCATTAAACAAAATTCTTTTTAAAAAAGGTCACCACATACCGTATGAGCCTGTTACGATCTGGGGCTGCTTCATTTGGTCAGATCTAGGTTCAGCAACTTTATGTGCCTGATGGAGTGTGTCCCCCTTTCAGTGTCTAAGAAATGAGGTCATGTGACTCCCTGAATATACCGGATGAGCAGGTTTTTCCATCAATGGGTTTTTTCTCCCCTGGTGGCATAGCAGGCATATTCCAAGATGGCAATGCCAGAATTCATCGGGGTCAAATAGAGTGGATCTGAGAGCACAACACATCATTTTCACACATGGATTGGCCACCGCACAGTCCAGACCTTAACCCCAATGAGGATCTTTGGGATAATGTGCTGGAGAAGACTTTACGCAGCGCTGCGACTCTCCCATCATCAATACAAGATCTTGGCCACAAATTAATGCAACTCTGGATGGAAATAAATGTTGGGACCTTGCATGAGCTTATCGAAACGATGCCATGGTGAATGTGTGCCAGAATCACAGCAAAAGGAGGTCCAACCAAATACTGGACTTTTCTTTTGGCCAGGCAGTGCATATATAAATCGAGCATTATCAACCAATTTAAATGTTTTTTTGGCCTACTGGTCGCCATTTCTGTGGTTGAGCGTGTCATTTAGAGCAAGAACAAAGTGCTTTTAGTGTTTCCTGATGTATAAACACACTTACTATGATTTAAACACACATTCAGATGAGTTTTATTGCTTAGTCCATGAAGTACAGATAGGCAAAAAAAAAAGGATGGGATTGGGTATTTGGGAGGGTACGTGAGGTCGTTCTATGAAATGTAGGGAATTTTGAGGCAAATCCTTCATTAATACACCCTTTTGCCTCCACTTAACAAGTGCAGAATAGTGAAGGAACGATTGCAATAAAAATTGAAAGAAGAATAATGAGACGCAAATTGGAATTTCACATGATTTTTATTACTAGTTGTATAAAATTTTATGGGATCTACAGGCTAACAAATGATTTGTTTACACAAAGGCTTCATTAAAAAAACAAATTCTGATTTTTTTTTCTTTCCTGTTTTTACATGTCTTTATTTTTCCACTAACAAACAACGGAAATATATCACATAAAATAATAATAATACTGTAAATAAAATAAATAATAAATTATATAAATAAAATAATAATAGTAATTTAAAAAAAAATAATTCTGAATTATACATAAGAATACTGTAAACATAGCAGCATAGGAAGCTTACAATAAATTCATCTAGGAATTTGCCTCTAATACGCTACCACGACCAATCCCCAATCTATAATAAATAAATAATAAAAAAAATATAAAAAAAGAGTAATTTCTTTAGTTTTTGTTATTAATAATGTGAGCTGAGACTTTGTAGCCTCTACCAAATATTCCTATAATCTTTATTAAAAAGCCTCTATTATTTTAAGTAATAATTCTGGAAACGGCAAATGGAGATGTATCCATTAGACGGATCTGTTGTACAGAGCTAAGCTCTTAAGTTCAGCAATATATACATTTAAATCTCGCCTAGTGCACGCTCTAATGCGTTGCGCTGCGGCGGGCAGTCTTTTATACGTACCATTAATTTCAGACTCGCTCGTAAAGTCAGTAAAGTTTACATTTTGGTTCATTTTAAAGACAGTACCTAATCTCCGCTGACTTTACAGATATTGTGAGATTCCGCTGTAATATAAGTGAGGGTTCAGCAAGGTTTGTGTTTGATCTTCGTCCTTCAATCCTTACCACCTTCAGCCAGTCACACTCGGGGTAAGTTTAAGGGATCGGTGTTCATTTGTACCCAAAATGTGCCCTGTCTACCACCAAAACGCTCTCTCTCCATTATCTTTAAAGACACCTTTCTATTAAGGGTATATACCCAGTGGTGTCACTAGGTTTGGTGTCACCCGGTGCGGTAATTTATGGTGTCACCCCCCTCCCCGAGTTTTACGGATTTTTTTTGTAACTACTCTTACTCCTAAATCAGTACTCCCATATAACACTGAATGCTCATACACAAAGCGTACATTACTGTGAGGTTTATTGCTGTGGAGCTCTCTCATATGCTCATACACATTTTTGCCAACTGCCAGCAAGTACGGTGCCTGTTCGAAGGCAGTGAAAGCACACATGGATATATATTGCCCCCAGCAGCTCTGGATATATTGCCCCCAGCAGCTCACCCATGGATATATATTGCCCCAGCTCACATATGGATATATTGCCCCAGACCAGCTCACACATGGATATATTGCCCCAGACCAGCTCACACATGCCCCAGGAGCTCTCAAGGATATGCCCCAGCAGCTCTCATGGATATTGCCCCAGCTCATGGATATGCCCCAGCAGCTCTCATGGATATTGCCCCCAGCTCATGGATATGCCCCAGGAGCTCTCATGGATATTGCCCCCAGCTCATGGATATGCCCCAGGAGCTCTCATGGATATGCCCCAGCAGCTCTCATGGATATTGCCCCCAGCTCATGGATATGCCCTAGGAGCTCTCATGGATATGCCCCAGCAGCTCTCATGGCTATTGCCCCAGCAGCTCTTCTGGATATTGCCCCCAGCTCACCTCCTGCCACCGCCGTGTGTTCGGCTCCCTCTGAGCTTCCGGCGGCATGGAGCTTGGGCGCTCGCCTGGGGGATCTCACGAGAACTCGGCTGGTGACGTGGTTCCTCCAGGCAAGCACCGAAGCTCCATAGCTTCGGACGCTCGCAGGGAGCCGAACACTGCGTCGCAGGGTGAGACACCCACCCTTAGGGGGGCTGCACCTCCTGCCCCCACCTTGGGACGCCAGTGTATATACCTACAGGGTTATTCAAAGAGATCCGAATGGCTGCCGAAAGGTAACCGAATGCTGAAAATCACAACAAATGTTGGCGAATTGCCTGCACATACGGTGAAAATCCGTATAGCTGTGTCTATTCAGAGAACAAAAACCAGCAGTGAAAAGTTGCCGAAATTGCCCTGCCATTCGGTGGCTTCATGCGGCAGATTTATTCAGGCGAATCCCATAGGCTTCAATGTTAAAAAATATTCCCATTTTAATTCAATTTCTAATAAACCGTTCATTATAATACTCTGCAGTAAAAAGTCTCTTTATTCATAGATTTTTTTCAGATCTTTTAAGCATTTTTCGGGATTTGTTTGCAAAAAAATAGTTTCCTTTTTTTAAAAATAAATTTGAAAGTTTTTTCTTTTTTCTGTAACATCCCTTTTTATTATCATTCATTGGATCTTATATGTCAATTTCAGACTTTTTCGCTCAGTAGTTTGTTTGCAAACAGCGTTTCACTTTTCAAACATTCAAGCGTACTGTTTTTTATTTTCACTCCATTCATCTGCGGTGTCGGGTTTTTCCTGCGGCTGCTCTGCGTTCTGATCGGCTCCTGCTCGGGTTTCTCCGGCGTCTTCGGCCTGGTTAATCCAGATGTTTTTGCGGGTTTCAGTGTGCATTCGCCTGGGTTTTGCGGTGAGTGTTCGGCAGGCTTTCGGCGGCTTTTCCCTGCGCTACGACGGCCCTGTGGTACTTGCTGAATACACCGCAGGGTCGCCGAAATGGGATCACCAAATCGCACCGAATTGAAGAGAACGAAATGTCACCGAACGTGCGGTGACTTTTCGATTCTCTTTGAATAACCCTGATAGTATTTTTCACGGTTTTGCCATCATAATAACTAAAAGTCTACATCGGAAATATATAATCTGTGTTAAAGCAGAATTATAAACTCTCTGACCATGTGAAGGACACTTCATCACTTGCAAAAGAACTATAAGGGTTATTCACAGAAAGCCAACTTTGCCCCGAAAATGCACCGAACAGTGAATTTCCCCATATGCTGCAACTTTGTGGCCATTCGGCTATTCAGAAAACAGGGGGTTCGCCAAATTTTTTGCAAATTGCCAGCGAAATACATTGCTGTTTGACAGCAGTAAACTCCCCCATAGAGAAGCAATGGTTATTCTATTCAGAGACACCGAACAGCAGAGAAATGTCAGAGAAATGCCCTGATGTTTGGTGGTTTCAGTCGGCAGGTTTAATCAGGCGAATTCTGTAGGTTTCAATGTTAAAAATATTCAGTTTTTTATACAATATCTGTTAAACCGTTTATTCTTTAAATTTACAGCAAAAAGTCTCGTTATTTATTTAATTTTTTAAGGAATTTTTGAGGCATTTTTCAGGATTTTTCTGAAAAGTTTTTTCTATGATTTTTTCTTTAAATAGCAGTTTTTATTTTTTTCTGTAACAGACCTTTTTATTATTATTCATAGGACCTTATATGTTAATTACAGACATTTTCGTCCAGCAGGTTTTTTGCAAATAGCAAGTGGTGAATTCACCGCAGGGTCTGGGAATTTGATGCCGGTGGAATTTCGGTGCTCTGTGAATAACCCTGCATGTCATAAAATGCTCATGTATCCGCATCACTGATTATCAAAGTATTTAGCCCCAATTAATCCCTATGACACCTGTTAACTATCCGATTTCTTCATTTCTAAGAAAAAAATAGACATTGTGCTAATTAATGCAGAATAT
The DNA here is from genome assembly GCA_009667805.1 of Leptobrachium leishanense. Classification (NCBI taxonomy): domain Eukaryota; kingdom Metazoa; phylum Chordata; class Amphibia; order Anura; family Megophryidae; genus Leptobrachium; species Leptobrachium leishanense. The sequence goes on along the minus strand of CM019072.1, from coordinate 66,257,663 downwards.
TGTGTAATGCATACAAACTCCACCACCAAACATTCAATTTATTTGCAAAATGTCACAAGTTTGTAATAAGTTTTTATAGTATTTTTTTGATTGACAGCTTAATGCCAATATCCAGTATATAGTATATATATATATATATATATACAGTTGTGTTCAAAATTATTCAACCCCCAATGCTGTAAAGGGTTTTAGGGAATTTAGTGTACATTTGTAATTGTATTCAGAATGAAATCCTACAAGTACTTTTTAAAGAACCATATGCAACTAAAATGACATCAATTGGTTTTGTAATACAGTAGTAAATGTTTCTTTTGTGAATTCTTCATTGACACAATTATTCAACCCCTTAAAGACTACCACTCTGAAGAACAGAGGTTCATTCAAGTGTTTTCAATCAGGTATTGAAAACACCTGTGGATGTCACGGAGCAGCAATAAAGCATAATAAGCACCAATTAGGCAGCTTTAAAATGACTGTGATACTCAGCTCCTTCTAGACATTTACAGGTGTGGTTACAAACATGGTGAAGTCAAGAGAATGGTCCAGGAAGACAAGAGAAGAGGTGATTACTCTTCACAGGAAGGGCAATGGCTATAAGAAGATTGCAAAGATGTTAAACATACCAAGAGAGACCATAGGAAGCATCATTCACAAATTCAAGGCAAAGGGCACTGTTGAAACGCTACCTGGTCGTGGCAGAAAGAAGATGCTGACTTTGACTGCTGTGCGCTACCTGAAGCGTAGAGTGGAGAAAAGTCCCCGTGTGACTGTTGAGGAACTGAGAAAAGATTTGTCAGATGTGGGTACTGAAGTTTCAGCTCAGACAATACGGCGCACACTGCGTAATGAAGGCCTCCATGCCAGAACTCCCAGGCGCACCCCCTTGCTGTCTCCAAAGAATAAGAAGAGTCGACTGCAGTATGCCAAAAGTCATGTGGACAAACCACAGAAGTTTTGGGATAGTGTTCTGTGGACTGATGAAACAAAATTAGAACTGTTTGGGCCCATGGATAAACGCTATGTTTGGAGGAGGAAGAACAAGGCCTATGAAGAAAAGAACACCTTGCCTACTGTGAAGCATGGCGGGGGGTCAATCATGCTTTGGGGCTGTTTTGCTTCTGCAGGTACAGGGAAGCTTCAGCGTGTGCAAGGTACCATGAATTCTCTTCAGTACCAGGAGATATTGGATGACAATGTGATGCAGTCCGTCACAAACCTGAGGCTTGGGAGACGTTGGACCTTTCAACAGGACAATGATCCCAAGCATACCTCCAAGTCCACTAGAGCATGGTTGCAGATTAAAGGCTGGAACATTTTGGAGTGGCCATCGCAGTCACCTGACTTAAATCCGATTGAGAACCTCTGGTGGGACTTAAAGAAAGCAGTTGCAGTGCGCAAGCCTAAGAATGTGACTGAACTGGAGGCTTTTGCCCATGACGAATGGGCGAAGATACCTGTAGATCGCTGCAAGACACTTGTGTCAAGCTATGCTTCACGTTTAAAAGCTGTTATAACTGTAAAAGGATGTTGTACTAAGTACTAAGATTGAATGTCACTTGGGGGTTGAATAAAACTGATAATGATGTGAGCACAGAAAAGACATTTGTGATTATTTCATTATAAATGTTATGTTATATTTGTCTGACCTACACGTGCCTCTTTGATTTAATTGTAAGCAAGATGACTGAATGATCAAAATCAATGTCAAACTGGCCAAAACACTCAATTTCAGTGGGGGTTGAATAATTTTGAACACAACTGTATATATATATATATAGGAATGCACTCAAAACCATTACAAATTCTTCAAGGATGCACAAGACAGGTGATCAGGGAACTAGGGGAGGCCCCCAAAAAAACTCTGCAGCTAGTTAGGGTTGGCAGATCAGCCATGTTTTTTCTGGACACATTGGGCTCTATTAACTTCTTCACGCAAAAGCACACGTGCGATGCTATTTTTTTTGCGCTCAGCGTTAAACGTTAACGCGCATAAATTAACGCTGGTGTTACAATCCGAGCGCATTTTTTCAGCCGTCAAAAATAGCGCACGTAAAAAAGATGTGCAAAAACACGCGCGCATTAGCGCTGCGCGCAGAAATCGGTGGGCGGACTGTTTTTTCACGCGATTCAGCCAATCAGAATTAAGAACCACAATTGTCTCCTGTTCAGTTTTTGCGCCTGTCAAAATCAATCTGAGTATATATGTTGCAGCAATAATAACAACAGGCACAACCTCTCTATTGTATTGTTTGGGTATGTGTAGAATGTGTAACTATACTGTGCTGTATTTTTTTTTTCGGGCTGGTGTATTTGGGTTCGCCCAGGACGTTCAGATTTGCCATTAACACCAGCTTTTAAAAGACGTTAAAATTATGCGCGCAAACGCTGTGCGTTAAAATTTGCGCATAGATTGTAATACCATCAGTGCACCAGCGCACAAACGCATTTGCGCTCACAATGTTAAGTATAGGACGCGCAACGTACATTACGCTCGCAAAGGGTTCATGCAGGTTCACCCGCGGTAGATGTTAACGCGCATTTTTTGCGCGGACATTGTAATACGACATTCTGCGCAAAGGGTTTTTCCCCTTGCGTTAATTCGTTTTTGCACACGCGTTAACGTTTGCGCGAAGAAGTTAATAGAGCCCATATTATTTCATGCAGTGGGGAGCACAGGGAAACGTGCTGCCCTGCAACATGTATAATTCAAATGTTGCAGGAAGGAAATCAATTCAGGTCACCTGGGATTCCTTTTTGATTACTTACCCGCAGCAGGTATATTCTACATACTGCAGCAGGGTGGCATTTAGCTTATATGCATCATCATGAATAAATTATACGTGTCCAGGAAAACATGGCTGACCTGGCAACCCTACAGCTACTTGATCACGGAAACAAAGGAACCCGGCACTCTAATCCAATTATGCTAGGGTCAGACGAAAGCATTTTTCCCCGCGAACGTGAAAAAGTGCGTCCGAACGCATTGACATATTTTTTCACGGAATGCGCGAAAACAGTCAGACGACGCGCATTTTCGGGCGTGATTTTGTACGGATCGTCAATAAAACTCTTTTTGCGTCTGGACGTTATGTAGGCTGGACATTAGCAGCGTCTGACATCTCCTAATCACGCAAACACGCCGCTATGCAGCAGCTGCGCACCCAGTACGTCAGTACTAGTGGTTCAGCGTTCTCAAAAAAATGCGTTCAAATTCCACTTGCGTTGCGCGGCCGGACTTTTGTGCGGCCGTACATCGTATATTGGCCGTCATTGCCCGTCATCTGCTGCTAGTGCGGCCGTAATTATGTGCGCCAGAACGCACGTTAAAAGTCCGCTGGTCTGACCCCAGCCTAAAAAGACCACTTTAATGGCGGCTCAACAGCAATGTTTCGGCAGAAAGCCTGGACAAGAAAGGCTGGTCTTTCAGCCGTAATGTTGCTGTTGAGTACCCCTTCAAATAGTCTTGTCATTGAACGGGCGTGCCAGGTTCCTTTATTGCTGTGATCAGGTGAAGATCACTGTCCTTGATTGGGTATGGGCAGCTGCATTCAAGATGTTACATTGTTTGTGATTGGATATCTGCCTGTTCTCCTGCAATAAAGCCTACTCGTTTCAAACCCTCATAATGTACATTATTACGTTACGTTATTCCAGCCTTCATGACTTGCAGTTAATGAGAAATTGCATTCTGGCTTTGTGAGAGATGTGTGTGAAGCAAAAAAATAAATAAAAATCTGAGCTTAATATTTTTTTTCACTTCTAATAACAAGTGGTCCCCTCTACAGCCTTTACAGCTGCAGCTCGGTTTTTTTCCCCTGCATCGGCTGCAAAAAGCCCGATGTAAGGGCATCATCAGACGATTTTACACAGTTTTAGCTCTTTGGGCATTATACCCACAGGGCTAAAACTTTGGGGGCACCTTCTGCAGCCCAAAAGCAAATGAAATTTGTTTGTAGCAAACAAATCTCATTTGCTTTTGGGCTGTAGATCTTCAGATTGAGATATCGCAATATTGTGGCACGGATGGTGCCTACTGCCTTTGAAGCTCGAGATGTCTCAATCTCGGTAGTGAAGCGGTTAAGTAAGGGTCATTTTATATTAAAAAAAAGCATTAGAATCACCACTTAAGGCAAAGATGTTGCTTATGGTGAAAAAATAATAATTTTATTTTGTATTTATATAACATATATATTGTTTATACAGGCTGTATATTATATACTCATGCTAATTTAAAAGAAATGTAGAATCTGTTTCACCCTATGACCCCTTTTTTAAAGGACTCATGAGGTGTGAGAGCATGGCGGGTCTGTTAAAATGATAACTGAAAACGATAATGAGAATATTTCCCCAATGTCAAGGAAACTGATTTATGTATTATTACTGATGAAAATAAGAAAATAAAAATTAAGCAAAGACTCTTTGTACTTTATATTTATAAAACCTATAATAAAATTGAATATCTGTTCACATATCGTCTACTGGAGCACCTTAACTCATGGGGAGCGGCCATTTTGAAATCCTCTTTAAACACAAGCCCACAAAATCTAAACCAAGGCCTTGCGGCACATGGAAAGGTAATTTTTTTCATCATAGCAAACCACCTAACACTTGACAAATGTACTCAGAGATGGATTTATACCTTGAAATTGTGTCTGGTGTTCGGCCCGATAAGAAATGCTTAAATTTGGTAAAATATGGCCGCCTCAGGGGCAGAAGTAAGTCAGGGACAAGAGTTGAGAGGACATGGCCAACGTGAAATGAGTTTATATGTTATATAAAGGACATAATTACTTCCGAAAAAGAGTTAAAACCCAGAATGTGACAAGACAATGGAACCATAGTGAGCCCTATGCACCAAAAATGGCGTAATGGTATCAATATTAATTTAATGAAAATGATAAGAATACAGTCAGGTCCAGAAATATTGGGACATCGACACAATTCTGACATCTTTAGCTCTATACACCACCACAATGGAGTTGGAATAAAACAAACACAATGTGCTTTAACTGCAGACTGTCAGCTTTAATTTGAGGGTATGTACATCCAACTCAGGTGAACGGTGTAGGACTTACAGCAGTTTGCAGATGTGCCTCCCACTTGTTAAGGGACCAAAGGTAATGGGACAGAATAATAATCATAAATCAAACCTTCTTAATACTTGGTTGCAAATCCTTTGCAGTCAATCACAGCCTGAAGTCTGGAACGCATAGACATCACCAGACGCTGGGTTTCATCCCTGGTGAAGCTCTGCCAGGCCTCTACTGCAACCGTCTTCAGTTCCTGCTTGTTCTTGGGGCATTTTCCCTTCAGTTTTGTCTTCAGCAAGTGAAATGCATGCTCAATGAGATTCAGGTCAGGTGATTGACTTTGCCATTGCATAACATTCCAGTTCTGTCCCTTTGGTTGCTTTTGCAGTATGCTTTTGGTCATTGTCCATCTGCACTGTGAAGTGCCGTCCTATGAGTTCTGCAGCATTTGGCTGAATGTGAGCAGATAATATTGCCCGAAACACTTCAGAATTCATCCTGCTGATTTTGTCAGTAGTCACATCATCAATAAATACAAGAGAATCAGTTCCATTGGCAGCCATACATGCCCACGCCATGACACTACCACCACCATGCTTCACTGATGAGGTGGTATGCTTAGGATCATGAGCAGTTCCTTTCCTTCTCCATACTCTTCTCTTCCCATCACTCTGGTACAAGTTGATCTTGGTCTCATCTGTCCATAGGATCTTGTTCCAGAACTGTGAAGGCTTTGTTAGGTGTTGTTTGGCAAACTCTAATTTGGCCTTCCTGTTTTTGAGGCTCACCAATGGTTTACATCTTGTGGTGAACCCTCTGTATTCACTCTGGTGAAGTCTTCTCTTGATTGTTGACTTTTACACACATACACCTACCTCCTGGAGAGTGTTCTTGATCTGGCCAACTGTTGTGAAGGGTGTTTTCTTCACCAGGGAAATAAGTCTTCGGTCATCCACCACAGATGTTTTCCGTGGACTCCCGGGTTTTTTGGTGTTGCTGAGCTCACCGGTGAGTTCCTTCTTTTTGAGAATGTTCCAAACAGTTGTTTTGGCCACGCCTAATGTTCTTGCTATCTCTCTGATGGGTTTGTTTTGTTTCTTCAGCCTAATGATGGCTTGCTTCACTGATAGTGACAGCTCTTTGGATCTCATCTTGAGAGCTGACCGCAACAGATTCCAGATGCAAATAGCACACTTGAAATGAACTCTGGGCCTTTTATCTGCACATTGTAATTGGGGTAATGAGGGAATATCACACACCTGGCCATGGAACAGCTGAGAAGCCAATTGTCCCATTACTTATGGTTCCTTAACAAGTGCGAGGCACATCTGCAAACTGCTGTAAGTCCTACACCGTTCACCTGAGTTGGATGTACATACCCTCAAATTAAAGCTGACAGTCTGCAGTTAAATCACATTGTGTTTGTTTCATTCCAGCTCCATTGTGGTGGTGTATAGAGCCAAAGATGTTAGAATTGTCTTGATGTCCCAATATTTCTGGACCTGACTGTATATCCTAATGGAATGGTATTAAAACACAAATAGGGAATGTCCTGTTTCTTTTCCGGCTTCTCTCTGACTTTATCATGAGTCCTGTGTTTTCCTCTTTATCTATCCTTCCTCAGAACTTCAAAGACAAGCTCCTTATGTCGATAAGAACTCCCGCTGATATTATAGCACCCACATAGCATACATCATTCACCAAGCACAATCAAACCTGCCTTGCATTCCCCCAATCTTTCACCCGCACCATTGTGATTTATGGGAGAGAGCAATGAACACCAGGACTAGACACATGACTTACAGACAGATACATATTTATTTTTATTAAACCTCATATAAACAGATGTATTGAGTATAGGACAGGACGTACCGCTCGAGGAGACCTTGAAAACTCAGCAGTCATTAAATTCGCATCATGTTGGGTTTGATAATGAAATCACAGCGTGTTTATTAAAAGACTTTCATATATATTTTTTTTCTTTTCCCCTAAGTTACGTTGTGGAATTTCACTCTTTCCCAGACCAAGCTCATTCACTGTAGAATTGACGACGTGCATAGTTTGGGTCTAGTAGAGGCCACATGGAGGTCACTGCCACTATTTATTACTCCGCTAAGTTCCTTCACAGGCCTGACAGATAGCTGGTCTCCTGCTTGTTTGTACAGTTGTACATTGCTTGTAAGGTTACAGAGGAAGCACAATACAGACAGGCTGAAAGTGATTCAAATCCCCTGGTGAAGAAGGCCTAACTGGATTCAACTCAAGCTTCCTTTAGATGTTGATGACAGTATGCCAAAGTTTAAAGTAGGGGGCAGTGGGAGCCTCACTCCCTAGGCTCATTCCCCTTCAGATCTCAGAAAAAAAGATGAATCTCAAATTCATTCTAACAGAATGCTCTGTGCATTGTTATTTCCGGATCTTGCAACAATGCCTCGTTTAAACGTTTACGGAGGAACAAGAAGAAAATTACAGAAGCACTGAGACCAGGCAGCAGAGGAACGAGGGGACACCTTCCACCGATTTAACCAGTTTTAAAAGAGTTGGTTCTGCATTAGATTAGATGATACTAGGGAGTATCTACATCTCACATCAAGTACACCACACCGGGCAAAGTGGGTAAACATGAGCTAGGGTCTCCAAATGACTCCAAAAACATCCACTGACCCCATCAGTGCTGTACACAGGGATCTCAAACTCTGACCCCCCCCCTCCCCAGATGTTATGGACTACATTTACTGAATTCTATGATTGCAATAAATGACCAGAAACTCATGGGAGCTGTAGTTTAGAAACATCTGGAGGGTCAGAGTTTGAGATCCCTAGTCTAAAATGAGCCAGGAGTTACAATTAAATATCCTGGATTTGACAGGTCATCACTCCAAACACCCTTCTTCAATGACCTATTTGAATATCGACTGAATCGTGTGTGGTGGCTCCAAGGAACCACTAATGATTATAAAGGACCTCTAGTAATTTTCATGTCACCCGGGATGAAGATAAAACCAAACAGCTCACAGGAATTACTGCTTACTTCATCTCAGACATCCTATTTAGGACATGAGTTGCCCCCACCACATGTGCGAGAATAAAATGTTTTGTGGAAACATACGCTGCTATTCCATAGGTATCCTGTGAGCAGTAGCTTTTTGACATAACCTGAATGCTAATCCGGTCTAAAGTAATAATCCACTCTAGAAGTATCATTTCTAGAGTCAATAGGACTCCATTGTGTAAGCCAGGTTCCAGCAGAAGAACCCAGTGTCCTTCTTGGAACAGAAAGAGAATGACCAGCTTCACTTTTTCTGTGAAATCCCATCAGGATATGAATATCATATTGGTCTTAAAGTTCAATGTCATATCTCATCTCTTGACGAAATATCACCAGTGCAATTTACCCTGGTCCTGGGCACCACCATGTTCTGCCTTCATTGGCAAAGCTTGGTGAAGACCCTCACGCCGCACTGTGCGGTCGACCGTCAGTGACGACGTAGGTGCACTAACCGGTAAGACAGCATGTCAGCAGTCAATCAAGAACTTGTAGAGAGTGGGTGGCTGTCTTGTAGGGTAGCTCTTCCACTCACAGCTGTCCCCCTGACGACATGACACCAGAAACAAGTGCCACCTATTATTTTTGATAGGTGATAGCTCTATTTTCTAATATATGTGTTAGCGACAAAACGCTGACACATATATAGGAGTGATTCCTATTAATTGAGCCCAACTTCCAGTGGGCATGACAGATGCTCTTTAAGTCTGCATATTTTTTATAAGTCATAAACATTCTCTGCCGCCATATATGTAGGCCTCCTTGGCGCTGTATTTTTCCAGTATAAAGCATTGTGAATATTTGTATCTGGGCAATAGTGTATCTTAATGGGAGTGTGAAGAAAATATCATGTGCCAAAGCATGCTGTAGGGCTTGTTCGCACATTGACTAAGTTATGTGTCCAAGAAATCGTGGTGGATCCGATACCCTTAACCTAAACTTATTAACTGATTAAGTGGACTTCCTTTCAGCAGCGCATGAATGCTACATACTGTGCCTCTTACCATATCATTCCATCAACATGTAGACCAGACACCTATCCATTGAAAAAATGGAGGATATCACAACCCCTCCTACCTTTATTCCACTGGAAATTCCGACAATGGCCGCGATTTATTTCCGTTGGATTATCATTTTCAAATGATTATAATCTTCACAGGATGTTAAATATTATCAGGTCTATTCACTAAAAGGTGAAACTCTGGACAATTAGCAGAAGAAGAGAACAATCTAGTCCAAATAGCCGATTTGGAAAGTTACATAGTTGCATAGGCTGAAAAAAGAAATGCGTCCATCAGGTTCAGCCTCTCACACATCACCTACTGCTGTTGATCCATAAGAAGGCAAAAAACCCCGTCTGAAGCGCTCGGCAATATGCAACATACTGGGAAAAAAATCCTTCTTGACCCCAGAATGGCGTCAGATTAATCCTTGGATCAAGAAGCTTTTACCCACATATTAAATATTATAACCCTTAATATTCTGTGTCTGCAGGAAGTCATCCAGTCGCTTTTTAAAAGTCTGTACAGTCTCTGACCCAACCACCTCAACAGGCAGACAATTCCACAGCTTTATTGTTCTCACCGTAAAATAACCCTTCCTATGCTTTAGGCTGAATTTCCTTTCGTCCAGTCTAAATGGGTGACCTCGTGTCCTGTGTATAGTCCTGTTAATGAATCGGTTTCCAGACAATGATTTATAATGGCCCCGTGAGATAAATGGGAGAATTTTTCTGGTTTGGCTATTTTGACCTTGAATTTTCACTTCTCCTCAGTTTCACCTTTTAGTGAATAAACTATATAGATTGAGACCAGGAATAGGCGTGAATGAGATTTGAGTGACATGACAACAGATGGTTTGCTGTGACAACGCTCTATCTATGGTCAACAAACCAACCTATTCTATGTTGATCACAGCGTAGATCTGTTCTTGGAACGCTCACCCACTAAACAGCCGATTTACCATGTAAGAATATTAGGGTTTTGAGTAGAAAATAGAATAGCTGCACTTTGTACGTAAATAAACACCTTTGCTCCCATCGGGACACACACTTACACACTGTCACATATACACACATTCAAACATTCAGACACATTTACATTCACACACACTGCAATGTCTACATCGCAAGACAACGACTTCTACTTCTGATGCTCAGAGAATAAACCTTTTTACCTCTTCTGTATGTAAAGACACTTTCTATGTAGTGCACTGACGTACGTATGTAAATTACCTGCAAAGGATCACAGCGAGCCAATACCCAAATACCAGAATACCAAACGTGTCAATAAAACGCAGAGATATTGTGTCTTTATCTATAAAAATTCCCATAGACTTTAATGGTGTCATCTGTAGATGAAAATCGTGTAATTTTTCTAACTGATTATAATCACATGAAAATACATATTCAAAGAAATTAAATCGAGGCCAATATCTGTAGCAAATATCCAGAGAAAAGGGCTCACATCCATAAATGACCAAAAGACAGGTTCCAAGCAGCCAGTCCACAAATACAATCCGATGTACAGAAACAGCAAGTCACACCATACATGTCACTGGAGCCTTTTATTATACATTCACTTACAGGTGTATTCACTAAAAGGTGAAACTCAGGAGAATTGGCAGGAGAAGAGAACAATCTAGACCTAATAGCCCATTTGGAAAGTGAGATAAATGGGAGAATTTTTCTGCTTTGGCTATTTTGACCTAGAATTTTCACTTTTCCAGTCATTCTCCTGAGGCTCACCTTTAATGAATAGATCTGTAATGTACAACTCTTGGACTCAACCGGAGACTTGTCAAATATCTGTAAAGTCAGGTTGTAGCCGGGATTTTTTAATGATCAGACGCAAGCGGTGCAGGTATACATGAACAGACTAATTAAACCCGTTCTTGAAACAGATTGTTTATTAACAATTGGTGAAGAATTGCGAAATAGTTGTAAATTTTAAGTTTAAAAATCTGGATTTTCCAACTCGGTCATTTCTTCAGATGAACATTATGATCTATATTGGTAATTATAATTGTTCTTGTAATTCCTGAATCTAAACACACTCGGCTGTCACTGTACTGGGCATATTAGGATGTGTTCATCATCCTTATTATTCTACATGACACACATTAGTACTTGTTGTGGCCCCCTCACCCCAATATAAGTGAAATTTTGGATAAAGGACTTTAAAAAATACAAGGTCTGAATTTTCCGCAGAATGGGATAGTAGGCCTTGCTCAGATCCCATCCTCCCCTCCGATCTATCGATCTGAGGAAAAACAGACCCCTCTGTGTTTTGACTTTTCAGTGTGAACAGATACTAGCTTTCTATCTGAGCCTAAGATTTATTTGTGGGGCTTTCCTTAAATGTGTGGCACCTATATTGAGAGGAAACACACCATTAACAAGAGCACTTCCTAACTGATAGGCCGGGCACTAAATACATGAAATATCTTTATTTAAACACTCTTAAGGAAATAATATACTTTATAAATAAATAAATAAATATAAATAAATAAATTTAAGATTCCGAAAACATTGATGCCTTGGATTTCATTTTTACAACATCACATCCAATTTAACTCAAACAACTTACAAAGGTTGATTTTAAGATCAGAAGACGGGTTCCTTTGGTCTTTTCTTAGATAAGGGGGCACTGATGGCTAACCTTGGAGCCCTGGCCATCCCGGGAGTAATTATTTCGTGATGCTCACCTAGTCTTGGAATGCTCGGCTGGTCATGGTACATGTAGTTCTGAAACATCTGGGGTGCCAAGGTTTGGCAGTCACTGGATTAGGTCAACCGACACTAGAATTCTAGATAAATAATTAATACTCTCATGTGACAACACGGGTATTAAAGATCTGACCTCTTCAAAAGGAAAACACTGGTTTGCATCTCTAGTTATTCTTTTATCGATTAATAAAATGAAAATACAATTAAGCTCCTTTATTATAATCTGTATTTTAAGGGCGAAATAAAACAAGTATTTTATCATATTATTACTGTTATCGTCATTTATATAGCACCAACAGCTTCCATAGCGCTTTGGACGTTTAATAACCAATGGGAACGAGATAAAATTAAAACAAACATAGCAACAGAAACAAGAGGGGTAGCGAGTCCTGCTCAGAGGAGCTTACAATCTATATGCATCTATCCTCCCTTTGGTTGTTTTTTATTCAGCTGCATTGTGCTACATACTTCCCAGGTGTGCTTTTTTTTCAAGCTATAGTATCCAGACAGACCATATTCCACTGCCATTAATTTAGCGGCTCGAGACACTATTCCGACTGAGACGCAGTCTTTGCATATGGCTGTGAATTAGCGGCAGGTTACTGAACATTCGTGGCGCCGATACTTTGTATAGGAGCCATAAATATAATAAAGACTTTTGACTGATGTTGAGAAAAAGGGAAAAAAACTGTATGCATACAAAATGGTGTATGGCTTGAAGGAGAAAAGTTACCAGGAAAGGCTTAATGATCTTAACATGTACAGCTTGGAAAAAAGACGAGACAGAGGAGATATGATAGAAACATTTAAATACGTAAAGGGAATCCACAAGGTAGAGGAAGGGAGTATATTTAAAAGGAAACAAAGTAGCAAAACAAGAGGACATAGTCTTAGATTAGAGGGGCAAAGGTTTAAAAGTAACATCAGGAAGCATTATTTTACTGAGAGGGTGGTAGATACATGGAACAGCCTTCCAGTAGAAGTGGTAGAGGCCAAAACAGTGATTGAATTTAAGCAAGCATGGGATAGGCATAAGGCTATCCTAAACAAAAGATAAATCCAGGTAAAGTATCCATGTAATTGGGCAGACTAGATGGGCCGAAAGGTTCTTATCTGCTGACATTTTTCTATGTTTCTATGTTTCTCTACGTCTGTCTAGCTTTTTCACGTTGATGCCATTTTGGCGTCCGTTGCAACATGCGTTGCGCGTGAAAAAGTGCGCACGTGCTTCGTGTGTTGTTCTCTATTGACTCCTTTGAAAAGCTACAACGGACAGCAAACAGTGCGGCCAGACAGACGCAAGAAGTGTGCTCGTCTGACGCGGGCCTAAGACGGTATCCTGAAAGAGTAGCGACTCTAGAGCAGGGTGTTAAGTAATATTGGTTTCGTATGATATGTATATATGTGTGTATACAGTACTTATTTCAGTTGTGGTGGAGGGCAAAAGATGAGATTAAAAGCCTCCACACAGCAAATTATAAAGTTTATTATTGCAGAGGCCATTTCCACATCACAGCAATTCAAAGAACTGCATCACAAAGCTCATGTGCTACATTCCCCGCACAACGGCCGCGGCCCACGGACGCAAGGCAGGCAAGAACGTACAACCCCTAGAACGGCCGCACAAAGTGCGCTGCGTCCGTAACGTTCGCATAGCTTTGTGTGTGAGTGATGGAACGTGGTCAGACGGACTGCATTTATACGGCCAGCATTTTTGACGGACAAAATGGTTTTGCTTTTTCATTTATTTTCCCTCCTACATCCGTCAAAATATACGTCAGTGATAAACGGACTGTGTGGCCACTACTGCGTCTTCCGTACTAACGTACGTCAGTACTGCACAGACGCACAGTCTGTAGAAATCACGTTCGTCTGACCCTAGCCTTAGGCTGGTGTCAGACGAGCGCTGTGTTCACGTCCGTGATTGCGCCTAAAAGTACGTCCGTGATAGCATGGCAGAAAGCCCATCGGAGCCCGTTACACGAAGTACGTCCGCACTGAACTGCAGACGCACAACGGCCGCGGCCCACGGACACAAGGCAGGCAAGAACGTACAACTCCTAGAACGGCCGCACAAAGTGCGCTGCATCCGTAACGTCCGCATAGCTTTGTGTGTGAGTGATGGAACGTGGTCAGACGGACTGCATTTATACGTCCAGCATTTTTCACGGACAAAATGGTTTTGCTTTTTATTTTATTTTCTCTCCTACATCCGTCAAAATATATACGTCAGTGAATAAACGGACTGTGTGGCCACTACTGTGTCTTCCGTACTGACGTACGTCCGTGTACACGGACGCACAGTCTGTAGAAATCACGTTCGTCTGACCCTAGCCTTAGGCTGGTGTCAGACGAGCGCTGTGTTCACGTCCGTGATTGCGCCTAAAAGTACGTCCATGATAGCATGGCAGAAAGCCCATCGGAGCCTGACACATGAAGTACGTCTGCACTGAACTGCAGACGCACAACGGCCGCGGCCCACGGACACAAGGCAGGCAAGAACGTACAACTCCTAGAACGGCCGCACAAAGTGTGCTGCATCCGTAACGTCCGCATAGCTTTGTGTGTGAGTGATGGAACGTGGTCAGACGGACTGCATTTATATGTCCAGCATTTTTCACGGACAAAATGGTTTTGCTTTTTAATTTATTTTCTCTCCTACATCCGTCAAAATATATACGTCAGTGATAAACGGACTGTGTGGCCACTACTGTGTCTTCCGTACTGACGTACGTCCGTGTACACGGACGTACAGTCCGTAGAAATCACGCTCGTCTGACCCTAGCCTTAATTGAAGTTTTTTTTAAGTTATATATTCTCAGGTTTTTTCTATGAACCTAATATTAGTACCAGAGAGTCACATGGTGTATACAAAGAAGCAATAAAGCACTGTGAATGTTTCTGGTTTTTATACAATAGAGGTGAATAGGTGAAAATCTTCATTTGGATTCACACAAAGAGAAAAAAAAAAGTGTTTCCCAAGTGACCCCCCAAAACCTGCAGATCTGCTGTAACTGATTTCTTCCTCTCTGAGCAGGATCTGACCTTGAATTTTAAATCTAAAGACACAAAATAACACACAATAAAAGCCATCTATTTTTGGGCCCCTGTAACCTTGCAGTGATGTTGAATGCCTGGAAATGGATGGAAAAGAAGGTGTTTGCCAATTAAGCAAAGCCCTGGGATGGGATGTCCTGCTTGACTATTAAATCAGTGGATGGACTTTTAGAATCTCAAGACATGGTTAATTGACCGGCAAATAGACTCCAACACCAGGAGGTTTAATGCTGCTTCCATTGATTACTGGCCACAAGTCATTTATAGAGTAATGGGGGTCCTCATACCCTCTGCATGAATAAACTGCAACATTGTGACCCACTTTTTCCAGGTCTGTTCACTAAGCAGTGAATTACTTTTAATACTAATTTAAGACAAAATAAATTGAGTTTGATCATATTTTTTTTTGATCATGATTATCTGTCTAATTTTACTATTTATTTTAATATATATTCTATTTTTAATCTATCATATTTGTTTTGTGTTAATATCTTGCATTTTACTACTTTATATTTCTGTAACAATGTTCTTGAACCCAGGACATACTTGAAAACTAGAGAAATCTCAATGTATCCTTCCTGGTAAGGCTAGGGTCAGACGAACGCATTTTTCACGTTGCCCGTGAAAAAGTGCGTTCGAACGAACGTACGTATTTTTTCCCGGAATACGCGATAGCGGTCATACGATGCGCATTTTCGGCCGTGATTTTGTACGGATCATCAATAAAACACTTTTTGTGTCTGGACGTTATGTTAGCCGGACATTAGCAGCGTCTGACGTCTCCTAATCACACACACACGCCGCTATGCGGCCGCAGCGCACTCTGTGCGTCAGTAGTAGCGGTTTGACGTTCTCGAAAAAATGCGTTCGTTGGCCACTTGCGTTGCACGGACGAACTTTCGTGCAGCCGTTCGTCGTATGTTCCCCGGCATTGGACGTCATTTGCTGCTAGCACGGCCGTGATTTCGTGCGGCTAAATGCACGTGAAAAATGCGTTCGTCTGAACCTATCCTGAAAGCCTTTATAAATAAAATAAATAAAATAAATTTGTATTTTAGTTTAATATTTTTGGATTTTACGTGTTTATGGTTCTCATTATTTGATATTAATCTAATGGAGATATACAGACACGTATATGTATATAAGGCTGTAATTTATATCGTGTTTTTATATTATATTATAATATTTTATTATTATATAACGAATTAATTTATGTTTCTAGATTTTATATGTTTATTTTTTAATTTGTTTACTTTTTACTGAGTTTGCAACAGCAGTATATCAAAGCTGGTAGAAAGGTTTCACATAAACAAGGAAATGTCAGAACAGACACAAGGAAGTTGTACTATGGGCAATACAGTCTCATTTTACATATTCTTAACACAGTCAAATATGTTTATTTGTTTAATATTTTACATTAATAGTCATATATATATATATATATCCAAGCATGCATGTGCATATATTTTTATATATTAGCTATTATAAATTGTGTGAATTTGTATATATCTTTTTTATATATATTTACATTTCATATAACATTTTTATTGGTTTTTTTAAATATTTTATATTAATGTTATTCATATTAATTTATATATTTTTGTATATATATATATACATATACAAAAATATACAAATTGATATGAATATATATATATATTTCACAGGAGCACTGTGATGCAGTTCTTTGATTTGCTGTGATGTGGAAATGGCTTCTGCAATAATAAACTATATATATATATATATATATATGTATAGTTAGATATATTAATTAATTGCCTTAATTATTCTGAAGAAATTATTTAACTCCTTGGGAATTTTGACATACTGCATCTATGGTTAGTTGTCCTCTTTTATTTTCTCACTCAAATCAAATATTAATTCTAAACCAGGTAAAAAAAAAAATTTATAAATAACTATGACTTAGCAAAGATTAAATTTAGCACTTTAGTACAGAAATCAGTCTGGTACAGGTTCCTTCTGGCTAAGAAGCGTTTTATTTTTTGACCGTATAAAGAAAGCAAAAAAAAAATCATTTAAATTTTTTAGAGGGTAAAAGGATCAGAGCACAGGGACCTGGAGAAAACTGATGTGACAGCTAAAAAATGCAAAGATTTTATAACATGGTTTAACCAGTGCCAAGGGTCCAATAAAATCAACGAAATATCAGACCCCTTCTATCCTGAGTAACCTGCACCTGTTACATCGTGTGTTTCCTTTTATTGTGGCAGAAATGTAAGAAATAATATGTGCATATATCTTAATTAAATACACTTTCAGACAGGAATACAAAAATGCATTCCAGAGTGTCAAAAAAGGAAGAAGAGGTAAAACATAGGTTATGCTATATGATAATATAATAGTGCTTTATCATTATATATATATATATATATATATATATAAATGGGTTATTCTATATGATAATATAATAGTGCTTTATCATTTTATATATATATATATAATATATATATATATAATGGGTTATTCTATATGATAATATAATAGTGCTTTATCATTTTATATATATATATATATATATAAATGGGTTATTCTATATGATAATATAATAGTGCTTTATCATTTTATATATATATATATAAATAGGTTATGCTTTATGATAATATAATAGTGATTTATCAATATATATATATATATATATATAAATAGGTTATGCTATATGATAATATATTAGTGCTTTATCAATATATATATATTTAAATAGGTTATGCTATATGATAATATATTAGTGCTTTATCAATATATATATATTTAAATAGGTTATGCTATATGATAATATAATAGTGCTTTATCATTATATATATCATTATATATATATATATACCTACAACATATATATATATAATTATCATTATATATATATATATATATATATATATGTTGTAGCCACAGGGTAAGCCAGGTAATTTAAAAAAAAAAATAGCTAGTTAATCTGTTTCGGAAATTATACCTTTTATTATAACCAAATCCTCATTTTCCTTTAATTCAATGAAGGAGAACACACACAGCCATTATAATTCGGTGCTTTCTTCTTGCCCTGTGGTTTATTTTAATGGTGCATAAAAAAAAAAACATGAGTCTTTTAAACTGCCTGATAATATTGTGGAGAAAACAGCATTGAGAGAGTGTGGGTTTATTTGTAGGAAAAAGTCGGTACATATAATCAAATTCAGTGAAAATCCATCCTTCAATCATCCCCAGGTAATTGTTATTATATAACAGAGTATGGAAGTATAAACATGTTTGCAATATATGATAGATATATATATATATCTTATTTATTATTTATAAATCTATACATTTATATATATATATATATATATATATATATATTGCTGTTGTGTTTGTGTGTGTGTGTGTATATATATATATATATAGATTTATATGCTGTGGCAATATAATAACTGCCTCATGTTACCTTATTGTTTATATAACCCATTATATACACTATAAATACATTACAAGGTCCCAGCGTTAAATGCTTTTATTACTATTATTTTGTAATTTATTGATCACAGGTAAATTTCCATCCCATGGAATAAAGTGTGGGATTCCTTGCATAGCACAGAGGTTCATCAAGCATATCAGACCCACAGAGAGTAAACTCTTTCCTCACACCATCCTCATATTAGGAATATTGACTATTCTGGGGGGTTCCAGGAGAGGACCTCTCCATCAATCTGAGACATGTTACATACTGTCCCAAGCTCTTCCAGCAGGATTAATTCATTTTTTTCTCCCCCTATACCGTGTGAAAATGTTTAAAAGGAAAAACAAGTCAGGTTAAGTGATAGGGGAGAGGTGAAAGTTCATTAGCGTTTAATGTGGATTTAAGAGCTGCCACTCTGGGTAATAGATGGCTTTCCAGGAGAGGGTGACAGGACATTATCTGCTCTGGGTATCGGGGTATCTGGCAATCCTATGCTGCTAGATGTCACATGGGGGGGGGGGGTGCAGTGCCATGTATATTATTATCGCTGCCACCTGTCAGAGAGGGTGAAATATTCCAATATCTTGTATGTAAATTTGCTATAGAAGTCAAGCTCAGAGTCTTCTTATTAGACAGGAGGAAAATCAAACTAAATCGAGCTGGGAGGCTTTATCTTGACTAACCACTATGGATACATACTGTATATATATATGTGATAATTTAATGTAACACAGTGTAAGTGTATATATATATATAGGTGTGTGTATATGTGTGTACATACATGTGTATGTGAATATACAGTATAAACATATACATGTAATTATATATGTGTGCATGTTTATATATATAGTGTGTGTATGTTTATATATAGTGTGCGTGTTTATACATATAGTGTGTGTGCATGTTTATATATATATAGTGTGTGTGTGCATGTTTATATATATATATATATATATATATATAGTGTGCGTGTGTGCATGTTTATATATATATAGTGTGTGTGTGCATGTTTATATATATATATATTATATATAGTGTGCGTGTGTGCATGTTTATATATATAGTGTGTGTGTATGTTTTTATATATACACTATATTGCCAAAAGTATTTGCTCACCTGCCTTGACTCGCATATGTATGGGTGAGCGAATACTTTTGGCAATATAGTGTATATATAGTGTGTGTGCATGTTTATATATATAGTGTGTGTGTGCATGTTTATATATAGTCGGTGTGTGTGCATGTTTATATATATATAGTGTGTGTGCATGTTTATATATATATATATATAGTAGGTGTGTGTGCATGTTTATATATATATAGTGTGTGTGCATGTTTATATATATATATAGTAGGTGTGTGTGCATGTTTATATATATATATAGTAGGTGTGTGTGCATGTTTATATATATACTGTGTGTGCATGTTTATATATATATATATATAGTAGGTGTGTGTGCATGTTTATATATATAGTGTGTGTGCATGTTTATATATATAGTGTGTGTGCATGTTTATATATATATAGTAGGTGTGTGTGCATGTTTATATATATATAGTGTGTGTGCATGTTTATATATATATATATAAATATATATATAGTGTGTGTGCATGTTTATATATATATAGTGTGTGTGCATGTTTATATATATATATAAATATATATATATAGTGTGTGTGCATGTTTATATATATATATATAAATATATATATATAGTGTGTGTGCATGTTTATATATATATATATATATTAGTAAATGTGTGTGTAATAATAGATAACAGGTGTGTGCAGACATTTATGTAGATATACTTAGGTTATGTTTATGATAGATCTATATTTGTGTGCCTGTGGGTGTATATATATGTGTATATAGAATGATAGATAAATAGATAAACAGATACATTTCATTCATTGGATTGTGTGATTGATTGAATGAAAGAATAAATAAATGGCAGCCACCCATTCCCTCCTTTGTGTATACTCACTCCAGGTAGTGTCCCCTGGGCAGCAATATGCAGATGAGTGAGGGTTACATTGTTACTGGGCTGTGCTTGAGTCACTCCCAGGTCTGGCTGAGGCTCAGCTCCTAGCAGTGAGTAATCTGAGGATAGGGACTGTGTATGAATGGCACAGGAGAGCTGGGACTCCTCCTCCCCCGACTGAGACCCCTATTAGAGGATTAGTAACCTGGGATGCAGGAGACACAAGGGCAGGCAGCTCCCACAATCCACAGCTCTGCTACCCCAGGACCAAGTGGGCATCACTGAGCAGATCCTGGCATCTGGAGAATCCCCCCACCCCTAGGACCCCTGCCCCACATTCCAGCACACATACAGGCACCTGGATTCCTGCAGAAGTCTGGACACACTCTTATCCTTCCTTTTTTGTGCTTAGAAGCAGGTCCTCTCCCCCAGGTTGGATCCCATGAGCAGCCTGCTGATTGATCAGATGGGGTCTGATGTGCGGGACATGAATGGGCTGCTCCCCCCTGTGTCCTCCCTGTCCGGGGGCAGCAGCTGTAACATGGCAGTGAGCGGAGCGGGGCAGTGGGCTCCAGTGCTGGACTTCCCCCCCGGGGCTCCTTACAGCTCGCTGGCTCCGCACTCCTTCATCAAGCAGGAGCCAGGCTGGGACGCGCAGTCACACGAGGACCAGTGCCTGAGCGCCTTCACCGTGCACTTCTCCGGCCAGTTCACAGGCACCGCGGGGGCTTGTAGATATGGAGCCTTCAGCGCCCCCCCTCCCAGCCAGGCCCCCAGCAGCCAGCCAAGGATGTTCCCCAACACCCCCTACATCTCCAACTGCCTGGAGAACCAGCAGGGCATCAGGAACCAAGGTATGAGCCATTCTATCCTGCCAGCCTTACCCACAGGGCAACCTCAGGGGCACCTACACTTTATACCCACCCAGGGCATCCTATCCTGCCAGCCTTTCCAACAGGGAACCTCAGGGGGCACCTACACTTTATACCCACCCAGGGCATCCTATCCTGCCAGCCTTACCCACAGGGAACCTCAGGGGGCACCTACACTTTATACCCACCCAGGGCATCCTATCCTGCCAGCCTTACCCACAGGGAACCTCAGGGGGCACCTACACTTTATACCCACCCAGGGCATACTATCCTGCCAGCCTTACCCACAGGGCAACCTCAGGGGCACCTACACTTTATACCCACCCAGGGCATCCTATCCTGCCAGCCTTACCAACAGGGAACCTCAGGGGGCACCTACACTTTATACCCACCCAGGGCATCCTATCCTGCCAGCCTTACCCACAGGGAACCTCAGGGGGCACCTACACTTTATACCCACCCAGGGCATACTATCCTGCCAGCCTTACCCACAGGGAACCTCGAGGGCACCTACACTTTATACCCACCCAGGGCATCCTATCCTGTCAGCCTTACACACAGGGCAACCTCAGGTGGCACCTACACTTTATACCCACCCAGGGCATCCCATCCTGTCAGCCTTACCCACAGGGCAACCTCGGGGGCACCAACACTTTATACCCACTCAGGGCATCCTATCCTGCCAGCCTTACCCAAAGGGAAACCTCTGGGGCACCTACACTTTATACCCTCCCAGGGCATCCTATCCTGTCAGCCTTATACACAGGGCAACCTCCAGGGCATCCTATACTGCCAGCCTTACCCACAGGGCAACCTCGGGGGCACCTACATAAAATACCCACCCAGGGCATCCTATCCTGCCAGCCTTACCCACAGGGCAACCTCAGGAGCACCTATACATTATACACACTCAGGGCATCCTGTCCTACCAGCCTAACGTAAAAGACAACCTCTGGTGCGCTTATATATTTTATCCACCCAGTATATCCTATCGTGCCAGCCTTACCCACAGAACAAAGTCTGGGGCACATACATATTCTACCCATCCAGTACATCCTAATTTACCAGCCTTTACAGCACAATGTCTGGAGCACATCTCCATTATACCACCCATGTAGGGCATCATATCATACCAGCCTTACCCACAGGCAGCTTCTGGATAAAACATACATTTAACCCATCCAGACTTTTTTTCCACACTATCTCAGATTCTAGCATGTACCCCCCCCCTGCTACCCATACAAACATATACCCACCATTTTTCCCATGACAGATATTTTCCAAGAAGAATCCATATCATTCCACTGCTATGATATATTTGGATTCCACATTGTAACCTTTAAACAGGAATACTGTATCTGCTTAACATAAATATCATTAACAGCAAATCCACATTCCTGCCACCCAGGTCACACTCACATATTATCCTCCTGCTCCAGTATTACCACTTTATAGGCACACTCCCCCATATAACAGGACCACAGTCTCCAAAATGCAAGCATCCATCCTCTCTCTGCCATAACTACACATTCCTATAACAGTAACATATTCTCCAAATTTCACTTATATTGATATGTAAACCAGCAATAAATACATCTTAGGACAGCAGTAATGATATTATTAATTTACTCAGTTTCTGACTTAAAATAACTTTATTGATTAACACGTGTGTATACATAATAGTAATTGTTATTATTTTTATAATTATACCTTTTTATTACCAGCACAGGGAGTTTATGTTTTTTACCTGCTGAGTATCCTCTGGCTGATTTTTTCTCACTGTGGTTAAATGAGAAAGTTTTGTTTTTTCTGATAAATGAATTATCCATTAATTAATTTCCATATGGAAATCAGAGCAAATATAGTAGTGAAACATCTGTCAATTCCCTCCATGTAAAAGATGATGGAAGCCATCAGAGGGGTCACTCACTGAGAGCTGCACAGTGTTTGTCAGGACAGGCTCAGGGGATTAGGGGTCCATTAGAGTTCAAGTTCAGCATGACAGTCAGCTCAGACTCATTCAGAGGGCAGGTTAGAGAGTCCTGCAGAGCTCACAGAGGAGACACCAGCAGGGAAACATAACACATTTCTTGCCTGGTACTGTCTGGGTCTGGACCCAGCAGGTGATGTCTGATGAACACTAACACCAGCATGTTTTATGACCCAACAACACTAAGGGATCAACAGCTCCCAGAATCTAAAAAAAACATGTCCAACCCATTTTTTGGGCTTTCCAGCATATCCATGTGTGTGAAAGCTGATACATTGTGAAGAATTCTAAATAGTAATAACAAGTATTCTGTGACAAGCAACTATATACACAGAGGGAAAAAAATGATTTTATTTATCCAAACACATGACTATCTATCGATCAATTAATCTATTTCTCTGTGTGTCTGTCTGTCTTTCTATCGATCTGTGTATTTCTCTGTTTGTTTGTCTGTCTGTCCGTTTATTTAAAGTATGCATACAGATATATTACAAATAGATATACACATGCCTATATGAGTGTTTTGTGTGTGTCTGTGTATAGGTGTATAAGGAAAACCTGCAAGTAAAATAAATAAATAGAACGTAAATACACAGGTGTATATAGATGCAATCATAATTAATAAATATACAGAAGCTGTAAAATAGACTAGCAGTCACTTGAATGGAGAAACTCAAATGAGTTACATTAGACAGAGCATTTAATACAGTTATCTCACTTTATCCAGCCCTTAATAGAAAGATCCCACACTGCACAATGTATGTCTGTTTATCGAGGGAGCCTATAGGTTTAATTTTGTATTTAATCTTCTCACTCATCCACCAGGGCTTTTTTTTAATCATTTTGAGCTCAGAACATAAACACGTGCAATATATTACAGAATTAACAATACATTATTTATTTATAAAAGGATTTTACCAGGAAGGATACATTGAGATTTCTCTCCTTTTCAGGTATGTCCTGGGTTCAAGAACTTTGAGTTGTTACAGAAATATAAAATAGTAAAATGCAAGATATTAACACAAAACAAATATACAGATTAACAGAAAATAAATATGTAGGAAATATAGTAACTATGTTACATAATAATAACATACATTCACATGTTAAATTATATTTCCACCCCAGAGTGAATATTTCAGAAATCTGCATGGAACATGGGAAGCCTGGTGTTTACACTGTTTGTTTTCATTGTATTTAGTGTATTATATGCTTGCATGTGCTGGCTGTAAACATACAAGAAGCATTTGACATCATACAGCTGTTTTTTTTATCTCATTAAAGCACTTTATTCCACATGCTCACCATTAATCATTATATCTAAATAAATATATTTCACTTCATTATGCACATATTTATACGTGTTTTTTTCTTAAGGAAATATTCCTTGTTTGTGCTTTTATATTATTATAAATATCATTATGTACTGCTTACAAATGGGAATATCAGGAAAATAATGCTATTTTATTTTTCAATTACTTTTTTAAATCAGTTATTTAAATGCAGTAAATTAATTTACATTTGCAGACAAACACATTTATAATTAGTGTGATTTTTTAAAATATTTCAATTTCAAACTTATTAAATTTAAATTATTTTCAACATATACATATATGTTTATTTATACATTCATTTACATATTAGTTATATTTATTTATATATTAGTTGTTTACAATGCATATTATTTGCTGTATATATTATAGAACTAATGTTTAAATATATATATACACATGTAATGAAAATAATGTAATTTTAATTTAATACAGTATACATATTTTTCTATATAAGTAGTATTATCCATATTATTTTTAGTGCTTTATATATGTATATAATTTTAGCACACACCTGTCTTTGTTAGCTGAGAATCTTTTGTCTATCTTTGTTACTTTTCACAAATATTTAGCAGTTCTGCAAATGAAGAATTTGTTAGGTTGAAAAACAATTAAAAGCTAATAATAATATGTTCCTGGAATACATCAAGGTTAAACTTTGCTTATACAAGTTTTTTTTTTAAATCGTGGGAAAGATGTCTCCTTGGTCTTCAAAACTTTTTTGCCGTGTGTTGTTAATTTAGTGTTTTTCTTTTAAAATTCATCCAATATTATTATTTTATCATTTGTGGAAAAAAAAGAAAAAAAAGAAAAAACAAATCCTCAGTCTATCTTGTGATATAGGCAAAGAGGGGGAATTCAGTAAGTGGCCAACAGATGTGGATTCTTCCCTTTTTCAGCAATTTTAATCTGCCCTGATGGTGATAAGAGTCCTAATTAAACAAAACTTTCTATCCAGAGATGGGTTCAGAGCAGAAAAGCTCTTATCAAAATTCCTAAAGGTTTTGGGTTAGACAAGATCAGGAAATGCGTCCAAACATCACTGTCCTTTTCAATGAAAGTTGTCAAGGTCATAATTAAACCGCTTTCTGACAATTTTGTGTTAATGAGTCTTTGCGAATATTTATAAATAGAAAATCTTATACACCATTAAAAATCAGTGAGTAATTTAACATAAAAAAAGCAAATAGATCTATTTAAAATGTTTAATATTTCCCCTTGAATATAAAGTCTTTTCAAATATTTTACCATTGCTTTTTAATATAACACTCAAAAAGGTCACAGAAAAAAATCTGGATGTTAAACACTTAAAAAAACAAATGAAGAATGTGAAATAAAATAAGAAACCCCAACCATAATAATAATAATATCGGTTTGGTAGTAATGATTGGACATACTTGAAAACGAGAGAAATCTCAAAGTATCCTTCCTGGTAAAATTCTTTATATATAAATAAATAGTAGTTGTGAGTGATTTCTCGATCAATGTAGAATTTACCATTAAATATTTTATTAATGTAAAAAATAAATTGTGTTTTGTTGTATATATCTAAACTGACTCATGCTAGCTACAGATACACACACATATATTCTGCGCTGCGGATTATGTTGGCGCAATACAAATAAACAAATAATAATAATAACATATTTAATGAAAACATAGCCACCTTTAAAAGATAAAGGTGATAAAATAAATTGTTACTATGGAAAATGATGAAATAAATAAAATAAAATGTCTCAAGTAAAAATGGTTTCACACAATACTGATAATTTCAGAATAGATATTTTAAAATGATTAAAGTGCGTCGAAACAAGCAGCCTGTAGTGAGAAACAAAAGGAATGCAACACTGAGCTTAAAATGGCAAAACGGGAAAAGAAAAAATAAGCGCACTCAGTTGGAGTGGATATTCATATCCTCTATTTTGGCTTATTTTTACAAACAGGGTTATTCATTCAGAGAGAGGTGAAAACCTTGAGAATTGCCAGGAGAATGAACAATCTAGACCAGATAGTCAATTTGGAAAGTGAGATAAAAGGGAGAATTTTTCAGGTTTGACTATTTTGACCTAGAATTTTCAATTCTCCAGTCATTCTCAAGGTTTTCACTTCTCTCTGAATAGCCCTGTATGTCTATTGTCATGTCATCACGATTAACTGTGGGATGAACAGTTCCCAGTGAATCGTGTAGCTTTGCAGAAACTGAGTTTTGTGTCTGTATATAATGTTTGTTTTGCTGTTTGGTAGTGAATCCATGAGAAAAATAAAGCAATTCTGCTGTAGAATGTTACATTGTTTCAGAAGACACATGACTACCACAGACAGTGGCCCTTCGGCTTGGCCAAAATATTTTCGGCATGCAAAAGAATTTCTGTACTTTTTTCCTTTAAAAAAATGAATATCCTCTGTTGCCCATAATATAATTTCTGTTATATAAAAGCACATCGGTGCAGGTCCCACCACGCCTCTTCTCAATGGTTTCATAACATACGGGGTTATTAAGAGAGAGGTGAAAAGCAGGAGAATGACTGGAGAATGGAAAATTCTAGGTCAAAATAGCCAAACCAGAAAAATTCTCCCATTCATCTCACTTTCCAAATCGGCTATTTCGACGTAGAATTTTCCGTTCTCCAGTCATTCTCCTGCTTTTCACCTCTCTCTTAATAACCCTGTTAGTTTTTTATGTTGTAAGTTTAATTCTCTATTCTTTATTGTACAGCTCCGTGGAAACTGTTGGTGTTATATAAGTTATGCTAATAACAGTAACAACTGTAACAATTCAATGCTCTTGAACCCAGGACATACTTGAAAACGAGAGAAATCTCAATGTGTCCTTCCTGGTAAATTACTTTATAAATAAGTAAATAAATAAATAATAATAATAAATAATAGTATATGCATATTGCAGGTCTGCGTCGATAGAGTGGTTGCCTTTCCAGATGTATTTTTATCCTTATATATACAAAATATATATTTTTGAAGACATTCCCTGAAGATCAGATCCCCATTAGAAAAGTTTAGGAACATTTGCCAAAATGTGAACCAGATACTGCTGCCTTACAGCAGACTGTTTATCTCTGCAACCAGAGGGATGAAGGTAGACCAGGTTTTAAGAGTAGTATAGAAAACTATAGTGACTTGATCATCCAATAATTCAGGAATACTTATAAGGCTAAGGTCAGACGAAAGCATTTTTAACGTGCGTTTAACCGCACGAAATCACGGCCGTGCTAGCAGCAAATGACGTCCAATGCCGGGGAACACACGAAGTACGGCCGCACGAAAGTTCCTCCGCACAACGCAAGTGGCAAACGAACGCATTTTTTCTAGAACGTCAAACCGCTAGTACGGACGTACAGAGTGCGCTGCGTCCGCTAGCGGCGTGTGTGCGTGATTGGGAGACGTCAGACGCTGCTAATGTCTGGCCAACATAACGTCCAGACACAAAAAGTGTTTTATTGATGATCCGTACAAAATCACGGACGAAACGGCGCATCGTATGACCGCTATCGCGTATTCCGTGAAAAAATGCGTCCATTCGTTCGAACGCACTTTTTTAAGGACAACGCAAAAAATGCGTTAGTCTGACCCTAGCCTAAAATGCAGACTTCAGGCCTCCAAAGTTTACACAGTAGTCTGTAGTTCATCCCAGGCATCTCTAAAATATGTTTTAAATAAATACACAGTTTTTCAAACCTATTTTTCAAACTGATTTTATTTAATATATAATTTTTAAAGTACTAATTAAATTTTTTTGGCTCATACGGCAACGTCCCAAAAGTCCCAAAGTTCATCGGCTGATATGTTGGCTTAGAAAAAAAAAACAAGTGAAAACATAAATCGAAATTAAGTAATTACGCGTGAAATCATTCTGAAGATAAATTACAACCTTTAGGAATGTTTACAAATAAATATTAAACAGGAAAATTAAAACAAAAAAAGCAAATCGTCTCACCCTCAATCTTTAATCAACAAAGTTTATATAAAAGGACCGTAATAAAATCTATAAAGTATCACGCGTGATGCGCCAGGTGACAATAATACACTTCTGCTTGTTATTCATCTTAAAATGCAATTTAACGGAACTAAAAAAATGCTGAGGCCGCCAGAAGAGAGCGCAAAGAAAAATACCAAATCCTAATTACTTTTTTTTTTAGTTTTTTAGCTGGGTTTGTTTTACTATGCTCGCAGTAATTAAAGGACACACCAGTCCCAGAGCTTGATTAATGAGGGAATGTCAATCCTGGGTCAGAATGTGGGCTGACTCGAGGTATTCTGGTTTAAAAATATTGAGAATTCTATTTTGACGCATTCGCAGTACTTTTCCATTTGATGGCCGATTGTTTTTAGGACATATTTATATTTTTATTGGCCAGCCACCTTTAGTGGATTAAAGGGTTAATGTAAGATAATAATGCAATTCCAAAGAGGCGCGCATATCTCACGTATGACTATACGTGAAAAAAATAAATATTATTTATCTGTGTGCAGATTCGGTAACAAAATCATTAACAAAACTGGCAATTTTCTAATTCTCATGCGTTTTATGTCGTTGAAGAAGTGAGTGTTTTTTTTTTCCGGTTACAGTTACAAGTACTTATACAGCGCTAACAGATTCCGTAGCACTTTACAATGGGGTAAGCACAAACGTGAGACATAATAAATAAAGATACATTAGGTGCAGACGACTCGTAGGATAATTGTCCTGTTTAGGCTAATGTCAGACGAACGCAGTATGAGCGCACTCTGCGTGCGTGCATAACGAACGTACGTACTGACGGAAGATACTGTAGACACCACACGGTCCGTTTTTTCTACAGATGTAGAAAAAAAGGGAAATATGGGAAACAAAATTAATTAAAATTAACAGACAGGTACAGTCAGCCAGACCAAAAAAAACTTCTGAGCGTCAACGTGATGGACTTCGCAAATGTGCTGCGTCTGACGTTGCGTCATCACGCACACAGGCCGCTACGCAGACACAGCGCACTCTGGGCGTCCGCGTAGCGCTTTTATGTCGAGGCCTAAATGGCGTCCTTTGCCCCCTGCATGGTGCGTGCGCACTTCAGTGCACACGAACTTCTTGTGTTGGTCTCTATTGATTACAAATCAATGCTACGACGGACGTTAACTGTGCAGCGACATGGACGTGATGACTGCGTTTGTCTGACGCGGGCCTAAAACACAGGGCCGGTGCTCCCACTAGGCAAGCTAGGCAACCGCCTAGGGCGCACTGCCAACTAGGGGCGCAGCTGGAACCAACCCGTGTTACATTATTATACCCGTTCCTCATTGTGCGTCACGCAATGCCAAAATTGTTGGCTCGCGGACCCCCGCTAGCAACGTAGAAGGTGGGCGTCTTATGGTGATGCACAGGCGCCACTAGATGATGTGTGGGCGTCACTAGAGGCAGACTAAAGGAAAAAGACGATAGCGAAAGGCACAGAAGAAAGAGAGAAAGGCACGAAAGAAAAAGAATAAAAAGAGGCAGAGGAAAGAAAGAGGCAAAAGACCAATCTCGGACTGACCAGTGGACGGGTAAGATGGGCACCCAACGACTATGTACGGACCCCGAGCATAGTGTGTGTGTTCTCCCCGCATTTTCGACCGTTAACAATTTTTTTTTGGGGGGCGCAAATAGCTATCTTGCCTAGGGTGCAAAACAGTCTAGCACCGGCCCTGCTAAAACAGCAATTGAAATAAGTGCTCAACCAGACATCCTGTGAGCGCACAATCTAAGGGTGTTTGTGCTAGTAAACAGCAGGCATAACAATCGAGAATTAATATCTAATACTGGGTTATCCGAGGTTGCTGGAGATCAGAAACAGGTTTATGAGCGCACCGAGAGGCTGTTCACAAAGCGATGGATGGGTGGTGAATTGTTAAAGGATCTAAGGCTAGGGTCAGACGAGCGTGATTTCTACGGACTGTACGTCCGTGCAGTACGGACATCGTCAGTACGGATGACGCAGTAGTGGTCACACAGTCCGTTTTTTCACTGAAGTTATTTTTGACGGATGTAGGAGGGAAAAATAAATTACAATGAAAAAACATTCTGTCCGTCAAAAATGCTGGACGTATAAATGCAGTCCGTCTGACCATGCTCCATCACTCACACACAAAGCTATGCAGACGTTGTGGACGTGGCGCACTCCGCACGTCCGTTCTAGCAGTATTACGTTCTTGCCTAACCTGCGTCCGTTTGCCGCGGCCGTTGTGTGTCCGCAGTTCAGTGCGGACGTACTTCATGTGTCAGGCTCCAATGGACTTTCTTTCATGCTATCACGGACGTACTTTTAGGCGCAATCACGGACGTGAACACTACGCTCGTCTGACCCCAGCCTAATACTTAAGGCCACATTCGTCAAGCTGAAGGGATATCAGAATGGGGAAATGTTTAAAATTCATTGGTTTTATACTAAATTGTGCAATTCCAATTGCTATTCTCCACCAAAATCATTGCCTAGTGCGGGGGTCCGCAAGCTTGGGCCTCCAGATGTTTTTGGAACTACATTTCCCATGAGGCTCAGGTATCGGGCTGAGTGGGTATGAGCATTGTGGGATATGTAGTTCCAAAACATCTGCTGGGTCAAGGTTGCCGACCCCTGACCTAGTGAATCATAAACCCTTGGGGTTTTAATGACGGAGGTATTGAATACACTGTGCAAGCTTGCGGTGGGGCTGGTAGGATGAAACGTTAGTCAGTCACTGCGCTTCCTTGTTAAAGAATCTACAGATAGAATTGTTTAGTGGAGGAATTGCAGACACGTTGCTTCATTGTAAAATGCAGCGCTTCAATATGTCCGGCATAGGACTACCACATTGGCCAAGTGTTCCTAGGCACATATAATGCATTCATACCGATGGGCAGTGTACAGAAAATGCTGACCTATAGTATGTAGACTTCACATGCTGCAGATAGGAATCCCAGGTGAACTGACATGATTAGAAACTGATTTCCCTCCTGCAGTAAATATAATTTATATATATTGCAGGTCAGCATATTCCCAGTACAGACCCTCTGCATGAATTAGTAATGTGTGTTCAGGAAAACATAGCGGATCTGGTAACCCTAGACTAGCATGGAAAGGAATGGCTCATGTCACAGGGATTTCAAAGTCTAGATCCCCCAAGATATTTATTGCCTACAATTCCCAGAATGCCTTGAATGCAATAGATGGCCAGAGAACAGGGTTGCCAGATCGGCCATGTTTTCCTGGCCACATATAATTTATTCATGCTGATGGGCATTGCATGAAAAATTCCACCCTGCAGCATGTAGAATCCATACGCTGTAGGTAAGAAATGGAAGAGGAATCTCAGGAGACCTGCCTTGATTTCCTTCCTGCAGCGTATAAATTATACTTGTTGCAGGGCTGCACTTTTCCCTGTGCTCTCCCTTTGCATCAAAAAGTAATATGGGAAACATGGTTGATCTGGCAACCCTACCAGAGATTCATGGAAGGTGTAGTTTATAGACATCTAGGGGCCGGAGTTTGAGATCTCTGGTTTATGAGTTTGTTGTACAATGTTATTATGGGCTGTAGCGAATGCTCCTCTCCTATTGTTCCGCTGCTAGCTAATCCCTTGCCAAAAATTTACTTTATAGGCTTATTCATAAAACACCAATACGGTAACATTGCAAACTGTCAATATCACAATGGACAAGTTACAAAAATAAAAATTTTGTTTAGTTGTTGGGAAAAAACTTTATTGCTCGATTTTCTTTTTTCTGTAATTTCTCCACAATTCCTAATTTAGTGAATAAATTCCCCCGATATCATTTCACTTAGGCTGGGGTCAGACGAGCGTAGTGTTCACGTCCGTGATTGCGCCTAAAAGTACGTCCGTGATAGCATGAAAGAAAGTCCATTGGAGCCTGACACACGAAGTACGTCCGCACTGAACTGCGGACGCATGACGGACGCTGCAAACGGACGCAGGTTAGGCAAGAACGTAATACTGCTAGAACGGACGTGCGGAGTGCGCCACGTCCACAACGTCTGCATAGCTTTGTGTGTGAGTGATGGAGCGAGGTCAGACGGACTGCATTTATACGTCCAGCATTTTTGACGGACAGAATGTTTTTTCATTGTAATTTATTTTCCCCTCCTACATCCGTCAAAAAATAACTTCAGTGAAAAAACGGACTGTGTGACCACAACTGCGTCATCCGTACTGACGATGTCCGTACTGCACGGACGTACAGTCCGTAGAAATCACGCTCGTCTGACCCTAGCCTTAAAGCAGAGAAGGTAGAGAAGCTTATTCACTAATCCAGGCTGATGGGAAAACATTACTTTATTGTAAATATTTATTATAAATAAACAAGCTGCAAAAATAACAATGATGGAGACTCGGAGACGCAATTAGAGCATTAAACTGTAACGAATGAGCCCATTCTTTGTACTATACACAAAAAATATGTGTGGCGCCACTGCTACTCCAAGCTGAGCTGCAATCCCTTGTGCAGCTCCACCTTCATGACAGGTTCCTGTTCCATTATATTACTGTATGATTCCCAGTTACCGTAGATACTCGAGTATAGCGCGACCCGAATATAACACGAAGGATATAGATTTAATATGGAAATGAGAGCATACCCAAGACTCGAATATAACGCGAGGAACAACATTTTACTATACCGGTATACAATTAAAATCCTTCCAGGTTCTCTTAACACAGGCTCCCCCTCAGGCCAGGGTGCTCTGCTCTAGAATGATTGCAGTTGTTACTAAGTATGAAGCCTCCGGCCATCCGTCTGCTTTACTAGTGATTAGATGGCCGGTGGAAGCGAGCGAGGTGAATGATCGGCTTAAACCGAGTGTGCCCTCTTGCCATGATGGATCCCACCTCTCCCAAATCCGGGAGTTCCTGAAGTGTTTGCAAGCATCAGAGAGCCCACATTCACTTCAGCGAGACTACTGGAACTTCCGCGAGACTTGGGATCCAGAGCAAGGCAAGTTTTTTTCTTTCTTACAAGCGATGCAGATGTCTCGAATATAACGCGACCCCTTCAATTTTAAGATACATTTTTGTCACCAAAATCTAGCGGTATATTCGAGTATCTTTTACCAGCCATAAAAAAGAGATCTGATGTCAGGGGATTTTGAGAAAAAAGAACAGAAGAATGTTAAGCTTGCTTCTGATCCATCATTGAAGAGGAGGGGACAATCTGCCTTCTCCCTTTGCTTTTGCCGTACAACAGGACACGGAGAACAAACTGCTCTCTGGTCTCCTTCTGCTGTAAAGCATGATCCCACAAGATCCCTGAGGATCTCACAAGATCCCACAAGTTCTGCACAACTCTTCATGGAGTTCTATGAAATCCAGGAGAGAGTACTGGTAGTGGCGTAGTTTGGAACAACTATTAAAGTGATCGAATAAAAACAGAGGAACCCGGCACTACAAGATGATGGAAAAATCAGGTGTATAAGTCTTTATCATGCTTGAAAAAGGCTGGCCATACAGCCGACCTGTTACTGCCACTGCTGAGTGTACAATAAACATGGTCTTTGGAGTGCCCGTTCCTCTGTTTTCATCATCTACTTGTGGGTTTGGCTCCACCTGGTTCCCTGAGCACCCGGTGAATACTATATAAAGAGAGAGTGTATCCGTCCTATTGTTTGAAAGGCGCAGTAAGATGTTTCCGTAGTTCATGTTACCATTAAAGTAACCGACTTGTTATAGAGCCATAATTAGCGAGCCGGAAAAGCATAACGTCTGGCACCGACTAGATATCTTTTTGGCTCCCTAATACTGGCCAAACTAGTTTAGGGGGTCTCTGATTTTTCAATCTGATGGTTTTGGCTTAATATGTGAAATTCCCTGTTTTCATTATTTGAGAATTTAGTAAATTTTCGTCACACAGTCTAGTTCATAGCGCAAAACTTGGAGATCTCAAAATAATATTGTTCCTGTGGCACTCAATCATTCGGAATGTTGATGTTATGTTGTATGTGACTGCACATTCTTGTGTTGTTTAGCGTGTTGTATATATCTGTTATATGCCGTGCAATAATGTTAAATCAATAGTCAGCAACCTTAGCCCTCCAGATGTTTTAGAACCACATCTCCCATGATGCTCAGCCAACCCAATGAGTGGCTAAGCTTAATTGGAAAGGTACTTCCAAACCAAAGGGAGGGCCAAGGTTGCTGACCCCTGATGTAGCTCGTAACTATTGTGTTTTTTGTTATTTTTTAACTGTTATCAGTCGCAAGGTCGGGAACTTACCTTTTAATACAATACCTTAATTTCTATTACAACGGATTTGCATTACAGAGGTTTATCTGTTTTTCTGGAATACAAACAGGGGTAGACAGGAAGACCACTTGTAATTATTGTCATCATTGATATATAGCACCAACAGTTTCCGCAGCGCTTTATTGATAGTAATACAATCTCTAGATTGTAAGCTCCTCTGATCAGGGCCCCTCTTCCCCTCTCATTTCTGTATTGTTTAATTAGTTTATAATTGCTGTTTTACGTCCCTACTTTACATTGTACATGTGGCAGAAATTGTTGGTGCTTTATTTATGATGATGATATTATCTCAATGTCAATAATTTTAAATATACCTTGGTATATTTTTGTACGTTACAAAGCTATTACCCCAACCCTGACAGCGTGACTACTGATCACTGAGTGATATATGCATAATGCCATCTGAAATTGTGATGATGTTTGAGAAAGGTACAATAAGGATTTATTTATTTACAGTATTTGCAAAGTATTTTACCAGGATGGATACATTGATAATTCTCTCGTTTTCAAGTATGTCCTGGGATCAAGAACATTGAAATGTTGCAGTCGTTACAGAAATACAAAGTAATAAATGCAAGATTTTAAAAACAAAACACAAATCTACAGAGTAACACAGGAAATAAATATGTAGGAAATATAGTCACAATGTTACATTTTTACAGGTGCATTCCTTATTGAGAGATCTATTAAGAGACTGGGGGAAGGTTTGATGGCGTCTTGGAGGTTATTCCATAACTGCGGTGCTCTGTAGGAAAATGAGGATCGAGACACTTTCTTTTGTATTGTGGTATTGCAAGTAAGGTGCAGGTCCTGGATCGGAGGTTATAGGATGAGGGAACTGCTGGGGGAAGCAACCTATTCAGGTAGGGTGGTAGCTTCCCAGAAAAGCTCTTAATCATCAGGTTGGAAAGGTGAAGGGTGCGTCGAGATTCCAGCGACGGCCAGTTTAGCTCTTTTATCATGTCGCAATGGTGGGTCATGTAGTTACATTGTAGCACAAAGCGACAGAATGAGTTATACAATGTAGTAAGTTTCTGAAGGTGCGTTTCCGGGGCAGCTGCATACACTACATCTTTGTATTCAATAGGATTGTATATATATATTATTTTTTTTTAATAAAATGGTCTGTTGAATTTATCTGTCTTGATAAGCACCTGCCCTTTATGCTTAGTAGAGGATGAGTGCTCCCTCCCTTGTTAATGTGTTGTATATACAGTATACACAGTATAGATAGAGACAGAATATAAGATATTAATTGGCCAGTTAAAGCAGAGCCTTGATTTGCCCACAGAGCTGCTTTGCAACAGTACCCGAGGCATAGCACATAATTCTGGGTATAATTTGCGTATAAAGTCTGCAATTTCTGACTTTTTTGTAGTTTTGCACAGTGAGGGACATTAACCTCATTTTTTGTCGTCCTTAATTTTAATAGTTGTTTTTAGCCCGAGATCAGTACCACTCTGCCATAAGCACTAGCCTATCTCCTTCTGATGGGGTCAACAAGCCTGAAACCGTGGTCCATGAGTGGCTTTGTCGTGCTTCACTCCCTAATCCATAGATTAGGCCATGGCCCTCCAGATGTTTTGGAACTACATTTCCCATGATTCTCAGCCACTCTTTAAGGTGATTGAGCATCATTGTAAATGTAGTTCAAAAACATCTGGCAGGCCAATGTTGTTGACCTCTACCCTAACCTGGCATGTGGGTTGTCTGCGTTTTGATGCAACAAACTGCTAAATTATGTACGTCAATTACATATGCTACCCAGAATTCCTTCCTTCATACCGGGAGTGTGACATAGGGGCTCTGTGGACAGAGCAAGCAAAATACAAACCCATAAAAGAGCAGTACCATCTTCTATTTTCAGCAGGAAGATGTGCTGCGAGCATTATCTACAAACTGATTCATGCACCAGCAATTTTTATGGAAAAATAGAAATTTCAACTTTTTAACCCATACCCAAGGTTTACGTGTGTGCGTAAAATACACGAAGTTCAGCACTTCTCTTAAACATAACTTTAAAATGTATTTAAAATTGCCAAAACACTTGATTTGTAGATAAATGATGGGTATTTGGCTGCACAATATGTTCATACATTGCATAAGACTTCCACAACACCGGCTGGGTGGAGTAGAGGTAACATCACTGCTCTGCGTGGAGAGAGCCTGTGGAGACACAGGTTCAATCCTGGCAAGAGCACCTCTCCAGTAAGTGTCCTTGGACAAGACACCTAAAGGTACATACTCGCCACCCAGGACATACTTGAAAACGAGAGAAATCTCAATGTATCCTTCCTGGTAAAATCCTTTCTCAAAAAAAAAAAATGTACCCCATCACAGCAATCCTACAGTTCCTATCCTAGTGCCTGCTCTTGTGAGATTAACGCAATTACCTGGTAGTTACATCCTCCTGGGGCTCTCTGCAGTTCAAGGTATAAATAAAAAATGCGATGAAGCACTCGTGACAGAGTGGGGTGCAAACAGGGAGGGTGGTCAGCCCTCAAAATGTAACATACAAAATCACAATGTTGCACTCAACCTGAACATGTATTTTTTTTTATAAGGATGCTCTGGAACCAGTGATACAACATAGAAAATGCAGCGCACTCCACTTAAGTATAGCTTTAAGGCTAGGGTCAGACGAAAGCAGTTTTAACGTGCGTTTAGACGCACGAAATCACGGCCGTGCTAGCAGCAAATGACGTCCAATGCCGGGGAACACACGAAGTAAGGCCACACGAAAGTTCGTCCGTGCAACGCAAGTGGCAAACGAACGCATTTTTTCTAGAACGTCAAACCTCTAGTACGGACGTACAGAGTGCGCTGCGTCGGCTAGAGGTGTGTGTGCGTGATTGGGAGACGTCAGACGCTGCTAATGTCCGGCCAACATAACGTCCAGACACAAAAAGGGTTTTATTGATGATCCGTACAAAATCACAGACGCAAAGGCGCATCGTATGACCGCTATCGCGTACTCCGTGAAAAAATGCGTCCATTCGTTCGAACGCACTTTTTCACAGACAACGCGAAAATGCGTTCGTCTGACCCTAGCCTAAACCGAACAGATCTCCGTGTGAATGACTTCTCACAGCTTGATGATTTAATCATGTGGCAGCTCACTGACACTTCTCCTTTCTTCTTTTGGAAGGTTATAGCGCTGTGGCTTTCGATGGCACTCCAAGTTACGGTCATACTCCATCTCACCATACACCACAGTTTACAAACCACTCGTTCAAGCATGAGGATCCGATCAGTCAGCAGACCTCCCTAGGTAAGGACACACAGTTTATATCAAAGTGAAAACCGTATAATGTAAAGTAACAGAGCCATTTTATTGTTCCCTCAATATTAAAATATCTGTTATTATCTGTAATAAAAACAACACTTTGTATCTCTGAACTAGAGATGTGCATGGCTGAAAAATTTGTTTCGTTTAGTTTCGTTTCATTTTTAAATAATTTAGTTTTCGGAATTTCGTAACTAATTTCATTTCGTTTCGTTTAGCTTTGGATCAATTTGAAATTTCGAATCGATTCGAATTTCATATATCAATTCGATAGTTTATATCGATTCGAATTTTGGATCACTAAATAAAACTCCAATTAATCAAATTTTGCTGTTTAAAAGAAAAGCTAGGGTTAAATTTTAAGCTGTGTCACAGATTTAGTATTTGAGTCAAATTAAACAGTGAAACAAATTTAATTTGTTTCATAAAGTCGTTTGCTGACAATTACTTGTATTTAAGCTAAGATCAATTCGATAGTTCAATAGTCAATTTGATAGTTCATTTCAGATTCGATAGTTGATACCAATTATTCAAATTTTTCTTTTATGATGATGACACGGTGTAAAACGAAATAAATTCGTTATATACCATTTTGTTTAGTTTCAAATTTGTATAGTATCGATTCGTTATTCGGAAGTACTTCCGAAGTACGAATTATCAAATTTCTTTACAAATTCCGAATTTTTTGGAAACGAATGCACATCTCTATCCTGAACTATGTTTCAAGTTTTACCTGAAAACCTTGTGTGTCTGTAGCATTTGAAAGCTGGAATATTATTTAATTATTTGTTTATAAAGTATTTTACCAGGAAGGATACATTGAGATTTCTCTCGTTTTCATGTATGTCCTGGGTAATATAATGTATTTTATTATTGTTCTCCCTGTAAACGGAATAGCCTATATAATTTGAGCTATTTATTAGTACTCAATTTAATTCTATCGGACGATTTTTCAGAATATCGTCTCTAGTGATATTCAAAAAATGCCACTGGTCACAAAAAAGCTGGCCGGTATAACGTCCAAAAATTTTATTTTCGGCCATCATCATGCAGATTTGTTCCTTTAAACAGGTCTGTTAGAAAAGCCTGATTTTTAAGAAAAGATTTCAGTTTTATCCTCTCCATTTTTCTACTTTAAGATCCATTTATTAACACCTTTCAACATACGTATTTTTTTTCAGAATTCGGTATATATCGACAAATTCAAACTGAATCGTTAAGCCGATATTTCCTTTATATAATGAAGTGTAGGTGTGAGACTGAGAGCCAATATTTTAGCAGACTTTTGTCGGAAATCAAAATACTACCAGTAAACCCGAATTTGAATCTTCCGGACTGTAAAATGCCCAAAATGCTGCCGAGAAGGGTGCTGATTTTGTCGGGATCAGGTTGAATGAAATCAAGGCCTCAATTTCAAGAACTAGATATTCATTCAAATGTCCATGTAGTTTGAAAGCTAACTATCACTACCTTGATCTTCTACACAAGTGGTTCCCAACCCTGGTCCTCAAGTACCCCTAACAGGCCAGATTTTAAGGATTACCTTGGGGAAATGCAGACTGAATCCTGCAATCACTGAGCAGCAAATCATATCACCTGTGCTGTGCTTCAGATATCTGGAAAACCTGACATGTTAGGGGGACGTGAGGACCGCGGTTGGTAACCACTGATCTACACTATCTCCCACATTATAAGAATGGCTATAGGAGATGCCTGATCATTCTTTAGGGATTTTGTAGCAGTATGCAACAATGTAACCAGCCAAGCTCATTTCTTGCATCCACTTTCTTTGCCCTTATTGCCTTGTGCCTCCATTATCTACTTCCTATTACTTTTCAATCCTTCTGTTTCCCTCTTTCTTTTCCTTTATCATCCTATTTCCCACTATCTTTCCTTTTCTTTCCCTTTCCCATCCATTACTTTTTATTTTTTCCCGCCTATTTCCATACAATTCCCTTTCCTTTACCACCCTTTCTTTTTCCCTTTTTTCAATCCACCCAACAGTACCTCAAAGTCCTACCTTTTTTCCTCTTTTCCTTTGCT
The DNA here is from genome assembly GCA_009667805.1 of Leptobrachium leishanense. Lineage (NCBI taxonomy): Eukaryota > Metazoa > Chordata > Amphibia > Anura > Megophryidae > Leptobrachium > Leptobrachium leishanense. The sequence goes on along the minus strand of CM019072.1, from coordinate 66,217,591 downwards.
TTTCCCCCTTCCTTACCACACTTTTCTTTTTCTATCCTTCATTCCTTCCACCTGGAAAAAGCCACTGATATGTACGACAATCACAACTGTTTGTAATATGCTCATGGTTACTCCTGCCCGTTCTTGTTCCCTTCATTTTCGTATCATTTATCTCTCCGTGAATCAAAATCAATTTTAATTACGAATGCCTTTTCTCTCGGAGAACAAACTAAACACGAGCAACAATTGTCTGCGTTGCAATACAAAGACAGGTCGTAGATCACATTTATTAAAAGCTGACATTTGTGAAATCGCATGTGCAATCTTAATTCTTCGCATGGGACGGGTGATAAATCACACGCGAACGGCCTGGCCTGGGCCTGTGGTTTGGCTGTGGAATTTGACTAGTTGGTAAAAGTGAAAATGATAAGTGAAAGGGTGGTTTGATGTCTTGTTAAGTGTATGTGGTTTCCCCACAGGAGATCAACAGTATTCAGTACCTCCTCCAGTGTACGGCTGTCATACCCCTACAGACAGCTGTACCGGGAGTCAAGCACTCCTGCTGAGAAGCCCATACAACAGGTAGGTCTATTTATGGCTCATCAATCAACATGTTTCACGCTGTAATAAAATAAATAAAGTCATGTAAAGAACTGCATTTATAATAATTTTCTGATTTATTAAATGTATGTAAGAAATCCTCTGCAGAAGTAATATATTGTCATGTCTTTCCCTTTGATCTCCCGGAACTTACTTGCAATTAATATTTCAATGTGTGTCTTTTAAGGCTAGGGTCAGACGAACGCATTTTTCACGTGCGTTTAGCCGCACGAAATCACGGCCGTGCTAGCAGCAAATGACGTCCAATGCCGGGGAACATACGACGAACGGCCGCACGAACGTTCGTCCGTGCAACGCAAGTGGCCAACGAACGCATTTTTTCGAGAACGTCAAACCGCTACTACTGACGTACAGAGTGCGCTGCGGCCGCATAGCGGCGTGTTTGCGTGATTGGGAGACGTCAGACGCTGCACACGTCCGGCCAACATAACGTCCAGATGCAAAAGGGTTTTATTGATGATCCGTACAAAATCACGTACGAAAATGCGCATCGTATGACCGCTATCGCGTATTCCGTGAAAAAATACGTCCATTCGTTCGAACACACTTTTTCACGGACAACGTGAAAAATGCGTTCGTCTGACCCTAGCCTAAATGTTACAGTATTAGAAGGTTAGCTAGGCTTACACTTCGGGTAACTTAGTAACCAGGTGAGCTTAGTCAATACTAATGCCACAGGTGGGTTGAAGGATGAGATGAGCGGTGGGAACCTATTAAAATGTTAACTTACAGGGTTATTCAGAGAGAGGTGAAAACCAGGAGAATGACTGGAGAAGCTTAAATTTCTAGGTCAAAATAGCCAAACCAGAAAAATTCTCCCATTCATCTCACTTTCCAAATCGGTTATTTGGTCTAGATTGTTCTCTTCTCCTGACATTCTCCTGGTTTTCACCTTTCTCCGAATAACCCTGAAACTGTAATTTTCCATTCCATGTGAAACGAGACAATAAAATGAAATAATTAGACATGTGCAATTTGTCCCGTAATGAAATGCAATTCGTCTGAAATTTTACCGGTTTGTTATTTTCAGAAAAGTCCGAAATGCGAATTTGGTACGATACAAAAAAATAACGAGCTGGAAACATAAATGAAAAAATAAAGAAACGATATGAAATACATAACGAACCAATTCATTTAGTTTCAGTTTGTTTTATCACTCCCACAATTTCCTCCCTATACCCTATATCACTCTTTATCTATCTATATATCACTATTTATCTATCTAATCTACAGTTACAAGTATTTATAAAGCCAACAGGTTCTGTAGTGCTGTACAATGTGTATCTATCTATCACTATTTATTTATCTATCTATATATAAATATGAGACATATACTGTGCAGCCCAGATTTTAATATCATTTTTTCTCCCCATCCTCATTTTGGAGCGATCTTGGGTACTGCTTGCTTTGTATTTATTTTCATGTTACAAAAAATAAACAGTATAATAAATATGCCAATTCGGAAAACATCCAGAAAAAAATAATAAAGCATAATGATTCGAAACGAAATGATATAACGAAACGATCCGAAACAAAATGATATATAACGAAATGAAGCAGCAGAGAAATATTTTTAGTTTCATCCAAAATTATTTCTGTTAAAAATGAAGCTAAACATGTTTTTCCAACGTGCACATCTCTAGAAATGATCCAATATTTACTCCAGATAGAAGACATTTGAATTATACAGCTAATAAGCTTGTTCAGCAAACAAATATTACAAACTATTTTGTTCAAACATTTTCGATGATTTGGTTTAGCCGAATTATGTTCGTACTGCCTGAACAGGAGAGCCCAGCTAGTCACTATTCACAACCATTTGACTGTTGATGTCACCTCTGAGCTTGGTGTTATTGACTTGAAATCACTTAACACTTTCTTTAAACCCACCAGAAAATCCCTTACTTATCCCTTAGTGCACATTAGCTCGCCTTTTTTGGGAAAGTGTTTTACCAGGAAGGATACATTGAGATTTCTCTCGTTTTCAAGTATGTCCTGGGTGGCGAGTATGTACCGTTAGGTGTCTTGCCCAAGGACACTTACTGGAGAGGGGCTCTTGCTGGGATCGAACCCATGTCTCCAGATGCTCTCTCCATACAGAGCAGTGATGTTACCTCTACTACACCCAGCCGGCACTTGCAATTACAGAAATACCAGATCTAAATGCCTAGTGTTAAGTGATTTTGCTTTTAAAGAATCACTTAACACTGAAAAATAAGAGCAATCAAAATTCCCTTACCACTGATCTTGCAGTGCAATGGACAGCTTGATCTGATGGCTCCTCACGTCGCAAGCAGTAGAACACTGGGAATAAATAATTCCCACTGTCCTTCCATGGTTCTTGTGCCACCCCTACTCACACAAAGCTCATAGAATGGTCCCACTTGTCTCCTATGGACTGCCGGAGTTGAAACCAGCGATGGTGCAGCTGCCGGTATCTGTATGCGACTCTCTATTGTTAATACAGCTGCTAGGTTGGAATAGACCCAGTAACAGGGAGTCGTTAAGGGATAGCGGGTCATGCTGATTTTCTTCACTTAGCGGCGCTCAGTTACTGGCAAGGTCGGAAAATATCTCAAGTATCGGATTTAGTTTTTTTTTCCATATTCTGGTCAAGATACAGATCATGAAGAATAAAAGGGATATTCAGAAAGCATTGAAATTTCAGCGAAATTTTGGTGCTTTTCTAGTCCAGCGCACTTCGGTGCACCTCGGAGCGCTTTGGCAATTCCATTTCCCAGACCCTGCGGTGAATTCACTAGTCATCGCAGGGTCTTTGAAGTGTGCCGAAGATGGAGTCACCAAACACGGCCGAACAACGTTGAACTGATTGCGGAAGACTGCCGAAGTGATCCTTGAACACCTCCGAACTGCAGGGGAAAAAAAGGAACTCTTTTATTCTTCTAATAGGTGTTTAAAACATTATAATGTGTCTAAATAATAAAAAAAGGTCCTATAAAAAATAATAAAAAGGTCTGTTACAGAATATAAAAAAATCCTTTTAAAAGTAATTGGTAATCAAACATTTTGTCAAAAAAATATAAAAAAATACAAAAAGGTGTTCCAAAAAATAAATTCATAAAATGATGGTTTGCTGAAAATTAAAATAATAAAGGGTTGGATAAAAAATAATTAAAAACGATAATATTTTTTCACATTAAATCCTATGGGATTCGCCTGTTTAAACCTGTCAAATGTAATCACAGAAAATCAGGGTATTTCACTGACACTTCGTTGCAGTCTGAATAGATCAACCATTACTTCTCTGTGGGGATTTAACTGCCGGCGAAGCTCGCCGATCTGTGGGGAACTGCACCGTATTTCGCTGTCAATTCACTTGTACTTGGCGAATTGACATATTTCTGAATAGACAAACTGACACGAAATTGCACCATATGGTGAAATTCACCTTTCGGTGCAATTCGGTGGCAAGTTCGTTGCTTTCTGAATAACTCCTTAAGAGTTTGTGAATAGTGAATGGAACATGTGTGCACACACTAAAATACGGGCATCACGTGGCGGGCAGGTGCTGAGTCCGGCAGCCCGCCCCGTAGCGGCTGCGAGGCTCCAGGATGCTCAGGGCAGCGCTAAAGCACTGTCCCGAGCATCCCCTCCATGGATGCCAATGGACTCCATGGAGGCTTCAGCTGCAGAGTTACCTGACCGGCAGGATCATGGAGAGATCCTGGAGGTCGGCGGAGTGATCACGGAGGGAGACTGGTGACTATTTTTCCCCAGTCTCACTCTGCTCCCGGCCACCAGAAGTAGCGGATCGGGCCACCATTCTCACCGCAGGCTAAGAGGTAAGTACTTGATTTTTTGGTGGGGTTTACAGCTTCAGCTGCGGAATCCGTTAGCTACAGCTCTAAGCTGGTGCTAACTTTTTTAGTTAGCGGCAGCTCTTTGTAATTAGTGTTAGGACTAACGCTAATTACTCTCTGTTTACGCTTTGCGCTTCCAATGTTAAGTAAAGGGAGAGTAAAGGGAGAGGGGAGGAAAGTACAGTAATCTGGCGCTAAAAAGCACTAATACCGATTCGCTAAAGTTTCTTGGCGAATTGCCGGCACATACGGTGCCTGTTCGAGGGCAGTGAAATCCCCATAGAGAAGCAATGCTTCGTCTATTCAGAGAACACAAAACCAGCAGTGAAAGGTTCCCGAAATGCTCTGCCATTCGGTGGTTTAATTCATCAGGTTTATTCAGGCGAATCCCATAGGCTTCAATATTAAAAATATTCCTGTTTTAATTCAATATCTAATAAGCCATTCATTATAATATTCTGCAGTAAAGAGTCTCTTTATTTATCAATTTTTTTAGGATATTTTAAGTTTTTTTCAGATTTTTTTAACTTTACTTATTTTTTCTGTAACAGCCCTTTTTATTATCATTCATTGGACCTCATATGTAAATTTCAGACATTTTCGCTCAGTAGTTTCTTTGCAAACAGCCTTTCACTTTTCAAACATTCAAGCAAACTGTTTTTTAATTTATTCACTCCATTCGTCTGCGGTGTCGGCTTTTTCCGGCGGCTACGCTGCGTGTGATCGGCTCCTGCTCGGCTTTTTCCGGCGTTTTCAGCGGGTTAATCCAGATGTTTTTGCGGGTTTCGGCGTGCATTCGCCGGGTTTTTGCGGTGAGTTTTTGGCGGGTTTGCGGTGACTTTTCCCTGCCTTTCGGCGGTCCCGTGGTGCTTGCTGAATACACTGCAGGGTCGCCGAAATGGGATCGCCAAATCGCACCGAATTGAAGAGAACGAAAAGTCACGAACGAAAAGAACGTGCGGTGGCTTTTCAATTCTCTTTGAATAACCCTGCTAGTGTTAACGCTCATTTATGTGAGCGCTAGCATTAACGAGGTGATAGAGCCCCATATAAGTTAAAAAGAAGATAGCCTTAAGCAACCAAACCCCTTTGTATAAATCCCCTTCCCCTTACTTCATCAGATACTGTAGATAATATATTATTTACTGGCGGTTTTCCAGTTACTAATGAATCTCGTTATGACTTATTTCAGTATAAAGAGCATATATTCATTATATCTCCTAAGTTAGGTCCTCCAGATACTATAGAATGTGGTGCTTTACGAAAGATTCTATCATTTGCAATGATTCAGGAAGAATAGAGAATTAGCAAAAGGTCGAGAACATATTTATTAGTATCAAATTTCCTTTTATTACATTTTCAGCCGTGAATAGGAAATCATGTCCCAACTCTCCGTGAACTTGGATGCAGTCCTATATCTGACTGATAAGACCTGTCTGGTGACTGGTACAGACTGCACCATACGCTGAATGGGAAATAGCAGGTCATATTTCCCAAGAATGATAATAATTAATAATAAATTCTACTTTTGAGTGAGCTAATTTCCTAAACTTTTTTATTTTTTGGGCTGATATTGCGTCTGTTTGGAGAAAGGGTTAAAGTAAGATGAGGTCAATCGCTTATCTTTATGGAAATTCGTGCAGCTCTGTACCACAAAAACAATGGCCAGACTAGGCTCATGAAAACGTTGAATTAGAAACATAGAAACAAAGAAAATGTCGTCAGATAAGAACCTTTCGGCCCATCTAGTCTGCCCAATTACATGGATACTTTACCTGGATTTATCTTTTGTTTAGGATAGCCTTATGCCTATCCCATGCCTGCTTAAATTCAATTACTGTTTTGGCCTCTACCACTTCTACTGGAAGGCTGTTCCATGTATCCACCACCCTCTCAGTAAAATAATGCTTCCTGATGTTACTTTTAAACCTTTGCCCCTCTAATCTAAGACTATGTCCTCTTGTTTTGCTACTTTGTTTCCTTTTAAATATACTCCCTTCCTCTACCTTGTGGATTCCCTTTACGTATTTAAATGTTTCTATCATATCTCCTCTGTCTCGTCTTTTTTCCAAGCTGTACATGTTAAGATCATTAAGCCTTTCCTGGTAACTTTTCTCCTTCAAGCCGTACACCATTTTAGTAGCCCTTCTCTGAACTCTCTCTAAGATGTCTATATCCTTCTGGAGATACGGTCTCCAGTACTGCACACAGTACTCCAAGTGAGGTCTCACCAGTGCTCTGTACAGTGGCATGAGCACTTCCCTTTTCCTACTGCTAATACCTCTCCCTACACAACCAAGCATTCTGCCAGCATTTCCTGCTGCTCTATTACATTGACTACTTACCCTTAGATCCTCTGCAATAATAACCCCTAAATCCCAACCCTCAGATGTTGAGGGGAATTAGAGGGGATTAGAAAGGAGAAGAAGGAAGGAACATAGAAAGAAGAGAAAGAAAGTAGCAAAGATCGAATAAAAGAATCTAGAGAAAGACAAGCAAGAGAATGTAGAAACCAGAGAGAGATGGACATACGGGAATTTTTTTTTTTGGAGAACGTTTTTTACCAGGAAGGATACATTGAGGTTTCTCTTGTTTTCAAGTATGTCCTGGGTGGCGAGTATGTACCGTTAGGTGTCTTGCCCAAGGACACTTACTGGAGAGGTGCTCTGGCTGGGATTCAAACCTGTGTCTCCATGGTTATAGAGCAGTGACGTTACCTCTACTCCACCCAGCCGGTATTCAAAGTGGATAAAAGGATGTGAAGAAGCGGAATGAAAGAGATGTAGCAGCATGAGAACAAAAGCAAAGGGGTTTACTCAAAGAGCACTGAAATTTCACCAAAATTTCACTCCGGCGAGCTCAATTCAGCAGTCACCCCTGTATGTCTCCAAAGTGCGTTGAATGGAACCTGCTGAACGCTGCTGATAATCCACCTGAACAGATCAGATAAACCGCCGAACGCAGCCGGCAATCCGCTGAACAGACCACCGAACGCCTCCGATCAGCTGCCGAAAAAAGCCGACCAGCCGCAGAACAGGGGTAAAAAAAACAATAATATAATATATATAATAATATATAAGGACCTTAGAATAACAATAAAAAGGTCTGTTACAGAATAATAAAAACGCCATTAAAAAAAAAAATCGTGATCAAAAATTGACAAAACAAATCCAGAAAAATGGCTAAAAATTTCAAAAAAATCAATTAATAAAAATACTTCTTGCTGCAAATTGAAAGAATAAACGGTTGAATAAAAATTTATGAAAACGTGGAATTTTTTTAACGTTGAAATCTTGGGATTCGCTTGTTTAAACCTGTCAAACAAAAGCACCGAAAATCTGGGCATTTCGCCAACTTTTCACATCTGTTCGTCGTTCTCTGAATAGATTATCCATGACCTCTCTAGGGGGAATTCCACCACCACCGAAGGTCACTGTATTTTGCTGCTAATTCGCCAATATTTGGTGAACTGCTAGCTTTCTGAACAGCCGAATTGCCACGAAATTGCACCCTGCATGGAAATTCACCGTTCGGTGCAATTCGGTGGCCAATTTGGCTCTCTTTGAATAACACCTTTTAAGAAAGACTTCAAGGCAATGAGGAGAGGAGAGAATAGAGAAAGAGAGGGGAGCATAGGACAAATGAAAGAAAACCAAAATACAAAGAGCAGGAGTGTGGAGATGTAGAAATGGTGAGATATAAGTTGAGGAGGAAGGAAAAGGAGAAATGAAAGAGAGAGAAAAAATAAAAGGCATAAAAAGCATATGCTATGTAAAGGAGGAGAATGAGAGTATCAAAGAAGGAAATATGAAAAAGGAATGTCGGAATGCAGACAGAGAGGAGACAAAAGAGTAAACAACAAAGTTGATGAAGACCACTACAAGGGATGAAACATCATTTTGTTTTTGCATGCTGTAACCAATAAAATGGAGTGCTGAAATTTTAGGAAGAGGTGACCCTCCTGGTTGTCTATGAGGGGCAGCATTGGTTCTGGCGAGATCTGGGCTACGTTGCCCCCTTGACATGTCAAAAGGTGGATTGCTGTATCACCTGCATTCAACTGGGCTGGGCGGAGTAGAGATAACATCACTGCTCTGTGTGGAGAGAGCCTGTGGAGTCATGGGTTCGATCCCGGCAAGAGCACCTCTCCAGTAAGTGTCCTTGGGCAAGACACCGAACAGTACATACTCGCCACCCAGGACATACTTGAAAACGAGAGAAATCTCAATGTATCCTTCCTGGTAAAATCCTTTATAAAAAAAAAAGGGAGAAAACAAGACGAGAAACAAGTTGACGGAACATGTGCTAAGGAGATAGAATTGAAGAGGGAAAAAAAAGAAAAGGATGCAAAGTCAAGTCAAATCCTGAGCTAGGTTTAGCTTATGTCTAAAAGCCATTTAACACAGGTTGATTCATTTGGCCCCAAAGTTTTCAATATCGATTGTAAATGAAAGAAAGGAAACTAAAGAGGGTGCAGGAACTATACCTCCTCTTATGTTAAGAACATCTCTTCACAGCACATGCTGGAAGTGGCCACTAGGGGCAGCATAGAATCTCACTCCCACAGAACACAATGGCTTACTCTTTGGAAGAGCACAGTATTACTTCTAGCAAGATGAGTCAATGCCGACTATGCTGATTTTCGTTTCAAAGAACCTGTGGCCCACCCAGCCTGGACTTCTTTTTTGTGGGTCTAGGTGAAGGAACGCGTGTAGCATAACAAACCCTTAGCAGAAAATATTTGGAACGAGATCAAAAACAATTAGATGCAATACTGAGACGCATTGGCAATAACATGCAGCACTTCATCGACCAGTGCCCAACATAAACCAGAGGGGACTTCCAGCACTTGCAGTGATGGGAAGTGCTTAACATAAGACGAGGTACTATTCCACCATATAAATTTACATTCATTGGTTTAAGCTCCATTACAAAAAATTTATGAATCGCTCTGCATAATAGACAATTGAAAGCATAAATAGTAGAGATACAATGGGAAATTGGGTAAATGTTAAAAGCTTTAATTCAGTCAGTACCGTAGATACTCGAGTATAGCGCTACCCGAATATAACGCGATGGATAGATATTTATTATAGAAATGAGAGAATATTCAAGACTCCAATATAACGCGAGGAGCAATATTTTACTGTACTGATAAACAATTAAGATCCTTCCAGGTTCTCTTAACACAGTCAGGCTCCCCTCAGGCCAGGGTGCTCTGCTCTAGAATGATTGCAGTTGTTACTAAGTATCCACCTGTCCTTCTTTACCTGTGATTAGATGGCCGGCGGGGCGAAAGATTGGCTTAAACCGAGCGTTCCCTCTGGCCGTGATGGATCCCACCTCTCCCGAATCTGGGAGTTCCTGAAGTGTTTGCAAGCATCAGGGAGCCCGCATTCACTTCAGCGGAACTTCCGGGAGACTTGTGATTATTATTTTTTTCTACACGCGATGCAGATGTCTCGAATATAACGCGACCCCTCCAATTTTAAGGTAAATTTTTGCCACCAAAATCTAGCGGTATACTCGAGTATCTACTATACTTTTTAACAAAATCCTAGAAAAGCTTAGTTTGAAATAACGTCATAACGTATGACAGGAAGCTACAATTCTACAGTTTAACATTACAGTATTTTCCTTTGTTTTGTGTGTGTGTCAGTGCGCGCGCCATGCCATGTGTGTCTCTGCGGGCGTATGTGAGCATTAATTGGCGGATGTGCAGTGTTGTATACATTGGTCTCACAGCTGTTGTCCAATGCATGTTGCTGGCCTCTCTGGGAGTGCACAGGTTATCCATGCAATATGAGTCACACTTCCAGGGTCTGCGGAGTGGGGGAGTTTTCTTGTAGATTAAAGCTCTATCCACTGCAGAGGTCAAGAACTCGTCATCCTTACTCCCCAGGCCAAAACAAACTCACAATGATCTACTACTGCGTTCCTTTTAAAGTTCCTTTTTCTTTTTTTTGTCTCTTTTATTCCACTCCAAAACACATTAATCGCGGGGAATATTCCTGCGCAGGAAGCTGAGAAAGAAGAAATTTAATTGCAATATCGAGTTCTTCCCCTTGAACAATATAATTGTTTGAAAAGTACAGAGAGGGTCTACCTTTCACAAAGAAATAAAAGAATTAAAAATGTAAAGATATGTATAAAATATAAGTAATATAAGGGGTTATTCAGAGAGAGACGATCTGGCCCCGAAATGTCACCGAACAGGGAATTTCCCCGTACAGTGACATTTTGGTGCCATTCGGCTATTCAGAGAAAAGGCAGTTTGCCAAATTTGTGAACTGCCAGCAAGTAAGGTGCCTGTTCGACAGCAGTGAAATCCGCCATAGGGAAGCAATGGTTAATCTATTCAGGGACACCGAACAGCAGAGAAAAGTTGCCGAAGTGCCCTGCCGTTCGGTGGTTTCATTCGGCAGGTTTATTCAGGCGAACCCCATAGGCTTTAATGTTAAAAATATTCCCGTTTTTATCCAATATCTAATAAAATGTTTATTATTCTAATCTGCAGTAAAAAGTCTCTTTATTTCTAGATTTTTTAGGATCTTTTCGGCATTTTTCTGGATTTTTTCAGCAGAATTCTTTTTCCGTTTTTTTTTTAATAGCGGTTTTTCCTTTTTTCTGTAACAGACCTTTTTATTATCATTCATAGGATCTTATGTGTGAATTCCAGGCATTTTTGTTCAGTAGTTATTTTGCAAACAGCGTTTCAATTTTGCCACTTTCAAGTGTATTGTTTTTTTTACCCCGTTCGTCAGCTTGTCGGCTTTTTCCAACAGCTGGTCTGCACTGTGATCGTTGGCTTTTTCCGGTGTGTTCAGTGTGCTTTTTGCCGTGGTTCAAGCAGGTTTTCGGTTGTTTTTCGGGTGGGTTTTCCCTGCACTCCGGGGACCCTGCAGTGAATGCTGAATTCACCGCAGTGTGAAAAGATTTGATTCCTGAAGTGTGGGGAAGTGCGGGAATAAGAGCGCACTGAAATGTCGACGACATTTCGTACTGTCTGAATAACCCCCATACTGTTCTGTATGCCAAAAGTGTCAAAGGGTTCATACAATTTTGTGAATAATTTGAGAACAGCTTAGATCTACTTTCTATTATAATATGATTCAGTATTGCATATAAGCTTCATATGCTTTGGCTACATTGTTCCAATGGGCGTATTCCTGACTTGTACAATAATGGGAAATTACACATTATTTAAACTCACCTGTCATCATCATGGCGAGCCTCTACTGAAAAACCTCTTCAACTAAAGGTATCCCACTAAACCAGAGATTGACCAAAATTTATTGTTCCACAAGGACTGCCTGGGAATTTTAGGTTTCAAAAACATCTGTTATTAACATTTCTTAATACATGGCACTGATTTATTTAATTGCAAACACCCACAGTCTAGACCATGATTAAAGGGGTTATTCAAAGAGAGCTGAATTGGCCACCGAATTGCACTGTTGCAATTTCATGGTAATTCGGCTATTCAAAAAGCCGACAATTCGCCAATTCATCAGCTGCATTTGGTGGGTCATCAGCTGCATTTGGCCAACTTTCGGTGGTTTGCGGCTGCATTCGGTGGGTTGATCAGCGGCGTTCGGCGAGGTCGATTTGATGCACTTCGGGGACCCTGCTGTGAATCAGAATTCACAGCAGGGTCGGCAAATTTAATCGCCGAAATGCAGAAAATGATTGAGCACTGAAATGTCAGTGACATCCCAGTGCTCTCTAAATAACCCCTTATATGTATTTTGGCGTCAGTTGACTATATTTTACCTTTCTTAGGTATGTACCCATAGATAACTAAAACTTAAACAATGGTCTGTAGTCGGAATTGCACCTTACAACCTCTGCATCCTGTTAAAATAATTTTGACTCATGAGCATGTTGACATCAAGGAAAATTTACCCAGTAACTTAATAGTTGACACCAGGGGACCTAGAGGGAGCTGCAACTCTTCAAGTTTTCCATCATTCTTCCTCCCAAGTAGCTGTTGTCATTTCACGCTTAACTCACCACCCCATACTAAATTCTGATATTGATATATTGTATATATAGTATAAAATATGATATAAAAATATAATAATTATAATATATTAAATCTATTTATTTATATAAATATATTTAAATAAAATGTAATTTAAATATAAATAAATATTTAATATATTATTATATATTTAGATACTATTATTTTTATTATATATTTAGATGTAAAAGAAGGATAAAGCAAACACATTTAAAAACCTAAATTAATAAAAGGTTTGCAACCAGTGCGTGGGCAGAATAGGAACTCCATTCTTCCAGCAAGTATAGAAGGGAAGCTGCGTTCCCATTAGTTCCCATTCAAGTTAACCCCCTTTTGCCCCAATGGAATAGGTAAAATTACACCTTACAGAACAATTCTGCGTCCTACATATATAATATATCTCGTACCACAATGCAAGACATAAGAGCAAAATAATTCCTATTTCTATTGGGCATATCTATTTACCTCTGGTCCTGCCATGCTGAGGATGGCATGATCAGCCATATGCTAGAGGAAAATTAGATGAAATTGTTTCCGGTGTCCTTCCACTGACCTGTATGCAAGCTCATGGAGGTCTCATGCAAGCCTCCATGGAATCCTATGGGCCCCAGGAGACAATACCAGCCACAATGCGTGGTGCTGCTTCCAGTATCTGTTTGCAACTCCCTACTGTTACGAGTCGAGCCACTAACGTAGCAACGCGCTCGTAATAGAGCATGTCTGAGAATAGATGACCACTAGTACTACATTTATCCGTTAGCGGCTCCCCGTCACCATAGGACCTTCCTATTCTCCAGTATAATTTTAACTTCCCAGAATCCCAAGTCTCCTCTCAGTACAAAAATCAAATTGTATTGCCGTTTCCCCTAACCTTTCTAACATCAGTGAATATATTAGGATTTATAACGAATCCCTACTAATGTATGAACCAATTCTCATTTGGCTGGTATTGACTCACTAGGGTTTAGCCTGTCACTTGCACTTACTATCTCTGATGATTTCATCAAGTCTAGAACATTTAGTTGAAAAATAGGCATTTTTTGGCGTCTCCTAATCTCTTTGAAATATTATACAGTATATCTTGTACCGTTTTGTACTGCACCTTGGTTCGTGCCATATTGTTCCACTTCATTTGGATATAACTGCTTTTTGGCTCCTGATTAAATATGAAAGTTGTCCCAATTTTTTCTTTTCATATTGAAATATTTCAAAAAGCACTTTAAAAAGTACACAGAGAACCTCAGCAAAAGTGATAGATTTTCAATAGATCTGTAAAAACTAATGAAATGGATAAGTTATCGCAGTTGTCGGAGAGTGCGGGCCTGGAATACAGACCAAGCAGTAGGCGCTCAACGGCAAACAATCAGTAGGAAAGTCAAACATGGGGATCAGGTCTATATGTATGCCATAATGAAGTAAGGGGCAAGCCAGGTTGCATGTGATAATAGACACTGACTACCCCTGAGGTTCTCCAAAGTATGTAAGCCAGGCTGTATATTGAAATAGGTTGCTAATGAGATCCTTGGCACGGGTGGAATGTAGACCAATCTCTCCGTTCTCCAACAGTGTACCTTCTATTCCAGCTCAGTTGATACCTCAGAGCTTTAAGGCAAAAATTTGGTGCAAGCTGTTATGTGTATGTAGGTCCTGAACATGTGACATCCATTTTTGTCACTTTGGTTTGCGTTGTGGACATGCATTTGCTGTCCTCGTTGATCCTTTGATGGGTAGAATATAGGCGTTCCATAAATGTTCCTCAAGTTTCTCACTATGTTATTCTGAATGTTTCTGACATTTTCTAAAGTTTGCATTCGTCTTGCTCTAGGACCTGGCCTGTAACGGTTGGGATGGTGGTCTGAGCCCAGTTATGCAAGGATTCACAGGTGTACTGACAGGAGGGATCAGTATTCTTGGGAGACAGTGGGAATGTACCTTGGGGTGGTAGACAGAACACAAGGGTTGATTCCAGGCAAGGTACAAGTGGGTATTCCAAGAGAATAGTCAGGACGGTGCTTTGGTCAAAGGATGGTAGAAGGCGGTTAACAGTGGACAAAGCAGGGAGTCTGGTACACAGGCATTCAAGAGTAGTTCAGGGAGCTTTGGAGGGACAGACTGGTTAGAAACACCGTTAGAACATTAATGCTGAAGCATTGCTGGGAGGGAGGAGTAGACCTTTATTTCAGCAGGAAGGTGTGGTGTATGTTTGCTGTGCTTAACTGTTTGAGTACCAGATATCAGTGCTGAGCATGGGACAGCACTTTACATGTGCTGCATGAGCATGGGAGGTAAGCACGGTGCAGTGAGCTGCGGGGCCTTTACAAGGCCACGTGGTCGATGCTCAACTCGATTGACATTTGATTCCATGTTTGTTTCTGCAAACATGTTGGAGATACATTGTTTTGTTATTTACCTCATGCTTTATATACATTTGTGTCAATAGTACTAGGTTAATTTCATTCAGTGGGTTTCAGCCGCGACTCCGTTTTGGTTGGCAAGTAGATCAACACGTAATTGTCAGTGAGAAAGGATCCTATACTTATAATGGTAGGGAGGTTGTGGCTCTAATGGGCTTCCAAAATTCATAATACAGCTCTGTCATCATTACAGTTTGATGCATTGTAAGTCTAGGCCAATTTGTATATCTTAATTATCATTAGGAAGGAACACTCATTGGAGTCGAATGCTTCAGATTGGGAGGACTACAACAAAATCTAGTTTGGTCTCTATGTCTATCAACCCATTTCTCTATTTATCGATTCATCTATTTATCTATCCATATCTATCCATCTATCCATATCTATCCATCTATCTAAGAAAGAAATTGGATAAAGCACCCCCTACAGTATCTCGCTCGCCACCAACCACAATTATGACTCTCCAAAACATAAGACAGGTTTACAACAAAAACAGAAAAAAAAGAGTAACATGGCACAGCTCAAACTCAAAAAGATCGAACATGAGGTAAAAAAACACAAGTACTGTAGATACTCGAGTATACCGCTAGATTTTGGTAACAAAAATTTACCTTAAAATTGGAGGGGTAGCGTTATATTCGAGACATCTGTATCCCATGTAAAAAAAAAAAGACCTGCTCAGGATCCCAAGTCTCCCGGAAGTTCCGGTATTCTCACTGAAGTGATTGTGAGCTCCCTGATGCTTGCAAACTCTTCAGGAACTCCCAGATTCGGGAGAGGTGGGATCCATCATGGCCAGAGTGCTCGCTCGGTTTAAGCCAATCATTCACTTCGCTCACCTCCGCCGGCCTTCTAATGGCTAGTAAAGAAGACGGGTGGCCGGCGGCTTCATACTTAGTAACAACTGCAATCATTCTAGTGAAGAGCACCCTGGCCTGAGGGGGAGCCTGACTGTGTTAAGAGAACCTGGAAGGATTTTAATGGTTTCCGGTACAGTATAATTTTGTTCCTCGTGTTATATTCGAGTCTTAAATACTCCCTCATTTCCATAATAAATCTCTATCCATTGCGTTATATTCGGGTCGCGCTATACTCGAGTATCTACGGTATATGTTAAAATGTTAAGAAATTATTTAGGGCCCTATTACATTCTTCACGCATTTGTTTTGCGCGCGCGCAAATGCGCATTTGCGCGAGTGCAAAACCATTTGCGCAGAACGTTGTATTACGACGTTCGCGCAAACGATTGACCCCAACCGCGATTGACCCTGCGCAAACGAATTTTCCTACGCGCATCCTATACTTAACATTGTTAGCGCAAATGCGTTCGTGCGCTGGTATGTGGATGGTATTATAATCTTCGCGCAACGAAAGTTTGCACACATTTTCGTTACGTCTTTGGAAAGCAGGTGGTAACTGTAAATGTGATCATTCTGGGCGAAACGAAATACACCAGCACGAAAAAAAAATTACAACACAGTACAGTTACACATTCTACACATACCCAAACATTAAAATTTATAAATTGTGTCATTGTTAATTTTTTTCTTTTTTTATTAGTTTGTAAATATTTTATTGGAAATGGGTGATGTTGGCTGAATCCCGTGACAAATCCCGTGACAAAACAGTCTGCCCACCAATTCCTGCACGCAACGTTCATTTGCGAACGGCTTTGCGCGTCGGATTTGCGCACGAAAAATCTTGGAGGAAGAAAAAATGCGCTCTGATCGGAATACCACGTTAATTTTCACGCGATAACGTTTTTTCATGTGCAAAAAAAATTGCGCTGCTTGAGCGCAATTGCGCAGAGAATGTAATAGGGCCCTTAATATGGTGAATACAGCTACACGTGTAAACTGATACATGTAAATTCTACTGTTCTGGAAAGGACATTCTATATGAGTATTCTTATTCGGACCACGTCTGTTGGTCTTTTTCTTAACCTCTTATATCCTCATCGTGCTTACTTTTGTCGTTCTTTATGCCCACTTTATGCTAGACAAGGTTATGTTGGATTAAAAAAAGAGAACAAGAAGGATTAACTATAGAGAAGCGATAAGTAATAGGTAAAAACTACAAATAATAGTTCAACAAACTAATAATAAGTACAGAGGGCTTTATATAAAACATAAAGAGCAATGGCAACGTTTAGCCCAGCTAATGTGCATATCTAAGCTGGCTATCTGGCTATTTTGGTGATGGTGATTTGTAGTCAAAACATGTTTGTGCAATGATCGTCTTGTGCTTTTTGTTGCCATCAGTGGGTTTATTTTTGTATCGGAGATAATGTTTATGAGATTGTAACTTCATCATCTTAGATTCATTGTGTTAGTCAGTGTCATGTGAGAACTTACAGTGCGATCATTTTTTAATTTTCCTCTTGCTGTCCAAGGCACAGGAGCAGAGCAGGTGGAAATCCATTGATGAGCCATTCACGCTGGTTTTTTTTGGTCACTTTATGGTGTAGGTCTGCTATGGTTCCACTCCAGTGCTCTATTTTTGGTTTTGCAAGTTCGAAGAAAATTAAAACGAATTGACCTTTGGCTGATATTTAAAAAGATAAATAAATGTGTAGCTGTACACAAGGCCTGTGCTCCCACTAGGCAAGCTAGGCAACCGCCTAGGGCGCACTGCCAACTAGGGGCGCAGCTGGAACCAACCCGTGTTACATTATTATAGCCGTTCCTCATTGTGCGTCACGCAAAGCCGAAATTGTTGGCTCGCGGACCCCCGCTAGCAACGTAGAAGGTGGGCGTCTTATGGTGATGCACAGGTGCCACTAGATGATGTGTGGGCGTCACTAGAGGCAGACTAAAGGAAAAAAGACGATAGAGAAAGGCACAGAAGAAAGAGAGAAAGGCACGAAAGAAAAAGAATAAAAAGAGGCAGAGGAAAGAAAGAGGCAAAGGACCAATCTCGGACTGACCAGTGGACGGGTAAGATGGGCACCCAACGACCATGTACGGACCCCGTGCATAGTGTTTGTGTTCTCCCTGCATTTTCGACCGTTAACAATTTTTTTTGGGGGGGGCGCAAATAGCTATCTTGCCTAGGGCGCAAAACAGTCTAGCACCGGCCCTGGCTGTACAAAAGAAAGTATAGCAGAATATTAAAAATACAGCCTACTCATGAGGCCCCTTCAAATCCCTGTCTTCCTTTATTCATCTGAATTCAGGCTTTACGTTTCTTCCATTTGGTTATTATTAGGCTTCAAACCGATCCAACAATCTCCCCCCAATACAAAAAGAAAATCACACAAATCATTTTTTTCTCCAATCCCATCCAAAATTATTCCAGAGTATAAATGGCTTTAAAATAGGAGCCGGGGGCCCATTGACTCTCACTTCCCCTTAAAATCACGTTATATAGTAAAGCTGTCGTCACCTCGATAATTCTGGATCTTTTCCCTGTCAAATGCCCAGCGCATTCCAAGACTTTAACCACTTCAGTGCTGCAATCTTCCACTGCATCACAGTCCAGCTCAACAACACGCGATAAAATGTTTGAATCTGCGTTATTTATTTTAGTTGCTGTTTTTTGGGGGATTTAGCCTGTTCCAAGCTTGTGGTTTTCTTTACCCACATACTGCCAAGGCATTAAAAAACAGTATTCATTTGAGATGCTGGATGAACAGCTGAGTGTACAGGCGTTGGATCAAACAGCATTGTGCACAGCTTGGTGACCGTACACACACGATCTCTAAAATAATGTAAATTTACAGAATATAGAAATTATTTAATGAGTGTACATGCGCTGATATGATTCCTGAAAGCCACAGCCACCCCTAGCACTTGCAGGGCTCTAGGATAGAATATTTTGTGGGGCCCCAGGCCAAGCTTTAAACACCACACCTCTGAGGCCCTAGTCACATGAGCACCCTAGTCACATGCGTCCGTAATGACCCCCCTCCAAGCGTCCGTCATAGCATTATGACGGCTCGACTGGTAGGGCCAAAAGGTGTAACGTGCGTACTAGTATCGCACGTTACACCGGGTGTGCAGTTTTCCTCCCTGTGAAGCTGATACAATAGACGTTGGACGAGTTTACAAAGTGCAACCTTCCATAGGAGGCTCGCCCTTTGTAGGGCTGAACGCACTTACATGCATGCAGCGAGGTGGCCACACGGGCGTCTGAGCAGAAAGAACGTCCGTTCTCACGAGCGTTGCTACCATGCTCGTGTGACTCCGGCCTTTTTCTCTACCATTTTTCACTCACAGATACGCACATTGCCCCTCACACTGATCTTCCCAAATAGATACCCCTCCCCCAAGATAGACACCCCTGACCCCTCTTATCCGTAGATAGACATTCCTCCTCTCCACCCCTAGATAGACACCCATGACCCCTCTTACAGTTCTATTTGAGTTTACACAGGACTGCCATCAGCTGGGTGGAGTAGAGATAACATCACTGTTCTGCGTGGAGAGAGCCTGTGGAGACATGGGTTCGATCCCAGCAAGAGCACCTCTCCAGTAAGTGTCCTTGGGCAAGACACCTAACGGTACATACTCACCACCCAGGACATACTTGAAAACGAGAGAAATCTCAATGTATCCTTCCTGGTAAAATACTTTCTCAAAAAAAAAAAAATGAATACTTGGGGTCCCTTACTAAACTATTGCTCGGGCCCCCTTCCATCAGCGACCCAAATTCAATAAACACTTCCCCTCCAGTAAGGGGATAAAATGTGTTCCCTTGTGGGAGAGCTTTGGTCTGCACTTCAACCTGGTGATGACCAAACTAATCGCTCCCTGGGCCCCTGAACATATCATGGGTTGTCACCCCCTGATGGCTGCCCCGAATTTCCCCCTACTTGGAATCTAACCCTCAGCCGCCTCTTATTTTAATGATATCAGATGTAGCATAACCAAAATCATAGACCATTTCACGCAGTAACACTTTTAGAGCTTTTGCTCATCTTTGTCAGTTAACCCTTAATGCCGTGGCTCTTCCGTGTGGCAGGTGGGCTTAAAATGATGCAAGGTGGCATAGCACGCCCTGCAGCTTTCTGACCTGGCTTTCCTTCCAGTGGACCGATTGCTGTCATTGGCTGAGTTCAGACAATGCGGTGAGACAGTCCCCCTGCAGCCAATTATGGCGATCGGGTGGTAGGAATGGAGGGGCCAAGGGAGGACCAGAAAGCAAGCTGGCAGGAGGTCGGCATAGCATGCCATAGGCTCTAAGCGGTTAAAGAAAATAAATAGTCTTTTTTTAACTTTTGCAGAAGAAAAAAATATATCTATACTTTTCGTGGTCCCCCACTATGATTTGTAAATTATGATTTTTGTCAATGGCAACAAATCAGATACTGGATGAGGTTGTGGCAGGGAAGAAGTTAATTATATGTGTTGGCCGTGACTTATAGCTCTGTCCTATCTTTTATATTATTATTTTTTTTTTTACAGCTGTAAGTAGAACACAGTGAGATCTGAAACATTTAGATTAATGGTAATCTGGAACAAAAAGATTGCTTGTTGAAAAAACTCGAAGAGAAAAAAAAAGCAGAAAAGGTTAAAAATGACGTGTCAGTTCAGCTCATGTTAAAGAGAAACTCCTGCTGTAAATTTTCTGAGTTGGTATTTCTAATAAAAAAAAAAAATCATGGTCTTGAAGGTATTAATTACGCCAATGTTACAGGAAGAATTTGTGGAATTACTGAAAGTAGTGGCACAGACTAGTACGGAATGATGGGGCTAACTGCAGGAGAGCAGGCTCGTTTTAAGCAAATATTAAGCGTATACTGCTGGAATAATGTGATTCTGGACGCAGTCATGATTTATATAGCGCTTATATGGGTTCCACCACATAAGGTAGATTTCATTAATGATGGTTGTCCTATAATTACTCTAGATCTCACGTTGGGTTGTGGGCTGGGAAGCACAGACAGATATAAAATAAAGGAATAACAAACCAAAAGCAAAAAAAACAGTAAATTAAAGATATGTAAAATTTGAATAAATTCACAAAATATAGCACTATCAAAATTTCGCAAATCCACTGACAAATTGCTTTAACTGCATCTCCTATTGGAATAATGTGAATTGGTTCATTATTTGGGCAGATTGTCTGAAAATAATCCAAACGTTGGATTAATTATCACAGAATTTGCTCAGGGTGTAAATCAAGGAGAATTGTAAAAAATAACCTTTACAAATGATAAAGAAACTTAACAAAAACAGTTTGTCATGTAATGGATACTAAAATTAAAAGACTTAGGGCCATATTACCTTCATGGTGCTAAAATGTGGAATGTTAACGGGGGATGTTCCCCGTAGCGTCGTTGTTTTAGCACCATATTACAGGGCAGCCGCTGAATTCAGCAGCCTACCCCATAACGTTCGCTACCCTCCTGGATACTTACGGCAGCCATAGGACTCCATGGAGGGTTGTGCTGTGGGCCATGTGACCTGTACGATCTTGTTCTCGAGAAATCGTGTAGGTCCGCGGAGTGATTCAGAGAGGGAGACTGGTGACTATTTGTCCCCTGTCTCACTCTGCTCCCAGCGACCAGAAGAGGCGGATATGGCCACTCTTTGCATTGCGGGATCAGAGGTGAGTATCTGATTTTTGTGGGGGTTTAAGCTGGTGATAACTGATTCTTCAGAAGCAGAATCAGTTAGCACCAGCTTAGAACTGCGGCTAACATTTTCGCTTCTGTAGTGGTGCGGTTATTAGCGTCAGGAGTTAGTAATACCTTACTTGTCCCCATAACTCTTATACCTCAGAATTCCCATACCTCTCATAACCAAGAGTCCCCATACCTCTTATACCTCCGAATTCCCATACCTCTCATAACCAAGAGTCCCCATAACTCTTATACCTCAGAATTCCCATACCTCTCATAACCAAGAGTCCCCATAACTCTTATACCTCAGAATTCCAATACCTCTCATAACGAAGGTTTCCCATACCTCTTATACCTCCGAATTCCCATACCTCTCATAACGAAGAGTTCCCATACCTCTTATACCTCCGAATTCCCATACCTCTCATAACGAAGAGTTCCCATACCTCTTATACCTCAGAATTCCCATACCTCTCATAACCAAGAGTCTCCATACCTCTTTTACCTCAGAATTCCCATACCTCTCATAACGAAGAGTCCCCATTACTCTTATAACTCAGAATTCCAATACCTCTCATAACCAAGAGTCCCCATACCTCTTATACCTCCGAATTCCCATACCTCTCATAACGAAGAGTCCCCATTACTCTTATACCTCAGAATCCCCATACCTCTCATAACCAAGAGTCCCCATAACTCTTATACCTCAGAATTCCAATACCTCTCATAATGAAGGTTTCCCATACCTCTTATACCTCCGAATTCCCATACCTCTCATAACGAAGAGTTCCCATACCTCTTATACCTCAGAATTCCCATACCTCTCATAACGAAGAGTTCCCATACCTCTTATACCTCAGAATTCCCATACCTCTCATAACGAAGAGTTCCCATAACCAATAGTTTGAGGAAGTAGTTTACCAGGAAGGATACATTGAGATTTCTCTCGTTTTCGAGTATGTCCTGGGTGGCGAGTATGTACCGTTAGGTGTCTTGCCCAAGGACACTTACTGGAGAGGTGCTCTTCCCGGGAACGAACCTGTGTCTCCACAGTTTCCATGGTTATAGAGCAGTGATGTTACCTCTACTCTTCCCAGCCGGTAATATGACGAAGAGCTCCCATACCTCTTATAATTGTCAGAAATTCAGCACAGGGACACAAAGACACTCGAGGGAGGCCCATGCCCGAGGCAATACTGCAGCAACCTGAACCCCCTCCAGTGCCTTACATGGACTCTTAGATAGGGTTTACAGTAAAGCCTTTGCTCCCATCCCAGGCTTCCCTGAATCCAATCCTGGTGTTCAATATACTTGCTGGGATGCCAGGTGCACCTTGCTATGACTAATCACCTTTTCAGGGAGTCACGCACTGAGCTTGAAGCTTCTGCATTGTATGTCCCTACACCATCTAGAGTGCATCTAGAAGCTTGTTCTCCACTGTCCAGCCTTGTTTCTGTCAGATTCCTGCTCTGCTCCTGCAGTCTCTGTACCTACCAGTCTCCATTCCTGCCAGCTCTCTCTGCACACCAGCCTGCCCTGCTCCAAGCTCTTTGTGCCCTGCTCCAATCCTCCAGTGTCCCTATACCCACAGCCTCCAGTGCGCTCCTGTGACTTCCCTGTCTCTATATTTTGCCACCTGTCATCTTATGCTCCGTGTAACCATCTCTCCTGATATTCCTGTGTATCTTGTGTTTCCTTGTATTCTGTGTCAAACCCATTCCTGCCAGGACTGCAACTTTGTTTCTGCAGTCAGCCGCCTTCATGTCTTGGCGGTCTGTCTCCCATTCCCAGTTTCCCCCCAGTTCCCCAGACCTGTTATTTCATCAACTGCTCCACAGTCATTTATATCATTGATTTACTTACCATGTTATATTACTTGTCCCCATACCTCCTCTTATAACATATGGGATTACTCAGAAAGCACCGTACGGTGAAAATTTGTAGCCGTTCATCTATTCAGAAAGCTGTCAATTATATGGTGCAGTGTGCCGCAGATCCCCAAAATTCGGTGATCTTTGGCGGCAGCGAGATTGTCCCATAGAGAAGGTATTTATTTATTTATTTATAAAGGATTTTACCAGGAAGGATACATTGAGGTATGGGTAATCTATTCAGAGAACTGCACCGAAGTGTCAGTGAAATTCCCTGATTTTCGGTGGTTCAGTTCGACAGGTTTAAGTAGGCGAATCCCATAGGATTCAATGTAAAACAATATCATCATTTTTTAAAATTCGACCGTTTATTCTTTTCATTTTCAGCAAACCTTTTTATTCATTTATTTTTTTGAACACCCTTATGTATTTTTTTATATTTTTAGGAGAAATTCTTGGTTCCCAATTTTATTTAAGAGACAACATTCTTTTGTAGAATAAATTCAATGATCAATAGATGTTTATTGCATCTGCACAATGGAATGGCAGGTCATGTTTCCACAGTCACTCTTTGCCATCCAAGCTGTCAATTACACCTGGAAATTAATGCTGTAAGCGGCTTTTTCTCCGTCAAATATCTATCATTAAAGCTGGATGTGAAGGGTGGCAATTTGAATTCTACTGACACACAAAATACAAAAAGATTTAATAATAGACAAAAAGAACAAACAAAAGCAATTCGGAATAAATAAAATAATATGATAAAAGCCAAAATATAATAAATTTGAAAATGATTAGATCTAAATTGGGAAATGACTAATGGTCTTCCATGATTACTAAATCGATGCATGTAGATAAAGATTGCATGTTTATGTTAAATATTCATTTTTGCCTGGATTCTCAGTTTCCAAATACTGTAAATACGTTCTTCATGAAAGAGGAATTACAGAGTTAAAGGGAGGTAGATAAAAGCACATTTTGTAGTCAACTTAATACTGATATGCTGCAATGTAAACCTCCATAAAAGAACTAGGCTTGTGCACCGATTTTTTTTTCCGGTTCGATTAGGTTCAGTTCGTTCGGATTTTGTAAATTTTCGTTTCGACTCGTTTCGGCCAATTTTCGTTTTGTTTCGGTTTGTTTTTCGTATCGACTTTTTTTTTCTCGTGATTTCGGAAATTTTCATGTTTTTCGGAACGTCTGTTCTCCTCGTTTCAAAGTGTCTATTCGTTTTGACGTAAAACTAATGTTTTTTCGGATACGATAATTATACGATACGATAATTCTGCCGATACGATAATTCTACCATTGAGATTTCTCATTTTTTACAAAAAGGATACATTGAGATTTATCATTTTTTACAAGAAGGATACATTGAGATTTCTCTGGTTTCCTGGGAAGGATACATTGAGATTTCTCTGGTTTCCTGGGAAGGATACATTGAGATTTCTCTGGTTTCCTGGGAAGGATACATTGAGATTTCTTATGTTTTACAAGAAGCATACATTGAGATTTCTCTGGATTTCAAGGAAGGATACATTGAGATTTCTCATGTTTTACAAGAAGGATACATTGAGATTTCTCATTTGTTACAAAAAGGATACATTGAGATTTCTCTGGATTTCCAGGAAGGATACATTGAGATTTCTCATGTTTTACAAGAAGGATACATTGAGATTTCTCTGGTTTTACAAGAAGGATACATTGAGATTTCTCTGGTTTTACAAGAAGGATACATTGAGATTTCTCTGCTTTTAGAAGAAGGATACATTGAGATTTCTCTGGTTTTCCAGGAAGGATACATTGAGATGGGATGGATGGAATGATACAAAATTTAATTACAGAATCAGCGATATAAATACGATGTCCAAAATTACTGAAATGGAACCAAAATCAGGAATGGAGCCGAAATCACGAATGGAACGAAAATGAATTTCGATTTTACACATTTCTAGTCCATTCGAAAATTCCGAAAAGTTTTCGTTTCGGCTCGAACATTTGTTCGGATCTGCCGTTTTCGGATCCGAAAATTTTCGGAAAATCGTCCGAATCCGAATGCACAAATCGGGAAATTTAGTGAAAATTCCAAAATCCCAAAACGCACATCCCTAAAAAGAACCTAGGAGACAACCAACCTCAAATATAAGTACATAAAGTAACAAAAACTGATACAATTAAACAAAAAAGCACAGCTAATAAACTGTGAGTCAACCAACATCAATGCACAAGTCCATGGTAGAAAGCAAAAAAAAATAACAAAAAAGTTGACGGGGAAATAGTTGTAATTGGGTTCAAGTTGAGGGGGAGCACGCGTGACTGGAGTTCCTCCACTTTATTTGCAGAGGAAGCTGAATGCCCATTAGTCCCATATGCTCTAAAACGTGTATTCAGGTGTTCAATCAAATCTTTCTCTATTTTGCTACAAAAATATAGGATTTATCACATATTTTTGGAAAAATCCACATAGATATACATAAATATATCAGATTTGACTCTGTGTTTGTGTTAAGTACAAGATGATAACTGTTAATTGGGGATAGAAGTCTTTGAGTTCCCATCCATTTTTAGGGCTTGATCCCTTCCACCACCTCAATACATAAGGGGTTATTCATAGAGAGCTGATCTGGCCCCGAAATGTCACCTAACAGTAAATTTCCCCATACAGTGACATTTCGGGGGCATTCGGCTATTCAGAGACCAGGCAGTTTGCCTAATTTTGGCAAACTGTCAGCCAGTACGGCGCCTGTTCGAAGGCAGTGAAATCCCCCATAGAGAAGCAATGGTTCTTCTATTCAGAGAACACCGAACAGCAGAGAAAAGTTGCCGAAATGCCCTGCTGTTCGGTGTTTTCATTCAGCAGGTTTATTCAGGCGAACCCCATAGGTTTCAATGTTAAAAATATTCCAGTTTTTATAATATCTAATAAACCGTTTATTATTTTAATCTTAATTTTTTTTTTCCGTCTTTTTTTTAAAAGCGTTTTTTCTTTTTTCTGTAACAGACCTTTTTGTTATCATTCATAGGATCTTATATGTAAATTCCAGGCATTTTCCTTGAGTATTTTATTTGCAAACAGCGTTTCAATTTTGACTCTTTTAAGCGTACTGGTTTGTTTTTTGTTTTTTTTACCCTGTTCGTCAGCTTGTTGGCTTTCTCCGCCGGCTGGTCTGTGCTATTTTCAGCAGTTCGCAGTTTTTTTGTGGTGGTTCTGGCGGGTTTTTGGTGGGTGTTCGGCGGGTTTTTCCTGCACTCCGGGGACCCTGCGGCGAGTGCTGAATTCACCGCAGAGTGGGGAAATTTGATTACCCCAAAGTGCGGGGAACGAAATGTCGGCGACTTTTCGGTGCTCTCTGAATAAACCCCATAGTAAATAAAATTTGGACAAATGTATAAAACAAAGTATCTACACCACTGATCCCAACAAAAACGAAAACTGAGTAATATATGGGAATCAAAACAAACACAAACAACCTTTATAATATAATGCTGGAATTGTAAAATTTATAAAATGGAATTAAGTTTTAAACGAGCTTCTCCAACCAATGCAGAATGCGGTACTTATACGCGACACAATAGACAACAAGGTCAGATGAACCAGGTAGGCAAAGAAATCCTGCCAGGCTGTATGTCTGCACATCCTTTTAGTATATCCAGTATATGGGCGCATTCATTTATGGGTAAATAGAGACTTGTACAACTTTTGTGTGATAAGTTGATTTGTCTGAAACACGAATTATCAAAAGAATTCCTCACTGAATTAATAAAAACAAATTGCACTGGAAGGATTTTCATTTCCGCGATTCGTTTTGTTTTGTGAAAGTACAATTTGTGGCTGCATTACATTATATTGAAATCAGAGTATTTGGGCCACCTAAAACCCCACACCCATGGCTAGCAGATGATGGCTTCAATCAGAGCAGGTTGGCTACTTGAGTGTCTCTGATTTAACCTCTCAACCACTGTCCATGGGGGCAGTTTCCTCCCAGTTTTTGTGCTCATTGGGGTTCGGGAGTGCTTCTCGACAGCCCACCCAACCTCCTTATTAATTGCTGCCAACAGGTGAGTGTTTAATTAAGTAATAGATTAGGGGCTCTATTACATTCTTCACGCAAAACCGCACGCAGAACGCGTGAATTTTTGCGCGCAGCGTTAAACGTTAACGCGCGTATAACAACACTGGTATTACAATCCTCACGCATTTTTTCATCCGTCAAAAAATAACGCGCGTAAAACGGACGCGCAAAAACGCGCGTGCAGCAACGTTGCGCGCAGAAATCAGTGTGCGGACTGTTTTTTCACGCAATTCAGCCAATCAGAATTAAGAACCACAATTGTCTCACGTTAAGTTTTTGCGCCTGTCAAAATCAATCTGAGTATATATGCTGCATCAATAAAAAAACACGCACAACTTCTCAATTTTATTGTTTGGGTATGAGTAGAATGTGTAACTATAATTTGCTGTATTTTTTTTTCCGTGCTGGTGTATTTGGGTTCAACCAGGAGGTTCAGATCTGCCGATACCACCAGCTTTTAAAAGACGTTAAAATTATGCGCGCAAATGCTGTGCGTTAAATTTTGCGCATAGATTGTAATACCATCCGCATACCAGCGCACAAACACATTTGCGCTCACAATGTTAAGTATAGGACGCACGCAGTAAAGTACGCGCAGGATCACCCGCGGTAGACGTTAATGCACATTTTTTGCGCGAACATTGTAATACGACATTCGTTCAGCGCGAAGGGTTTTGCCCCTCGCGTTAATGCGTTTTTGTGCAAGCGTTAACGTTTGCGTGAAGATTTGTAATAGAGCCCTAGGTGTGTCGGAACACCCAGTAGTGGGTTGCTTTGAGAAGTTCATATAAAATATATAGATAAACCTGCAGATTACAGGTTTTTTTCGCACTTTATTTACCGACGGTATCATATACCTTTTACAGAATAACTATTAGCTATACAGTACTGCGCTAACAGCACTGCTAGAACTAATTCAGGGTGTTTTGTTCCAGTGATAATCTCTATCAAATGACCTCACAGTTGGAATGTATGACCTGGAACCAGATGAATTTGGGATCGTCACTGAAGAGGTAAAGAAACATCTATTAGTGTAATTGACTTGAAAAGTAATTTCTCTCCAGATTCTTCAATTTTTGAAATATCTTTTTAGGAAACATCGGAAAGGGCCTTTTTTAACACGTGGCTAAAACAGAGTTGGTAAAAAATATTGGTGTACAAAGTTGCAGTTCCTTTACTTAGAGTCCTTTTATGATGTTTTTTTCACACATTTTTTCCGTTTGCTTCACATTGTGTACTTTGGATTATAAGTAATAATATTACATACAGGGATCAAATCAAGCAGGAAAACTTGGGAATTCAGTTCTTCCACTATCTTCTCAGAATGAATGTAGTTCCCTTTTGGCCCACAGAGTGAGAAGCTTTTATTAGGGGGTCAATCATATGTTTCCTTTAGTAAGTCTCCAGAAATAAATGAAATTATTATTATTATTATTTATTATTCTTTATTTATAAAGTGCCAGCATATTCCGCAGCGCTGTACAATAAGCACAGTATAGACAGGGTTACAATACATTGAACAACATTTGACAAACAGTACAGGAGGAGATGAGGGCCCTATTCCTGTAGGAACTCACAATCTGGGAGGGTTGGGGTTGGAAACAGGAGAAGAGGACTGTAAGGTGAGAGTGATTGATGGTTGCGTCAGTGAGTTGGGTGGTAGGCTTCCCTAAATAGGAACGTTTTAAGGGAGCGTTTGAAGGAAGAGAAGTTAGGGGAAAGTCTGACAGTACGAGGGAGAGCGTTCCAGAGAGTGGGGGCTGCGCGTGAGAAATCCTGCAGTCTATCATGGGAAGAGGTGATGCCGGGAGAAGCTAGGCGCAGGTCACTGTTTGACCTTAGGGAGCGGGCTGGGGTGTATTTGGTGATTAGTGAGGACAGGTAGTGGGGAGCTGAGTTAGTGAGGGTTTTGTAGGTAAGGATAAGGATTTTGAACTTAATTCTGCAGTGGATGGGGAGCCATGAAGGGACTCGCAGAGGGGAACGGCAGAGACATAGCGGCGGGTGAGGTGAATTAGCCTGGCGGAGGCGTTCAGGATGGATTGTAGGGGGGAGAGGCGGGACAGAGGGAGGCCAGATAAGAGATTATTGCAATAGTCGAGTCGGGAGATTACCAGGGCGTGTATGAGTTGTTTTGTGGTGACAGCGGTAAGAAATGTCCGAATTCGGGAAATATTACGCAGTTGGTATCGGCAGGAGGAGGAAAGAGACTTGATGTGGGGGATGAAGGAAAGAGCAGAGTCAAGTGTAACTCCAAGACAGTGAACTTGGTTTGATGGGGAGATGGTGATACCCTCCACCGTGATAGAGAAGTCAGGAGGTGGGGAGGCATTGGAGGGAGGAATAAGTAGGAGTTCAGTCTTTGACATGTTGATCTTTAGGTGGTGGGAGGCCATCCAGGAGGAGATGCCAGATAACCAGTCACTGACTTTTGAAAGGACAGGGGGAGAGAGATCAGGGGTAGAGAGGTAGATCTGAGTGTCATCAGCGTAGAGGTGGTAATTAAAGCCAAAGCTGTTGATGATTTTGCCCAGGGAGGAGGTGTAGATGGAAAAGAGCAGAGGACCAAGGACAGAGCCTTGAGGTACACCAACAGATAGAGGCAATGAGGAGGAGGAGTTACCAGCAAAGGACACACAGAAGGACCTGTTGGATAAATAGGAGTCAACCCAAGCAAGTGCAGTGTCACCGAGACCCAGAGAGTTGAGGGTCTGTAGAAGGAGGGGGTGGTCAACAGTGTCAAAAGCAGCCGAGAGGTCATGCAGGATGAGAATAGAATAGTGGCCGTGTTTTTTAGCAGTTAGGAGGTCGTTGGTGACTTTGGTGAGGGCAGTTTCAGTTGAGTGTAGGGGACGGAAGCCAGATTGCAGGAGGTCAAGTAGGGAATTGGAGGACAGGAAGAGGGAGAGGCGGTTGAAGACTAGTTTTTCTAAGAGCTTTGATGTGAAGGGAAGCAGGGATACAGGGTGGTAGTTGGATGGAGAGTTGGGATCTAGGGATGGTTTCTTTAGTAAAGGGGTAACTAGCGCGTGTTTGAAGGCGGATGGAAAGGAGCCAGTGGAGAGAGATAGGTTGAAGATGTGTGTGAGAGCAGGGGTGAGGGAGGAGGAGAGGGGAGGAATTAGATGTGAGGGAATGGGGTCGAGCGGGCACGTGGTGAGATGTGAGGAGAACAATAAGGAATTGACTTCCTCCTCAGTGGCTGGGAGGAAGCGGCAGAGGGTGGCAGAGGGGACCTGTTGGAGTGGAGGTGGCAGATAACTATCCTGTGTTGGGATGTTGCTTCTGATAGTTAGAGTTTTACTGAGGAAGTAGTCTGCCAGGTCTTGAGCGCTGAAGGCAGCTGAGGGGGGAGGTGCAGGTGGGTAGAGGAGGGTGTTGAAGGTGGACCAGAGCCGTTTAGGGTTGGAAGACAGCGTAGATATAAGAGATGAGAAGAAGGATTGTTTGGCCAAGTGGAGGGCGGAGGTGTATGACCAGAGAATAAACTTGAAGTGAACAAAATCAGCTTCAGAGCGGGATTTCCTCCAGGCACGCTCTGCAGTGCGGGAGCATCTTTGCAGGTAGCGAGTCTGGAGGGTGTGCCAGGGCTGAAGCTGGCGGTGTGGGGCCTTACAGAGTCGAAGAGGAGCAAGAGTGTCTAGAGCAGAGATAAGCGTAGTGTTGTAGTGATTAGTGGCAGCATCAGGGCAGGTGAAGGATGAGGTGTGAGGGAGGTGGTGAAGTAGGTTGGAGAATTGATGGGGGTCCACAGCATGTAGAAATTAAAAGTTATCATAAAGATTCCCTAAAACCCAGCTTATCGTTATATTTAAACCTTTCGCTGCGGATGACATGTGGGGACATCCTCGGGATCGCACGCTGTGTGCAGATGACGCGTGATGACGTCAGTTTCAGGCACCTCCCGGCAGAGCTGGGAGAGTGCGTGAAAGGGAGGGGAGTCTTTGGACCTCCCGATCAGTAAAAATTAAAAACTTAAGAGAGGCATACTGACCTTTCCAGCGATGCCTCTCTTCAACCCCTAAAGTGCCAGTCCGCAATCCGGATCCAATCGGCGCCAGATCGTGGACTTCTCCTGGAGGTGGCTGACATCTTTCATGTCAACTAAGCCTTCGGGGCATCCACCTGCCCACTGATGTCAATGTGCATGGGTGTCTCCAGTATCCCTCTGCAATCACTGAGCGGCACTGCATTATCACGCGACCCAGCAGCGCAACCCTCCATGGAGTCCTATGGACTCCAGGAGGTGATACTTGCAGCGGGGCGGAAGCACTACCATGAGTATCACTGAGGGTAGCACATCGTTCAGGGGGAAAGATCCTGAAGTAGTATCTGCCCCAGTATCTAACGGTAAAATGGGGACGGTACCCGGAACCTGCAGACACATGTTTTCTCCATTAGCATCCCCATTTTAGCACCAAAGAGGGAATAAGGTTCACAACATATTAGTATGTAACTAAAACAAATAGAGAAGACTACTTGTCTATAAAAGTTTCTGGGCCGGGTGGACTGGGGACACAGGTATAAAAGGTAATCTTAGGGTCACTTTTCTAAACATTAGGTAAACAAATGGAACAATCGTTTCTCCAGCAAACATTGAGGCTCAATTACAAAAGCAGCTCAAGCCTTAACGCTCGAGTCAGACCAGCGCACTGATCACGTCCGTGTTGCCGTGCATTTGTACGTCCATTATAGCATATAATTATGACTAACGGAGCCCCACACACAAAGTACGTCCGCACCGAACTGCGGACGCATAACGGACGTGGCAAACGTGCGCAGGTTAGGCAAGAACCTAAATCCGCTAGAACGGACACACAGAGTGCGCTGTGACCGCAATGTCCGCCTAGCATTGTGTGTGAGTGAAGGAACGTAGTTAGACGGACGGCATTTTTGACGTCCAGCATTTTTGACGGACAAAATCTTTTTCATATTAATTTATTTTCCCTTCTACGTCAGTCAAAAAAAACGTCAGTCACAAAAACGGACCGTGTGGCCATTACCTTGTCGTCAGTCAGAAAGTACGTCTGTTGTGCACGGACGCACAGTCCGCACAGAATGCGCTCGTCTGACCCAGCTAATGCCTCACGTGGAATGGGGACCCTAATGTCTCTGTGCAGATATATATAGTGATGTCATATTATTTCCATGGATTGTTAGGATCGCAAGTAGCCTCAAATATCAATCCCCTAATTAATTATTTTCGCAAATGTATTGTATCATGGAAGGAATACAAACACCCCCCCCCCTCTAAATTCAGGATTGATGTCCTCTTAACATTTTAAAATAAGGGCAGCAAAGAGGAAACACGGAAACCTAGAAGGATATTCAGACTCCTAAATATAGGACTGAATTTGTGAGGTCATAATATAAAGTGACTAATAATAAAAGACAAAATAATAGAAGAATTTGAGAAGCGAAATGTAATAAATTTACATGTTGTAAAGTCCAAAAGTTCAGCGTGCATGTAGCAAAAAGAATTTGAACCGAGCATGCTTCCTGGATAAAAGAAGCAGAATTTACACAAATGATCTATAGTATTTAAAAAAAAGCTAAAGAGGAGAAAAAAATAGATGAAAGTTTTTTTTAAAGGCTAAAGTTGCAGAATCTGTGGAAAATCAACTCTAGACATAGCCTCATCTTCGAGACGTAGAGCCAAAATATTTATCTGTCTTGCTTGGCTAGGAGTTACAGTGCGCAGTTCGGTATTTGTGAGATCCGCGCTCATAAACATAAGCTTCCCTCTTTTTTATTCCAAAAGATTTACATCTGTAAAATATATGGGCTACTCAGAAAATAATTCTCCCTTCAGCTTTTCTTAATAAAAAAAAAAAATGTAAGCAAGGATTCTGAGAAAGTGATTGAGAAAAAAAATCCTTTTTTTTTATAAAAATTTTTTTTATTTAGGGGTCATTCCTGTGTCATAAAAGATGAAATCAAGGCTTGTATGGGAAAATAATAAGAGGTAGACCCAAAAAGAACAATTTTATGCAGTTATAAGGTGCACGGGTGGCTAGAGGCAGGGAAGCAACTGCCTCCTGGGCCACAGGCTCATAGCTGAATTCTTCTGATGACTATATACACAAGTTTGCAGAAAAATAACACAGGTTTCTGTGGCAAATGTGGAGCTTTTGTACACTTTGGAAGGGGTTCTACACAATATGTTTCTATTATTTTGCCTCTCCGGTAAACTAACAGGGTTATTCAAAGAGAATCGAAAAGCCACCGCACGTTCGGTGACTTTTCATTCTTTTCAAATCGGTGCGATTTGGCGATCTCATTTCGGCGACCCTGCGGTGTATTCAGCAAGCACCACAGGGCCGTCGTAGTGCAGGGAAAAGCCGCCGCAAACCTGACGAACGCTCACTGCAAAACCCGGCGAACGCACACCGAAACCAGCAAAGACATCTGAATTAATCACGCCGAACACACGGAGAAACCCGAGCAGCCGCCAATCACAGCACAGAGCAGCCGACGGAAAAAGCCGACACCGCAGACGAATGGAGTGAGAAAAAAAAACAGTACGCTTGAATGTTTGAAAAGTGAAACGCTGTTTGCAAAGAAACTACAGAACAAAAATGGCTGAAATTTACATATAAGATCCAATAAATGATAATAAAAAGGGCTGTAACAGAAAAAAGAAAAAAACGATTAAAAAAAAACATAAATTTTTTCCCGAAAAATGACAAAAAGTGCCTAAAAAAAAATCTAAAAATAAAGAGACTTTTTACTGCAGAATATTATAATAAACAGTTTATTAGATATTGGATTAAAACGGGAATATTTTTAACATTGAAGCCTATGGGATTCGCCTGAATAAACCTGTTTAATTAAACCACCGAATGGCAGGGCATTTCGGCAACCTTTCTCAGCTGTTTTGTGTTCTCTGAATAGATGAAGCATTGCTTCTCTATGGGGATTTCACTGCCCTCGAACAGGCACTGTACGTGCAGGCAATTCGTCAACATTTGGCGAACTGCCTGCTCTCTGAATAGCCGAATGGCCTGGAAAGGTAACCGTACTCTGAATTTCACTGTTCGGTTACCTTTCGGCCACAATTCGGATCTCTTTGAATAACCCTGTATAGTTCATATTAGTGTACCTTTTCTATCATAGGACAGTCAAAACATTGCATCTCCCGATACCTGGTAGGGTCCTAACTTAATTTTTTCATGCTAAGGTCAGGATACAGGATACATATATTAGATAATTATAATTATCCTTTATATAGCACCACATATTCTCCAGCGCTTTCCAAGATCAGTGTACAAGGAGTTGATACGTTAGAATACCACACATGGATGATGACCTTATTCAGGAGACCCTGTTCCCAAGGGAACTTACAATCTATACTGAACAAGTATTTTGTGAGGCGCATCCATATCGTAAGATGTCTTGTCCAAGGACACTCGCTGGTGGCACCTTCTGAGTGGGATCTGGTCGTCTTTCCAGGATTGTAGAGTAGCGACCTGGTGGTTAGGTTGAACCTGGTTCCCGTAAAGTCGAGACTTCTACACAGTTGTATTGGAGGGATGTGCTGAATAGTATTTTGACTTGCTTCTCCACGGTCGAAGGGTAGAGACGTTACCACTGGACTCCACAGCCGATATTGTGTGGTAGGCAAGTATGTACCGTTAGGTGTCTTGCCCAGGGACACTTACTAGAGAGGTGCTCTGGCCGGGATTCAAGCTGGGTCTCCACGGTTATAGAGCAGTGATGTTACCTCTACTCCATCCTGATGAGTCAGGACACAATCATTAAAAATATATACCATTGTATGTATATATACAGTATATATATCGTGATGAAAGCTTGAACGAGCCAAAACATTAATTAAATTGTAATAAATATTGTACTTTGATGTGAAAACCTGTGATGCCCTCTGCTCTACTTTATGTGGTGTAGAGGTTGCACCGGAGTAGAATTGCTTAATGGTGATTTTAAGACCTGAGTGCCTGCGTCTGGATATATATATACTAGATCAGTATGCAAT
Organism: Leptobrachium leishanense; assembly: GCA_009667805.1. NCBI lineage: Eukaryota > Metazoa > Chordata > Amphibia > Anura > Megophryidae > Leptobrachium > Leptobrachium leishanense. The sequence continues at coordinate 66,182,231 of CM019072.1, read as the reverse complement.
TTGTATAGTTAGGATACAGTCAATATGCATGTATTAGATCAGTATGTGATGTGTAAGGACCCTGCCCGAGAGCTCACAATCTAAGAGGAGAGGGGACCCTGCCCATGAGTTTACAATCTAAGAGGAGAGGGGACCCTGACCCAGAGCTTACAATCTAAGAAAGAGCGGACCCTGCTCCAGAGCTTACAATCTAAGGAGAGGGGACCCTTCCCCAGAGCTTCCAATCTGAGGAGAAAGATTGTAAGCTCTGGGGCAGGGTCCTTTCTCCTCAGATTGTAAACTCTGGGGCAGGGTCCTAAGAGGAGAAAGGACCCTGCTCCAGAGCTTACAATCTTTCTCCTCTTAGATTGTATGCTCTGGAGCAGGATCCCCTCTCCTCTTAGATTGTAAGATCTGGATCAGGGTCCTCATCCCCACTGCCCAGGCAAGACCCTGTCTAGAGCGCCTGTATACTGCCAATATTGCCCTGGCCTGTACCTCATGCAAGCTCTATGAGCTTAACACAGGCCCCCACCAGATTACTACTAATTTTTTGTGTCCCTCCTCCCCAGATAAACTAGACCTCAGATCAGTTAAATCAGACCTCAGACCTCATAAATAAAGACACTGGCATCAAGCTTAATAAAAATGTATTTATTTCAAAATTATCACCTTTTTTCTTGTGTCCAGCATCCCAGCCTGTGGCCCATAGGAGCAGCTGCACCTGCATCTCATCCCTGCCTCTCCCAGCCTGCAAAGTGAGTGGAAGCACATGGTGGAGTGGGGATGTGACACTGGTGCAGCCTAGTGGAGAGCCCAGGAATTGCAGCTGTGCAGTGAATAAATTATCATAATTTAAGCCTGTTGATCAGGGGGGAAGGGCCCCCCCTTGCCCCATGCTGCAGACACCCATGGCCCTATTCCTCTGTTGACGCTAACATGGATACAGTAAGCATGATAATATGCGTTTGTAGATTTTCCCTTACCGTCTTCATTGTTAACGTCCTATTCTGGGGAAGGTGATATCTGAGCACCTCGCCCCGGAACGCAGTCCTAACCTTCCATGACGCCGCAAGTATCAGCTCCCGGAGTCCTTAGAGTCTATGGAGGTTTGCGCTTCCGAGTCACGAGATCTCACAACGTCGGGGTGTGATGGCAGAGGAGACTAGGAACTATTTGTTCCCAGTCTCACTCTTCTCCCGGCGAGAAGAAGCAGCAGATCGCGCCACCCTTATTGTCGCCGGATGAGAGATGAGTATGAGATTTTTAGGAGGAGGTTTTAGAGCATGTTAAAAGATTTTGCATTTGCAGAATCATTTAATACCAGCTTTTAGGAGTTTTTAAAATTTTGGCTTGCACCAACGGTAATTTGTGCCAGCACTGTGTAATACCTAATGTATCGAGTCGCTAAAATTAGATTGCGCTCCCCATATTAGGTATAGGAGATGCTTAAGTACAGTAAACTCAAGCAAGCTTCGCGGTGCAAAACTTTTTCACCCAAGTGTAGCGTCAAGATCGGAATATCCATGCCAGAAGTTAAACTTACTTCTTCTAGCGCTAACGATTACATATCAAGATGCTACATTAGCACCAACTATGGCATAGAGCTCTAAAGCCAATGTCAGATGAGCGCACTATGTGCGCCTGTACTGACGTGCCTTCTGACGCCTGTCGCAGCGTTGTGATGTTTCGACAGGGCCGACCACACATTGTAGTGCGCGGATGAATTGCGGGTGCTACAGCGGACGTGCTGAAAGCCTCCCCGTCGAAACGCTATGACGCATGTTCGACGGTGTTGCAAAGAGCGATCCTCCATAGGAGGGTCGAGCCTTGCAGCGCTGAGCGCGCTAACTGCACTCAGAAGGGTCACCACAGGAGCGTCATGGTGGAAAGAATGTCTACTCTCATGGACATTCCTTCCGCTCTAAAAATCGCTCATCTGACCGCGGGCTTAGTGTTTTGAAACAACAGATAATGCAAAGTAATGGAATGCTTATGGTCAGCAATTCATGCAGCAAGCATCTATTCCTGTAATATGTATCATTCTATCTTTAATCCTGTGCCAGATGAGTCATAAGGTGTTTTTCTAATCCTTCATCACATGATGTCAATAATAACAGTGATGCATCTTCCATTTCTTGTATTACTGGCATTGCCCTCTCCTGTGTTAACCTTTCAAGATTTTTTAGTGGCTATAATTTCAAAGAGATCATCCTCATCTCCCAAAAAAAAGAGGAAAACACGAAATAAAAAATATTTCAGTAACCGATACAACAAACTGATTATGAGATAATTAGTTTCACTGATATCTGTATTGGGTAAAATATAGAGACATAAAAATAAAAACTTATAAAAATAATAATTATCAGATACTAAACACACCATAAGATAATGTAATAAAAATAATGTATCTGTGAAACTGATAGCATACGACCTGTCAAAACACCTTTTATATTCATGATATCAACCAAAAAGATACATTCCAGACCCAGTCTGACACTGGCTCTGAGACTTATACCATTTTATTCGACATTAACACAAATTCTGCACTTAAAAATTCCAGAAGGTTAACAGCAGGTCACAGATAGCCCAGCTTCTTTATTCACTTATCACATACAGGGTTATCCAAAGAGATTCGAATTGCTTGAGAAAGGTAACCGAACGCTGAAAATCAGCCTTCGGTTACCTTTCCTGGCCATTCGGCTATCCAGAGAGCAGGCAATTCGCCAAATCCTGGCGAATTGCCTGCACATACGGTGCCTGTTCGGTCCCTGTTCGAGGGCAGTGAATCCCCATGAAAAAGCACTGCTTCGGCTATTCAGAGAACACAAACCAGCAGTGAAAGGTTCCCCAAATGCCCTGCCATTCGGGGGTTTCATTCGGCAAATTTATTCAGGAGAATCCCATAGGCTTCAATGTTAAAAATATTCCCGTTTTAATTCAATATCTAATAAACCGTTCATTATAAAATTCTGCAGCAAAAAGTCTCTTTATTTATAGATTTTTTAGGATACTATAAGCATTTTTCTGATTTTTTAAAAAAAAAATTAAAAGTCCGATTTTTTTTTTTTTTTGTTTTTCAGTTTACTTATTTTTTTTGTAACAGCCCTCTTTATTATCATTCCCTGGACCTCCTGTGAAAATTTCAGACATTTTCGCTCAGTAGTTTCTTTGCAAACAGCGTTTCATTTTCCCAGATTCATACAAATGGTTTTTCTAATTTATTCACTGCCTCCTCTATGTCACAGCTGCTTCGGCTCTGTGTGATTCGGCTCCTGTTCGGCTCCTGTTCGGCTCCTGTTCAAAGGTTAATCCAGATGTTTTTGCTTGTTTTCAGCGTGCATTCGGTTAGTGTTCGTCAGGTTTTCGGCAGCTTTTCCCTGCAATTCGGGGACCCTGTGGTGTTTGCTGAATACACCGCAGGGTCACCGAAATGCAATCGGCAAAAGCAACCGAATTGAAGAGAACGAAAAGTCACCGATCGTGCGGTGACTTTTCGAATCTCTTTGGATAACCCTGTAGGTTAATATTATTATCGGTGCTTTTTACAGTCTGTCCTAAATCATCTCGCTTTTGGAAAACTTTCATTTGAGGTTTGGCAATAACGTAGGAGAGACCTTAGTGTAGAAGGATTTTTGATCACACAGTGTTAAGATTTAAGGGCTCATTTCAATCATATCGGCTGATTTTTAGAAATAAAAATATAGGCAGATTTAATTGAAAAAAAAATCAGCCCGAGCTGATCTCCAAAAAAGTCCCTGGTTTAACCTCCCTGGCGGTGTTCCCGAGTGTGTCTCGGGGTTAAATTTCACAGCTGCGAACGGTAACCCCGAGACACACTCAGGCTGTATACATTACCTCTCCCTGCCAGGCCCGGATTAAGATCTCTATGGGCCTGGAGCTGAATATTTTGGTGGCTTTTTTTGGAATGTAGTGAAAGGAAAACGTATTTTAGGTTATTTAATAGTGCAGATACGAGTATATCTAACCAGGCAGATACTGTGTGATTAATTTCTAAATTCAGATTTCAATCATTTAAAGAGTGTAAATTTTTTTTCCCCATTTTATCATCCAAAGCTTTGTGGTTATACAGTATATTCTATAGGGCATTCTTGTTAAAAATAGAGGGAACCTGTTACTGCATTTTTCTGAGAAAATATACAATTATAAACAAAAAATGAAAAAAAAATAATGAAATATTTCCCTTGTGTTTTGGAGCATGTTTTTTTTAGAATAATATGACCATGTATAAAACACTGACCTTGCTCCCAGCGTGGGAAATGAGAAGGTGAGTAATGGCAGTGGTATTGCTCATTTTATACGAGACAAGCGGACAATGTCAACGCTTTGGAACTAAAAATAAATAAATAAATGTTTTCTTTTCTTTTAGATTTTACATGGTCAGGTTTGGTATTAATGCAAAGGCCAGACTCTGACCTGTCCAATGACACCTCACTTGACCTTGTGAGGTGTAATGTTTAGTGATGCAGGGGTCCAAAGTTCCCCTCAGTGCTCTTCACTGCAATGCGGCGGTTCAGGTTTTTGAGGTAACAATTCGTAACAATGGATTGTACCATCACCCATCACCTCCACACTTGTTGGTGACATGAGAAATGTGATGGTGAGTTAGTGCAGCATCACTGTTTACTTTAGAATTGGAAAGTGAAAAAATATTACTGTTTGAAAGAAAAAGTAAATGTTTATTAATTTATTTTGTTTACTTAACCTGGTCATGTTTGGTATCATTGGAAAGACCATGCTATGGCCTTTCCAGTGATGCCTCATTTGACCCTGTAGCTGCTATGGAGGTGGAGATACGGGGGTCCAAATGCAGACATAGTTATCCTTTCTCTGGGCCTATTCTGAGGCATGGGCCTGGAGCTGCTGCTCCATCTGCCCCTATGTTAATCCGGCCCTGCTCCCTGCGCTCCCTCGATGATCTCTGCAGTCTCCTCCGGCGATCGCGGCGTTTTACTTCCTAGTTTCCTTCTCGCGAGGAAGGAACCAGGAATTATAAGGTCGCGGTCGCCGGAGGAGGCAGCTGGGGACATCGAGGGAGCGCAGGGAGAGGTGATGTATCCAGCGGCATCCCGAGTGTTGCTCGGGGTTACCGCTTCCAGCATAGGAATTTAACCCCGAGACACACTCGGAATATCTCTAGGGGGAGGGGAAATAGAGCGCTTTTAGACACGGTTTTCCTCAAAAATTAGACCGCCAGGGAGGTTAAAAAAATATATCCGTTAAAAAATGTGTAAATACATGCACATGGATGCACTTTCTGTCAGGGCTGGATTTATAATAAGGCAAAGTAGGCATTTGCCTACCACAGCGGAACACCTTAATGTGTGAAAAAAAATGTTTACAATTTAAAGACCTTTGGACCCCTATATATCCAGAACCATACAAGCTAGAGCACGAATCACAAATTCTGGCCCCCAGATGTTTCTAAACTACAAATCCCATGATTCTCTAGCCAGTTATTACATTCTAAGAATTCTGGGAATTTTAGGCAATAAACAACTGGGGGGCCAGCGTTCGAGATCCCCGGCTAGAGGGTCATATGATGTATCAGTGGAAACACGACCGGGTTTTATGTAAAAATAAATTAAAAACTAAATAAATGAAAACCTTTTTTTCAAACGCAACACTGTTGTTCATATTTCAAATATAAAGTTAACAGTAATGCTGCATTAAGTTAGCTTCTCATTTACCATGCCAACAGCAAATGGGGAGGTGATGACAATATGTATTTTTATACATTGCTTCATTTAAAACCTAAACCGCCGCACTGCAGTGAGGAGAGGCAAGGGGCCATTGGATCCCCCATCTCTGAATTCGACATCGCCCAGGATCAAGTGAGGCAGTAAGTCAGAGTCTGGCCTTTCCAACGATAGCAAATATAACCTTGTAATGTGCAAAAACAAAAGAATTAAGAAAAAAAAAAGGGTTAGGGTTAGGTTACTATTTGTTCTATTCACCAAGTCACTCCCGCCAGCGCAAAAATAAATGTGAGATACATAATGAGTGCACCATATAGTGCTATAGTGCAATAAAGTGCTTCAATGCTAAAACAAAGCTAGAAATACTTATATTTCACTTCAATTCATATAAACAAAGTTCTGGATCGCTTAAAAAAATAAACAGAGAAAATAAAACTCATAGGGCCCTATTACATTCTTCACGCAAATATGCATGCGCAACGCGTGACTTTTTGCGCGAAGCGTTAAACGTTAACGCGCGTAAAACAATGCTGGTATTACAATCCTAGTGCATTTTTTAATCCGTCAAAAAATAACATGCGTAAAATGGACGTGCACAAACGCACGCGCAGCAACGTTGCGCGCAGAGATCAGTGTGCGGACTGTTTTTTTCACGCGATTCAGCCTATCAAAATTAAGAACCACAATTGTCTCACGTTAAGTTTTTGTGCCTGTGAAAGTCAATCTGAGTATATATGCTGCATCAATAAAAAAAACACACGCAACTTCTCAAATTTGTTGGTTTGGTATGTTTAGAATGTGTAACTATACTTTTCTGCGTTTTTTTTTTTGGGCTGGTGTCTTTGGTTTCGGTCAGGTTGATAGAATTTGCCATTAACACCAGCATATAGGAGTTGCTAAAATTATGTGCGCAAAGGCTGTGCGTTACAAACTGCGCATAGATTGTAATGCCATCCGCGTACCAGAGCACAAACGCATTTACGCTCACAATATTAAGTATAGGACATGCGAAGTACAGTAAACTCGCGCAGCGTTCGCTCAGGTTCACCTGCGGTAGACGAGTGCGCGCGTTTGTTGCGCTGACATTAGAAACATAGAAAAATGTCGGCAGATAAGAACCTTTCGGCCCATCTAGTCTGCCCAATTACATGGATACTTTACCTGGATTTATCTTTTGTTTAGGATAGCCTTATGCCTATCCCATGCTTGCTTAAATTCAATTACTGTTTTGGCCTCTACCACTTCAACTGGAAGACTGTTCCATGTATCCACCACCCTCTCAGTAAAATAATGCTTCCTGATGTTACTTTTAAACCTTTGCCCCTCTAATCTAAGACTATGTCCTCTTGTCTTGATACTTTGTTTCCTTTTAAATATACTCCCTTCCTCTACCTTGTGGATTCCCTTTACGTATTTAAATGTTTCTATCATATCTCCTCTGTCTCGTCTTTTTCCAAGCTGTACATGTTAAGATAATTAAGCCTTTCCTGGTAATTTTTCTCCTTCAAGCCGTACACCATTTTAGTAGCCCTTCTCTGAACTCTCTCTAAGATGTCTATATCCTTCTGGAGATACGGTCTCCAGTACTGCACACAGTACTTCAAGTGAGGTCTCACCAGTGCTCTGTACAGTGGCATGAGCACTTCCCTTTTCCTACTGCTAATACCTCTCCCTACACAACCAAGCATTCTGCCAGCATTTCCTGCTGCTCTATTACATTGACTACTTACCCTTAGATCCTCTGAAATAATGACCCCTAAATCCCTTTCCTCAGATGTTGAGGTTAGGACTGTATCAAATATTCTATATTCAGCCCTTGGGTTTTTACGTCCCAGGTGCATTATCTTGCACTTATCCACATTAAATCTCAAATGCCACAGCTCCGACCATTTTTTTAGTTTACCTAAATCATTTGTCATTTGGCTGATCCCTCCAGGAACGTCAACCCTGTTGCAAATCTTTGTGTCATCAGCAAAAATACATACTTTACCATTAATACCTTCTGCAATATCACTAATAAAAATATTAAAGAGAATGGGTCCAAGTACTGACCCCTGAGGTACCCCACTGGTAACAAGACCTTGCGCCAAATAAACTCCATTTACCACAACCCTCTGTTGTCTGTCATTCAGCCACTGCCTAATCCATTCAACAATATTGGAATCCAAGCTCAAAAATTGCAATTTATTGATAAGCCTTCTCTGCGGAACAGTATCAAAAGGCTTACTGAAATCTAAATAAGCAATGTCTACTGCACCACCTGTGTCTATTATTTTTGTTACCCAATCAAAAAAATCAATAAGATTAGTTTGGCATGATCTCCCGGAGGTAAACCCATGTTGTTTCTGATCCTGTAATCTATGTGTTTTTAGATGTTCAACAATCCTTTCCTTTAACATGGTTTCCATTAATTTCCCCACTACTGACGTAAGACTAACTGGCCTATAGTTCCCCAATTCCTCCCTACTACCCTTCTTGTAAATGGGCACAACATTTGCTAATTTCCAGTCTTCTGGGACGACTCCCGTTAACAAGGATTGGTTAAATAAATCTGTTAACGGTTTTGCTATTACATCACTGAGCTCTTTTAATAATTTAGGGTGGATCCCATCAGGCCCCATTGACTTATTTGTTTTTACTTTAGACAGCTGCTGTAGAACCTCCTCCTCTGTAAACTCATATGTAAATGTCTCTTTAGTGTTCTCTCCTAACTGAGGTCCCTTTCCTTCCTTTTCTTCTGCAAAGACTGAACAAAAATATTCATTGAGGCAGTCAGCGAGACTTTTAACCTCTTCTACATACCTTCCTTCCTTTGTTTTTAATCTAACTAATCCTTGTTTTACTTTTCTTTTCTCGTTTCTGTATCTACGATGTTCCGCGCAAAGGGTTTTGCCCCTCGTGTTAATGCGTTTTTGTGCACGCGCCGATGTATGCGCAAAGATTGTAATAGGGCCCATAGTGCAGTATTGTCTGTGTTCTTTATATTGTGTGATAAAAGGAGCTATAGGCTTTCCACTCACATGTTACAGAGCTGTAGGTATCGGTTCTGTTTTATTCGCCTTGTGCAAACTTTTGGGGTGACACTGCCCTATTCTGTTGGGTTGTCTCCTAGGTTCCTCAAAATATGTATAGAAAATTTCATAGGGTTGTATATATCAAGTATAGTAATAAATTGAGAAAACCGTTGGATCAAATGCACTCACCGATGGTGGAGCCTATATAGAAAACCAGCTCTGGTAGATACGCTTTGGTCGCTATTGAGGGTAGTGGCCTTTCCCTTCTATATGGTGCTTTTAGGTGCTTGTCTTTCAGTGGCAGCTGATCTTGCCACCTCCAGGGACATGTGGATTTCTCCTCTAGAGGTAAATTGTACAGCGTTACAGAATCTTTTGGCGCTTTATAAATGCTTGTAACTGTAACTGTAAATGACCACTCAAAACAGAAGGACTAGTGGGTCCCCCCCACAAGGGGTTAAAGGCCACTAGGGAATACTAATGACTTAAAAATACATGTATTTATTACAAAATATAAAATAAAAAAATAGGGGCAATATTAGTAAAAAAAATAATATATCTAATAATAATATATAATCCAAAAGGACAATGAGGCATAAAAAAGTAAAATTGGTTACACGCGTTTCGCTGCTTCTTACTAGCAGCTTCGTCTGTCAGAAAGCCTCCTGGGAATTGATGTGTTACCTTGAAATTATCCTGAGAGAAATACTTTTTGTGGTTGTTATAATTTTAGAATTAGCCCTTTGGTTCACCCTCTTACTGTAAATCCCTGACTTGTGCGTCTTGATCTTAAATCCTGTTAAAGCGAATCTTACTGTAAATACCTGACACGTGCATTTTTACTGTAACAGTGGAAATATTAAAGTAGGACCTTTCAGATTGTAAATATAACGGTGGAATATTAAAGAAGGGACTTGCGGGTTGTAAATATAACCGTGAAACGTTACAGTAGGGACTTATGTGTAACACGTTATAACTTAAACATTAATAATGAATTTACAGACTTGCACGTTACAATATGACAGTGTAATTGATGTGTGGTCTTACGAGATTTCACTTAACATTTCAGATGTTGTGCATTTTTACTGTAAACGCGGATCTTAACCCCTTCACTGCAGCTGACATGTGGGGAACGTCCTCATTGACTCTTGCTATATCCGGAGGACGTTCCCCACACGTCACCCGCTAGCGGGAGCCCTGGGAGAGATACTCACCTCTCTCTCCGGGGTCCCGCGGCGTTCTGACTTCAGGGAAGTCGCCAGATTTAAAGGCCTACTGACGTCAATGATGTCATCGCGCCATGCGCGATGAAGTCATTTTCAGGCGACCCCCACAGCAAAGTCAGGAGATCGCCTGGAAGGAGGGGCGGGTCATAGAAACATAGAAAATGTCGTCAGATAAGAACCTTTCGGCCCATCTAGGCTGCCCAATTACATGGATACTTTACCTGGATTTATCTTTTGTTTAGGATAGCCTTATGCCTATCCCATGCCTGCTTAAATTCAATCACTGTTTTGGCCTCTACCACTTCTACTGGAAGGCTCTTCCATGTATCCATCACCCTCTCAGTAAAATAATGCTTCCTGATGTTACTTTTAAACCTTTTAAACCTTTCGGCAGGGCCGGTGCAAGCATTTTTGTCTACTCAGGCGAAGGTGCGTTTTGGTGCCCCCCCATGCCATGTTCAATCAGCATTAAGATGCATAATAATCTCTAAAACATACCAAGAAAATAAGTTGTCATTTGCGCTCACCCCCCAGGCATGTACTGGCCATAGGGACTACAGGGAGATTCCCGTGGGCCGATGGCTCTGTGGGCCAGTGTGAATGGCTGGTTCACCGCGTGGCTCGCGCTGCCTTAATGGGTGAGGTGAGAACTTCCACACTGCAAAACAGACGCAGTCTCATATTGCGGCCACCGTGCCGGTGAGACCCTCTGCGCATCCGCCTCACCTTAAGGCATGGTGCCACACTTGACCTCAGTGCCACTGCGGTGCTTTACCCAATCGCTCTGCAGCAACTCCAGTATCTGTAGAGCGATTGGTGAGCGATCCAGTTGGATTTAATACTATTTTTGTGCGTATTTGCATAATTAAATTGGGCCGGTCTGGATGACATCCAGGGCTGATTTTCTGTCCCAGTCCAGCCCTGCTCACCCCTGTAGCTCCATGTTAAACAAAACACAGAGGTTTTGGTTTATTTGAATGGTCATTAAAGTGTAAGCTCTTCTGCCGCATCACGACACCTCTGGGTCAGGCTAGTCCTTCCTAATGAAACCAAAAGCTGCTTTCTAGCAACCACATGTCCTCATGCGGCTTCTCAGCCATGAGAGAAACTGGTGGGTTTTATTTATACCCTCAACCAGGAGCAATCAGGTTTATAAGATACGTCTACCTTATTGATGTACTTATACATGCAAATTACAGAGCTCACTTCAATAAACCTTCCAGTAATGTGCAGTGTGTAAAAGCGTATCACAGAGCTCCACAGTAATAAAACTCAGAGTAATGTGCGGTGTGTATGAGCGTATCACAGAGCTCCACAGTAATAAAACTCACAGTAATGTGCAGTGTGTATGAGCGTATCACAGAATCCACAGCAATAAAACTCACAGTAATGTGCAGTGTGAATGAGTGTATAACAGAGCTCCACAGCAATAAAAAAAGGTAATGTACCAATATCAGTTTATTCAAACCCCCTGCATATCATTTTACACCCCCAGTACATGATTTTACACCCACCAGCATAGCAACTTACACCCCCAGTAAATCAGTTTACAGCCCGACCCCAGTATATCAATTTACAGCCCCCCCAGTATATCTATTTACGGCCCCCAGACCCAGTATATCCATTTACAGCCCCAGACCCAGTATATCCATTTACAGCCCCCAGACCCAGTATAGCAATTTACAGCCCCCAGACCCAGTATATCAATTTACAGCCCCCCAGTATAGCAATTTACAGCCCCCCAGTATATCTATTTACGGCCCCCAGACCCAGTTATCTATTTACAGCCCCCAGACCCAGTATATCAATTTACAGCCCCCCAGTATATCTATTTACAGCCCCCCCAGTAAATCTATTTACAGCCCCCAGAACCAGTATATCAATTTACAGCCCCCAGACCCAGTATTTCAATTTACAGCCCCCCAGTATATCTATTTACAGCCCCCCCAGTAAATCTATTTACAGCCCCCAGACCCAGTATATCTATTTACAGCCCCCAGACCCAGTATTTCAATTTACAGCCCCCAGTATATCTATTTACAGCCCCCAGACCCAGTATATCCATTTACAGCCCCCAGACCCAGTATATCCATTTACAGCCCCCAGACCCAGTATAGCAATTTACAGCCCCCCCAGTATATCTATTTACAGCCCCCAGACCCAGTATATCCATTTACAGCCCCCAGACCCAGTATATCCATTTACAGCCCCCAGACCCAGTATAGCAATTTACAGCCCCCCCAGTATATCCATTTACAGCCCCCAGACCCAGTATATCTATTTACAGCCCCAGACCCAGTATAGCAATTTACAGCCCCCCCAGTATATCCATTTACAGCCCCCAGACCCAGTATATCCATTTACAGCCCCCCAGTATATCTATTTACAGCTCCCAGACCCAGTATATCCATTTACAGCCCCCAGACCCAGTATATCAATTTACAGCCCCCAGACCCAGTATAGCAATTTACAGCCCCCAGTATATCTATTTACAGCCCCAGACCCAGTATATCCATTTACAGCCCCCAGACCCAGTATATCCATTTACAGCCCCCAGACCCAGTATAGCAATTTACAGCCCCCCCAGTATATCTATTTACAGCCCCCAGACCCAGTATATCCATTTACAGCCCCCCCAGTATATCTATTTACAGCCCCCAGACCCAGTATTTCAATTTACAGCCCCCCAGTATATCTATTTAGAGCCCCAGACCCAGTATATCCATTTACAGCCCCCAGACCCAGTATATCCATTTACAGCCCCCAGACCCAGTATAGCCATTTACAGCCCCCAGTATATCTATTTACAGCCCCAGACCCAGTATATCCATTTACAGCCCCCCAGTATATCTATTTACAGCCCCCAGACCCAGTATATCCATTTACAGCCCCCAGACCCAGTATAGCAATTTACAGCCCCCCAGTATATCTATTTACAGCCCCCAGACCCAGTATATAGCAATTTACAGCCCCCCCAGTATATCCATTTACAGCCCCCAGACCCAGTATAGCAATTTACAGCCCCCCAGTATATCCATTTACAGCCCCCAGACCCAGTATATAGCAATTTACAGCCCCCAGTATATCTATTTAGAGCCCCAGACCCAGTATATCCATTTACAGCCCCCAGACCCAGTATATCCATTTACAGCCCCCAGACCCAGTATAGCAATTTACAGCCCCCCCCGTATATCTATTTACAGCCCTCAGACCCAGTATATCCATTTACAGCCCCAGACCCAGTATAGCAATTTACAAGCCCCCAGTATATCTATTTACAGCCCCAGACCCAGTATAGCAATTTACAGCCCCCCAGTATATCCATTTACAGCCCCCAGACCCAGTATAGCAATTTACAGCCCCCCAGTATATCTATTTACAGCCCCCAGACCCAGTGCAGCAATTTAAAGCCCCCCAGTATATTAATCTACACCCCCCTCCCATTAGTTTATTCACACCTGGTAATAAATCTCCTCTCTGCCTCGCTCCTCCATCGCAGCAGAGGGAAAGCACGCGGCTGGTGGCTCCTCCTGCAGTTGTTTTCCTGGGCTATGTGGATCACGTGTGGGGGCGGCGCCAAATTACACAGTGTGCCTGCTCGTGTTAAGAACGTGGGATGGGACCAGGGGTCAAGTCGAGGGGGAACGCGTGGGAACGGAGTTCCTGCACTAATTTTACAGAGGGAACGGAGTTCCCTTTGGTCCCATTCTCTATAAAGCTTGTAGTCAGGTGTTCAATCACATATTTCTCTATTAAGTCACAATAAATATAGGATTTATCATATATTTTTGCTAGATTTCATATTTATTTATAAAGTATTTTACCAGGAAGGATACATTGAGATTTCTTTCATTCTCAAGTATTTCCTGGGTTCAAGAACATTGAATTGTTACAGTAGGTACAGAAATACAAAGTAATAAAATGCAAGATATTAAAAACAAAACAAATATACAGATTAACACAGAAAATAAATATGCCACTATGTTACATGTTTACAGGTGCATTCCGTATTGAGGTATGTTAAGTGACTTTAGACTGGGGAAGATTTGTTGGTGTCTGGAAGGTTATTCCATAACTGCGGTGCTCTGTAGGAAAATGAGGATCGAGCCACTTTCTTTTTGTATTGCGGTATTGCCAGTAAGGTGCTGGTCCTGGATCGGAGGTTATAGGATGAGGGAACTGCTGAGGGAAGGGTGGTAGCTTCCCAGAAAAGCTCTTAAACACCAGGTTTGAAAGGTGAAAGATGCGTCTAGATTCCAGCAACTGACAGTTTAGCTCTTTTAACATGTCACAATGGTGGGTCATGTAGTTACATTGTAGCACAAAGCGGCAGAATGAGTTATACAATGTAGTAAGTTTATGAAGGTGTGTTTGAGGGGCAGCTGCATACACTACATCTCCGTATTCAATAGCCGGCATAAGCATTTGTTGTACAATCTGCTTTCTTATTGACATATATACATAAATTTATCAGAGCTGAGTGTGTGTTTGTGTTACGTGCGACGCGATATTTTCTTATTGGGAGACAGAAATCCTGGTGAGTTCCCACACTTCTTTTTTTAGGACTTGATCCCTGGATGGGACTGAGACAGGCACACACACTGCAGCGCCGCCGCAAATATGATTTTTCCGCCCCTCAAACTGGCAGCAGGCCAGGACAGTAAGGCGGCCGCCTGTGCCGCCTTACATTAGCGCCGGCCCTGCCTTTCGGATCCCTCTCCCTCCCGATCGGGAGGCGCTATAAGTTGAAGGCATCCTGGCCAGTGTGTCTCCGGCTTTAGCGTTCACCAAAGAGTAGGGCCCAAGCGGTGTAGAGGGCCCTGCTCAGAGGAGCGTATGATAGAGTGGAGTTGGAGTAGAGGAGAACAAATGTAGTTACAAACTTATTATTGTCCACATTAGAAAATAGACAACCTGCACATTGTCCCAAAGGAAACACCAAAGTACTGTACCATGCAGTATAACCTCAGGAGTTTTCCATGGATTCCTGAGAAACCAACTCTTCTAGGACTTCAAAGACCAAAAAAGTAAGGGGTCAGGACACAATCCAGCTGCAAAAAGGCACCTTCAAAGGCTGCTTTGTCAGCCAAAAACATTGCTTTGTATTTCCTAAATAAAGATACCGTTTTACTGCTGGATTGTTCCCAGGTCCCTTACTTGTTTGTTCTTTGACAAACTTATTATTGGTCATTTATTTATTTATAAAGGATTTTACCAGGAAGGATACGTTGAGATTTCTCTCGTTTTCAGGTATGTCCTGGGTTCAAAAACATTGAGTTGTTACAGTTGTTTCCAGGGGCGTTGTAACGTGGGGGCGGGGGGTGCGGCCCGCACCAGGTGACAACTGCCTTTAGGGTGACACCGTCACCCTAAGGGTGGTTGTCTCACCCTGCGCCGCCTGTTCGCTCCCTGTGAGCATCCGAAGCAAGCAGCTTTGGCGCTCGCCTGGAGGAAACACGTCACCAACCGATCGCGGCTGGTCACGTGGCTCCCCCAGGCGAGCGCCCAAGCTGCACGCTGCCGGACGCTCAGAGGGAGCGAACACGCGGTGCAGGAGGTGAGCTGGGACCATTATCCATGAGCTGGGGCCATTATCCATGAGCTTGGGGCATATCCATGAGCTGCTAGGGCCTGGGGCATATCCATGAGCTGCTGGGGCAAATCCATGAGCTGGGGCAGTATCCATGAGCTGGGGCATATCCATGTGCTGGGGCATATCCATGTGCTGGGGCAGTATATCCATGAGCTGGGGCATATCCATGAGCTGGGGCCATTATCCATGAGCTGGGGGCATATCCATGAGCTGCTAGGGCCTGGGGCATATCCATGAGCTGCTGGGGCATATCCATGAGCTTCTGGGGCAAATCCATGAGCTGGGGCAGTATCCATGAGCTGGGGCAGTATCCATGAGCTGGGGCATATCCATGTGCTGGGGCAGTATCCATGAGCTGGGGCATATCCATGAGCTGGCGCATATCCATGAGCTGGGGCATATCCATGTGCTGGGGCAGTATATTCATGTGCTGGGGCATATCCATGAGCTGGGGCAGTATCCATGGGCTGGGGCAGTATCCATGAGCTGGGGCAGTATCCATGTGCTAGGGCAAATCCATGAGCTGGGGCAGTATCCATGAGCTGGGGCAAATCCATGTGCTGGGGCATATCCATGAGCTGGGGCAATATCAATGAGAGGAGCTGGGGCAGTATATCCATGAGAGGAGCTGGGGCAGTATATCCATGAGAGCTGGGGCAGTATATCCATGAGAGGAGCTGGGGCAGTATATCCATGAGAAGAGCTGGGGCAAAATCCATGAGAGGAGCTGGGGCAAAATCCATGAGAGGAGCTGGTGCAAAATCCATGAGAGGAGCTGGGGCAATATCCATGAGAGGAGCTGGGGCAGTATATCCATGAGAGGAGCTGGGGCAATATCCATGAGAGGAGCTGGGGCACTATCCATGAGAGCTGCTGGGGCATATCCATGAGAGCTGCTGGGGCATATCCATGTGAGCTGAGGAAGAATCCATGTGTGCTGGGGCAGTATCCATGTGTGCTGGGGGCAAATCCATGAGAGCTGGGGCAATATCCATGTGTGAGCTGGTCTGGGGCAATATATCCATGTGTGAGCTGAGGCGCAATATATCCATATGTGAGCTGAGGCGCAATATATCCATATGTGAGTTGAGGCGCAATATATCCATGGGTGAGCTGCTGGGGGCAATATATAATTGTGAACTGGGGCAATATATCCATATGTGAGCTGGGGGCAATATATATCCATGGGTGAGCTGCTGGGGGCAATATATCCAGAGCTGCTGGGGGCAATATATATCCATGTGTGCTTTCACTGCCTTCGAACAGGCATCGTACTTGCTGGCAGTTGGCAAAAATTTGTGTGAGCATATGAGAGAGCTCCACAGCAATAAACCTCACAGTAATGTGTGCTGTGTGTATGAGCATTCAGTGTTCAGTACTGATTTAGGAGTAAGAGTAGTTAAAAAAAATCCGTAAAACTCGGGGGGGGGGGGCTGACACCATAAGTTACCGCACCGGGTGACACCAACCCTAGTGACACCACTGGTTGTTTCTACATAATCTCACATGTAATATGATTCTGAAGGATAAAAAAGGTGCTGAATTTAACTTTGTATGCCGCCAATCCATGCTAAAATTTGATTTTATATTGCCAATCACAATCTTCTGCTGTGCTGACAGACTCTGATGTGGTTGGATAGATGGTTTGACGCCAGATTCTGTAACCAAACATTGATTGACAGGTGGTGTTTCCTGAAGTTGGTGTTATTGTAGAGACTAAATATTCTTCTCTGTCCTCGTCACCATTGTTTTTGTCTACTTTTTCTGTAATCTTGATAAAAATGTTCACAAAAGTGTTGGGTTTTCTCTCTTCTGTTCACAGTCACAACGCAGCATATGAAAACGACACACACAGTACCCCAATGCTGTACAGTTGTGGTCCAGGTCAATACAGGATTCATACACATGGAGTGTTCAGAGGAATACAAGTAAGCACAGATTTTCTAGCTAAAACATTGCTGTTTTTTTTTTAGAAAGGATTTTACCAGGAAGGATACATTGAGATTTCTCTCATTTTCAAGTATGTCCTGGATGGTGAGTATGTACCGTTAGGGGTCTTGCCCAAGGACACTTACTGGAGAGGTGCTCTGGCAGGGATCGAACCCATGTCTCCACAGGCTCTCTCCACGCAGAGCAGTGATGGTACCTCTACTCCACCCAGCCGGTTTCTTTCCTTTCACATACGAAATATCACGTTGACAGTAGTATCTGTTCTATTGTTTCTGATTCCGCTGTATAATGCATTCTGTTCTTTAACATCCTATTGATATCTCTTTAATTCAGGATGTGAGGCGAGTACCTGGTGTCTCCCCGGCCATGGTCAGGTCGGCGACAGAAACAAATGAGAGGAGACCTTTTATGTGTGCATATCCAGGATGCAACAAGAGATACTTCAAACTGTCGCATTTGCAGATGCATAGCCGGAAACATACAGGTAACAAATGATACACTGTGTTCTAAGAATAAATTGTGGAAATACAGAGCTGTATTAACAGCTTCACAGGCTTTACGTTTCATATTTTATTGGCTCTTAGCCTCGTCCTTTCCTTCTCTGTGCCCTGTTCCAGACCTATGATCTCAACGTGCTATTATCCCTTTTCTATCATCCTGGTTGCACTTTGGTTACATCCCATCATGCACACTGTGTCTCTGCCCTATCCCATCACTCCTATTTCCGCCAAATTAACCATATCTCTCAACCCCATTAAAAGGTCACTACCACCAAAAAAAAAATTAGCAGGGTAATTCAAAGAGAGTCGAAAAGTCACCGCACGTTCGGTGACTTTTCGTTCTCTTCAATTCGGTTCGTTTTGCTGATCCCATTTTGGTGACCCTGCGGTGTATTCAGCAAGCACCACAGGGTCCCCGAATTGCAGGGAAAAGCTGCCGCAAACCCGACGAAAACTCACCGCAAAACCCAGCGAATGCATGCTGAAAACCCGCAAAAACATCTGGATTAACCCGTCGAAAGCCACAGAAAAACCTGAGAAGGAGTCGATCACACGAAGCGAAGCCGCCCGAGAAAGCCGACACCTCAGACAAGTGAAGTGAATAAATTAGGAAAACAGTTTGCTTGAATATTTGAAAAGTGAAACGCTGTTTGCAAAGAAACTACTGAGCGAAAATGTCTGAAATTTACATATGATCCAATGAATGATAATAAAGAGGGCTGTTACAGAAAAAATAAGTAAAGTTAAAAAAATCTGACTTTTTTAAAAAAAAATCTGAAAAATGCTTAAAATATCCTAAAAATTCTATAAATAAAGAGACTTTTTACTGCAGAATTTTATAATGAACGGTTTATTAGATAAGCAAGGGGGGGGGGTGTTTGTGAGGGTCCTGAGAACGAGCAACAGCACAATGGCCTGCTCTACAGTGGGTGCCCGCTCAGGTCTCACAAACAAGGTTTTAGCTTGATTGTGCCATTACAGGGATGAATTTTCCATATGCAAATCAGCCTGCTCTCACCCAGAAAGGGTGGCCAGTGCTGACTGCCAAGGACGTCATCCCTGCACGAGAGGTGCAGCAACCCCCGACGATCGTTTCGGCCTTCTTGGGCCTCGTCAGGAGGGTATAGCTGACACCCCTCTAGGCACATCAAGCAAGGGGTCCACGTCTGGATGACCCTTTTCAATTATAGTGAGAAGCAAGGAGGGTGTTTGTGAGGGTCCTGAGAACGAGCAACAGCACAATGGCCTGCTCTACGGTGGGTGCCCGCTCAGGTCTCACAAACAAGGTTTTAGCTTGATTGTGCCATTACAGGGATGAATTTTCCATATGCAAATCAGCCTGCTCTCACCCAGAAAGGGTGGCCAGTGCTGACTGCCAAGGACGTCATCCCTAGATATTGAATTAAAACGGGAATATTTTTAACATCGAAGCCTATGGGATTCGCCTGAATAAATCTGCCGCATGAAACCACCGAATGGCAGGGCATTAGGGGAACCTTTCACTGCTGGTTTGTGTTCTCTGAATAGCCGAAGCAGTGCTTTTTCATGGGGATTTCACTGCCCCCGAACAGGCACCGTTTGTGCAGGCAATTCGCCAGGATTTGGCGAATTGCCTGCTCCCTGGATAGCCGAATGGCCAAGAAAGGTAACCGAACGCTGAAAATCAGCGTTCGGTTACCTTTCTCAAGCAATTCGGATCTCTTTGAATTACCCTGTAAATGTCCTTATTGTGTTTATTTTATGTTGCTGATAACTTTCATGTGTTTTGTTTTTCTCTTGTATGTTTAGTTAAGAAAATATTTTACTCTATATGTGTCACTGGGCGCATCCATTGTGTGATCTTTTGTGTTGTAAACTAACACCCCAAAGTGTATTATATACATACTGGAATGTTTTTGATTTGGTTTTGTTTTTTCTTTGTGTATGTATGTATATATATATATATAACAAAACAAAAATGTTTTGCACTCTCGGTTCACCAAGGTTTTCTCAATACCCGGTGCTCAGCGATGGCCGTAATGAATATCCAACAGCAAGTACGCCAGCACTCGAGGGGTTTTCAAAAAATTTGATTTATTAGATATTTATGGACTAATAAATTGAATTTTTTGAAAACCCCTGGAGTGCTGGCGTACTTGCTTTTGGATATATATGTATATATTAACGTTTATTATTGTAGAGGTCATTTACACATTCCAGAAATTCGAGAACTGCTTCACAGAGCTCACGTGCTACATTCCCCATATGCAGCACAGAATTCTGGGTAAGGCATGCAAATGACGTTTGCAATTTCTGGGGGTTTTTTTTGCTTCCTGGGTCTGCTTTCACACAGAACCCTCCAATCAATGCCATGCCATACTAGATAGCTTTTTCTTTAGCAAAGGTCAGGTTTATGCATCAAGTCACAGCCACTCCTGTACAGCTGTTTCGGGCTTATTGTGCCCTCATCAGCAGGAGATCGACCGTGACCATTTGCAGTTTGATGTATTACCCCAAGGGCAAATCAATACTCATTTAAGTTGTATATATATATATATGCTTGGTATGTGTGTTCATTATCATCAGACTTTTTTCTTCTTCGTCCTAAGGTGAAAAGCCATACCAGTGTGATTTTAAAGACTGTGAAAGAAGATTCTCTCGATCAGATCAACTCAAAAGGCACCAAAGAAGGCACACAGGTGCGTTTCAACATTTGATTAAACTTTTCGTTCGTTAAGTGACTTTTATTAGTTTCTGCTTGGAGTCAGTCCTTATGAATTTGATTCTTTAAAGTTTTAAAATACCCATTAGTTTCAATAGGTGAATGTTAAGCCAACTTTATATGTATTGTAACCCTGTCTGTATTGCGCCCATTGTGCAGCGCTACGGAATATGCTGGCGCTATATAAATAAAGCATAATAATATATAAGAAACAGGGTCATGAGATTTTGTAGTTATACTTAACGGATCACTAATTAATCAAAACGTTTTGGTTGAAATAAGGCCTTGGGCTTCTAGAATTACAGAATTAGGCTGTTGGAGACAGAGAGTCGCTCTCGATCAATCATTTTACCTCTTGTGGTAACTATAATACATTGGTATATATTGGTAAATCTGTCAATTATTCCATCATCATTTCTATGATCAGTGTTGGGATAAATTGTGACTCTAGATGGTGTTCCTTATCGTACACAAGTTCTGCATTATCAGCATACAGGCAGCATTATCAGCATACAGGCAGAAACTGCCTTTGTGTCAAATCCAGTAAATGTGATAAAGATATATAATAAAATGGTTGTGGATTTGCAGTGATCACAAGGAGATTATTATTATGCAGCTTCCAAAAATACCAACACAATATAGAAATAATATCTGTATGTGGCATAATGCCTGTGTATGGAAATAAGAGTAACATATTGTATCTGTACTGTACAGGGACTTTCAGTCGTTATAACCCCCTGAATTTTATCCCTGTAGACTAGCAATGATTTACCCCAGAGCTCTCCTTGTATTCTGCCCTCTCCTGGTTGTTGTAATGCTGCAGTAAAGTTTTGCTCTACCTTTTTTTTATTTGAGGGTTGGTGGCTTCTCCTTACAGGTTTTTTTTGCACTAACACAGGGTGACAGGTGTGCAGTCTAAATCACGGAGAACACGAATTATCCAATAAAAAATATATGCAAATTGGGCTCGGTATTCTTTCTTTTTTCAATGGTTTTCAAAGCTAAAATGTGTATACACGATTTTGAGTATGAAAGGGTTAAAGCGCGGTAAGTCATTCAATATATGAAAGAAGGTTTGCACTGCTAAATATTTATGTTAACAAACATAAACGTTGTGAGTCCGTTAAGACTATATTCTGTTTATTTATGTTTAGGTGTGAAACCTTTTCAATGTAAAACCTGCCAAAGAAAATTTTCCCGATCCGACCACCTGAAAACCCACACCAGGACTCATACAGGTAAAACAAGTGCGTAAACCTTTTTCCAATTTATTATTACACCTACTGGCTTGATATAATATAAGGGTCTGTATTCCAGACTGTATTACATTTGGAATACGGATAAACCTGTTGTGTCTGTAACAGCAGGGCTATACACCACAAATACATCGATGTATGTACATCTCCTCCATGTGATCTAGAATGCATCAGCAGGCTGTGTGTATAAAATAACAAGGAATAACAATATACTAGCACAGGACTCAAAATTTCCACTCGCCTACTAGCATTTGGCGAGTGGGAATTAAGTGTGGGCGAGAGGAAATGCACATGCAGGTAGCACAATAAATTATTTCATGCTGTGTATTCCAGTGGTGCCACTGTGCAGTCCCCTTCCCCAGGCTGCACAGTGGCAGGGACCAGCTGCCTAACCTGACCAAGCTCGTCTCTGTCATTGGCAGGGGGTGGAGAGGAGCTTCCCTGCCTCCTTGCTCTGCTCACACTGGGGTCTGATAACTCGGTATACATGTATCTGTGGTCTGATGTCTGGGTACACATGTATCTGGGGTCTGATATCTGGGTATTAATGTTATTTTGTATCTTTATTCTAATTAAAACCTTTAACAGTGTAATTTAATAAGATAATTTAAGGGGGGTGTGTTTAGGGGCAGACTTAAGGGCTGGGTAGGGGTTAGGTGGAGCAACTGGTGGCGAGTAACTCTTTTGGCCTGGTTAGTAGCTTGGGATTTGAAATTTTGTGCCCTGTACTAGCAAAATATGTAAGAAAACCATAACCATTATATTATATTATATTATATATATAGCTTTGCCAAATAAAACGTATTAATCAGCATATACATTGTAACTTGCTGCTTGGTGCGCCGTACCCTTATCAATGTGTAGAAGATGCCAAATGGGTGCCCTGAAAATCTGTACAGGGAAAAGGAAAAAATAGGGTAAAAAAAAACATATAATACCTAGGAAAATAAATGAGAGGGGCCGGCAGACATGGGTGCACAGGCTGAAAAAAGACATGCGTCCATCCAGTTCAGCATTACTCACAGTCAGTTTCTGATTCAACATTAATGACAGTGTCTTGTTGGGTATATAAACCAAAATAGTCAAAGTAATACATTTTCGAACCAACACTTTATTTTTTGACCAATTTCCAAACACCTGAAAAGATTGTTCACACGTGGTGAGCACCAGCTGTACCGGCCCCTCTTCTCCTAGCAGGGTTTAACATTGGATTAATGGACTAGGTTCAGGATTGTACAACCAAAATGCTCCCGGACTACACACAGTGGGCAGTATTACATACTTCACGCTAAAACGGGGACGCTAAGGAGGAAAACTTGCACCTGCAGGTTTCGTCTTAGAGGCCCCGTTTTAGCTCCATATTACGGGGCAGGCGGTGATTCAGCAGCTTTGCCCCATAACGCAGTGCTAAGCCTCAGGATGCTCCAGGCAACGCTAAGGGCTGACGTCAACATCCCCTCCATGGAGTCCATAGAAGATCCTGCAGGCTGGCGGAGTAATTGTGGAGGGAGACTGGGGGACTTTTCCCCCCAGTCTTGCTCTGCTCCCAGCGGCACGAAAGGGCGGATCGAGCTGCCGTTGTCACTGCGGGATAAAAGGTGAGTATATGATTTTTGGGGGGATCTGTAGCTGGTGCCGACTGATTCTGCAGAAGCGGAATCCCTTAGCGCCAGGTCCTAGTTGTGGGTAACTTTTGAGTTAACCACAGCAGGACGTAATTAGCGTTAGGACTTTGTAATCCTAACGCTAATTAACACTTTGCGTTCCCCATGTTAAGTATAGGGAGCGCAAAGTACAGTAACCTCACGCTGAAAAGCCCAAGCACCGAATGGCTAAGGGGTTTTTAATCGGAATGTAATATGGTCGGCCCGCGCTAGGTCCACTTAAGCTAACGTTAACGCTCACACAGCTAAGCACGAACGTTAGCGTTAAGTATGTAATAGGACCCAGTGCGTTTTTATAAAAATAATTTAAAATTGTGTGACTTCAAGCAGAGTGACCCTTTTATCCAGAAACTCCAGCCCCCAGATGTAACTGAACTACTACTCCCATGATGCTCTGGCCATCTATTACATTCAAAAAAAATTTAAGTGTATGCAGCCAACATCTGGGGTGCCAGAGTTTGTGATCCCCGCTTTAATCCTGTCATCAGAGAGGCAGTTAGATTTGGGTAGATATTATTTGTGTATATATATATATTTATACACACAGGCTCTGGCAGCGAGGGTGTTTGAGCTAAAGCAGAGTATTGATGCTAAAAGGTCAGAAATTGTTGACGGCGCCATCTGCATTTCCTTCCCAGACTTCCTCTGATTTGCGTGGATGTGTAGATCTTTATATTATTTCTTGTAATTTGTGACATAGAGTCTCTTAATCTCACTTTTTGTACGCTGCCTTAAGTGTAACATATATATATATTCCAGAAGCAGTCACCAGGTGTCAGCATAGCCTAAAATACTGCTGGCAGTGAATTAAAGAAACCTGACAGTATACAGTAAATACCTGCAGATAGTATTTAATGTTTAACAATATATACAAATGAAACACATTGGGCCATATTACATTCTACACGCTAACGTGAGAGCTCACCTGTGTGAGCGTTAATGTTAGCGTTAGTTGCCCTAGCGCGGGCCGATCATATTACAATCCAAACGCTAACGGGTTAAAAATCCCGTTAGCGATTCCATGTGCGCACACCTATTATTAGTCAATTTTAACTTCTCCCTGTTACTCTACACTCCAAATAAATATCAACTATATAGTATGTAATAGAGGAATCTCAAACTCCGACCCCACAGATAATTTTTAAACTACACCTCCCATGATTCTCTATCCATTTATTGTATTCAATGAATTCTGGGAATTGTAGGCAATAAACATCTGATATAAACAGGCTGAATTTAAATATAAAGGGTGTCCATAAAGTCTCTTTACAATTTCAAAAATTTATTATAAAGGCAAATGAAAAGACAGATAAGTGAAAATTATTACAAAATGAGACGTACTGTACGTCTCATTTTGTAATAATTTTCACTTATCTGTCTTTTCATTTGCCTTTGTAATAAATTTTGGGAATTGTAAAGAGACTTTATGGACACCCTGTATAATATCTCCCAACACCATAACTAGTATAAGAGTGTACCCTCCCGGAAACCAAAGATCCATGCATTAGTGAAAGTGAGAGTCCATTATCCATACATTTAAATCTCAAATGAATATCCACCCCATTCAACCAATAGCTAGCAATCCTTCAGATATACAACACAGTCAAACTGAGTGATGATCAGAGTTTGGGAGGGTCATCTGGGATGATGTCGGCGTCATAATGTGCATTTTTTCAGAATGGAAATTTCTCATACTCAAATCTTTGCATTTATGCTGAACGTTTATAAAGTGTACTCTGAGATCAAGACTAAAAAGCCGTGATAAACTGAATATTTCCCACTTAACAGGTGAGAAACCGTTCAGCTGCAGATGGCCGAGCTGTCAAAAGAAGTTTGCCAGGTCAGACGAGCTGGTCCGCCACCATAACATGCATCAGAGAAACATGACGAAGCTCCAACTGGCGCTCTAGACTCTGTGAAAGAACTGTGAAGGGAGGAACTTAAACATCTCATGTATCAAAACTGACAATTTCAGTGGAAGCGGTCATTGAACTTCCCTGCTGAGAACTGTTAAGAGGGATTCTCTTCAGCTGCTGTCCTATAGAACATCAATGTATCAACACATTATTTACTTTTGTAGAAAAAAAATTGTATCAGTTGGCTGTGTTTGACATCAATGTTCTTGTGCGGTGCGTGGGTACTCTTTCAGTTTGTTAATGTTATCAGAATGTCACATTGGTGGAAGCATGAATAATACAATTTCCTATAACTGTGATCTAAGTGTTCCTATAAACTACCACAGCTTTGGGTGTTACACAATTTAACTTTTATATCTGTTCAGTTACAATACTCAAACACTTTGCTCTTAAGTGGAATAATTTATATCAATACATGGCCACGTCTTATTTTAACTGGTAGCAGAGAAGTAAGGATCTATTGGTAGTTATCGACGTCCATGGATTTAGAGCCGTGGTTCCCAACCCTGGTCCTCAAGTCCCCCTAACAGGCCAGATATCCGAAGCACAGCACAGGTGATATGATTTGCTGCTCAGTGATTGCAGGATCCAG
Organism: Leptobrachium leishanense; assembly: GCA_009667805.1. Lineage (NCBI taxonomy): Eukaryota > Metazoa > Chordata > Amphibia > Anura > Megophryidae > Leptobrachium > Leptobrachium leishanense. The sequence goes on along the minus strand of CM019072.1, from coordinate 66,156,120 downwards.
TCTGCATTTCCCCAAGGAGAACCTGAACCCTTCATTACCAAGTGATTTTCCAAATAAACATGGTCAGAAACCAGTGTTTTTTTGTAAAATCCTTTTCAATTAATTATACAGTAAGAAATATTTGAGCATATTCCCATTTTATTTCTTACTGTTAATAACCTATTTGGACAGCAGATTGCGCCATCTACTGCCAAAGTGAGTTACAGCTGCAGCTCAGTTTTTTTCCCCTGCATCAGCTGCTGAAATCCCGCTGTCAGGGCATTCATCAGCTGATTTTACAGTTTTAGCTTTTTGGGCATTACGCCCAGAGGGCTAAAACTTTAAGGCCCCTTCTGCAGCCCATAAGCAAACAATTTTTTTTTGCTGCAAACAAATTTTATTTGCTTTTGGGCTGCAGATCGAGATATCTCTATCGGGGCACCGGATGGTGCCTTTTAAGCTTGAGATATCTCAATATCTGTAGTGAAGGGGTTAAAATCTGGACTGTATGGATACTTGAGGGCCAGGGTTGGGAGCCAGTCGTCTAGTAGATTGTAGAATCAAGTCCCTGACGGTTCAACGTGAGATAGGAAAAGAAACCACCTGTTTAAAAATTAAAATGTTAATTCCAGAGGCCTTCTTCCAGCTCAGCTGAACATGTTGAGCCACTAATAGCAAAATTGGGGGTTAGCAATTAGCAGCTCCCCATTACCATCTCTTATACAGTGGGTTGCCTATTTTAGTGGCTCAACTTGTTATAGCGTTCATGGTGTGCCACCGCTGGTAAATTCTCCTGGAGTCCAAAGAACTCCACGGTGACATCCATAAGAGCCCTGTACAAGTATGAATACGTAGTGTCGCAGAAGGACACTAGGAGATATTTGCTCTCCATTTCCTTCTGCTTTTGTTGAGAAAAAGTAGCAGATTGTGCTGTCCTTTGCACCGTGGGACCAGAGGTGAACATATAAATTTTCCAATGTATCTTTTTGGTGTTAAGTGATTTTGCTTTAACAAAATCCCTTAACACCAGTTCCTTGCAGACGGTAATTATTTTCTCTAATACCGACTGCAAGCAAGAAAAACGTGCAACCTTGAAATTGCTCATTATTCTCCGACTGCCTCCGCATTACCATAAAATATTAGGAAGCATTAATGTACAGCAGGCAGCGGCAACAACCGGGATGCAAGAGGCAGCTGTGGCTTGGCTGGAGCCGTTATCATTATAGAGCAGTTTTTTATACTCGACTTGGAATAGGGCCCCAGGAGTTGAATTATTTTCCTTGTACTATCTGCTTGAAAGAGTGCACAAGAAAGAAAATAGTGACGTAAGGAAGGATAATGAAAGGAATCACCACACACAGCTTAATTTCTACATGTGCAGCTGCTGAGATCTGACGTATCCACAATCGGTAACACGGAGCACTGAAATAATAGATCTCAGTCAGTTAAATATAAAGATGAGCAAAAACAAAAAAGGTGGATTTGTCTTTTTTTTCTGTTATTTTTTTAGCTTTTTTTTTGTAAATTTTAATTTATTTTATGGCTTAACTAGAAGCAGTCAATCTGCCGAATAGTGGGATTCGGGACCAAATATATTTTCTCCCCTTCCATACAGAAAAAAAATAGTCTAGCACTGTTTATGTCTGGAATGCATCACTGTAGCAGTTCTGACATCACAAAAGCAAAAGTGTCAGGACCGATCACAGTGGCTTACATTGCGATTGCCTCTCAAATGATGTCTTCCAGGTATATATATATATTGCTGTATATTAGCATCTTAGAGCAAACATAGATATCATGGAAGGGGTTTTGAAATTTGTTGACAGTGTAAATGGTCGCACTGGTTTTGCAGGCCTTTCACGTGTAAATATGTTGCTTAAAATCAAATAAAACGGAATGAAAGTAAAGAACGGCTGGTCCATGATTCTCCTTAATTAATTACTCTTATATATAATAATGATTTTTTTTAAAACTTGGCTGCAATTCAATTTGCAAAATAGTATTCTATTGATGAATGGTTTAAGAAGCAGCACATTTTCCACGTTGTTATGTTGTTATTGTTTGTATTTTCTTTTTTTGTTTGTTTTTTTGGGGGGTGGAATTGTATTGTATGTAACTGTGTATATATATGTATATATATATTGTTGTATGTGTAACTGTTATAAGACGTTTAAGCATACAACGTGCATAATATTAGGCATTTTGCTGTTTTATATTAATGCTAAGGAAATATTAAAGATACAACAAGATTATAATCTGCATATTTAACCGTGCTTTTAATAAAAATTCATTCTGATGGAGACGCGTGCAGTCTTGTGTGTTTAAGGTCCAACGTGGGTTTCATTTTCTTCATAGAGTACGGTCATTATTTTCAAGAGTTTATATGGAACGCTTTTATACAATAATAAAATATCGATGACTGAATCAGTGTTTTTGAAAACAAAAGGACAGGCAAGGTGTCCTGTAAAAAAATCAAGAGGGTTAGTCAAACAGCATCAAAATTTCAGGGAAATTGGAACGTGGAGCTGTGAAGACCTGCAAACAAACCGCCGAAGGCCACCGAAGACCAACAAACTGACTGCCGAATGCTGCCGAACTGCGGAAAAAAACAGAACTCTGCTATTCTTTAAAAGACGTTTAAAACAATAAAAAAGCATGAAATGTGTGGAAATAATAAAAAAGGTCCTATAAAAAAATAATAAAAAAGGTATGCTACAGAAATTTTTTAAAAAAAGACATACAAAAATGGCAGTCAAAAATTTTGCTTAAAAAATCCCAAAAGAAAAAATGGTTGAATAAAAAAAATAAAACAATAATACTTTTTACATTGAATCCTCAGGGACAATAGGTCATGTTTTCTAGATGATCTTTATCACAAGTCTACAAAGCCAAAAGATGGAATGGAAAATTTGAACCAATAAAATGTTAATAATAATGCTGATTATTTAAACCTGCAAACTATTTTTTATTGTCATAATAAACAAAGTAGAACACATACATTTTGGAAGCACTTCGGGTGTTGACAGTGTCAAGGCGGATGTGTATGTGAGAGAAAATACAATAGTGTAACTCGTAGAGGGATGATTCCTTATAATACAAGAACTAGGAATAACTTGCAAAAGGTGGGATATAAATAATCAATTGAAACAGGGCAGTATTACAAAGCTGGTGCTAACTTAGGCCAGGGGCACACGGGTCCACTAGGTGCGCCCGTACTGCTGTACTTAGCGGCGCCCGTCGCAGCCATGTGACGCTGTGACAAGGTCGGTCAAAAGCTTGTGCAGTACAGTAACCTCGCACTGAAAAGCGCAACATTCCAAACTGTAACGGTTTCTTAACCTGTTAGCGTTTGGATTGTAATATGGGTGGCCCGCGTTAGGGCCACCAGGGCTAACGTTAACGCTCACGCAGGCGAGCACTAACGTTAGCACCATGAATGTAATGTGGCCCTATAATGGCTCTAGTAAGTTTACAACAGCTCTGCTTAGGTTAGCACCAACTTTGTAATACTGCCCACAATGTTTTAAAAATGTGAACTGCTAAAAAAAACCACTTCAATACCCCTGTAAGATAGTTTTATCAGACCTAAAAAAAAGGGAAAATATTGAATGTGAGAGCATAAGTGAGCAGTACAGGGATGAGGCAGTAAGAAAGGTACCCACCCCCCCCCCCCGGCAGAGCGACCACCTCTTGTAAAACTTTTTAAAAAATCTAAAAAGAAAACGTAATTTTTTTTTTTTTTTTTTTTCCTTTTACAATTTTTTTCTTTAGACTTTTTTCACTTTTACAAAGAAATGCGTCCACACTGCGGGGGGGCACCTTACTGTGAAAATTTATTTTTATTTACACAGGACAAGATGTCCCCCTGTGGTGAGCAACTGTAGGCACATTTCTACTTTGCCTAATTGTAAACGCAGCCCTGGCAGGAACACTTTTTGGCCAGCAGTGGGAGCCCTTATTTTATTTTTTCTGTGGTGTGAAAGTTTTGGATTGGGGCCGTTATCCATTCCGCAAGGCTAATAGGTGAGCTTTCATTACTTCAATGGTATTTGGAAATGTACCGCCAGGTAACCAGGTTCAAGTATATCATCTCTCCCAATAGTGAGCCCTATTACAATCTTAATGCTAATGTTAGCGCTCAGATGTGTGAGCATTAACGTTAGGTTAAGTGAATCTAGAGCAGGCTGCCCATATTACAATCCGAACGCTAACGGGTTAAAAAACTCATTAGAGCATCAGAGTTTACGCCCGCTTCAGCGAGCTTCCGCAGAGACACGAAAGGAAGAAAGAAAAAGAGGCATAGAAGAAAGAAAAAAAGACACAAAGAAAGAAAGAGGCAGAGGAAAGAAAGAGACAGGTGAAAGAAAAGAAAGGCAGAGGAAAGAAAGAGGCAAATGAAAGAAAAGGAGAAAGAAAGAGGCATAGAGGGCAGAGGTTAGAAAGAAAGAGGCGTAGAGGAAGGAAGGAAAGAGGCACAGACCGATCCCGGACCCGATCAGTAGAGGGGTAAGATGGGTACTGAACGACCGTGTGCAGCCCCGTGCACAGTGTGTGTGATCTCCCCCGCTGTGTGTGTTCCCGTGCAGAGTGTACCCCCTACACACACAGTGCGTGTGTGTCCCCCGCATTTTAACAGTTAACATTTTTTACTGGAGGGGCACAAGTAGTTGGCCTTGCCTAGGGCGCAAAATAGTCTAGCCCCGGTCTTGGCTGCGACGGGCATCGTAAGGCACATCAGCACGGGTGCACATTTTGCGCTCGTCTCATCCCGGCCTAACTGGAAAGTTAAACACAGCTAGAAGTTGATGGTAACTGATACCTCTTCTGCATAATCAGTCAACACCAGCTTAAAATTCCCCCATAAATTAGATACTCATCTCTCATCCTGCCCTAGAATTTTGCAGTAAAATGGGGACGCAACAGGGAAACCTGCAGGTGCAGCTTTTTAATAATTTAATAAGTCCCCATTTCTAATTTTTGTACAAGCGCACCCCATAGAAAATATAACCGCAAATGTTCATGTGATAAAAGGTGAAAAAAACACTTTACACGCTGCACATGATTAAAAATTCAAGTTTTATTGCATTTTTTGTTTTAATATACAGGCAGGACATGACATATACATATAAAAATGATATATTATGAATCTGCCGAGTCTGCCGGAAAAAACGATATATAATATGTCTGGGTCGTATAATAAAATGTGGCTTCAAATCTCGTTTAAACATGATGAGCGAAATCGGTAAAAATTAGCTCAGCACACAGCGGTGAAATGCCTCAGCAGTGAAAGGGTTAAAGGAACAGTGAGTTTTCCATTAAATAAGGGTTAAAAATGAAAAATTCGAGGGGCGTGGCTTGGTGCCTGGAGAGAGCAGTCGCATGCCTGAGCAGCTCCTGCTGAATTACCCTGATATCAAATTTTTCACGCTGCCTTCTGACTACCCCAGCCTGCTTTTTATACTGCGACCTGCCCGGGACCGGGTGACCCTTAATTGTTGCCGTGGAACTTTCACACGCTCGCCCTGACTGAGCTGCTAGTTTTCGGGCCTAGTGTGGAGAGACGCTGATCGCCATTTTGCTACCTCGTGCTCTTTCTTTCTACACAATCCCTGTGCACCACCCAGCAATGGGCAAGCGGGATAAGAAGTCCGGAGCAGTGGAGTGCCCAGGTCTTCCGGATATTCGGGTCGCGTTTGCGGGCCCGAGGGACGTGAGTACTCTACCCCGACCCCCGGTGGAAGTTGTGACCTACGAGGTGGGCCCTGATGTCTCCCCGCGAGCAGCACATCTTGCCCTACAGGACTCGGAGTACCTCCCGGCGTCGAAACGGGACATTCGAGCCCTTCTGGCTGACGCCCGTGCCTCGTGGGCTACGGAGATTGCGGAGGTGCGCTCTGATCTCTCCACCCTCCGCGAGGTGGTGGTGGAGCTTGACACCCATACCTGCACCTTGGCGGCGACGCAAGTTGAGGCCTCTTCGCAAGTTCGTGCACTCCATGCCCAGGTCGCCGGTTTGCAGTCCGCTCTGTTGGCCATGGAGGCCCGACATCGACGGCGGAACCTAAAGCTGAGGGGTATTCCGGATGCTTTCCCTGCCCCTGACCTACTGCTACTGGCCAACCGGATGGTAAAGGCCGTCCTCTCCCTCCCTGATGGTGCCTCGGACCCAGTGATATCTGCGATCAGGGTCCGCAAGGCGGCGGCGGCCCCTCAGACTGCCACGAAGGACGTTATCGTAGTGTTGGGAGATGTCTCTGTGCGAGAACGCTTTCTAGGGGCGACGATCCGTGCTCCTCCGCTCCGATTTGAGGGACTGGACATTACAGTCTTCCGCAACCTACCATTTCTGGCCCTGGCAGCCCGGCGACAATATGGACAGATTACGGCCACTCTCCGGGCCCACAAAGTCCGTTATCGTTGGGGACTATCGGGATCCTTACTTATCCAACAGGGCGATGAGGTTCTTGTGGCCTCGACATTGGAGGAGGCCCGGGCACACCTGTTGGCCTTGGGTCTACTGCGGCATCTGGGCAATGTTGATGGGGAACAGTCGCGGTCACCGTTGGTCGTGCAGCCCTATGACCCAGACTAACCTCTGAGACACGACTGCCCTCCCCTCCCACCCAGCCGAGATCGGCGCTGGTTATTCTCCGGCCCTCGCTATAACCAGATCTGTTGACGACTTCATGCTCCCCTTCCTTCCTTTCTTTCAACCCACTCTCTCCTATCCCCCCTCTCCTACCCACTTTTTCTCCCCCCCCTCTATTATTAAAAAAAAAAATTCTTTATTATTATTTATTTATTTTTCCTTTCTTTTTTGGGTTGGAGGTATGGTTTTCCTGAGGGCGAGCCATAGGGCAGTCACCTAGGCTCTCACTGCCCCCTTGGCCCCTCAGTGACCTTTGCCCTGTGGTTCCCTCTGTTGCCCTCTGTTTCCCAGTGGGGTCTCAGAGGCGTGCTGCTGAGCACCACCTTTGATATGGGCTGCCTTTCCCATCTTCTCTGTCTTACCAGGGAATTTTTTTTTTCTATCTTTCTCCTCTCTATCCCATCTCTTCTCTCCCCTTCACTTATCCTTCCTTGACTCCCTTCCCTTTTTTATGCCCTGCGACCGCCTACAACTTTTGTTACCCTGTTTATGTTGGTGGTACTTGCTTACCTCTCTTGTTGTATTTCCCTGTACTTAATTAATGGCTTGTTTCCTCGCAAAATATAATCTAGCTGTGGCCCTGTGTGGCTTTCGCTTTCCTGGCCTTACTGCATTTATTTGTGATATGCATAATCTTAAATAAAGAATTAAAAAAAAAAAAAAAAAAAAAAAGAAAGATTCCTTCAAATATCGTGCCTAGGAGGTCCCCATAACCTGTCCGTGAAGTGGCAGATTTGTAGGATGTATGGAAACATCGCCATCACAGCACAGAGACACACACACGACACCTGGCACCTCCAGTCTGCATACAATGTATCAAATTCATGAGACGGACTAATTAGAAGCACATGTTATTTCCAAACACTAATTAAATACCTGTTGTTTACGCCGTTTGAGAGCACAGGTCATTTAGAGGTGAGAATCTTTGCACGTAGACATTATTTTTTAATTCAATATCTAATAAACCGTTGCTTATAATATTCTGCAGTAAAGAGTCTCTTTATTTCTAGATTTTTTGGTATTTTTTAAGCATTTTTTATACTTTTTTCACAATTTTCTTTTTTAGAACTCGAACCGAACACGCCAAAAAGTTCGAAGTTTGCGAACTTGCGAACGGCCAAAGTTCGAATCGAACTCTGAACTGATCGAACCGAACAGCTCATCCCTAATCTCCACCCCACCCAGCATCACCAGTAGGGATGAGCTGAACACCCCTGTGTTCGGTTCGCATTCGAACTCGAACAATTTCAAAGGTTCGAGTTCGAACGCAAACACGAACCGAACTCAATGCAAGTCAATGGGACTCAAAAGTTCGATTTTTAGAGTGCTCTCCAAGAGGGCATATATGCAAGATATTTGCCATAAAAGGTGTATGGGGGTCTGGGTAGTGCCCTGGGGGACAGGAAACAAGGACAAAAAGTTTTAAAAAATATGTTTTTAAAGGAACAGTGAGTTTTCCATAAAATAAGGGTTAAAAATAAAAACGAAAAATTCCTTCAAATATCGTGCCTAGGAGGTCCCCATAACCTGCCCGTGAAGTGGCGGATTTGTAGGATGTATAGAAATATCGCCATCAGAGATCCGCACATGACACCTAGCCACCCTTAAGGGGTTGAAATGCACAGGGACTGGCTACTATCATGTTAGATGAGGGAATGTATTACATGTATAAAGCAAGGTATATATGACAATGGATAGTCAGAGACTCTAGGGACTCAGCTTGTACGCTTTATGATAGACATTTTCACGTTGTGTTGTGTTACTAATGCAGAAGCAGCAAGCCCTTCCACCACGCTTGCACCAAAACTTAGATCTAACACAATAATAATTGTATGCTCACATAGGCACTTCGGGAGAGGTACATGACATACAAATACTGGAATATTACGTTTAAATCTAAGGAGTGTGATAAAGATTTTATTAGCCCTTGATGACAAATGACGCAACATCTACATCATTAATGATTGGCTTTACAGAGCCCTGGTCCTTAAACAGCATATCAGAGGAAATGTAGTAGAAATGAACACTTCTTAGAATTCAGAAGCACAGTGTTCATACATGTGCAGGAGCCACACCCAGTCTGCAGGCAATGTATCAAATTCACGAGACCAGACTAATTAGAAGCACATGTTATTTCCAAACACTAATTAACACCTGTTGTTTACACCATTTGAGAGCCCTGCTGTAAGCAAGCACATGTCATTTAGAGGTGAGAATCTTTGCACCTAGACAATACATTAGGCAGACTGTAAAGCATGCTTTTCTTGTAAACTAGAAAATCCACATCACCCATTGCAGCATTTTAAAGATGAAACACACAGGCGGCGCAAAAAATCCTATGCAAGCCTCATGCACAGTATGCCAGGGGTCTCAAACTCACGGCCCCCCAACATGATTTGGACTACAGGTCCCAGGATGATTTCAATGCAATACATGGCGAGGGAATCCTGGGAGTTGTAGTTCAAAAACATCAGGGGCACCAGAGTTTGAGACTAGAGCCCTGCTGCAAGCACGTCATTTAGAGGTGAGAATCTTTGCACCTAGACATTAGGCAGACTGTAAAGCATGCTTTCCTTGTAAGCTAGAAAATCCACATCACCCATTGCAGCGTTTTAAAGATGAAACACACAGGCGGCGCAAAAATCCTATGCAAGCCTCATGCACTCTAAGCACATGTAATTTTGAGGTGTGAAAGTTTCAGAAAAATGTACACGTGTGCAAATATTTTAAATAAAGCCAGAATATTTTTATGACAGTCACATTTGTCTGACAAACAGATAATACATTACGCTGCAGCATGTGTTGACATATGTTGGTAGATGTATGTAATGTGTGTTATGTGTATGTACCATGTTTATGCTATTATACATACCGCTTCTTGACGATGTACTCAGTCCGTCCATTGCTAATCATCGCCCACATGCGTGCTTTCTTGCCCTGGGTAGTTTTTTCATTCAATATCTAATAAACCGTTGCTTACAATATTCTGCAGTAAAGAGTCTCTTTATTTCTAGATTTTTTTTGTATTTTTTAAGCATTTTTTATACTTTTTTAAAAAAATATATTTTTTTCGAACTCAAACCGAACACGCCAAAAAGTTCGAAGTTGGCAAACTTTCGAACTGCCAATGTTCGAGTCGAACTCCGAACTGATCAAACCGAACAGCTCATCCCTAATCACCAGCAACCGGAGAGTTTGAATTTCCCGGCAGCCGCTTACTAATCGGTCAATAGTGACGTTGGCACGCAGGGAGTGTGCCAACGTCACTCTCTCTGAGACCAATTGCGTTACTATCAGTCTCAGAGAGGCCGCGATCTACGAAAACATTTGCAAGTCCCGTTGTGGTGTGCAATTTGCATTTCCTACACAAATGCAAATTGCGCAGAAAAGCCTCATGAACCTACAGGTTCGGGAGTATCTGAGTCGAAGAAGAGGAGTTAGGTGCGGCAAAGGAGAAAAGGTGAGTAAATTGGGGGGAAATTAAAAAAAAAAAATAAATAATTGGGCAGAAGCTGCCAGCACCCTCTGCCCAATTATTTAAGGGCTAAAAAGAGACCTCCACTTTTCAGTGGAGTGATCGTTTGAAGCAGTGTTTCCCAAACCTGTCCTCAGGACCCTCTAACAGGTCAGATTTTAAGAATCACCTTGGTGAAATGCAGACTGAATACTGCAATCACTGAAAAGCAAATTATATCACCTGTGCCAGATATCTTGCAAACCTAGCCTGTAAGGGGGTCTTGAGGACAGGTTTGGGAAACACTGCCTTAAACGAACAAGATCTTGTATTGATGATGGGAGAGTCGCAGCAGCAGCATCTTTATCCTAAAGATTCTCAATTGGGTTGAGGTCTGGACTGTGCGGTGGCCAATCCATGTGTGAAAATGATATCTCATGCTCCCTGAACCACTCTTGCACAATTTTACCCTGATGAAACCTGGCATTGCCAGCTTGGAATATGCCCGATGTGCCGTCAGGGAAGAAAAAACCCATTGATGGAAAAACCTGCTCATTCAGTAAAATACTTTGCAAATAAATAAATATTCAGGGAGTTTCATGACCTAATTTTTTTGCAGCTGAAACATATTAATCACTGCAGTAATTATCCAATGGAAGGCTCGCACCAATCTGCTTAGTTAATAGGCTTGTGCACCGATTTTTTTTTCGGTTCGATTCGGTTCGATTTGTTCGGATGTTTAAACTTTTCGATTCGGCTCGTTTCGACCGATTTCCGTTTCGATTCGGTTCGGTTCGGTTCGTTTTTCGTGTACATTTTTTTTTCGGAATATCGACCATTTTTTGTATTTTCTTTGCTCGTTTTTTGTATCGACTTTTCGGAAATTTCGGAAATTTTCGTTTTTTCGGAACTTCTGTTCTCCTCGTTTCAAAGTGTCTACGATAATTCTGGCTATTCTATCGTGTTTTTTTTTATTAAATAAAGATCAAATCATGAATAGAGCAAAAATAAATTTTGATTTGACACATTTCAAGTCCATTCGAAAATTCCAAAAATATTTAGTTTCGGCTCGGAAAACTTTTCGGATCTGCCATTTTCGGATCTAAAAATCTTCGGAAAATCGGCCGCATCCGAAAACACGAATCGGGAAATTTCGTGAAAATTCCGAAATTCCGAAACGCACATCCCTGTTAGTTAAATGCAGGTAGTGACTGCTTTTGGCCAGGCAGCGTATTTATATATATCTATTCCACTGTGTATCAGCACAGCTGGATCGTGACTGCCTCTTTTCTAGGACCCTGTATTTATAATAGCCTTTTTCCCTTTACAAATTGTTATCCATGAATTCAAACAGCAAATTCGACTAACAGAGCATCAAATTAGACGTTTTAATATTTTTATCAACCAAAAATACTCCCAAAATAACTAAATACAGACACAATGTTTTCCCACTTTCTTGCCAGAGTAATCGATGTGATATTGTATTTGGTTTCTGTGGTGAAATTCTATTAAACAATTCTTAAATCACTTAGGCGCGGGGAAGAACTGCGAGACCCTCAAGGCAAAGATTTCGACATCCCTGCGACGCAGCCGAATACTCGGACTGCCAAAAAGCATTAACGTCGGTAGATTTATCTGGGCTCCAGTGTGTTACAAGAATTCATTAGGACAATATGTGATACGGCGCTGAAACAGAAGGCTCGCTGTCTCAGGCTAGCGTTGAGGAAGCATAGTCCCAGCTGAACTTTTATAACTGATAAAGACAGTGTGTGCTGGCAACATTCATTGTTACCAAGCCATCTGCATCCAGTCAAGGATAACTAGACATTCTGGAAAGTCATCTATCAGAATCAACCCAGAACAACTTTCTCTTGATGCACGAAGCAACACAAAAGAAACCTACACGGTTAATATACTCTTGTAGAGCCAAAGGTCAAGGCTGGTTTAGACAAACCAATGTCATAATAATATACAGAAGCATTGAGGTTCCCTGTATGTTTATAAATCTAGTGCCCTTTCCGTCGCTATCTGTATTCGGTATCAATTATTTAGCTAGCTTGCAGCCTGTCTATAAATCTTGAAATCAGTGTTTTTCACTTTACTAATGTCATCATTTTGGATTTCCTTAAAATTTTTTATCACCTGTTTATGTGAAGAGCTCTCAGGCGAATGAAATATTACCGCCGCCTTTAGCTTACTATTATTTTCTTATTTATCCTTTGTCTAGACTCTGGCTGGGTAATGGAGGTTAGGGGTTAATGTACATAGTTCTTCAAAGAAATTAGATATAATTGGTATTTAGAGACTGACCGTCGTGAAAGAAGATACCGAGCATATCTAAAGTGATAGGTTTTTCTTTTCTTGTGTATTTTTTTTCCCCTTAAATAAACAGGACTTAAATGTATAAAACAATAAGGTATTTTAAAATGAATGAATGAATATACATTATAATTCTGTATTTTCATTTTGTGGGTCAATCTGTGCCTATAGCTTTACAGGTTGATGATTTATTAGGATTTCTGTGCAGAAAGGCTTCCATATTTTCACGAAGATGAGGGATGTTGAAGAAAGTCTTGGATTCAGGTATACATTTGATTTTTACAATAGAAATTAGTCTCATAGAGGGATTTGCGCACTTAGGATGAAACATTTGGGCATATGGGTTGGATGTAGAAGGGCTGTGTAACTGCTCAGCCATAGATCTGAGGAAATACCCACCAGCTTAGCATTTTAATTACCGTAGATACTAGCGTATAGCGCGACCCGAATATAACGCGATGGATAGAGATTTATTATGGAAATGAGAGAATACTCAAGACTCGAATATAACACGAGGAGCAAAATTATAAAAGTATTCTGTACCAGTAAACAATTATAATCCTTCGAAGTTGCATGCGCGGAGCGAGGGTGCATGCGCGTTTTTAAGTCAATCATTCAAGATTGGCTTAAAACCGAGCATGCACCCATCATGAATGAAACCGAGCGTGCCCTCTGGCCATGATGGATCCCGCCTCTCCTTGGAGTTCCTGAAGTGTTTGCGGGCGTCAGGGAGCCCGTATTCACTTCAGGTAGCCCACCGGAACATCTGGGACACTCGGGATCCCTGAGCAAGTCGTTTTTTTTTTTTTTTACACATGATGCAGATGTCTCGAATATAACGCGACCCCTCCAATTTTAAGGTAGATTTTTGTCACCAAAATCTAGCGTTATACTCGAGTATCTACAGTAACTCTTTACCTTGCCGTCCATTGACGAGGGGAATAAACTGCACTTGTCCTTCACTATCAGTAATATATAGTACATAGGTTGTCATCTCTCAATCATAAATATATGCGCTAGGTTTGAAATGCACTCACAAACAATAATTTGATTGTAGTCACATCAAGGTATCTTTGCATACTGCATCCCTTTGGAATAGGGTTAGATTTTCCCTTCTTTCGTGAACACCCAGATTTGATGGTTCTCAGGTCCCCTACGATTGGAGTTCAAGGGACCTCAGGGAGAAGAATGTATACAGAATAGTGCAGACAGACAAATTTATAATAAATTAAAACATTTATTGCGCTTACATAAAATCAGTAAAAATGAAGCATATCGCCTTCGCCAGGTACACCCGAATCCCCATGTAGCCTGAATTCATAAGCCCAATAGGATAGATGTCCGGTATATGGTCCTCCAGAAATCAGCTCAACGCGTTTCGTCACCTAGACTTCATCAGGAGCATACTGGCATCTTGTCCTCCTCACCCTTATATATTATCAAAAAATATTTAAACAATTACAATCGAAAATGCAAATTGGGAGTTCTGCCCCATTAAAGGTCCAGTATTACACATGGCCCTTCTGTTCATATCGTCTGATTCCGCCATCTTAAAACCTGGCACTTCATTTGAAACCGGACCCACATCCAATGACTCGTTCAGAAAGCCGGGTGCATCACCAAAATTTTTTGATGGGGCAGAACTTTAAAATCTGCATTTTGGATTGTAAGTGCTTAATTGTTTTTTTGATAATATATAAGGTGAGGAGGACAAGAGGCCAGTACGCTCCTGATGAAGTCTAGGTGACGAAACGCGTCGAGCTTATTTGTGGCGGACCATATACCGGAGACCTATCCAATTGGGCTTATGAATTCAAGCTGCATGTGGATTTGGGTATACCTGGTGATATGCTTCATTTTTACAGATTTTATGTAATCGCGATAAATGTTTTAATTTATTATAAATTTGTCTGTCTGCTAAAATGATATTACATTTCCATTGAATCCTATGGGATTTGCCTGTTTAAATGTGCTGAACTGAATCACAGAAAATGAAGGCATTTCACTGACACTTCGGTGCATTTCGGTGTTCTGTGAATAGATTAACCATTACTTCTCTATGGGACAATTTTGCTGCTGCTGAAAATCACCGAATTGCATTTCGCCAGAGATTAATTTCTTTTACCTTACGTGCTTTCATATAAACTATCACTCAGTGCAAAAGTTCAATATTATAGACATATTTTCAGTTAAGTGTCTGTGGGCTACTTGCAAATTATTGTATATTTAAAAGGGAAGTAACATATTAGAAAAACACAAAGAAGATTGTATCAAAACATGTATTGTAGAATTAAGAAATTAATATGAAAAGGAATTTGGAATTTATTTCATGCATCGCATATATATATATATATATATATATATATATGCGATGCATGAAATAAATTCCAAACAACCAAATATATATATATAATCTTATCACTGTTGTTTTAGATCACTGTTGCTTCATGGGCCTAAAATTTCTCATGTGCTAATTTTCCCATTTTGACCATACCACTTGACACTCACCAATTATGACACCTACCCCACCCATGTGTCTTTTAATGTTCAATTCTAAGATACTGACCAGTAAGCATCCAGACCTGAAGAAGAGAGGATCACTCTCGAAAGCTTGTTTTTTAAAATGGAACGTTAGTCCAATAAAAAAGGTATCACCACGTACTGCTATACTAGTGATTTTGGCATCTGGACTAACACAGCCTATCTAATATATATATATACAAATCACCAGAGTATAGCAGTACGTAGTGATACCTTTTTTATTGGACTAACGCTATATTTAAAAGACAAGATTTCGAGAGTGTACCTCTCATCTTCAAGCCTTGACGCTATACTGAGCAAAATCATAGAATTGAACAATAAAGAGCCAAGCAGGGAGGGGGGTCTCGTAAATAGGAATAGTGGATTCATATGGTCAAGTAAGGTAAACAAACAGAGGACAGATCATATATTGTGACAGAGTGCTTGGTTTGGGTAACAGAATGTCTCGGAGAGTACTCGAGGGGAGATATTTAGGACCCAGAATCCTGCATGGCCTCTATCCTCTCACACGCTTCTTGTCAATTAATTAAATAAGCAAGAGGAAAATTCTTGGGCTGCTGACTCCTGGACAGAAGTGTTTTAATCAGACTGCTGAGAGCCGGGCAGATAGCATTAACATTCTAGGAAAAGCTGTGTTCTTTTGTTTATTAGATTATGTTACCTGGGTAGTCAGGATCACTGTTTAGTAAGTGCTCTAATTGAGCTAGGATTTTGTTTATAGTTTTTTTTTTTTAAATCACCCGCAATAGTGATTCAAGCCAAGTGTGGCATTTGTTTATGCTGGAATAAAAAGACCACTAAATTGCATAACTTAAAGTCTGCGGTTTTAAGGTCTGTGTTGTTTGGTTGGAACCAAGTATCCCGAGTGGATGCTGTATCACAATATATATATGTAATTTATATTGCTATAGGGTTTTTCAAGCACAAGCAGGGTTATTCAAAGAGATCCGAATGGCTGCCGAAAGGTAACTGAACACTGAAAATCAGCGTTTGGTTACATTTCTTGGCCATTCAGCTATTCAGAGAGCAGGCAATTCGCCAAATGTTGGCGAATTGCCTGCACATACGGTGCCTGTTTGGTGCCTGTTCGAGGGCAGTGAAATCCCCATAGAGAAGCACTGCTTTGGCTATTCAGAGAACAAAAACCAGCAGTGAAAAGTTGCCGAATTGCCCTGCCATTCGGTTGTTTAATTCGGCAGGTTTATTCAGGCGAATCCCATAGGCTTCAATGTTAAAAATATTCCTGTTTTAATTCAATATCTAATAAACCGTTCATTATAATATTCTGCAGTAAAAAGTCTCTTTATTTTTAGATTTTTAGGACCTTTTCGGCCTTTTTTTTTTTTCCATTTTTTATTTAAATCCTTTTTTCTTTTTTCTGTAACAGCCCTTTTTATTATCATTCATTGGACCTCATATGTAAATTTCAGACATTTTCGCTCAGTAGTTTGTTTGCAAACAGCGTTTCACTTTTCAAACAATCAAGCGTATTGTTTTTTTTTGTTCTTCACCTCCTTTGTCTGTGGTGTCGGGTTTTTCCGGCAGCTGCTCTGCACTGTGATCGGCTCCTGCTCGGGTTTCTCCGGCGGGTTAATCCAGATGTTTTTGCCGGTTTCAGTGTGCGTTCGCCCATGTTTCAGTGAGTTTTCGGTGACTTTTCCCTGCATTACGGTAGCCCTGTGGTGCTTGCTGAATACACCGCAGGGTCGCCGAAATGGGATCGCCAAATCGCACCGAATTGAAGAGAACAAAAAGTCACCTAAAGTGCAGTGACTTTTCAATTCTCTTTGAATAACCCTGAAGATTCCAAAAAGACAGTCAGGGTTATTCAGAGAGAGGGGAAAACCAGGATAATTGGTAGGAGCATGAACAATCTAGACCAAATAGCCGATTTGGAAAGTGAGATAAATGGGAGAATTTTTCTGGTTTGGCTATTTTGAACTAGAATTTTCACTTCTCCAGTCATTCTCCTGGTTTTCACTTCTCTCTGAATAACCATGAGTAGTTTTATATTTTTCCCTTCACTTTTTCTTATTTTAATGATAATCCTATTTGAAATCATATTACCTAAACCAATGACTGACCACTTGCTTCAGTGGCTACTAAATAGAAAATATTAAGAGTACTATTTGGCTAGGGAAATCTAGCGGCTTTCCAAGACCTTAAAAATGTAGCAATTTCTTTCACATAGAAATGAACTTGCAAAATATAAATAAATAAAAAGGATAACGCTGCTGAAGAAACTGAAAATGGGTGTAGGTGAACAGAGTGTAACCGGGAGTTTTGCAGAATTTTCAGGCAAACGTTCAAACAGTATCATTGCTCCATTAAAGGATTAGGCTTTTCTTAAAGAACTGTGCTTGAAAAATAGGCTTAGTAAATCACTGTGATAGTATGTCGTAATCTTTGATATTACGAGAGATGTAAAAATTCTTTAGAATCTGCCAAACAAGCTTCCAAAGCTGATGCCTAGAACATCATGGTGTTTGCAGCTGAATAATTACATTTTTTAGAGTGTTTGATTAGGTTAAGGCAAGCCAGCTTTCAAAGACATAAATATGAACCAGGGAAGGGGACAATGACAAATTTAAGGCTAAATGATACAAACTTGTTATACATTCTCCAGCTATTGTGTTTTTCAGATTTGGACCTATTTGGTGTAATAACCTCAATGTACATATAGAACTCTGTCACATCACGTGCACGTGGCGTGACATTAATGGCCATTCTTCCTCTTTTGTCCATTGTCAGGAGAACAAGTTGCTATACTTTTGGAAAAACTTCTCAATTTTCAATAACTCAAGTGATCCATACATCTCTTCCCTATTTCACAATTACACCCTTTCTAGATCAATCCGGTCGACAAGGGACCTCCCCATGTCTTCTGTTTCAACCACTTCCATGACACGTCAACAAGACCTCTCAAAGGTAGTACTCATCCTTTTGTGAAGCCCTATGGTACATCTGTCAGACTTTCCTGTCTTATTTGGTCCTACAATAAATATCGAAAAAAAAATCATAGTTTCCAATAGTCTTTGTATCTATGCATGTTTTTAGAACGTATGATTTAGGAATGCTGTTCACTCCATTGTTTTATCGCTTTGGATTCTTCATTTCTGATTGTTACCCTGTTAGAACTCTTTTTTCTCATCTCTCTCTTGTTATTGTAATATACCTGAATTATTCACTTTGAGTGCACAGTTACAAGTTCTTATAAAGCGCTAACAAGTTCCATAGCCCTGTACAATGAGTTGATTATACTGGTTATTTGTACATGTTGTTTTGATTAGGCAGCAGAAAATAGGCTGAAAAAAAGACATGCGTTTATCAAGCTCAGCCTTTCACACATCAGCTACTGCTGTCGATCCAAAAGAAGGCAAAAAACCCAGTCTGAAGCGCTCGCCAATATGCAACACACTGGGAAAACATTCCTTCTTGACCCCAGAATGGCATCAGATTTCTCCTTGGATCAAGAAGCTTTAACCCACATAGTAAATGTTATAACCCTTAATATTATTTTTTTGCAGGAAGTCATCCAGTCCTTGTTTAAAAGTCTGTACAGACTCTGACCCAACCACCTCAACAGGCAGAGAATTACACAGCTTTATTGTTCGCTCTGTAAAATAACCCTTCCTATGCTTTAAAGGTAGAGGAGCTGGTATATTGGCCAGCGGAAGGTAATTGGTGTACAAAATAAAACTTAAACTTTTAATAATAATTAAAATATTTCAACCAAACAAACGATTATTGGTAATGACATAACAGAGTGCTTTAGTATGGAACCAATACTTCCGTGAATTATCGATATGCTGTAGATGAAAGGAACTTCTATAGTTCAATTATATCATAGTTCTCATAAATCGACATATAGAAGCAGAGTGTTAGGCCAAAGGGTGACACCTCCGGGCAGGATAATTTCTTAATCCACAAATTCACCGAAGAGGACAGCTCAATTGAGGTAATGTAGAACTTGGAGTGGCAGGGGAATAAAGGAATAGGAATCAATTTTCTCACATGACAATTCCACCCTGAACTAACCTCGGCGGTTCGTGCCACCTACGTTACCCAGCTGTCTATGAGTCAGTCACTCAAGTCCCGATAGGGACAGCACTCACACCAAGACAAAAACAGTTAAAAAGGTGCAGACATAAGTCCTCAACGCGTTTCGCTGTCTAAAACAGCTTTTTCAAGAGTGGGGGGCTCCCTACCTTGTACGCATTATATAGTGTGGTCCTCAAGAACAAAAACTGCTAGCATGATTAATTTCTGGTGTGTAGTTTCCTGCGGTGGCGTACGGCACTATACGTCATCATTTGGTGCCCGTTACTATGGCTGTTGGTTACCACAATACTTCTCAGTATTTCTCAATGACTCACACATAAAAAGCTATATAGTCAACCAGACGATGACATAGGTGTTTTTCTTTTCCTTAATAATTAAGGGATATAACGCTGGAAATACGTGTTTTTCGTTATATGTAAAAATTTTCTTATATATGGGATCCCCCATGTTTGACGTATCTCATAGGAGTATTACTAGTCGCCATAGTATTTACTATGGTACTAATAATAGAGACAAGGAATTGAATGTCTCTCGAGGCTGTTTTATATTCCTTATAATTACGGCCGAGTATTTGCTAGATCGGCAGAAACATGGACGTGTTCTATCTGATTTTTATGCACAGCGTCCAAGTAACCAACGGATACCGATGCCGGATGATGATGTGTCTCTTAACAGCTAAGACAAAACGCTGAAAGTCCGTGTTGTTGGTGTTTTTTAACCGAATGTAATAAAAAGATTTCCCTATATATGGGAGGGATCCTCTAAGATCGATGCCTCTTATAAGAGAATTATCCCAACGGCTAAAACATGCATTAGTTACAAGCAGGCTCCTCTGCCTACACCCGCTCCATACAAAAATACGCCCTTCTTTAGTCTTACACATAGCGTCTACCCTGCCATGGTAACCAACAGCCATAGTAACCTGTGGGTTTATGACTCCACCTGGTAATAGAGCCCTGCAGTACCTTGTGTACCACCCTTTTTCAGCTTCCTATGCTTTAGGCTGAATTTCCTTTCGTCCAGTCTAAATGGATGACCTTGTGTCCTGTGTATAGTCGTATTAATGAATAGGTTTCCAGACAATGGTTTATAATGGCCCCGTATATATTTATATAAGGTTATCAGATCCCCTCTAAGGCGCCGTTTCTCTAAACTAAACAGGTTTAAGCTTGTTAGTCTTTCCTCATAACTTAAACCTTCCATTCCCCTTATTAATTCAGTCGCCCATCTCTGCACTTTTTTAGCACTATAATATCCTTTCTTAAAACAGGTGCCCAAAATTCAACGGCTTATTCAAAGTGCATCTTACCATTCTACAAATAGACATAATTGAGAATTCTCCTTTGATTCACTTTAAATTTGATGACAGTGTACAGTTGTGTTCAAAATTATTCAACCCCCACTGAAATTGAGTGTTTTGCCCAGTTTGACATTGATTTTGATCATTCAGTCATCTTGCTTACAATTAAATCAAAGAGGCACGTGTAGGTCAGACAAATATAACATAACATTTATAATGAAATAACCACAAATGTCTTTTCTGTGCTCACATCATTATCAGTTTTATTCAACCCCCAAGTGACATTCAATCTTAGTACTTAGTACAACATCCTTTTACATTTATAACAGCTTTTAAACGTGAAGCATAGCTTGACACAAGTGTTTTGCAGCGATCTACGGGTATCTTCGCCCATTCGTCATGGGCAAAAGCCTCCAGTTCAGTCACATTCTTAGGCTTGCGCACTGCAACTGCTTTCTTTAAGTCCCACCAGAGGTTCTCAATTGGATTTAAGTCAGGTGACTGCGATGGCCACTCCAAAATGTTCCAGCCTTTAATCTGCAACCATGCTCTAGTGGACTTGGAGGTATGCTTGGGATCATTGTCCTGTTGAAAGGTCCAACGTCTCCCAAGCCTCAGGTTTGTGACGGACTGCATCACATTGTCATCCAATATCTCCTGGTACTGAAGAGAATTCATGGTACCTTGCACACGCTGAAGCTTCCCTGTACCCTGCAGAAGCAAAACAGCCCCAAAGCATGATTGACCCCCCGCCATGCTTCACAGTAGGCAAGGTGTTCTTTTCTTCATAGGCCTTGTTCTTCCTCCTCCAAACATAGCGTTGATCCATGGGCCCAACCAGTTCTAATTTTGTTTCATCAGTCCACAGGACACTATCCCAAAACTTCTGTGGTTTGTCCACATGACTTTTGGCATACTGCAGTCGACTCTTCTTATTCTTTGGAGACAGCAAGGGGGTGCGCCTGGGAGATCTGGCATGGAGGCCTTCATTACGCAGTGTGCGCCGTATTGTCTGAGCTGAAACTTCAGTACCCACATCTGACAAATCTTTTCTCAGTTCCTCAGCAGTCACACGGGGACTTTTCTCCACTCTACGCTTCAGGTAGCGCACAGTAGTCGAAGTCAGCATCTTCTTTCTGCCACGACCAGGTAGCGTTTCAACAGTGCCCTTTGCCTTGAATTTGCGAATGATGCTTCCTATGGTCTCTCTTGGTAGGTTTAACATCTTTGCAATCTTCTTATAGCCATTGCCCTTCCTGTGAAGAGTAATCACCTCTTCTCTTGTCTTCCTGGACCATTCTCTTGACTTCACCATGTTTGTAACCACACCAGTAAATGTCAAGAAGGAGCTGAGTATCACAGTCATTTTAAAGCTGCCTAATTGGTGCTTATTATGCTTTATTGCTGCTCTGTGACATCCACAGGTGTTTTCAATACATGATTGAAAACACTTGAATGAACCTCTGTTCTTCAGAGTGGTAGTCTTTAAGGGGTTGAATTATTGTGTCAATGAAGAATTCACAAAAGAAACATTTACTACTGTATTACAAAACCAATTGATGTCATTTTAGTTGCATATGGTTCTTTAAAAAGTCCTTGTAGGATTTCATTCTGAATACAATTACAAATGTACACTAAATTCCCTAAAACCCTTTACAGCATTGGGGGTTGAATAATTTTGAACACAACTGTATGTACCAAAGTTCATTGAACAAAACATAGGAATACTGAATTAAATTATTCTAAACTCTTACAAAAATATTAATTGTAGGGGCCAACCCAAGCTTGATATCTGCTTGTGCACCTTGTTTTGTTTTGATTATGATGCAGCAAGGTCCCTTGGACTTTTCTCAATGCAAGTGAAGACTTATGATTGCAACAATGTATCAAAAATCCACAGCACCCACAGCAAATTGTAATTTCACACCCATAAGCAAAAACCAGTTGCTGGTAATCGTTGTACTTCTTCGGCAATCAAATAGTAAGTTTAATCATATGTCTTTTTTTATCAGCACATTCTTGCCTGAGTTTTTTTTTAATTCATGAATCTTCACAGCACTGTATTCTCTTTGTTTCACTTGCTGGAAAGAACAAATGCTGAAATAAAGATAACATTCATACATAATGATAATAGAGTCCTTTGAGAGGAGGAAAAACATACAGTTTGCTTTCTCATGATGGAAGCTTGTATGACGACATGTGGATGACCTTCCTGGCTTATCTAATTGTAGTAAAAGTAGAAACCTGTTCAGAAGACAATTTATATGGATTTTTTCACTTTTAAAACATAGTTCTTTATCCTCGAGCTTCCACTGATTGGCACAAGGGGTTATTCATAGAACACCGAAATGTCGCCGTGATTTTGACGCTCTCTCTTGTTCCCCGCAATACGGGGAATCAAATTTCCCCACCCTGCAGTGAATTCAGCATTCACCGCAGGGTCCCTGGAGTGCAGAGAAGGGACTCGAAAATCCGCCTCAAAACCAATGCAAAACCGCCAAACACCCGCATCCAATACAATCCGCATCCAATACAATCCGAAGTATCGGATCACTCAAACCGCCGCAAAAAACACCGACAAGTTGACGAACGGGGTAATAAAAAAAAAAAGCCGACTGAAAGTGTCAAAATTGAAACGCTGTTTGCAAAAACAACTACTGAACAAAAATGTCTGAAATTAATATATAAGATCCTATAAATGATAATAAAAAGGTCTGTTAGGCTGGGTTCACACCTGCGCATTATTTTACGTGCGCAATTCGTGCGTTTTTGTTTTACGCGCGTACCCCACGAACGTAAAAAACGCACAAACACGCATTGCTGCGCGTTCACGGCCACAGACTGCAGAGCAGTTCCTGCGCGCTGTAAAACGCCCAGGTGTGAATGGGTCCCATAGGAAATCATGGGATTTCCGTGTCTCTGCATTTTACGGAGTGCAGGAACGCGCTGTAAAACGCCCAGGTTTGAACCCAGCCTTACAGAAAAAAGAAAAATGCTATTTTAAAAAACTAAAACCGAAAAAAACATTTTGACAAAAAGAGTCCAGAAAAATGCCTAAAAGATCCTAAAAAAATCAATAAATAAAGAGACTTTTTACTGCAGATTAAAATAATAAACGTTTTATTAGATATTGATTAAAAACGGGAATATTTTTGAAACCTATGGGGTTTGCCTGAGTAAACCTGCCAAATGAAAGCACTGAATGTGGCAGATAAGAGATGGGACAGATTAGATCTGTATTTCTATCGTGCTAGGTATATAAGTATCTATCCGTGTCCATCTATCTGTATATATATATATATATATATATAAATAAATATATATATATATAATCTCTATGGCTGTCTATATAGCCGAAGGGTTCATTTTACGCATCTGATAGTAACTGCTTGAGTTTCCAAGAAGAAATTAAAATGGTTATCTTTTCCCCTGGGAGGGATATAACAGGTTGCTGCGAAATGGGATTCCTTTGATACAGGATCAGGGTGGAAATTACTAATTTGTGCAAATGGAAGTCCTGTGTCCTCTATTCACACCTTCAAGTAGACAGTGCGGCACCAGAGGTATGTGGTCATGTCTTCAAAGAAGGAAGCACATCCCTTGATCCCTAGAGGGGGTCCGTGGCGATGATTGACGTTTTGGGCAATTAAAAATTAATGGAGAAACGCACGGAGCATGCCCAGAACAAGGCAGTCTGGGAAATGTAATGCCAGGCTCTTCCAGATAGGAGGCTGACCTGGGAGGGACAAGACAAACCTATATATTCTAATTGGCTCTTACTGATCACAACGGGTTCATGTTACATGAGGAGCTGTCCATGCTTCTATCTCCAGCCCCCCAGGAGTCGCCGAGAATTAGCTTATTTGACGTGTAAGTAAGGCTCTGTGTTTTAATCCCTTTCTTTTGCTTGCTGTGTACTGTGTAACTAGTGATTTATTCTATCTATAATTTTTGTAACAAAATGCACTGTTTTTTTTCATCATACTAAATATCCCTTATTAAGTTCTGTTTCGGCCTGATATTCGATCCCTGCTAACTGAAGAGACTGGAGTATTGCTTGTTGTTGTAAGCTCGAGTAGCTACGAAATTGTGAGTTGTGGTCGCTGGGGACGGTTGGGTAAGCGAGTGGCGGATTGTTGTCCACACAGCCATTATCTGGGTCTAGGATAGACAGATAGTGGGTTGCTTAGCCCTGCGTCCTTAGCCGCAACACGTGTAGTGTTCAGGGGAACTGGTGGCAGCATAACTAATAGAATAAGAAAGTGGTCCCAGGGATTGTGGGAAACATAGTCACTACCCGATTCAAGAGAAGACTGGTACTGCGTTGCAATCTGTGAGGATCACCCACCTGCCGCACCGCCGCGCGGACCCAAGATGGCCGCCGGCGAGCTTACCAACAGCGTCCAGGCTCCTTCCACAGCCACATCCAGAGATGAAAATGATCCGCGCATGCGCGCGCGCGGCGCGCCGCGACGCTCTATACGTCTGACATCATCCCGCCCATCAATCAGCTAGAACCTGAGATTCCTCTATAAGAAGCCGGCTGATTGGTGAGTTCATTGCTAGTTCGTCTAGTCTCTCATGTGTTTCAACCTGTTTGATCCTCTGAAGCCTACTCTGATATTACCGTGTACCGAACCTTGCTTTTGCCCAACGATTCTGCTGACTGCCTTCATCCTAAGACCCTCTGCCTGATTCACCGTTTATGCTGTCTGAAATAACCCTTTTGACCCCGGCTAAGATTATCGACGTTGTTACCTGCCTTTATCCTGAAACCTGCTTTGGACATCACCACGCACCTGATTCTACCTATCACCCATGCACTATTGTGGATAAGGTTGTATATTTATATCTAACCCTCCACATAGTAGATGAGCCGAGTTGGTATATATTGCACATTGGTTCCCACCACCGCCTAATCCTGACAGAACGAACTAGCCATCATCATGGAACCAGCAAGTATACCAGAAGCTCTGACCGCCATATCACAACAGCTTAACGTACTGACACAGTCTGTCCAGGTACTGGAAGCCAACCAGGTGGCTATGCAAAGACATCTGAACCGTTTAGACCAAGGGTCAGCCGGTAGTGCTACCACTGGTGGAGCCGCAGTAGTTACCGTACCTCCACCTGACATGAACCCAACGGGACCCGAACCATACGTGGCGCCCCCGGAGAAGTTCGGCGGTGACCGTGCCCAGTTCCGTTCCTTCATAACATCATGCCACCTCATGTTTTGTCTACAACCTCGTACCTACAGGAACGACTTTATCAAGGTCAGGACTACGATATCACTACTAACAGGTAAACCCCAGAAATGGGCACACCACTTGATAAGCACCAATAGTTCTCTATTAAATAGTTGGGATGTGTTTTCTAAGAAAATGGAGGAAATGTATGATGACCCTCACCGGCTGAGTAATGCAGCTCAAGCTCTCGAAAATTTAAGACAAGGAAAGAACGACGTCGAAGAATATATAACAGACTTCAAGCATCTCGCCCTGGATTCCGAATGGAATGAACCGGCCCTAATAGCCAGATTTAGAAAAGGATTATCAGAAACTATTAAAGACGAGCTCGCAAGAGTCGAGAAACCCAGAACTCTGGAGAAGTTTATGGTTCTAAGCATCGATATTGACCGTAGGCTCCGCGAAAGGAGGGCCGAACGTGCCGGTTACCACGCCCCAACACCGACCAGGAGGCCTCTTCCGTCTCTACCACCAAGCGCTCCTACAACCGGTTTGGACGAGGAAGAACCGATGCAAATAGGGGTCGCTAGAGGGCCGCTTACAGAAGCCGAGAAATCGAGGAGACGTTCCTTAGGCCTATGCCTCTACTGTGGTCGTGCCGGTCACCATGTACGGGAGTGCCGAGAAAAACCTAGCAGTCATATGGGTAAGCCGCTAGCTGTCCCAGCCTTTATTTCAGTCAGAAGTGTGTGCAATGCTATGTCTACCCATATGATTGTACCTTTGTCTTTACAGTGGAACAACCGCGCCATGAACATCAACGCCATGCTTGACTCAGGAGCAAGCGGCTGCTTCATGGATTGTAATATGGCCCAATCCTTGGGGATCCCCACCATGTACAAGAAACAGCCTTATCCCATACAACTCCTGGATGGTAGCTCGCCGTTGTCTGGACCGATCACCAAAGAGACTATACCGTTGCCCGCTCGTATTGGCGAAAGCCATAATGACACCATTGTCTTTGATATTGTATCATCACCAGTATTCCCAGCCGTCCTT
Organism: Leptobrachium leishanense; assembly: GCA_009667805.1. Lineage (NCBI taxonomy): Eukaryota > Metazoa > Chordata > Amphibia > Anura > Megophryidae > Leptobrachium > Leptobrachium leishanense. The sequence goes on along the minus strand of CM019072.1, from coordinate 66,129,568 downwards.
GGCCTGAATTGGTTGCGAAAGAATAATCCGAGTATAAACTGGATCAACAGCACCATAACCTTCGACCAAGAAGAACCAATAAACACCCTGGGCACTACTGGTTCACAAATACACACAGTAGCGGTGTGTACCGAAATACCCAAGATCTATCGTGACCTCCATAAAGTATTCGAGAAAAAAGGAGCAGATACGCTACCACCCTCCAGAACTTACGATTGTCCTATAGATTTGCTACCTGGGGCTCCTATTCCTCATGGGCGGATATACCCGCTATCAGAACCCGAGCTAAAAACCCTGAAAGAATACGTAGAAGAAAACTTGCAAAAAGGATTTATTCGACCTTCCACCTCACCTGCGGGTGCTCCTATATTCTTTGTAGGGAAGAAAGATGGGGGACTCAGACCTTGTGTGGATTACCGCGCCCTCAATTCTATCACCATCAAAAACAAATACCCACTACCCCTGATAACAGAATTAATGGACAGATTAAGAACTTCTACGATATTCACGAAACTCGATCTAAGGGGTGCGTATAACCTCGTCAGAATACGAGACGGGGATGAGTGGAAAACCGCCTTCCGTTCCAGATACGGCCATTATGAGTACCTGGTAATGCCGTACGGCCTATGCAATGCCCCCGCCACCTTCCAAAGATTCCTTAATGATATTTTTAGAGATATATTAGATCAATTTGTGATAATATACCTGGATGATATATTAATCTACTCAAACACAGCCGAGTCCCACGAGACCCACGTCCGGACCGTATTATTAAGACTGTTGAAACATCATTTATACGCCAAACTAGAAAAATGCTTATTCCACACAAGAAGTATAGAATTCCTCGGATTCATTATCACTCCAGGATATATACAGATGGATCCGGCTAAAGTGAGAGCAGTCACCACATGGCCCGCACCAGCTAACAAAAAAGGGGTTCAATGTTTCATCGGATTCTGCAATTTCTACAGAAAATTCGTAAAGAACTTCTCTGCCATAGCTCGACCATTAACTAACTTGACCAAGATACAAACTCCGTTCCGGTGGTCTGAAGAAGCTCAGAAAGCGTTCCAACAACTAAAAGAAACTATAACTACAGCACCTGTCTTGGCGATACCCGACCCTACATTACAATACACTCTAGAAGTGGATGCCTCAGCCTTTGCCGTCGGGTCGATACTATCTCAAAGGGGTAAGAAAGATGATATATTACGTCCGGTGTCCTTCTTTTCAAAAACTCTCGCCTCGGCAGAAAGGAATTACGACGTAGGCGAAAGAGAACTGCTCGCTATTAAGCTTTCACTAGAAGAGTGGCGTCATTTGCTCGAAGGGGCACACCATCCCGTAATCATCCTTACAGATCACAGAAACCTCGAATATCTACAACAAGCACGCAGATTGAAGCCAAGACAAGCCAGGTGGGCACTATTTTTCAGTCGATTTAATATAATCATCACGTACCGACCTGGTAGTAAAAACGGGAAGGCCGATGCCTTGTCTCGAGCACAAGAAAATCTTCCTGAAATTGATAATGATTTTATACTGCCTAGAACATGTTTCGCGATCACCAGACTGTCTCTATGGGATACTATTAAACAACACACGAATAGTCTGGAACAGAAGAACACGTCATTATCCTTGCGTCGACAAGACGGATTTCTGCTACACGATAAGAAAATATATGTACCCGCTGCAGCACTACTGCCCGTACTCCAATACTGTCATGACTCCCTCCTGGGTGGCCACGGAGGAATTCGTAAGACTACTGACCTGATCAACCGTTCCTTCTGGTGGCCACAAATGGCCAAAGATATAAAGTCCTATGTAACTAATTGTCCGGTGTGTATTCGTGTAAAAGTTCCTCGTAGACGTCCCCAAGGACTACTACAACCGTTGCCTATACCACAAGCTCCTTGGGTGGATATATCCATGGACTTCATAGTAGAATTACCTATATCTGCCGGTTACGATACCATAATGGTGGTAGTAGATCGCTTTTCAAAGATGGCTCATTTCGTCCCTCATAAATGTATACCTACCGCTGCTCAGACGGCATCCTTATTCATCAGAGAAATCTTCCGCCTACACGGCCTACCATCCACCATCGTCTCTGACAGAGGAACTCAATTCACCTCTAAATTCTGGAAAGCCTTCTGTAACAACCTACATATCCAACAGAACCTATCTACCGCGTATCATCCACAGACTAATGGCCAAACTGAAAGAACAAACGGTACACTTGAACAATATTTAAGATGCTTTGTCTCCCACCTACAAGATGACTGGTACGACCTACTGCCCACTGCTGAGTTCGCGTATAATAACCAAGTTCATCGTTCTACTGGTCAATCACCATTTCATGTGAATTATGGACAACACCCTACGATGTTACCAGGATCACCGATCTCTAGTAATATTCCTTCACTAAATCAACGTATGGCACAGATCATTGAGGGGTACAAAAAGGTCAGGGCATCCTTACTATCAGCCCAACGATCCTACAAGCAGTTTGCGGATAGGCACCGAGATCAAGCACCACAATACATGGTGGGCGATTCAGTATGGTTGTCTTCCAATCACATCAGACTACGGTGCCCATCTCGGAAGTTGGGACCTCGCTTCCTGGGGCCTTTCGTTATATCCAAAGTAGTATCCCCTACAGCGGTGCGACTACAACTTCCTCAAGAGCTCGATGTACATCCAGTGTTCCACGTCTCTTTGTTACGTCCGTCCCCTCCAGATCCTTTCACTGAACGCACGCCGCCTCGTCCTGGTCCTCTGCTGGCCATCGGTGATGATGAGTACGAGGTTCAGGAGATTCTGGATTCTCGTTTCTACCGTCGTCGTCTTGAGTATCTGGTTCGATGGGCAGGCTATGGGCCCGAAGAGGACTCTTGGATCCCGGCTGCTGAGGTTAGAGCACCTACTCTTGTCCGGCGATTTCACATCGCTCATCCCAAGCGCCCCCGGAGTGGTCGCCTTGATGGGGGGCACTGTGAGGATCACCCACCTGCCGCGCCGCCGCGCGGACCCAAGATGGCCGCCGGCGAGCTTACCAACAGCGTCCAGGCTCCTTCCACAGCCACATCCAGAGATGAAAATGATCCGCGCATGCGCGCGCGCGGCGCGCCGCGACGCTCTATACGTCTGACATCATCCCGCCCATCAATCAGCTAGAACCTGAGATTCCTCTATAAGAAGCCGGCTGATTGGTGAGTTCATTGCTAGTTCGTCTAGTCTCTCATGTGTTTCAACCTGTTTGATCCTCTGAAGCCTACTCTGATATTACCGTGTACCGAACCTTGCTTTTGCCCAACGATTCTGCTGACTGCCTTCATCCTAAGACCCTCTGCCTGATTCACCGTTTATGCTGTCTGAAATAACCCTTTTGACCCCGGCTAAGATTATCGACGTTGTTACCTGCCTTTATCCTGAAACCTGCTTTGGACATCACCACGCACCTGATTCTACCTATCACCCATGCACTATTGTGGATAAGGTTGTATATTTATATCTAACCCTCCACATAGTAGATGAGCCGAGTTGGTATATATTGCACATTGGTTCCCACCACCGCCTAATCCTGACACAATCCTGGGACCAATTGTATCGCATTCTATGTACCTGTTGAGAGAGAAAGTGTGCGGGGACGGATAGGTAAGCGTGCGCATGGGGATTGTTGTCCACGCAGTCATTATCTGGGTCTAGGATAGACAGATAGTGAGCGGCTTAACCCGGCGTCTTTCGCAGAAGCGCGTGTAGTTGTCGTGACACTGAACAGCAGGGTTGTTCCCTGTAAAAATCCCTGTACATCTATCTAGATAGACAGACAGGCAGATATTCTGTCTGACAGACACAGTAGATCCATTTTAAGGTAGTATTTATTTACCATCTTGATGCCAGGTTCTGACATCCAGGAACCGAAAGGAGAATAATGCACTCAAATGACAGCAGCAAACAAAAATACAGTGACCATTACAATATAGAGTGCTCACAGGACCCTGGATTGGGAAAAAAGGAATCAGGTCACCCCTGAAAAAGTGGATAAGGTTTATTAGATAAAAAGCAGCAATGTTTCGACTGCCAAAGTAGACTTTATCAAGCTGGTGTGTGGCACTGTCCCTCCTCACTGGTACAGATGTCAGAATTGCCTCAGTGGTGCTGTCAAGTTGTCCACTGAAAAAGCACTAGGATCTATGGTTTCCAATGGATATGGTTTCAAGATCTATCTGGAGTAAGAGGCAGCTGTAAGAATAGCCTCCCCTTTACACACACAGTCTCTAAGAATGAATCTAGATGGAGCGATAAGTCTGTTACCGTAGTAGTTTTTGACAGGTCGCATGTGGAGTGGAGAGCCTAAGCATGAAGATGACCTTTTTTCCATCCTTTCTTTCTACTTATTTAATAACAGGACACCAAGTCCATGGTGGTTAGTGAGGCTTGGCCTCCCCTGCCTACACGTCAGTGCCATGGAGCTTGTAAGTGTCCACCTTTATTCGTTTTATCCATGTACCGCCGAGTTCTGCTTCGTTGCCCCGTGTGTATGCATACTTCAGCTTGGGAACTGCTGGTCTAAACCGTCAGTGACTATGAACAAGAAATCTAGTTACATGCTGCAGGGAAGTGTAGTCGTGTTCAACACCACCCTTTTGGGTTTATTCCAAATGAGCCATTAGCATTTGGCAGTGAGTCATTAACTCTTATGTTTCCACTCGTAAATGTCAGAGTCTCAGCCACAGTTTCTCTACGCACTGGACATCAGTGACTAATGAACAATTACTTGCGGATCATTTTTTTTCATGTCTGAATCGGAAAAATAATAGAAGCTCCCAAAACTTGCTGCTATGTGGTTTTGCTGCAAAATCAATATACAACTTAAAATATAGCCATGAAGACATTTAAAATATACCTGAGGTCCCTCGCCGAAAAGGAGGATGCGCTCTGTCACCTCTGGTTGCCATAATCTGAAGGGCGTGTAAAATATTAGACATGTTCAATCGTTTCTAGACAAACCGTACTTCATACGAAGTTTGGACGATTCATCAATGTTCTGAATAACAACGAAAAGAGCCGCCATATGGACAAAATGAACTAATAATGAACTGCAGCAGTGATGTCATTACAACTGAATTTGTTTAAGCAGCCAGTAGCGTCTAGTAGTGGCTACCCAGCACTTACTAGGCTTGTGCACCGATTTTTTTTTCGGTTCGATTCGGTTCGATTTGTTCGGATGTTTAAAATTTTCGATTCGGCTCGTTTCGACCGATTTATGTTTCGATTCGGTTCGGCTCGTTTTCGTGTACATTTTTTTTTCCAAATATCGACCATTTTTTGTGTTTTTGGGTCACTTTGCTCGTTTTTTGTATCGACTTTTCGGAAATTTCAGAAATTTTCGTTTTTTCGGAACGTCTGTTCTCCTCGTTTCAAAGTGTCTACGATAATTCTGGCGATTCTATCGTGTTTTTTTTTATTAAATAAAGATCCTTTTTTTCTTATGAATAATTGAATATACATTTCACAACTTTATTTAATCATATTAAAATGTTATGAAAGCCAAGGAACAAAAAAAATGAACAACACGATTTAAAAAACGCTAAACTGACCCGAATGCCACAAGAAACAAGTGATACGCATTTACAAATACAAAATTTACAGAATCAGCGATATAACCGATAATAGTTAAATATACGATTTCCAGAATTACCGAAATGGAACTGAAATCACGAATGGAACCGAAATCATGAATAGAGCAAAAATAAATTTCGATTTGACACATTTCAAGTCCATTCGAAAAATCCGAAAATTTTTCGTTTCGGCTCAGAAAACTTTTCGGATCTATCGGTTTTCGGGTCCGACCCGATTCAGAAATTCGGCCGAATACGAAGACACGAATCGGGAAATTTCGTGAAAATTCCGAAATTCCGAAACCCAAAACGCACATCCCTAGTGTCCATGGCAGGACACCATTTAGAAAGCTGCTGATTTCCAAAAATAACTTTGCTGCATGCCTGAAGTTTGTCTTGACACTCCGCAAGGTTGCTCGGAAAATGTTTTGAGGACTGATGAACCTAAGGTTGAGTTGTTTGAGAAGAACATGCAGCACTATGCATGGTGTGGAATGGGCATAATTTACCAATATGAAAACATAACCCATTGATTAAGTACAGTGGTGGAAGCATCATGATTTGGGGATGCTTTGCTGCTTTGGTGCCGAGACCAATTTTCATCATCAAGGATAATGGCATACCTTGACACTCTGCAAGGTTACTGGGAAAATGTTTTGTGGACTGATGAAACTATTGTTGAGTTGTTTGTGCAGAACATGCAGCACTATGCATGGTGTGGAATGGGCATAACATACCAACATGAAAACATCACCCATTGATTAAGTACAGTGGTGGAAGCATCATGATTTGGGGATGCTTTGCTGCAAATGGTGCCCAGACCACTTGCCATCATAAAGGATAAAATTAAGTCCCAAATTTACCAAGATATGCTACAGGATAATATCAGGTTGGTGTGCACCACCTAAAGCTCAGTGGACGTTGGGTGATGCAGCAGGACAAATCCACTACAGAATGGCTTAAAATAAAGAGAATATGCATCTTGGACTCATTCAGGTCCCAGATCTTTGTTTATATTATGCCATTATGTTCTTCCATGAGATGCTCCGGGCAGTGTAAGGAAGATCCGTGTTGAACGTGTGACGTCCTATCCACCACGTGCTCCCACTCACTTTGCACGCTGGGAGAGGCAGGGCTGAGATGCAGGTGCAGCTGCTCCTATGGGCCACAGGCTAGGATGCTAGACACAAGCAAAACGGTGATGATTTTAAAATAAATACATTTTTTATTAAGCATGATGCCATTGTCTTTGTTTATGAGAGTTCCCTGGTCTGAGGTCTAGTTTGCCTGAGGAGGAGGGACACAAAATGATTAATAGTAATCTGGTGGGGGCCTGTGTTAAGCTCACAGAGCTTGCATGAGGTACAGGCCAGGGAAATAGTGGCAGTATACTGGTGCTCTAGGCAGGGTTTTGCCTGGGCAGTGGGGATGAGGACCCTGCTCCAGAGTTTACATTCTTAGAGGAGAGGGGACCCTGCTCCAGAGCTTACAATCTAAGAGGAGAGGGGACCCTGCTCAAGAGCTTACTATCGAAGAGGAGAGGGGACCCTGCTACAGAGTAGGGATGCAACGATACCGGTGCCGATACTGCCGTTTGCACGAGTACTTGGTACACGTGCAAATGGCCCGATACCGGAAGCTGGCGCTGGGCCGGCTTGCCAGTATCTGCGGGGCTGGGGAAGCTGGCCGCATGAATGAAAAGCACTCGGCCAGCATTCCCCTCCAGCAGCCGCAATACTTACCCAGCGGAGGGTCCAGTCGCAGGGCTGTGATGCGGCCAGCAGGCAGTGGAGGCTGTGATGCTGCCTCCAGCCGAGATCGCGAGAGCCTCCAGCGAGATCTCGGCTGGAGGCAGAGTCAAGGCCTCTACGGCCCGGCGGCCGCGTCACAGCCCTGCGACCGGCATCCGTGGAGCAGACGTCCATCTGAGCGCTCTTCCTCCTTCAGTGTCCGCCAGTAAAGCTGGGCTGCAACCCACTGCCGGCAGACACTGAAGGAGGAAGAGCGCTCGGAGTCCGGCAAGCCAGGTGAGCTGGGGGCAATATCCGTGTGAGCTGGGGGCAATATCCATGTGAGCTTGGGCAATATCCATTTGAGCTGGGGCAATAAAAAGAAAAAGAATATTCAATATTCTGTGATGGACATGTACCGTGCATAGTATGCTAACCGCTGGACTCATGTTCATTGGCGCCACGTTGTTTATTGTATAATGTTAGTATGCTCTGCACAGGGTGTTAATTGGGGTGATAGTATGCTCTGCACTGTGTTAATATGCTCTACACAGGCTGTTGGTATGCACCGTACAGGCTGCGAATCGGGGTGTTAGTATGCTCCGCACAGAGGGTTAATCAGGGTGGTGGTATGCTCTGCAAAGGGTGTTAATCAGGGTAGTAATATGCTCTGTACAGTGTTAATATGCACTGCACAAATTGTTAATATGCTCTGCACAGAGGTGGGAAACAGGCTGTTAGTATGCTCTGCACAGGGTGTTAGTATGCTCTGCACAGTGTTACTATGCTCTGCACATGGGGTGAATCAGGGTGGTAGTATGCGCTGCAGTGTTAACATGCTCTGCACAAATTGTTAATATGCTCTGCATATAGAAACATAGAAACATGCAGGGTTATTCAAAGAGCTCCGAATTGCTTGAGAAAGGTAACCGAACGCTGAAAATCAGCGTTCGGTTACCTTTCTTGGCCATTCGGCTATCCAGAGAGCAGGCAATTCGCCAAATCCTGGCGAATTGCCTAAACATACGGTGCCTGTTCGGTGCCTGTTCGAGGGCAGTGAAATCCCCATGAAAAAGCACTGCTTCATCTATTCAGAGAACACAAACCAGCAGTGAAAGGTTCCCGAAATGCCCTGCCATTCGGTGGTTTAATTCGGCAAGTTTATTCAGGAGAATCCCATAGGCTTCAATGTTAAAAATATTCCCGTTTTAATTCAATATCTAATAAACCGTTCATTATAAAATTCTGCAGTAAAGAGTCTCTTTATTTATAGATTTTTTAGGATATTTTAAGCATTTTTCTGAATTTTTTTTAAAAGTAAGATTTTTTTTAAGTTTACTTATTTTTTCTGTAACAGCCCTCTTTATTATTATTCCTTGGACCTCATATGTAACTTTCAGACATTTTCGCTCAGTAGTTTCTTTGCAAACAGTGTTTCACTTTCACACATTCATACAAACTGTTTTGCTCATTTATTCACTGCCTCTTCTGCTGTGTCAAAGGCTGCGATCGGCTCCTGTTCGGGTTTTTCTGTGGTTTTCGGCAGGTTAATCCAAATGTTTTTGAGGGTTTTCGGCGTGCATTCGCTGGGTTTTGCGGTTAGTTTTCGTCAGGTTTGCGGTAGCCTTTCCCTGCAATTCGGGGACCCTGTGGTGTTTGCTGAATACACCGCAGGGTCACCGAAATGGGATAGGCAAAACAAACCGAATTGAAGAGAACGAAAAGTCACCGAACGTGCGGTGACTTTTCAAATCTCTTTGAATAACCCTTATAGAAAAATGTCGGCAGATAAGACCCATCCAGTCTGACAATTACATGGATACTTTACCTGGATTTATCTTTTGTTTAGGATAGCCTTATGCCTATCCCATGCCTGCTTAAATTCAATCACTGTTTTGGCCTCTACCACTTCTACTGGAAGGCTGTTCCATGTATCCACCACCCTCTCAGTAAAATAATGCTTCCTGATGTTACTTTTAAACCTTTGCCCCTCTAATCTAAGACTATGTCCTCTTGTTTTGCTACTTTGTTTCCTTTTAAATATACTCCCTTCCTCTACCTTGTGGATTCCCTTTACGTATTTAAATGCTCTGCACATGGGGTGAATCAGGGTGGTAGTATACGCTGCACTGTGTTAATATGCTCTGCACAGACGGGGAAACAGGCTGTTAGTATGCTCTGCACAGTGTTCATATGTGGTGGAACTCCCTCCCCCGCAACATCAGACTCTCCCCGTCTCTCCAGTCCTTCAAGAAGTCTCTGAAAAGACAATACTTTAGAGAAGCCTAACTCCCTAATCCCCACTGTACATTTCATGCACCACCTTCCCTCACAGCCCACATGCGCCCCAATACTGCATGCTCTCTATTCACCCTCACCTGGTGTGTCACCCCTCTCCTGTTAGACTGTAAGCTCTTGAGCAGAGTCCGTCCTGTCTCCTACTGTTCTGTGTGTAATATGTATGTATATTTTTTATTCTGTCTCACCGATTGTACAGCGCTGCAGATCTTGTTGGCATTTTACAAATTCCATCTTGAGAATTCTACTTATAAATTAGCATTTTAATTGTCGCTCGAATGCAAATATTGGAGGATAAACAGCTGTACCTGCTATATTTTATACAACTATTGGAGATGCGTATTTTTTCTTGCTCTGCTCGGTTGTAAATGTACCCGAATTCCTATCTAAGTGATAAAAACGGTTTTTGAATTTGTCTTATTTGATTTCTTTCTGTTTTTGGATAACGGTCAGGAAATACCTAGCGGCTGAATGGAAACAAGGGCTCATAGCTGAGCAGAATTCCATCATAAAGATGAGGCAGTCAATAAATCACTGAGGCCTCAGCACCAAGGAATTTGCTAAACTATTAAAGTTTGGTAATGTTGAGCGTATTGAAGAATGGGATGGGATATACATTTTTTTTTCTGTATGCTAAGAACTGGGAACATTTTTGTTGGTTTTAAACTTTTTTTTTTTAACAAGATGGTCAGTGGTATATTCTTAGTTTCAGATTATGAAGTTTAACTTTAGCGTTCAGATGCAATAAATTCTAATAATACAGTTACAAACCTGAGATTAAATACTACCTTAAAATGGATCTACTCTGTCTGTTAGAATATCTATCTATCTGTTTATCTAAGCAACAGAGAGATGGAAAGCACTCTGGGTCTTTTTTCAAATTTTTTAAATTTATTGAAAAATCATTAAAAAAATAAGACCGACGTTTCGGCTCCTCAGAGCCTTGATCAAGGTGTCCACACCTTGATCATTGCTCTGAGGTTGGGGTGTGCGTTTCGGGTTTCGGAGTTTCGGAATTTTCACGAAATTTCCCGATTCGTGTTTTCGGATGCGGCCGATTTTCCGAAAATTTTTAGATCCGAAAACGGCAGATCCAAAAAGTTTTCCGAGCCGAAACGAAATATTTTCGGAATTTTCGAATGGACTTGAAATGTGTCAAATCGAAATTAATTGCTTTGAAACGAGGAGAACAGACGTTCCGAAAAAACGAAAATTTCCAAACTTACGAAAAGTTGATACAAAAAACGAGCAAAGTGACACGAAAATACGAAAAACGGTCGATATTCCGAAAACATGTACAATTCCGAAAAACGAAAATTTCCGAAATGTCGATACAAAAAACGAGCAAAGTGACACGAAAATACGAAAAACGGTCGATATTCCGAAAACATGTACAATTCCGAAAAACGAAAATTTCCGAAATTACGAAAAGTCGATACAAAAAACGAGCAAAGTGAAACGAAAATACGAAAAATGGTTGATATTCCGAAAAAAAAATGTACACGAAAAAACGAGTCGAGCCGAACCGAATCGAAACAGAAATCGGTCGAAACGAGCCGAATCGAAAAGTTTAAAAATCCGACAAATCGAACTGAATCAAACCGAAAAAAAAATCGGTGCACAAGCCTACTCTGAGGAGCCGAAACGTCGGTCTTATTTTTTTAATGATTTTTCAATAAATTTCAAAAATTTGAAAAAAGATCCAGAGTGCTTTCCATCTCTCTGTTGCTTATATTCATTTTATGCACGGACAGCACCATGTCAAATTATATATATTTTTTTCTACATTGTTGGGTTAAGTGCTGTTTCCCTCCTGGGTATTCCTATCTATCTATCTATATCTATCTATATCTATCTATATCTATCTATCTATCTATCTATATCTATCTATCTATCTATCTGTATCTATTTATCTATCTGTATCTATCTATCTATCTATCTGTATATCTATCTATCTGTATCTATCTATCTATCTGTATCTATCTGTATCTATCTATCTATCTATCTATCTATCTATCTGTATCTATCTATCTATCTATCTATCTATCTATCTATCTGTATATCTATCTATCTATCTATATCTATCTATCTATCTATCTATCTATCTGTATCTATCTATCTATCTATCTATCTATCTGTATATCTATCTATCTGTATCTATCTATATCTATCTATATCTATCTATCTATCTATATCTATCTATCTATCTATCTATCTATCTATCTATCTATCTATATCTATCTATCTATCTATCTATCTATCTATCTGTATCTATTTATCTATCTGTATCTATCTATCTATCTGTATATCTATCTATCTGTATCTATCTATCTATCTGTATCTATCTATCTATCTATCTATCTATCTATCTATCTATCTGTATCTATCTATCTGTATCTATCTATCTATCTATCTATCTATCTGTATCTATCTATCTATATCTATCTATCTATCTATCTATCTGTATCTATCTATCTATCTATCTATCTATCTATCTATCTATCTATCTGTATATCTATCTATCTGTATCTATCTATCTGTATCTATCTATCTATCTATCTGTATCTATCTATCTGTATCTATCTATCTATCTATCTATCTATCTATCTATCTATCTATCTATCTGTATCTATCTATCTGTATCTATCTATCTATCTATCTATCTATCTGTATATCTATCTATCTATCTATCTATCTATCTATCTATCTATCTATCTGTATCTATCTATCTGTATCTATCTATCTATCTATCTATCTATCTATCTATCTGTATCTATCTATCTATCTATCTATCTATCTATCTATCCATCTATCTACCCATCTGTCTGTCTGTCTATCTATCCATCTGTCTGTCTGTCTGTCTGTCTGTCTATCTCAGTGGTTCCCAACCGTGGTCCTCAAGTACCCCTAACAGGTCAGGTTTTCCAGATATCTGAAGCTCAGCACAGGTGATATGATCAGCTGCTCAGAGATTGCAGCATTCAGTCTGCATTTCACCAACGTGATCCATAAAATATGGCCTGTTTGGGGTACTTGAGGACCGCGGTTGGGAACCACTGATCTAGATATATATACAGGGATTTTTTTCTGCCGGTATGTGCTGTTACTCAGTACCGGCACCTACCGGCAGGGCCGATGCTCCTCTGCTAGGATGTGGAGGAGGTCTCCAGCCCAAGTCTGGGGTCGTTCGCGGATGCAGACTTCTCCCACAGTGGGTTGACATCTTGGATGTCAGTCCACCCTGCGGAACCACCCCCACCCTTTGACATCATTGCGCATTGGCGTGATGACGTAATAAATGGGACTTTTCCCCCGGCTGGGAATTTCCTATGGAGGAGATACTGGGGTCCTTTGAAACACCGTATCTCCAGACCCATAGATGCTAGAGGGTCATGCAAGATGTCTTTGGAAACGCCAGAGAATGACCTTTCCAACGATATCAAAGACATGGTTTATGTAAAATAAGATTATTAAATATTATAAAAAAATTCTCTAATGCAGCAGTATTGTTCACTTTTCAATTATAAAGTGCACAATAATGCTGCACTGTGGGGCTCTGTGATACACTCATACACAACACACATTACTGTGAGTTTTTGCGCGTTTAGCTCTGTGATATGCTCATATGCACCGCACATTACTGAGTTTTATTGCTGTGGAGCTATGTGATACGCTCATACACACTGCACATTACTGTGAGATGGTAATAGTTTGAGGGGGTGGCAGCATTTTATCCTTGGACCCAGGCAACACAATGTTGTGGCTGGCTCAATTCATGGGCTGCATGCTGGCGTAAGCACTCTATTCTTTGCTGCATGTGAGTGTGCGCCATCTTTTCTTTGGCTACTTGCTGCCTGGTATTTTATGACACTTCATGGTGAGTACTCCCACCTTTTTTTTCTATCTGTCCGTCCATCCGTCTGTCTATAGTTCTGTCTATATCTCTCTTCTGAGTATCTGTTTATCCATCTCTCTCTCCCCTCATAGACAGCCACAATTAGGCCCTATTACAATCTTCGCGCAAACGTCTGCGCCGGCGCAAAAACGCATTAACGCAAGGGGTAAAACCCTTTGCGCTGAATGTCGTATTACAAACGCGCATTATTGTCTACTGCGGGTGAACCTGCGCAAACTCTTTGCGAGCGTACTGTACTTTGCACGTCCTATACTTAACATTGTGAGCACAAATGCGTTGTGCGCTGGTACGTGGATGGTATTACAATCTAAGCGCAGTTTAACGAACAGCCTTTGCGCGCATAATTTTAGCGACTCCTGAAAGCTTGTGTTAATGGCAAATTCTATCAACCTGACCGAAACCAAATACACCAGCCCAAAAAAAAATACGCAGCAAAGTATAGTTACACATTCTACTCATACCAAAGCAATAAAATGGAGAAGTTGTGTCTACATTTTTTATTGCTGCAGCATATATACTCAGATTGACTTTGACAGGCGCAAAAACTTAACGTGAGACAATTGTGGTTCTTAATTCTGATTGGTTGAATTGCGTGAAAAAAACAGTTCACACACTGATTTCTGCGCACAACGTTGCTGCGCGTGCGTTTGTGCGCGTTATTGTTTGACGGATGAAAAAATGCACGAGGATTGTAATCCAGTGTTGATTTACACGCGTCAACGTTTAACGCTGGGCGCATAAATTTGCGCGCTGAGCGAGCGTTTTAACGCAAAGATTGTAATAGGGCCCTTAGTCTTCTTCCCAAGATCAGTGTCTGGATAAGACAAGACAATATGCCAAATGGTGGGAATACACAAAGTTTAAATTACACGGCATAAATAGGTTTTAATATTCTGTCAATTACCCATAGATACTTGAGTATAACGCGACCCGAATATAATGCGATGGATAGAGATTTATTATGGAAATGAGAGTGTACTCAAGACTCGAATATAACGCGAGGAGCAAAATTTTACTGTACCCGTAAACAATTAAAATCCTTCCAGGGTGTTCTGCTCTAGAATGATTGCAGTTGTTACTAAGTATTAAGCAGCCGGCCATCCGTCTTCTTTACTAGCGATTAGATGGCCGGTGGAGGCGAGTGAGGTGAATGATTGGCTTAAACCGAGCGTGCCCTCTGGCCGTGATGGATCCCACCTCTCCCGAATCTGGGAGTTCCTGAAGTGTTTGCAAGCATCAGGGAGCCCGCATTCACTTCAGCGAGACTACCGGAACTTCCGGGAGACTTGGGATCCAGAGCAAGGCAAGTTGTTTTTTTTACACGCGATGCAGATGTCTCGAATATAAAGCGACCCCTCCAATTTTAAGGTAAATTTTTGTCACCAGAATCTAGCGTTATACTCGAGTATCTACAGGTAACACACACACACACAGCTGAAATGCTCAGGTATTGCCACGTTATTAAAAAAGCATTGTGCTTGTTCTTTTTGGCGTGGACCTGTCACCAGCTGCTCCTAGTGGGATTTTTTTGTTACCAAACAATTACGATGTCCTCAAACAGTAAAATAATCTTATTTACTGCATATCACTATCTCATTCACTTTACTATCAATGAACATCACTCCCAAAGTGATCTTTTAGGCCATTACCCTTGTAAGTGAATAGATTGTGTATTGAAACCCCTTTCACTGTGCACTGTGCTTTTTAAAGGGCTGAGGGGGGGGGCTTACAGTTAAACAGATGAAAATATAGAGTCTGTATCTGGCTCAACAGATGTGTCCTGTCACTTTACAGAACATTTTATTATTTTACGTCGGAAGCTTGAAATAATTGCATGGTACACGCTGGTGCATAACTGAAACTGTCTCCACTAATCCTTCTTGTTCCGCTCATAATGCAACATTCTGCACAGCTGTTAGTGTTGAGGAACCTCTTCACTGTTGGTGAGGCCCACAATGCATTTCCCTTGCCTTTGCCATTTAAAATTAAAATGTTATTTTTATCCAGAACCTGCCTTTCTCAGCTTTCAGGGATGATCCGTTGTCGATTTCATGACTGCCAGCTTTTCAGTTACATAAACACTGTTAGCGCGTTATAAAAACTTGTAACTGTAACTAAGGCTGGGGTCAGGCGACGCATTATGTGCGCCCGTACTGACGTGCGTTGTGATGCTGCGACGGGGCTGGCCACACGCTGTTATGTGCGCACACGAATTGCGAGCGCAACAGCGGCCGTGCTGCGGCCATGCAGCAAGCCTCCCCTTCAAAGCGCTAAGACACGCGTTGACGAGGCTGCAAATCGTGATCCTCCATAAGAGGATCAAGCCTTTCAGCACTGAGCGCAAGGTGGCCAGTCGGGCATCAGAGTGGAAGGAGCGTCCACTCACACGGTCGTTCCTTCTGCTCTTCAAAACGCTCGTCTGACCCCAGCCTAAAGGGTCTTCTAATTTAGGTGGGTTCTGTCAAGACAGAGGCTAAGAATACATAATATTGGTGCAGCTCAACTACTATGGGCCTGTTGAATGTGCTGGGTCTCAGCTCACTTAGGTCCCCGGCACACGAGCGTATTTGTGGCTCATGTGCGCCCGCACTTCCCTGCGTCCGTGCGTTTTTGACGCTGACAGGATACAAAGCGCGATTCTCCATAGGAGGATCGCGCTTTGTACGCTGAGCGCAGAGAGTGGAAGGAACGCCCACTTTCACGGACGTTCCTTCCTTTCTCTCAAAACGCTTGTGTGCCGGGGGCCTTAGGACTCGATTTAATTATATCGGCCGATTTTTTTTGATTGAAAATTCAGCTGCTTTCAGCTGATATTGGTTTAGAAATATCGACTGATTCAGTTGAAAAATTTTGGTTTGAGCCAATAATCAAATATTGCGACGAGTCCAAAAAAAGCTGGCCAGCAAAATGACCAGAAAAAAGGATAATTTTTGGCCAGTATCTTGCCTTTAAACATGACTATTAGAAAGATCCAATATTAAAGTATTCCAGTTTTATTCTCTCTATTTCTCATTCTCAATTCGTATTGAATCAATATAGCCTGAAAAATGTCCAACAAACGGCCAAAAAGGGTCTTGATTTCAGCCATTGGATCAAATTGGAGTGAATTCAGCATTCAGTGCAGGGAAACGGCCGCCGAATGCCACTGCAAACACGCAGGAAACCCACCGGCTGTTGCTGCAAACCCATCGCACACCGCCACCAACTTGCCGAACATCTGACGCAAACCCGCCAGAGGGCTGCCAGACACAGCCGGCGAGCCGCCGGACACAGCACGGACCAGCCACAGAAGGAAGACAACAAGCCGCCGGACGGGTAAAAAAACCCCCCACAAAAAAACAATACGATTGAGGCTGGGGTCAGACTAACGCATTTTGACTAACGCGTTGAGCCGCACTTTATCACGGCTGTAGTAGCAGCAAATGACAGGCAATATACGAAGTACAGCCGCAACGCAAGCGGCAAACGAACGCATTTTTGCAAGACCGTCGAACCGCTAGTACTGACGTACAGAGTGCACTGCGTCCACAAAGCGGCTTGTGTGCGTGATTAGGAGACGTCAGACGCTGCTAATGTCCAGCCTACGTAATGTCCAGACGCAAAAAGTGTTTTAATGACGATCTGTAAAAAAACACGCACGAAAATGCGCATCGTTTGACCGCTTTCGCGTCCACCGTAAAAAAATACGTCAACGCGTTCGGACGCAGTTTATGACGGTCGATGAGAAAAATGAGTTCGTTTGACCCTAGCCTGAAAATTGTTGGAATTGAAACGCTGTGTACAAAAAAAACACTGAACAAAAATGTCTGGAATTTACATATAAGGTCCTATGAATGATAATAAAAAGGTCTGTTACAGAAAAAAGAAAAAATGCTATTGAAACATAAACAGAAAAAAAATTTACCGAAAAAATCACCAAGAATTTCCAAAAGATCCTAAATAATCAATAAAGCGAGAAACTTTTTGCTGCAGATTAAAATAGTAAGTGGTTTATTAGATATTGGATAAAAAAGGAAATTTTTTATCACATTGAACCCTATGGGATTCGCCTGATTAAACCTGCTGAATGCAGGCACCGAACAGCAGGGGACTTCGGCAACTTTTCACTGCAGTTCAGTGTTCTCTGAATAGATCTGGGAAAATATAATAAATTCAATTGAACTAATTTGTCCAAGAATTAAAAATGATTCAGTTCTTACAAATTTAGTTCATGCCGCTATTCAGTTTATAAAAAAAAAATGTTTTGTGCATTTGCTTTTGGATGGCTCTATTCATGGTATACAACTTTTTTAAAGTGGCGGCTGGCTAGTAAGTGGCACCAGGCCTGTTCAATTCTTTCCATTTAGTTAACTGATAAATAGAGATGTTATCAAGTTCTTTGAGTCTACAAGCCTATTACAATCCCTGTAACCCATTACAGCTTTATGCGATACAATTCTTGATCGCAAGTCTTCTGAGAGCTCTTTTTTGTGAGTCATACATGGTTATTCAAAGAAAACCGAACAGTGAATTTCCCCGTACGGTGAAATTTCAGGGCCAATCGGCTATTCCAAAGCTGGCAATTCGCCAAATAATTAAACGAATTGCCAGCGAAATAAAGTGATTTCGGCAGCAGTGAAATCCCCATAGAGAAGTAATGGTTAATCTATTCAGAGAACACTGAACAGCAGAGAAATGTCAGAGAAATGCCCTGATGTTCGGTGGTTTCATTTGACAGGATTAATCAGGCGAATCCCATAGGTTTCAATGTAAAAAATATTACCATTTCTATTGAATATTTTTTAAACCATTTATTCTTTTAAATCTGCAGCATAAAGTCTCTTTATCTATTTTTTAGGATTTTTTCAGCAACATTTTTTTTCAAATAGCATTTTCTTTCTGTAACGGACCTTTTTATTATTATTCATAGGACCTTATATGGGATTTTCAGGTATTTTCGTGCAGTAGGTTCCTTTGCAAAAGTTGCACTGTTTTTTTCCCCCATTTGTCGGCTTGTCCGCTTTTTCCGGCAGTTGGTTGGCGCTCTGTTCGGTGGATTGTCGGCTTTTTTTTGCTGTGGTTGATTGTCAGGTGCGTTCAGTTTTTTTTCAGCGGTTTTAGGGATCATTCAGAATTTTTTTCAGCGGTTTTTGCTGCAGTTTTTCAGATACAGGCGACTCTTCCCTGCACTTTGGGAACCCTGCGGTAAATGCTGAATTCGCCCCAGAGTCGGTGAATTTGATTCCCCAAAGTGCAGGGAATGAAAGAGCACCGAAATTCCAGGGGAATTCCAGTGCTCTTTGAACCCTGTTTGTTCACATCGACAGATGCTTTTTGTGAGTAGCAGCTATGCTGCGTCCGTGCAGCAGCCCTCTCCATCAAAGCGCTAGGATGCGCGTTGACGGAGCTGCAAAGCATGATCCTCCATAGGAGTGCGCTCAGCGAGGTGACCAGACGGGCATCGAGTGGAAGGAATGCTCAGAGATTGAAGAAGGATGACCCTGAAGCACAGGCCCTACAACAGAAGTATATTAACCCCTCACTTCCTGTACATGTGACAATGGAAA
Organism: Leptobrachium leishanense; assembly: GCA_009667805.1. NCBI lineage: Eukaryota > Metazoa > Chordata > Amphibia > Anura > Megophryidae > Leptobrachium > Leptobrachium leishanense. The sequence goes on along the minus strand of CM019072.1, from coordinate 66,110,454 downwards.
CCTTCAGCTTTTTTTTTTTAGAAAGTATTTTACCAGGAAGGATACATTGAGATTTCTCTCGTTTTCAAGTATGTCCTGGGTGGTGAGTATGTACCGTTAGGTGTCTAGCCCAAGGACACTTACTGCAGAGGTGCTCTTGCCGGGATCGAACCTGTGGCTCCACAGTCATAGAGCAGTGATGTTACCTCTACTCTATCCAGCTTTGACGGAATAACCTGACAAGCAATATTAACCAAACTCAAAGGGAATATGAGTTGTTTGATAGTGTATAGTGAAATAAATTTTAGTATATCTTGTTTAAATTAAAAATAAGGATAATTCTCTATTTTTTTATAGATAGCAACATTGTGTTCAGTTTTAGTCAGCAAAAAAAAAGTTTACTCAAGAAATTGGACCATTTAAGATTTGTTGTTTTACATCCTTGTTACACATTTGAACTGCTCCGTTACACCTTATCCGTCACTGTCAGCCTGAGAAACGGATTACTGACTTGGAAAAAAGACACATTGGATCTAAGTTACCACGTTCACCTTAAAGTACAACATCTGGCCTGGGAGAGGGACAAAACCTCCCATGATGAGTGGTGTCCTAAGGTTTCTTTTATAATCATACATGGTGATACTATCATGGCACATCATAAATAAATACTGAAATCCTTGAATGTTATCATTATTATAATAATAATAATAATAAAAGGTTCATTATTAAAGAAAGTGGCTCTATCTTCATTTTCCTACGGGGCAATGCAAATATGGAATAACCTCCAAGACGCCATCAAATCTTCCCCCAGTCTAAAGTCACTTAAGAAGAGATCTCTATTAATATTATCAATATTGGAACTATTTAACCCCAGATCAATCAGGCTTTCGTCCAAATCACTCAACTACAACTGCCCTTTTAAAAGTCTGCAATGATATCCAAGCTGGCATAGAACAAGGAAACCTAACTGGAGCATCTTCCTTGATTTTGCCAAGGCCTTTGACACAGTAGACCATGGCATCTTGTTAAAAAAACTTAAAGACTCCGGTATTGGTGATCGCACGCTAACCTGGTTTCAATCATATGTGTCTGATTGGTTGCAATATGTGTCCATTTCTGACAGCACTTCCCTCCCCCTCCCAGTCACGTGCGGTGTACCCCAAGGCTCAATACTCGGACCCCTGCAATTTACAATATTCATAAATGATCTGCCCAACGTCTGCAAAGCCTCAACTGTACACATGTACGCAGACGACACTGTGATCTATACCAGCAAACCAAATCTCCCGCAGCTGGAGGCCTTGCTGCAAGAACAATTCACAGGGGTAGAAAAGTGGATCAAACATAACAGTCTTTTTTTAAATACTGACAAAACTGTAACGATGTTCTTTGGAACAGCACCTAAACTACATAAATTGCAAAATCCCCATCTATGTGTGGGGACAAAATCAAATGACACCCTGACCACAGTCACTTCTCTCAAATATCTAGGTATGTGGTTGGACCCTAATCTATCCTTTGGCCCCCACATCGAAAAACTCTCATCTAAAATTTACCCCAAACTAGGTGCCCTGTACAGAAACAAATCCTGCCTGAGCCCCGCGGTAAGAAAGCAGATTGTACAACAAATGCTTATGCCGGCTATTGAATACGGCAATGTAGTGTATGTAGCCGCCCCGCAAACACACCTTCAGAAACTTACCACATTGTATAACTCATGCTGCCGCTTTGTGCTACAATGTAACTACATGACCCACCATTGTGACATGTTAAAAGAACTAAACTGGCCATCACTGGAGTATAAACGCACCCATCACCTTTCCAACCTGGTGTTTGAGAGCTTTTCTGGAAAGCTACCACCCTACCTGAATAGGCTGTTTCCCGCAGCAGTTCCCTCATCCTATAACCTCCGATCCAGGACCAGCACCTTACTGGCAATACCACAATACAAAAAGAACGTGTCTCGATCCTCATTTTCCTACAGAGCACCGCAGTTATGGAATAACCTCCCAGACGCCATCAAATCTTCCCCCAGTCTAAAGTCACTCAAGATCTCCCTATTAACATACCTCAATAAAGAATGCACCTGTAAACATGTAACATAATGACTATTTCCTACATATTTATTTTCTGTTAACCTGTATATATGTGTTTTTTTAATATCTTGCATTGAATTACTTTATATTTCTGTAACAACTGTAACATTTTAATGTTCTTGAACCCAGGACATACTTGAAAACGAGAGAAATCTCAATGTATCCTTCCTGGTAAAATCCTTTATAAATAAATTAATAAATAAATAAATAAATACCTCGATACAGAATGCACCTGTAAACATGTAACATAGTGACTATATTTCCTACATATTTATTTTCTGTGTTAATCTGTGTATTTGTGTTTTGTTTTTAATATCTTGCATTTTATTACTTTGTATCTCTGTAACATTTCAATGTTCTTGAACCCAGGACATACTTGAAAACGAGAGAAATCTCAATGTATCCTTCCTGGTAAAAATACTTTCTCAAAAAATAAATAAAATTACAGTATAACTATATTCATACAGCTTTATTCTACAAATTATTATATAATTTTACACATTTTTTTATATTAATCGTATTAGATGGCAGCACTGTAAAAACTTTAAAAACATTAAAAGTCCACATTGGTAAAGAAAATAAGCATGTCATAAGTACAGTAAGAGAAAATAAATTATTGATTTTTTTATGCCCTGTATTCAATTACATTTATACTGGACGCTTTATCATCTTAACCTCGCTGTCTCCATAAATTAAACATTTTATTATTCTATTCTTTTTGCTTTTTACCTTTATGATGTTTTAATATTGAATATTTACTCCATGACAGAGGATTAAACTACGTAATAGGTTTTCCGATGCCAACTTCTGGTTCTTATTCTGTCATGGGCTTCCACATATGAAGTTGTTAATCCAGTTAATAGTGCTCCCTAGTGGAAAATCTGAAAATATTTAAAAAAAATCTGAATTTAAAAATATTTGTACATGTACGAAACGTATTATGCTTTTGCGCATTCCAAATATTTTATTATGTTTTAACAAGGAGAAAAAAAATTGTTGAATAAAATAAAATCCTTTTTTTTTCTGTTAAATTTTTGTTTTAAATTAGTAATGTCTGTACCGCCTTCGATGCATCATATTTGTATAAAGTGCATTTTGTTATGCGTGTAGATATAAATAATTGGATATCCATGCATACCTTTGTCAACACTGGATCAAAGTATTTTGTCTGATGTAACTGACAGTAGGCACACCATTAAAAGAAAATAAATAAAAATAAAAAGAATTTGTTAGACATGAAAATAGAGAAATAAATAACAAATCGAATGCCCCGGATTCTGTTATTTTTTGGCAGGGACAGGTGGTTGATATTCTGGTCCTTTTAATTAATTTTTTTTTGAGAAAGTATTTTACCAGGAAGGATACATTGAGATTTTTCTCGTTTTCAAGTATGTCCTGGGTGGCGAATTTGTACCGTTTGGTGTCTTGCCGAAGGAGAGGTGCTCTTGCCGGGATTATAGCTAGAGCACGACACATACCTATGAAGCTCCGCCACTAATTTCTCATTTGTAATTTTTTTCTGGTTGCCCATTTTCTACTATTGTATTGACCACTTCACCAACTCCAAGTGCCAAACCTTGGCTTTGCGGTCGGCGTCTTACCAAACAAAGGCACACTTTAGAGAATGTCGGGACTGGTCACAGTGGGAATTGGACCAGTCTTGACATTCTCTAAAGTGTACCTTTGCCTTGCTGAGGACGTCCTCACAATCAAGACTTGGCACTTTGGAGCTGGTGACGTGTTAAACAATTGGTAATAAATTCCAATAAGCATTCAAAGGAAATTAACTGCATATGCAAAACAGAAAACCACACTATGGGTGTTGGACCAAGAACCATTTGGCATCAGGAAAAGGAGGGTCTGCCATGAAGAACTTGGAATATATCAAGGTGGCCTACATTCACTATAAGAGCACCAAACTTACCGCCGTAGGGCACCAAAGGGTGAATTCCACCGTACAGTGCAATTTCGCTTCAGTTTGGCTAGTCAGAAAGCTGCCAATTTGCCAAGTATTCGTGAATTTACAGCAAAATATGGTTCAGATCGCCACGAAACGCCAATCTTCAGTGGCAGCAAAATTGTCCCATAGAGAAGTAATGGTTAATCTATTCAGAGAACGGCGAACTGCATTGAAGTGTTGGGGAAATGCCCTGATTTTCAGTAATTCAGTTCAACAGGATTAAACAGGCTACTCCCAAAGGATTCAATGTTAAAAAATACTATTGTGTTTAATTTTTTGCAACCATTTATTCTTTTCATTTTCAGCAAACCATCTTTTTTAGTATTTATTTTTTGCAATTTTTGGGGGATTTTTTGGGATATTTTAGGTGACATTTTTAATTCCCATTATTTTTAAAGGCGTTTTTTTTTTATCCTGCTGTGAATAACCCCTAATGTGTTGCATGTGTGATCATTGTTGCTTAGTGGCATGCAGCATGAAGGTATGACAACTCCTTAACCTACATTACAGTCAAGAGGGCAGGATAGCACTTCTACTAGCCAGATGTGCAAAGTAGATCTGTATAATGTAGAGCAAATTCTAGTTTTATCTATTTACTTATTTTGAAATCTAGGGCTACAAGCATGTTTGATTAAATAATGCTGCCATGTTGGGGAGAATTAATGTTGGAATGATTATAAACCATATGGACAAAAGTATTGGGACACCTGTAAATTACTCCAACAGGGACTTTTAAAACATTGTATTCATATGGAGTTGGTTTCCCCCATTCGCAGCTATAACAGCTTCCACTCTTCAAAGGAGACTTTCCGCTAGCTTTTGGAGTGTATCTTTGGGAATTTTGTCCATTGACTAACGGCACTGATGTGGGACGAGATGGCCTTGCACTCATCTCTGTTCCATTTCATCCCAGAGGAGTTCAGTGTGGTTGAGGTAAGAGCTCTGTCCAGTCAAGTTCTTCCACACCAAACTCATCAAACCCTGTCTTAATGGACCTTGCTTTGTGTACTTGGGCGCAGTCTTGTTGGAATAGAATAGACGTTCTTCAGTGTGATCCATTTTTTTACACAAATGTTTGTAAATGTAGACTGCATGGCTTGACACTTGATTTTATACACCTGTAGCAATGGGTCTGATTGAAACACCTGAAGTCACTTTTTTTTGTCTTCATCCACAGTCACTCAACACCACCATTTTTCCCCTGAACACAAGCAAGCCATATTCAAAGCTTCCTCTCCCCCTGCTCCCTGCAAGAAACCCAGGAAGGTATACTTCAATCAACTCATTTCTTTGCCATATTGCTACTGCTGCCACTTTACTTATTATTCTTTTTTCTTCCCTTCTTTTTTGATAGTTTATTTCTGTGCTGATTCTCAGTCTACTCTGCTCCTCTCTATCGTAAATACTCTGAACAAATGGCTAACCCTCTAAAATGTCTATTTGTCTTTTATCCAGTCGCTCACCACCACCATTTTTCCCCTCTGCTGTTCTGCCCTCCTGCCCCATGCACCCTCCCACCCAGCCCCTATCCTAATTATATAGCATCTTTTTCTCAGCTGCCTCAATCCTCGTTGGGTTAACCGCATCATGCCCAAGCTCTTGGTCTATCATTATGCAGTGTCTGCTATATTCTCGCTGGGATTTATCTCCACACTCCCTCTTCTCCCTTTTGTTTCACTTGCCTTAGTCCTTTAGATTGTAAGCTCACAGGATGTCTGGCTGAGCACTTGTATATAGTGCTGCTTTTGCAGGACATTTATCCTACGGGCAGGGCTGTCTGTTCCTTATGTTTTATTATTTATTATGTCACCTGTCTGTGCTTCCCCATTGTAAAGCATTACGGAATCTGCTGGCGCTGTATAAGTACCTGTGCTGTAACTGTAACAGTGTCCCGATAATATTGTCCATATAGTGTGTCAATGTTGCGAAATAGACTTGTTGTTTTGCAGGATGTGTGATATGAGATTCTGAACTACAGAAATAGAGTTATTTTGATGGTGCCGAGATAGGAGAATGATGTACTGGTGCTGGGATTTGAGAGGGGAAATATTTACACATTTATACCTGTGGTGTATTTTGGATATGAAATGAGGTTGGATTCCTCATATTTAATGGCTGATATAGAGAAGCTGAGATAAGAATAATGGTGCGGTGACTTGTGATGCTTGTGTGACACATGGGTGGCATAATTTGTTTGTGTATATGACAACCGTGTGCTTGGATATAATGTCGTATTGTTTGGGATGGAATTGTCACTAAGGTATTTCCCGGCTTGTCATCTGTTGGCAGATTGAAACAAATTCTCACATGCAAGACTGTGAATCCAAAGTCAACATTTTACAGTGAGATCAATAAAGCTGTGGAATTCTCTGCCTGTTGAGGTGGTTGGGTCAGAGTCTGTACAGACTTTTAAACAATGACTGGATGACTTCCTGCAAAAACATATTATTAAGGGATTATAATATTTATTTTGTGGGTAAAAGCTGCTTGATCCAAGGACAAATCTGACGCCATTCTGGGGTCAAGAAGGAATTTTTCCCAGTATGCTGCTTTTATCAGCCTATGTAACTATGTAATGTTATTGCTTATTAATCTATGCGTCAGGACAAAATCAAATGACCACAGTTAGTTCTCTCAAATATCTAGGTATGTGGTAAGACCCAATCTGTTACGATGGGGGGGGGGGGGGTTTGGCGTGAATGCAGATTGATGTGAGCCTTTCGGATAAAGTGAATCACGATACAGATATAAATCAAAGATATTTATTATCAGCATCCTTAGACAATAAACAAGACAGGATCTAAGGTAACAGGGATCCAGCATAAAAGCACATAGACAAACACAGGAAATAAAACCTAAGAACCAGAAACCAAATACAATACAATACAGGGTACAGGGCAAGAATACAGACAGAACCAAAATAGCAAAACCAAATAACAGGAGGGGGGCTTAATACTAAAGGAATAAACTTGATCCGAGGGGAGAACCAGAGAGGGGCTACGCAAGAGATGAATGGCTGGGAATGATAGGAGAGCCTAATACAGAAAGCAGCAGGGAGGCATGAGGAACAAGATGCATACAAAAGGACTGACCTAGAGGGAAGGAGAAAACTGAAAGCACAGAAGGGAACCTAAATGAACACAAGGGCAGAATATAAATAAAACCAAATACTAACATGAAACAGATATGAATCAGACAATGGTACAAAATGGCAAAACATAAACATACCCAAGAAGCAATAACAGAAAGAATATGCAGAGAATAAACAAAAACTAAGCAGGAAGATACTGACAATAATGAACCTGAAACTAGAACTCCTAGAGACTCAGGCACAGACAGGAGATCCTAAAAGCAGGACTGCAACCAACTAGAACATACCATGAAGTGAATGAGCAAGGGAGAATGAGACCGCACCCTTCTAAGGGTGTAGTCTCTTTATATACACTGTTCAATATAGTACAAGGTATCTTCAGGTGAAGATAAGGACTTGAACCTGGGAGGAGTATAATGTCCAGAACCCTGCCTCCTCAAGGCAGGACGAAGCAATGCTCCTAAACCAGAGGGGGCGCAAGATACACATAAACCATCCAGATCATAACACGTGTAGCGCTCACTCCCGGAGGAGCCGCTGAAAATGAACCACGGGTCAGTCTCCCCGCACTAGGGAATAAATATACTCCAACACAGTTGTGGGTTTTTATCATTTAAATAGTTTACTAAAATATTTGGCAGATGTTGAGATACGGTATTCACAGATATTATTACAGTACTTTCGTATTGCGATAAAACGCGTAGCGGAAAAGAAACGAAACACGAGGCTTCGTATTTCGGAAAATAAAATATTCGTAACCGAACATAAAAGAAAATGCAGTTGCACGAATATTCGGAAAAGGGACACGTAGCGGAACCCCAGAATATACAATCACTTCGTATCACGGTAAACGCGCAGAGAAAAAGAGAAAAATATATTCGGAACGTATCTTTACCCCTGTTCCGATTCGTAACAAAAATGAGTCCTGCACAGGTTAAGTCCCGGAATGTAAAAGGTGTGTATGTGTATATATGGTACCCGGGTACTGTTCAACTGGCCAGTGAATTTACTTAAAGAATGTCTTCGACTAGTCAAGTTGGGGCCCTGTGGACTTCAAAGAGAAAACAGCAGTGTATCCTTTGTATTACAAACGGCCTTGGAGGCCTCTCACCCATCCACCGGTTGCTTTAGGCTCCGCTGACCCAGGACGTCTCTCCGCTCGATCTTGACTGGGGATACTAGCGGCCGGATCCGTTGTCTGACTTCCCGTAGCTTGTCCACGACTTTGGCCCAGCTCACCGCTTGCTCCCAGTACCCGATCAACTTGCGGTGACTCCTTACTCGAGGTCTTCGGTTGGTTCAATCTGCAGCAACTCTGGAACCTTGGAGGGCTCCTTCTCCTTAGGCGGAATCACCCGGTAAAAGACTTGACAGGCTCTCTTGCTCTCAGGCCCAGGCCTTCTTACGATCTATCGCACTGCGTCTGCTCTCTCTCGTTCCCTGGCGCGCTCTGGCGCGTTCTCCACGAGGCGGAGGATGTAAGGGTCCAGTCCCCACCCACTTCCTGTCCACTTGCAAAGCATGCCGGGAATTGTAGTCGCAATGTCCAGTGTCTCTGATCGCGATAGTCTCCATCTTGTGGCCAAAAATAGGTACTGCCACAGCAAGATTTTAACACAGCGCTACACTCTCCCCCTCCTAGAACTCTTGGGTCTCTCCAAGGAGGTACAACAGTTACATTACATTTCCACAATATTTGAATACAGTTTACATAACATGCACAGGTTCAGCAGCATACATGCAGTGGGTTAGAAATACTTCCTCAAGTTGACTCATATTTTGGGCTACCTCAGCTAGCATAGCAGACACTTCGGGCAACCTCCGCACTGTGGTGATGGCCTCTTCAGTGCTATGTCCTGGCGAGTCGTAGGTGAGTCGTTGGGGCGGTCGAACAGAGCGTTTTGGTTCTGGCTCAATCAGTTCTTCTTCAGGTGGAAGTACTATAGGCGTTGGCTCAATCCTTCTCTCTCCAACTGGAGCAGGCGTTTCTTCAGAGTATGATCCCTCCAGCGAAGGCATAGAACTATAATCACCTGAGTAAGCTTCCGGAGCTACCGGGATCCCCACAGCCTCAGGGACTTCCAACTGAAATTCAAGAGGCTCAGGGATATCAACAGTCTCAGGGACTTCCAACAAGAATTCAGGAGCTTCAGGCCTCAAATTACTCTCCCATCGTTCAGGAACTGAGATAATCTCTTCAGGCTCCGGTGAACGTATCCAGTCCAGACAGAAACTTTCTTCCTCACTGTCCCTTTCGCTCTCTTCGACAACCCGGGTCTGTTGAGACCGAGTAACAGGAGGCAAACATGGAACAGGCGGATTTGGCAGAGGCGGTTCGTCCCCAACTGGCATCCTTACAGCCTCTCTCAAAGGTAACAAATGATTTCGGTGCCAGTTCTTAATAGGCCCAGCCTTTCCATCCGGGCGAATCTGATACACTGGTAAACCCGGCAGTTGTTTGCAGACAATGTAAACCTGGGAACTCCACCTATCCGCCAACTTGTGTCTCGCAGCAGCACCCAAGTTCTTCAATAGAACCCTATCACCGGGTTGTAGATCTTGTATTCGAACTTTCAGGTCATAGTTCCTTTTGTTTCTTTGCTCCCTGTTTCCCGAGGTCAAACGGGCCTGTTCAAACGCAGAAGCCAGATTCTTTCGAAGCCTATCCACGTAGTTTCTATGGGAAGCTACTGATGTCTGGTCTAGGGATAACCCAAATGCCAAATCAACCGGCAGTCGAGCCTCCCTTCCGAACATAAGACGGTACGGTGAGTATCCAGTTGCATCACTCTCCGTACTGTTATATGCATGCACCAGAGTAGCTATGTGCCGACTCCAACTCTGCTTCTCCACATTCGACAAGGTCCCCAGCATGTTTAGCAGTGTGCGATTAAACCTTTCAGGCTGAGCATCACCTTGAGGGTGATATGGTGTAGTTCGGGTCTTTTGGATTCCCAACAGCTCTAACAATTGCCCCACCAGTCTGCTTTCAAAGTCTCTACCCTGATCAGAGTGTATCCTCCTTGGCAGTCCATAATGAACAAAGAACTTTTCCATCAACACCTTGGCCACTGTCGGAGCGCGTTGATCTTTTGTGGAGAATGCTTGGGCGTAACGGGTGAAATGATCAGTCACTATTAGAATGTTCCCTTGCCCACTAGCATCCGGCTCTAAGCACAAGAAGTCAATGCACACCAAATCCATGGGTCCCTGGCTCTGCAGATGGCTCATTGGAGCAGTTCGGGTCGGCAGAGTCTTCCACTGAATACACCTTAGACAGGAGTGACAATAGCTTTCCACTTCAGCTCTCATGCAAGGCCAATAGAACCTATCTCGCACCAGCTTAAAAGTTCTTTCAGCACCCAAATGTCCATGCTCATCATGTAGTGATCGCAACACACTCTCCCTATGTTTAGTAGGGAGGAATAACTGTTGAATCTCTTCAGCGCTAGTTGAGGGGCCCCTTCGGTAGACCACCCCATCCAACATCTTTAACCGCTCCCACTCTTTGTAGACCAATCTGGCTCCACTCGGGGAGTTGGTTAACAAAATCTCTCGCTGGTTTGCAGACAGGGCCTTTATGGTCAAGGCAATTAAAGGGTCTCTGGCCTGATCCGTTTTCAGGTCCTGTCTCGAAAAGGTAGGTAAATTTTCATCCCTTAACTGCGTAGGGTTACAGTAGAACTCAGGAACAGCCGCAGCCATAACTCCTATGGCCTCCGCTTCAATCCCTCCTTTGACCCGGCGCTCTGTTCCTTGACACAAAGCTTGCACCCCGTCTGGAGTCAACTGAGTCCATTCTGTAGTGTAGGGTCTTCTCGACAATGCATCAGCATCTCGATTATTCACCCCAGGGCGATACTTCAGGCTGAACCGAAACCCTGACAGAGCGGCCAACCACCGATGTCCTGTTGCGTCCAGTTTTGCGGTAGTAAGGATGTAGGTAAGAGGATTGTTATCCGTCTTGATCACAAACTCGGCTCCACACAGATAGTCTTTTAACTTGTCTACCACTGCCCACTTCAAGTCTAGGAACTCCAGCTTGTGAGTAGGATAGTTCTTCTCTGAAGGCGTAAGGCTCCGGCTCACGTACGCTACAGGCCTCAGCAATCCACCATACTCCTGATATAGGACTCCTCCCAGACCTTCTCGGCTGGCATCCACATGTAGTTCATACGGCTTGTGAGGGTCCGCATAGGTCAAAACAGGAGCTCGGGTTAGACTCTCTTTCAGCTTTACGAAAGCTCCTTCACATTGACTGGTCCATTCACCTTGTATAGACTCTCGAGCTTTCCTTGGCCCCGGAGCTGACGAGTCTTTGTCAGAGACCTTGCAGCCTTCTTCGGTGGTTTCCTTCTGCAGGAGTTTGTTCAGTGGTTGAGCTATTTTTGCGAATCCTCCCACAAATCTTCGATAGTATGAACAGAATCCCAAGAAAGATCTAAGCTCAGTGACGTTTCGGGGTCTAGGCCAAGAAGCTACGGCCTCCAACTTCCGAGGATCTGTCGAAACACCTTCTGCTGAGACCACATGTCCTAGATACGTAACAGACGGTAGACAGAATTGGCATTTCTCCAGAGACAGTTTCAACCCCTCTTCATGGAGCCTCTTCAAGACCTTCTCCAGACGTTGTTCATGTTCTTCCAGAGTCTTCCCAAACACAATTATGTCATCCAGGTACACTAATACTTCGATTAAATTCATATCCCCGACTGTCTTCTCCATCAACCGTTGGAACGTAGCTGGAGCCCCCGTAAGGCCTTGAGGCATTCTGTTGAATTCAAAGAACCCTAGTGGACAGATGAACGCAGTTTTCTCCTTATCTTCAGGATGCATGGGTATCTGGTGATATCCGCTTCGCAGGTCTAGTACACTAAACCACTTTGCTCCAGACAAACACTGTAGGGCATCCTCTATCCGAGGAGTGGCATATTGGTCGGGGATGGTTCTCCGGTTCAATGTGCGGTAGTCTATACATAGGCGGACAGAACCATTTTTCTTCCGGACCAACACTATGGGAGATGCATATGGACTCCTGGACTCTTGAATCACCTTGGTTCTTTGCAATTCATTCAGTTGTTCTCGCAGATCATCCAAGTCTCCCAACGGAACTCGCCTTGATCTTTCACGAAACGGCTTGTCTTCTTGTAACCGAATACGGTGCTCAGTACTCTTAGCTAGGCCCACATCAAACTCGTCTTTCGAGAACAATTCCTTCCACTTTAGGGCTTGAGACTGAAGACGTTTCTTCCACTCAGGTGAAATGGGAGCGTCTTTGGGGTAGAATCTTTCATCTGGAATCTCTTTATCCACTCCCCCTCCTAAATCGGTGGAGAGGGGTGTAGCAGACTCTACTTGCCCGATAGGCATTCGTGCTTTAAGGACTACTGGAGAATCTGTCACATTGCACACACTGACCGAGACTCTTCCTCGTGTTCTCTTCAGGGCTTTGGTGGAGATTATTTCAGGAATTACTTCGACTCCGGTTTCACTCCCATGATTGACATCGGTTCCCAGCACCACATAGGGACCTGGTTGCGATCCGTTCAAATTGACTGAAACCCGGAAGCTCGCTACTTCTCCTGCTTGCAGAACCTTCTCTGTCCCACCCAGTCTCCACAGTCTTCCCACCTCAGCAGGTGCCTTTCGTTCTTCGACCATCCTCTGATAGACCGGACGTAACATTGGATGTACTCCTTGAGTCGAACCTTCTTCCAATACAATAGGTGTCAGGAGACGCCGCACTAGGTCAGTATTCGTCCCCACTATGAGGGAGCTTCTGTTCGCACCCGAGGGTCGAGGACACACAATGGCCAATGCATCACAACCTCCAGACTGTCCGATGACTTCAGATCCGATCTCCAACTTCCCTTGCAGGTACCCGTCATAAGGGAGTTTCTCAGTGCCGATACCCCATATTTCCAAATCCTTCAATTCTTGCAGAGGAATGTGCTTTAAGTGTTTCTCATAGAAGTCTCTGTAGATCAATGTCACTTGAGCCCCTGAATCTAACAGGGCTTTGGTGTAGACTCCTTCCACTTGGATTGGCACAATAGGAGAAGGACCTATCAGTTGGTCAGGAAACTTGGTGGCGGTATCCGGACGCTTAGACCCAGTTTGCTGTACCCTGGCCCTTTTCTTGGCCCGTGTAGGTTTTGGGTGTGCATTGCTTCCCCATGACGTAGACCCGGATGCTAAGGGAGTGACTCTTTCAGTCCTGGCAGGCTCAGCAGTTGGCTCAGCTTTGGGCCTTCCCACCCTCTTAGTCTTGACTTGGTTTCTGGAGCGGGGTTCAACCTTCGGGCACTTAGGTTGCTCCTTCACTTGTGCCCTCTGGCGTTTCCCGCCGGTGAGGTAGATAACAGTCCTTCTAGGGCTTTCAACAGTCCCTCGACTCTATCCTTCTCAGACTTTTGGCCTTTGCACTGTGCGCGGAAATGGCCCATTTCTCCACAACCAAAACATCTCTTCTTAGAGAGCGGAGACGTAGTTGCTTGTTGGGATTTTGTTATGGACTTGGACCAGACGCCACAGCGGCTCCCGTCATCTGCATGTCTGTGAGGAATTTCTGCATTTCTGCCTGCATTTCGGTCACCTTCATCAACACTCGGCACAATTCCGCGTGCGCTTGTTGCAATTCAGCTTGAGCTTCCTGTACCTTCTTGACGGTCTTGGACAATTCACCACGTTCAGAGGGGTTCGATTCTTTGGCAGCCCTCTCTGTAGATTTAAAAACGACTAGGTGCTCTTGTTCGTCCTCGTCCGATCCATAAGTATCTAGAGAGTCGCTTTCAGGCTGCAGACCGTCGCTATGTCTCACAGGTTGTGCATAAGCCCTTTCCCCCGCCTGAAGGATTTCTCTTCCAGTAAAGCTTCTTTTCTCTCGTACAACTCGGATCAGTTCCAGGTACTTCAATTCTTGGTTACCTGCTCTGCTTCTCAGCTGCATCATTACTGGATCTAGAGGTTGAGAGCCCCTCAGGATCTGTTTTATTCGGATCTTATCTACTTCGACCGGTTCGGCCCTTTCTTAAGGAGTATCTGATGTAGAATCTTATCTAGGCGCCTCATGTACTCGGTCATTCTTTCACCTCTTCTCTGATAGGTGTGTTCGTACTGGTATACCAGTTCGGCCGCCTTTTCGGTTCGCCCAAAAACTTCTTCAAAGAACGTTTAAGTAATCTAAAGCAGTACAATCTTTTCTGCTCAGTTTCAGGTTTCTCACCGCTTCTGACGCAGGTCCCTTTAAACTCTCGGTGATCCTTTGCTTTTTCTGGGCCTCAGGGACGTCCCACTCATCCAGAGCCTGCATCGCCTGTTCCACCCATTCTTCAAAGGTTTCTTCTCCCGCCGGAGTTGGTACGTTTCCTGTAAAATTTCTTAACCGTCGATAACCGAAATTAGTGTGAGGAGGGCTTGTTTTCTGACATTTAGCCAGTAGATCTCCAATAGCCACGATAAATTCCGGCCCGATCATGGCCAACGGACTAGGCGCGGGAACACTTGCGGATTCACACGTGGCGCATTGGCTGAATTAGTTGGACTTCCACCTCATCGGCCAGTTTCACGCTCGCGCCCGGAAAACATGGTGGAACACCCTTTCTCCACTCGGAGAGAACATACGTGTGAGAAGTATCTGGGTTTTTCTTAATGTCCAGTGTTATGATCTCTGCTTGCAGATATGAGGCTGGGCTGTCAGGTTCACCATTGCTTTATTGCAGGACACTTACTGTTATATACAGGCTTGGATAACCACAGGAACACAGGATCATGCATCTGCCTTCATTACTGCATCACACTAACTGACCTGAAGATGGCTGCCGTGCCCTCTGACCTGTGTCATCCTGGGCGGAGCCACTAGTTAAAGTGATAGCACAGGTTTAGTATAGTCAGCTATAACACCTTCCTCCCCACCCCAAAAACAAAACCAGAACACATAACAAAAACCTAGTAACAAATCAACAACCAGAACAATCGAACACAGTTCATCTGAGGAACTTGGAGAGTGTCACTGAAAACTGATGACTAGTCTTCTGAAGAAAATTGCGGGGCCAAATCATCATCCACATCTTTCTGGGCCCTACGCGAGGACCGACGGAAGTCTCTTATACGTTCTTGAAGAAGTAAGCGGTCAGGAGGGCGTCGGTGACGTTGGGGACGTCCACCAGCAGGCGGGGTGTTGGAGGCGGTAGGATTGGATGAAAGATCAACTGGTGGGGTCAAGGAGGTACAGAGGGGTCAGGGGGAACCTCTGAACTAGAGTCACAAATACCCACAGGAGACGAGTCCAAAGTTTCCGAGTCAACCCAGACACCATTCCAGATGTCCTCCGACGCATTAGATGTGGACACCGGACCCCGTAGGGTTGGGGACGTTAAGGGTTCAGGCACCCGTAAACGAGACCGTAGCTGGTCTACATGTCGTCTGGTAATGGAACCATCTTCCAGGCGGACTCTGTACATCTTGGGTCCCAAAGATTCTGCAACGGTAGCAGGCAGCCACCGACTGTTGGCAGATCCATACGATCGAGTCCAGACCTCCTGGTGGTTGCAAAAACAGGAGACTCTTTGGACTTCACCATCTTTTCTTGGGATTGTAATACATGTTCATGAACGGTCTGAGGGCGAAGCATGTCAAAAGCAGTCCATGGCTGTCTTCCAACATAAGCTCAGCTGGTGTCGTACCAGTGGTGGCATGTGGTGTAGTTCTGTAAGTAAACAGGAAAGAGTCTAACTGCTGAGGCGATATGGACCTCTGGCTAGTCACAGCCACTGAGGCCTTGAAATATTTCTTGAAAGTTTGTACAAACCGCTCTGCTTGCCATTGGTGGCTGGATGATAGGGGGCGGTTAATTTGTGCTTGATATTATGCACTGTAACAAAACTCTGGAACTCCTGACTTGTGAATTGGGCACCATTATCTGTGACAATCTCCCTGGGATACCCAAACGAAGCAAAAAGATGCAATAATATGGCAACTGTTGCCTTTGTAGTCAGCTGGGTAACTGGAATGACCTCTGGCCATTTTGAGTGGGCATCAATTATAATCAAGAAGGTTTGTCCCCTTATGGGACCCGCAAAATCCAAGTGAAGGCGAAACCAGGGAACCGTGGGCCAAGTCCAGGGTTGAATGCATCCTCGAGGAGGGTCTCTGGCAGTTTGTGCACATCCTACACAAGCATTGACATATGCCGTGATATCTGCATCTATGTTCGGCCACCACACATAGCCCCTTGCTTTCTGTTTCATCCGCGTGGTTCCAGGGTGACCAGTATGTAGCAAGTCCAAGATGTGTCTCTGGAGATTTTTGGAATGACCACTCGGTCTCCCCATAAGACACAATTATCCTTCACAAACAATTCCATTCGCTTCCTGTAGTAAGGTTCATGTTCCTGTGATACCGTCGCAGGCCAGCCGTCTCGTATAAAGGTAAGCACGTTTGTCAGAAGGGTATCCTTCACAGTATGGGCTGCTATCTCTCTGGAAGTAAGGAGGTGTGAGGTGGTGTACCTACAACTCTGACTGATGGTGTCGACTCTAGAGGCAGTTCTGTTAGACGGGACATTGCATCTGCATTTGCATTGTCATCATGACTTCGATACTGTATGCGGTAGCTGTATGCTCCCAAGAACAGGGCGTAGCGCTGGAGACGGGCTGCAGTTGTCTGAGAGATTCCTTTGTCAGGGCTAAAAATTTGAAGAAGCGGTTTATGATCCGTTAAATGGTAAACTCTCTACCATACAGGTAAAGGTGAAACTTCCGAATTGCCCATATCAATGCAAGCGCCTCTTTATCAATTTGAGAGTAATTGCTCTCTGTCTTCGTCAAGGATCTGGAGGCGAAGGCCACCGGTTTCTCAGAGCCATCCGGTAGGATGTGGGAAAGAACAGCGCCCAGACCATAAGGAGAGGCATCACAAGCCAGGGTGAGAGGCTTCTGGAGGTCGTAGTGCACAAGCATACGTGACGCTAACAGTTTCCGTTTAGAGGACTCAAAAGCATGTTGACATTTAGCTGACCAGTCCCACCTGGAGTGTTTCTCCAGGAGCTTATGCAGTGGAAACAATGTATGAGCAAGGTCTGGAAGAAATTTATTATAGTAGTTAAGCAGGCCAAGGTAGGATCGTAGTTGATGGACACTTGTTGGGGCTGGAGCTTTGACTAAAGCATCGACCTTGTCTTCAACAGTATGAATGCCCTCTGCATCTACTAAGTGGCCACAAAACTCCAATTTAGGCACCATGAATTTACATTTTGTCAAATTTACCTTGAGACCTTGGTCCTGAAGTCTTTGTAAAACGAGCTCTACATTCTGCTTGTGTTCTTGGTCCGTGCGACCAGTGATGAGCATGTCGTCTAATAGACACTGAGTGAAGGGAATGTCTGCTAAAATTTCATCCATCTTTCTTTGCCAGATGGCTGGTGCAGATGCAATGCCAAACACCATTCGATTGTATTCGTACAAACCCCTGTGAGTGTTAATGGTGAGGTATTTTCGAGAAGAGGGGTGGACCTCAAACTGTAAGTAAGCTTGTCGTAGATCAATCTTGGTGAACTTTTGTCCCCCAGCAAGTGAAGCGAAAATGTCATCTACTCTGGGTAGAGGATACTGGTCAACCTCCAGTTGGCTATTCAGCACCATGCGAAAATCCCCACAGATGCGCAATTCACCATTTGATTTCTTTACTGGAACAATAGGTGATGCCCAAGCACTGCGCTCTACCTTGGAAATGACACCCTGTTCTTCTAGCCGGATTAGTTCAGCGTCCACTCCCGCTCTAAGGGCAAACGGTACTGTCCGAGCCTTGAAGAATTTGGGATGAGCATCCGGTTTCAACTTGAGCCTCACACAGTCATTTTTTATTTTTCCTAACTCGTCAACGAAAACCTCAGGGAAACGCTGTTTTAAGGATTCCACCCATCCATCATCATGTCCTGACGGAACTGTCAGGGTGTTGCAAGGATTCTTGATATCTGGCATTCCCAGATGAGTGATCCAATCTCTGCCAAAGAGAGGCGGTCCTCCGTTTCTCAGGATATATATTGGTAGTCTCTTTGTCTGGCCCTTGTATGATACCTTTACCTTTGCAAAACCAAGTGGATGGAGTACTTGCATTGAGTAGGTCTGCAGCTTTATTGGAGTGGGGCGCACAGTTGCCTGGATCTGAAGATGTTTCCACTGTTTTTGTGTGATAACTGACACTGCAGCTCCTGTATCAACGTCCATCTTTAGTCTCTTCCCTTCAATGGTTACTTGTACTGTCATTGCAGGGTGTGACGAGTGTATACGATGTATAGATAAACTATGTAATGCCTCATCGTTGTCTGAGTCAGATGAAGATGATGTCAATTTCTGCACCTTGTAAGCTCTTTTTAGGGTACTGCGACTTTTGTCCTCGTACATTCCTATTACGGCAAACCCGTTGGAGATGGCCCATTTTTCCACATTGATGACAAGGTTGATCCTTAAACCGACAGATTTTGGAGTCGTGGTCTGTATTACCGCACCGGTAACAAGCTGGCGTGGGTTTGGGTCTGTATCTCCAGTTGGCTGTAGCAACTGCGGTTCTGAAAACGTCCTCTTTCACCCCTTCTTTGTGAATCTGAGGGTGCAATTCCTCCGTATCCCTGACAGCCATCTCCATGACTGATGCTATCTCAACTGCGCTTGTAAGGGTGAGTCCCTTTTCTGTCAGAAGTTTCCTTTGAATCGTTTCACTATTCAGTCCCAGGACAAACTTGTCTCTCAAAGCTGTCGGTAGGTACTCCCCAAATGAACAGGTGGAGGCCAATTTGCGAAGGGCCACCACATAGGTTTTAATATCTTCGCCCGGCTGCTGCTGCCGTTGATAAAAACGAAATCTTTCTGCAATTTCCAGCGGTTTTGGCTGAAA
Source organism: Leptobrachium leishanense (assembly GCA_009667805.1). Classification (NCBI taxonomy): domain Eukaryota; kingdom Metazoa; phylum Chordata; class Amphibia; order Anura; family Megophryidae; genus Leptobrachium; species Leptobrachium leishanense. The sequence continues at coordinate 66,091,436 of CM019072.1, read as the reverse complement.
GTGATCCTCTAATAGTTTCAGGAGTTCCTGTAGAGCCTTGCTTGCTGGTTTCTCAGGAACAGAAGGTCTCTTAGAGTGTCATATGTGTTAGCCCCCACGGCTGTGAGAAACACTGCAACCTGTCTCTCAGGGGGTATGGTGTTAGCACTGAAGTACTGCTCTAATCTCTCAGCCCAGGAGCTCCAGGAAGTTTTCTCTCCATCAAACTCAGTTAATGTGCCTATCAGTGCCATGATCTTGCTGCTGGATGGCTGTGTGTGCTTTATCTGGCTTTCAATCCCTGTTTGTTTTTTCTTTTCTTCAGGCTGAGCAGACCTTTCCAAATCTCATTCTCGTCGCCACTGTTATGATCTCTGCTTGTTCAGATATGAGGCTGGGCTGTCAGGTTCACCATTGCTTTATTGCAGGACACTTACTGTTATATACAGGCTTGGATAACCACAGGAACACAGGATCATGCATCTGCCTTCATTACTGCATCACACTAACTGACCCTGAAGATGGCTGCCGTGCTCTGACCTGTGTCATCCTGGCGGAGCCACTAGTTAAAGTGATAGCACAGGTTTAGTATAGTCAGCTATAACATCCAGTATTAACCCCGATGATCTGGTGCTAGCGTGGCCACGGCCTGGCGGATCTGCTCTTCGGCCAAGTGTCTGGCGGGAATATCCATGACTATACAACATTCTAACTGACTACTGTGCTCCTCACACCATTCGGCAACAGTGTCTGGATCCATATTTAACCCTTTAGATGCGGTTTTTCCAGAGACTGAATCCGGAAACGAGCCCCCACGTGTAGCGCTCACTCCCGGAGGAAGCCGCTGAAAATGAACCACGGGTCAGTCTCCCCGCACTAGGGAATAAATATACTCCAACACAGTTGTGGGTTTTTATCATTTAAATAGTTTACTAAAATATTTGGCAGATGTTGAGATACGGTATTCACAGATATTATTACAGTACTTTCGTATTGCGATAAAACGCGTAGCGGAAAAGAAACGAAACACGAGGCTTCGTATTTCGGAAAATAAAATATTCGTAACCGAACATAAAAGAAAATGCAGTTGCACGAATATTCGGAAAAGGGACACGTAGCGGAACCCCAGAATATACAATCACTGACCCAGGACGTCTCTCCGCTCGATCTTGACTGGGGATACTAGCGGCCGGATCCGTTGTCTGACTTCCCGTAGCTTGTCCACGACTTTGGCCCAGCTCACCGCCTGCTCCCAGTACCCGATCAACTTGCGGTGACTCCTTACTCGAGGTCTTCGGTTGGTTCAATCTGCAGCAACTCTAGAACCTTGGAGGGCTCCTTCTCCTTAGGCGGAATCACCCGGTAAAAGACTTGACAGGCTCTCTTACTCTCAGGCCCAGGCCTTCTTACGATCTATCGCACTGCGTCGGCTCTCTCTCGTTCCCTGGCGCGCTCTGGCACGTTCTCCACGAGGCGGAGGATGTAAGGGTCCAGTCCCCACCCACTTCCTGTCCCCTTGCAAAGCATGCCGGGAATTGTAGTCCCAATGTCCAGTGTCTCTGATCGCGATAGTCTCCATCTTGTGGCCAAAAATAGGTACTGCCACAGCAAGATTTTAACACAGCGCTACACACAATCTATCTTTTGGCCCCCACATGGAAAAACTACCCTCTAAACTTTACCCCAAACTTGGTGCTCTGTACAGAAACAAATCCGGCCTGAGCCCCTCGGTAAGAAAGCAGATGATTATGCCTGTCATTTAATAGGGAGATGTAATGTATGCAGCTGCCCCACAAACACACCCTCATAAACTTACTACGTTGTATAACTCATACTGCCACTTTGTGCTACAATGTAACTACATAAATCACCATTGTGACATGTTAAAAAAAACAAAACTGGCCGTCACTGGAATCAAGATACACTCCTATCCAAATATGGTGTTTAACCTCCCTGGTGGTATTCCCGAGTGTGGCTCAGGGTTAAATTTCAATGCTGAAAACGGTAACCCCGAGCCACACTCGGGCTGATACATACTTGTCCCTGCGTTCCCTCGATGTCCTCCCGCAATTGCATTCACCTCAGTCTGATTGCGGCTTCCTGGTTCCCTTCTCGCGAGAAGGGAACCAGGAAGCAGGACACCGTGATCGGACGGAGGTGACTGCGGGAGGACATTGAGTGTATGTAGGGACAGGTAAGTAACAGTCCGAGTGTGGCTCGGGGTTACCGTTTTCAGCATTGAAATTTAACCCCGAGCCACACTCGGGAATACCACCAGGGGGCTGAATAAATGTACCGATTTTGACATATGAAATATGCCTCGATACAGTATGCGCCTGTAAACATGTAACATAGAGACTATATTTCCTACATATTTATTTTGCGTGTTAATCTGTATATTTGTGTTATTTTTAATATCTTGCATTTATTACTTTGTATTTCTGTAACGACTGTAACAATTCAATGTTCTTGAACCCAGGACATACTTGAAAACAAGAGAAATCTCAATGTATCCTTCCTGGTAAAATACTTTATAGATAAATAAATATTCAACAATTTATCACATAATTATAAAATTGTTTCGTTGTTTTTGCATTTTAAAGTGAACGTGTCAATGACAGGTGCATTTTCCATGTGGAGTTATCAACAAGGTCAATGCAAATGCTCAATTCTTGATGAAATATTGCAAACGTTCATGGTTCCAGCTCTGGGTGCCACTATCTTCCTCACCGTGATTTTTTGATAGGGTGTTACGCAAACCTTTTCTATATACGGTGTTACTGGGATATATTTTTTAATTCTCTATCAAATGAGCCCAATTAACATTGGACATGAACAGTTTTCTCATTAATAGCTGAGGTATACAGGGTTATCCAAAGAGATCCGAATTGCTTGAGAAAGGTAACCGAACGCTGAAAATCAGCGTTCGGTTACCTTTCCTGGCCATTCGGCTATCCAGAGAGCAGGCAATTTGCCAAATCCTAGCGAATTGCCTGCACATACGGTGCCTGTTCGGTGCCTGTTCGAGGGCAGTGAAAACCCCATGGAAAGCACTGCTTCGTCTATTCAGAGAACACAAACCAGCAGTGAAAGGTTCCCCTAATGCCCTGCCATTCAGTGATTTAATTCGGCAAGTTAATTCAGGAGAATCCCATAGGCTTCAATGTTAAAAATATTCCCGTTTTAATTCAATATCTAATAAACAGTTCATTATAAAATTCTGCAGCAAAGAGTCTCTTTATTTATAGATTTTTTTAGGATACTTTAAGTATTTTTCTGATTTTTTTTTTTTTTTTTTAAAAGTCCGATTTTTAAGTTTACTTATTTTTTCTGTAACAGCCCTTTTTATTATCATTCCCTGGACCTCCTGTGTAAATTTCAGACATTTTCACTCAGTAGTTTCTTTGCAAACAGCGTTTCTTTTTCACACATTCATGCAAACTATTTTGCTAATTTATTCACTGCCTCGTCTGCGGTCTCAGCTGCTTCGGCTGTGTGTGATCGGCTCCTGTTCGGCCTTTTTCCGTGGTTTTCGGCAGGTTAATCCAGATGTTTTTGTGGCTTTTTGGCATGCATTCGGTGGGTTTTGCGGTTCGTTTTTGTCGGGTTTGCGGCAGCTTTTCCCTGCAATTCGGGGACCCTGTGGTGCTTGCTGAATACACCACAGGGTCACCGAAATGGGATCGGCAAAAGGAACCGAATTGAAGTGAACGAAAAGTCACCGAACGTGCGGTGACTTTTCGAATCTCTTTGAATAACCCTGATAGTAGACTTAAACCTGACAAAACCCGAAGACTAACAGAAAATGTACTGGAAGGATTGTTCCTTATGAAAATTAGTTTTAGGCTCTGTTTGAAATTCCAGCACCTGTGAGTGCGACTATCTCTTTATTTACATGCCAGATTGATACGCTATCTGGACACAGCGAGCATCTGCGTCCAATTACTGAGATATACGAAGGGCAATCTGACACAGCTCGAACTGAAAGACTCCACCTCATTTAAACAGGGTGAAAGGAGAGGGGGAAAACACATACTTCCTCTTGTTTTTGCCTACCAAGTTCAAATTTGTCATTTCTATAAAATACTCTATATTTCTAAGCTTATTTTACTTCAAGCTGCTAGTGAGCTTGAGTGAAGACATTTTGATGTTACTGTTTTACATTTATTGCTTATTTTATTCTCATTTTTAATTGGGTTATTTTATTTTACTCAAATTTCTGGTTGACTGAAAAAAGAAGAACACCATCAAAGGATTTCTGATCTAAAAAAAACAGTGACAAAATAAATAACCCATTTGTACATCTTTTGTATAAATATATAAATATATATATATATATTAAAGTTTATTATTCAGAGGCCATTTCCACATCACAGCAATTCAAAGAACTGCTTCACCGAGCTTCCAATTTTTTTGCATCCTGCGTCTACTTTTACACAGAACCCTTTAATCAATGCCATGCCATACTAGATGACTTTTTTTTAGCAGAGATCAGGGTCATGCAGCTGGTCAAAGCCACTCCTGGACAGTGCTGTTTTACTTTTATTGGACCCTCCTAAGCAGGACCATTTGCAGTTTGATTCTTAGCCTGTAGGGTAAATCAATACTTAGTTAAGTTGTGGTGGAGGGCAAAAAATTAGTTTAAAAGCCTCCACACAGCAAATAATAAAGTTTATTATCGCAGCAATTTACACATCACAGCAATTCAACAAACTGCATCACAGAGCTCATGTGCTACATTCCCCATATGCAGCACAGAACTCTGGGTAAGACATGCAAATGATGTCTCCAATTTCTCATTTGTATATATATATATATATATATATATATATATACAAAACACCAAAAAAGAGCACTCCATATCAATGACCACCTTCGTCCACCATTTTCTGCAACAACAACAAAAAATACACATTTCAAAAATTCAAAAAACCTGAGGTAAAATGATGGGGATTCAGTTAACAAAGTATGATCATAGTTTGCGTAAGCCTGTCAGTCGCCAATGTACCCCATCGTTGACAGGTCCTATCTAACTTGACTGTATCTGCATTTACAGAATTTACTCACTCTGGAGCTCCCCAGCAGGCACTAGCCTTTATAGGCTGTCACGGTGGGACACACTCGTGAACAGGGAGGGGTGCATACCCATCATTTAACCTCAGTTAGGTCTTCTGAATTTTTGAAATGTGTGTTTTTTTGTTGCTGCAGAAAATGGTGGATGAAGGTGGTCATTGATATGGAGTGCTCTTTTTTGTTTTTTTTGTATTTAAAGTCTTAGATGCACCCGCTTGTGTTGCAAGTTTAGGTTGAGTGCAAACCCCCCCCTGTGGTTTGTTTTATACATATAGAGAACTGACAACTCTCCTGGGTATGCACCCCTCCCTGTTCACGGGTGTGTCCCACCGTGACAGCCTATAAAGGCCAGTGCCTGCTGGGAAGTAGGGATGAGCCGAACACCCCCCGAGTTCGGTTCGGACCCGAACCCGAACTTTCCAAATGTTCGGATCCGAACCCGAACCCGAACTCGAACTCAATACAAGTCAATGGGGCTGAAAATTCGGTTTTTAGAATGCCCTCCAAGAGGACATATATGCTAGATATTTCCCATAAAAGGTGTATGGGGGTCCGGGTAGTGCCCTGGGGGACAGGAAACAAGGACAAAAAGATAAAAAAAAACGTTTTTAAAGGGACAGTGAGTTTTCCATGAAATAAGTGTTAAAAATAAAAACGAAAAATTCCTTCAAATATCGTGCCTAGGAGGTCCCCATAACCTGCCCGTGAAGTGGCGGATTTCTAAGATGTATAGAAATATGTAAAAACCAAAAAATGACATTTCAAATGACGATAAATGCTTTTCCTTTAATCTATCCATAAACAACTGCTTGGGGCGGCAGTCTGTATGAAAAGAGGAGACATTTTCGGACACACAGAAAAAGTCTACTGATTTTTTGGCGGTGAAAAGCAGGAGAATGACTGGAGAATGGAAAATTCTAGACCAAATAGCCGATTTGGAAAGTGAGATAAATGGGAGAATTTTTCTGGTTTGGCTATTTTGACCTAGAATTTTCTCTTCAGTCATTCTCCTGAGTTTCACCTTTCTCTGAATAACCCTGTCAGGGTTATTCAGAGAGCGATGAAGAGCAGGAGAATGACTGAAGAATGGAAAATTCTAGGTCAAAATAGCCAAACCAGAAAAATTCTCCCATTTAGGCTAGGGTCAGACTAGCGAATTTTTAACGTGCGTTTAGGCGCACTTAATCACGGCCGCACTAGCAGCAAATGACGGGCAATGACGGCCAATATGCGAAGTACAGTCGCACGAAAGTCCGGCTGCGCAACGCAAGTGGAAAATGAACGCATTTTTTTGAGAACGCAGAAATGCTAGTACGGACGTACAGAGTGCGCTGCATCCACTAGCGGCGTGTGTGCGTGCGTGATTTGGAGACGTCAGACCCTGCTCATGTCCGGCCAACATAACGTCCAGATACCCAAAGTTTCCTGGTTTGGATCCGTAAAAAATCACGCACAAAAATGCGCATCATATGACCGTTTTCCCGCATTCCGTGAAAAAATACGGCAATGCGTTCGGACGCACTTTTTGACGGTCGCTGCGAAAAATGTGTTAGTCTGACCCTAACCTTATCTCACTATCCAAATCGGCTATTTGGTCCAGATTGTTCTCTTTTCCTGCCATTCTCCTGGTTTTCACCTTTCTCTGAACAACCCTGAGAGAGAGGTGAAAGCCAGGAGAACTGGCAGGAGAAGAGAACAATCTAGACCAAATAGCCGATTTGGTAAGTGAGATAAATGGGAGAATTTTTCTGGTTTGGCTATTTTGACCTAGAATTTTCACTTCTCCAGTTATTCTCCTGCTTTTCACCACTCTCTGAATAACCCTGTGAATGTTTAATCTCGAGGTGAGAAATAACATTGCTTTAGATGTTAAAAGTTATTTTTTCTACATGATCGTGTTTGGTCTCATTAGAAAGGCAGCATATTAGAGGAGAGAAATTAACACTTCTCAAAAGCAGACACCACACCCCTCAGTATAGTCTACATACATACAAAGTATCAAATTCATTAGAACAGACTAAAAACACCTGGTGTTTATGCCCGTTTGTGAACAGAGGTCATTTAGAATTGAGAATCTTAGCACGTACACATTAGTTTTTAATTCAATATCTAATAAACCGTTGCTTATAATATTCTGCAGTAAAGAGTCTCTTTATTTCTAGATTTTTTAGTATTTTTTTAAGCATTTTCTATACTTTTTTCAAAATTTCTTTTTTTTTTCGAACTCGAACCGAACACACCCAAAAAGTTCGAAGTTCGTGAACTTTCGAACAACCAAAGTTCGGGCCGAACTCCGAACCGTCCGAACCGAACAGCTCATCCCTACTGGGAAGCTCCAGGGTGAGTCAATTCTGTAAATGCAGATACAGTCAAGTTAGATAGGACCTGTCAACGATGGGGTACATTGGCGACTGTGACAGGCTTACGCAAACTATGATCATACTTTGTTAACTGAATCCCCATCATTTTACCTCAGTCAGGTTTTTTGAATTTTTGAAATGTGTGGTTTTTTTTGTTGTTCCAGAAAATGGTGGATGAAGGTGGTCATTGATATGGAGTGCTCTTTTTTGGTGTTTTGTATTTAAAGTTTTAGATACACCCGCTTGTGTTGCAAGTTTAGGTTGAGTGCAACCCCCCCTCCCCCCGTGGTTTGTTATATATATATAAATTCGCAATCCAGGATGCACTCCAGGACTCGTGTATAGAAAAATAAAGAAATCTTTATTGAAGCTTTTACATATTCAGCCGAGATTTTGGCTCCATCTAAACCTTTACCAAGGTCCTTGATAAAGGCTCAGATGGAGCCGAAATGTCGGATGAATATGTAAACGCTTCAATAAAGATTTTTTATTTTTCTATACATGAGTCCTGGAGTGCATCCTGCATTGCGAATATATATATATATATATATATATATATATATACATCATAGGATTGTTTTGCACCTGGCAAGTTTTTTTTGAGGTCTTGGTGAGTGCTGTACCAGGTCGTTTGGTATACATACAGTCAGGTCCAGAAATATTGGGACATCGACACAATTCTAACATCTTTGGCTGAATACACCACCACAATGGAGTTGGAATGAAACAAACACAATGTGCTTTAACTGCAGACTGTCAGCTTTAATTTGAGGGTATGTACATCCAACTCAGGTGAACGGTGTAGGATTTACAGCAGTTTGCAGATGTGCCTCCCACTTGTTAAGGGACCAAAGGTAATGGGACAATTGGCTTCTCAGCTGTTCCATGGCCAGAGTGTGTGATATTCCGTCATTACCCCAATTACAATGTGCAGATAAAAGGCCCATCATTAGGCTGAAGAAACAAAACAAACCCATCAGAGAGATAGCAAGAACATTAGGTGTGGCCAAAACAACAGTTTGGAACATTCTCAAAAAGAAGGAACGCACCGGTGAGCTCAGCAACACCAAAAGACCCGGGAGACCACGGAAAACAACTGTGGTGGTTGACCGAAGAATTCTTTCCCTGGTGAAGAAAAAACCCTTCACAACAGTTGGCCAGGTCACGAACACTCTCCAGGAGGTAGGTGTATGTGTGTAAAGTCAACAATCAAGACAAGATTTCACCAGAGTGAATACAGAGGGTTCACCACAAGATGTAAACCATTGGTGAGCCTCAAAAAGAGGAAGGCCAGATTACAGTTTGCCAAACAACACCTAACAAAGCCTTCACAGTTCAGGAACACGATCCGATGGACAGATGAGACCAAGATCAACTTGTACCAGAGTGTTGGAAAGAGAAGAGTTTGGAGATGGAAAGGAACTGCTCATGATCCTAAGCATACCACCTCAACAGTGAAGCATGGTGGTGGTAGTGTCATGGCATGGGCATGCCTGGCTGCCAATGGAACTGGTTCTCTTGTATTTATTGATGATGTGACTGCTGACAAAAGCAGCAGGATGAATTCTGAAGTGTTTCGGGCAATATTATCTGCTCACATTAAGCCAAATGCTGCAGAACTTATTGGGCGGCGCTTCACAGTGCAGATGGACAATGACCCAAAGCATACTGCAAAAGCAACCAAAGAGTTTTTGAAGGGACAGAAGTGGAATGTTCTGCAATGGCCAAGTCAATCACCTGACCTGAATCCCATTGAGCATGCATTTCACTTTCTGAAGACAAAACTGAAGGGAAAATGCCCCAAGAACAAGCAGGAACTGAAGACAGTTGCAGTAGAGACCTGGCAGAGCATCACCAGGGATGAAACCCAGCGTCTGGTGATGTCTATGCATTCCAGACTTCAGGCTGTGATTGACTGCAAAGGATTTGCAACCAAGTATTAAGAAGGGAAAGTTTGATTTATGATTATTATTCTGTCCCATTACCTTTGGTCCCTTAACAAGTGGGAGGCACATCTGCAAACTGCTGTAAGTCCTACACCGTTCATCTGAGTTGGATGTACATACCCTCAAATTAAAGCTGACAGTCTGCAGTTAAAGCACATTGTGTTTGTTTCATTCCAACTCCATTGTGGTGGTGTATAGAGCAAAGGATGTTAGAATTGTGTCGATGTCCCAATATTTCTGGACCTGACTGTATATATGCATATTTGGCAAAAAAAGAAACACCCCCTCAATTTCAACTGCTCTTATTTCCAGAAATATTAACATATGTAGAGAATTGTAGCAGCAAAAATAGATTCACCAGCTGAGCCACAAACTGAATAAAAAGGTGGCATTGTGCGTTCCTGCTGTAACTTGAGAAATTGTTGTTGCCATCCTATATCTGTCACGCAGGTGTGATAGACGATGCACTGTTGCTATACAGGTGTACCTACACATGGTCTGCCACTGCGAGGATGATCAGCTGTCCTACCTGTTTCCGAGTAGCACATATTATGAACATTGCAGTTTATTGCCCTGGCCACTCTTGCAGCACCCCTATATCACATTCCTGCAGGTGAGCAGGCATCCTGGGCATCTTTCTTTGAGTCAGTAGAAAGGTCTCTTTGGTGTCCTAAGTTATTATAACAATGACCTTAATTGCCTGCCATCTGAACTTTTTGTGTGTTTATGAATTGATTATGTTTCATTAAAAATAATTGACCATTGAGCATGAAATCCATTGTTTAAACAATTTTCAATAAAGATCTGCAGAGATTATTCTGGTGTATAGCAGTGCGTAGAGAAACCCTTTTGTATTTGGACTAACGTTACATTTAAAAGACAAGCTTTTGAGAGGATAACGCTCTTCTTAAGGCTAGGGATGTGCGTTTCGGATTTCGGAATTTCGGAATTTTCATGAAATTTCCCGATTCGTGCATTCGGATTCGGCCAATTTTCTGAAAATTTTCAGATCCAAAAACGGCAGATCCGAAAAAATTTCTGAAACAAAACGAAAATTTGTTCGGAATTTTTGAATGGACTAGAAATGTGTAAAATCAAAAATCATTTTCGTTCCATTCGTAATTTCGGCTCCATTCCTGATTTCAGTTCCATTTCAGTAATTTGGGGCAACGTATTTTTTGGTTATATCGCTGATTCTGTAATTTTGTATCATTCCCATCTCAATGTATCCTTCTTGTAAAACCAGAGAAATCTCAATGTATCCTTCTTGTAAAACCAGAGAAATCTCAATGTATCCTTCCTGGAAAACCAGAGAAATCTCAATGTATCCTTCTTGTAAAACCAGAGAAGTCTCAATTTATCCTTCCTGGAAAAACAGAGAAATCTCAATGTATCCTTCCCGGGAAACCAGAGAAATCTCAATGTATCCTTCCCGGGAAACCAGAGAAATCTCAATGTATCCTTCTTGTAAAACATGAGAAATCTCAATGGCAGAATTATCGTATCGACAGAATTATCGTATCGACAGAAATATCAGATCCGAAAAAACATTAGTTTACGTCAAAACGAATAGACACTTTGAAACGAGGAGAACAGATGTTTTGAAAAACATGAAAATTTCCGAAATTACGAAAAAAAGTCGATATGAAAAACGAAACGAACCGAAACGGAAATCGGCCGAAACGAGCCGAAACGAAAATTTACAAAATCCAAAGAACCGAACCGAATCGAACCGAAAAAAAAATCGGTGCACAAGTCTACTTAAGGCCTGGAAGCTCTCTCTCATATATATATATATATATATAATATAATATATATATAATAATCAAACGTGGAAGAGAGCACACAATCTCATACATTTAAACATTGCAACAGTAGTTCATACATATAAAGATTTTTTTTTAACCCTTTAAAGATTGTTTTACAGATTTTTAACCCTAACCACGGTGAAAAAATAATGAAAATTTATTTTGCAAAATATGGCCATAAGTTATTTAAGCCTGTCACAGCGTCTTTGTATCCCATTTCAACAAGTCTTACTGGAAAACACCGACTGACCGCATTTATGGGATTAGCATCCCTGCTCACCCGAGGCTGGGCCCATGTATGCCCACCGGCAAGCAGAGACTTGAAGTTAGCCGCCGACGGGCCCCCTCTGATGATGTCAGAGGAAGCCCGCCGGCAGCCATCTTTAAGTCCCTGCTCGCCGGTGGGCTCAGCCTCCGGTGAGCAGGGACTTCAAGATGGCTGCTGGCGGGCCCCCTCTGATGAAGTCAGAGGAAGCCCGCCGGCGGCCATCTTGAAGTCCCTGCTCACCGGTGGGCTCAGCCTCCGACGAGCAGGGACTTCAATATGGCAGCCGGCGGGTCCCCTCTGATGTCAGAGGGGGGCTGCTGGCAGTCAGGACTGCTCTTCCTTGAGCTGGGGGTAATTATATCCATGCGTGAGTTGGAGGCAATTATATCCATGCGTGAGCTGGGGGCAATGATATCCATGCGTGAGCTGGGGCAATTATAACCATGCGTGAGCTGGGGGCAATTATATCCATGTGAGCAGGGGGAAATATATATCCATGTAAGCTGGGGGCAAATATATATCAAGCAGGGGGCAAATATATCCATGTGAGCAGGGGGCAAATATATCCATGTGAGCAGGGGCAAATATATCCATGTGAGCTGGGCGCAAATATATCCATGTGAGCTGGGGGCAATTATACGCATGTGAGCTGGGGGCAATTATACGCATGTGAGCTGGGGCAATTCTACCCATGTGAGCAGGGGCAATTCTACCCATGTGAGCAGGGGGCAATTCTACCCATGTGAGCTGGGGGCAATTATACCCATGTGAGCTGGGGGCAATTATACCATGTGAGCTGGGGACAATTATACCCATGTGAGCAGGGGGCAATTATACCCATGTGAGATGGGGCAATTATACCCATATGCGCTGGTGGCAATTATACCCATGTGCGCTGGGGCAATTATACGCATGTGAGCCCGGGGTTCAAATATACCCATGTGAGCTGGGGGAAAATATACCCATGTGAGCTGGGGGCAATATATACCCATGTGAGCAAGTGGCAATATATACCCATGTGAGCTGGGGGCAATATATATCCATATGAGCTGAGGGCACTATATACCCATATGAGCATATGCAAGCACAGACAACCCGCTATTAGGAAAAAAAAATAGTCTTTCCTTGACGTTGCTGTGCTTTCATTTTGGCGAACATTCATGCACACATTCACTTAACAATAGACTGCCCTCTGGGCAGGCTTTCCACCAAGTATTATAATAAAACCAGCAGCACGTTTATCCTTATTTCTGCATCCAAGAGTCATTTGCACAAACGCCTCAGCAGCACAAAAGCCAAACATTACGGGAAGGGGTTAACCTCTGTCATTTCATCTTCTCCAGCGACGCCCCTTAACTAGGGGTGTTTTTTCAGCTCCTACTTCCTGAATATTGCCTGAATCCTCCCTGCCTGCTATTCCACCCATCAAAGCTTCACATGAACTACATTTCTTGCTCTATCTTGTCCTGATCCCCCATGCACCGCAATGCTTCTCATACTCAGCTATTACCCTCACCTAGGGCCAAATTACCATATTAGCGTTAAAACGCGGGCTCAAGGGAGGAAAAACTGCGCCCACAGTTTTCCCCCTTGTGCCTGCATTTTAACGCTGGATTACAACGCAGGCGCAAAAAATGCTGCCTGCATTATTACCACGTGGCAAAATACTGGATGCTTGCGGCAGCGCTGAGTGCAGCCACGAGCATCCACTCGATGGAGTCCATAGGACTTCATCGAGTTCCCCCCTGCCGGTCACATGACCAGCCAGATCTCGCCTCACGAGATCCGGCTGGTCGGCGTAGTGATACTCGGGAGAGACTGGGTGGACTTTTTCCCCCAGTCTTTCCCTGCTGCTGTCGGCTGGAGGAGGCAGTTGGAGCAGCAGTCCTCGCCGTGAAGCAGAGGGTGAGTATGCAATTCCTTTTTTGCGTTAACACCAAGTGCTGGCTGTGGTTAACTTTTTGCTAACCACAGCCGGACTTTAATCAGCACTGAGACTTTGTAATCCTGACGCTGATTAACACTTTGTACTCCCCAACTATAGGGAGTGCAAAGTACAGTAACCTCGCGCTGAAAAGCGCAAGGTACCAAACGCAAACAGGTTACTTAACCCGTTTGCGTTTGGTTTGTAATATGCGGTAAACACCGCAGCAAACGTTAACGCTCAAGCAAGTGAGCGTTAATGTTTGCGTGAAGATTGTAACTTATCTCCTAGTGTGTCACCCATCTCCTTCTTAGATTGTAAGCTCTTGGGCAGGGTCCTCTCTCCTACTGTTGTCTTTAACTGTGTGTTTAACTTGTATGGATATTTGTTATTCTGCCTCTCCCATTGTACAGCACTAAGGAACTTGCTAAAGCTTTCTAAATACCTGTGACACAGTGGCGTAGCGTGGGGGGGCTGGGGGGGCCGTGGCCCCGGGCGCAGTTTTCTTAGGGGCGCATAATTTCAAAAGAAATTTGCGCCCCTAAAAGTTGAGGCCCGGACTGACCCGCCGGGCCCTCGGGCGCCGCCCAAGGGCCCGCGGGTTGAGGGGGCCCAGATGCCGGGCAGCGGGAGTGCCTGCCCAGTCCTGAACAGTGAGTCGTTGAAGGGGAGGCGGCTGCGTGCAGGCGCAGGTCACGTGGTCCGGCTAATCAGGTGGTACTGAGTCTCTGTACCACCTAACTGGCCGGACCGCGTGACCTGCGCACGCACGCAGCCACCTCCCCTTCAACACGGACTCACACGCTGTTCAGGACCGGGCAGGCACTCCCGCTGCCCAGCATCTGGGCCCCCTCAACCCCTGCTGGATCCGGAGCTGGGGCAATATCCATGTATGAGCTGGCTGCCGCTGGGGCAATATCCAGGTGAGAGCTGGGGCAATTACCATGTGTGAGCTGGGCTGGGGCAAATCCATGTGTGAGCTGGGGCAAATCCATGTGTGAGCTGGGGCAAATCCATGTGTGAGCTGGGGCAATATCCATGTGAGAGCTGGCTGGGGCAATATCCATGTGTGAGCTGGGGCAATATCCATGTGTGAGCTGGGGCAATATCCATGTGAGAGCTGGGGCAGTATCCAGGTGAGAGCCGGGGCAATATCCATGTGAGAGCTGGCTGGGGCAATATTCATGTAAGAGCTGGGGCAATATCGATAATGTGTCCACAGGTTGGGGGGGGCGCACAATTCTTGGCTGGCCCCGGGCGCTGACAACCCACGCTACGCCACTGCTGTGACTGTATGAACTAACAGAAGCTGTGCACGTGATACCCTCAGGACCTCAGACTGGGAAAACTGAGGAACTGAATATTAGCATCTCAGCAACTGTGAAAGAAAAAACATTTAAACACAGACTCACTCACCCACTCACATACGCTCTCACACAGACTCACTCACTCACTGTCACACACACTTGCACTCTCTCACACACAGACTCACTCACCCACTGACACACTCACTTGCGCTCTCTCACACACAGGCTCACTCACCCACTGACACACTCACTTGCGCTCTCTAACACACAGACTCACACTCTCTCACACACAGACTGTCACCCACTGACACGCTCACTTGCGCTCTCTAACACACGACTTACGCTCTCTCACACGCAGACTCACTCATGCACTGATACGCTCACTTGTGCTCTTTCATGGTTTACATAATCATTGTCTCACTCAAAGTCCCTCATACAGTCACTCCCTATCACATTCTTTCTTATGCACGCTCTCTCTCTCACTGCACCTTTTCTTGTGCTCTCTGCTTTATCTTGCCGTCTTTCTCTCTTTACCGTTTCTTGCTGTGTCTCTGTGCTTTTTTTTGCTGTCCCTCTCTCTGCTGTCTCTTTTTTTCCCTCTGTGCAGGGGCGTACCTAGAACATTTGGCACCCGGGGCGGATCCTATATTTGGCAACCCCCAACTTTAAAATGTAAAAAAAAAAACACACACACTTTTTTAACATATTCAAAAATATTTTTAGTTATAGCATTCTGCCAGGACATGATGTATACATATAATAATGATATATTATGAATCTGCCGATGGTGGATCATGTGTTCTCTGTTCTGTGCAATAAGAGGCGAATGTAGATTTTTTTGAATAATTGTTATTTTTAAGTGATTTTGCAAACTCACAACATATCAATCCTCATGCTATGAACAAAAGTACACATGTGGCTTGTTTTGTTGATGGGAGTTGTGTGTGTGGGTGGCTGATTTTGTGTGATGGGAGTTGTGTGTGTGTGGGTGGCTGGTGTTGTGTGTGGCTGGTTTTGTGTGATGGGAGTTGTGTGTATGTGCTGGGTGGCTGGTTTTGTGGATTTGAGTTGTGTGTGTGCGCTGGGTGGCTGGTTTGGTGTGATGGAGTTGTATGGGTGGCTGTTTTTTGTGTGATGGAGTTGTGTGTGTGTGGCTGGTTTTGTGTGGTGGGAGTTGTGTGTATGTGCTGGGTGGCTGGTTTTGTGGATTGGAGTTGTGTGTGTGTGCTGGGTGGCTGGTTTTGTGGATCGGAGTTGCTGAGCAGAGAATGGGTGTGTGTTTTGAAGGTATAAGATGCTGCTATGGTATTTTTTCTTTACTTTTCCATTTTTTTAAGACTCCCTCTTCCCTGTCCCTGTTTACCCTGTGCTGCCTATTCACTGGTGATGCAGTGAATGCAGCCTGGCCCCCTCTATGCAGGACCTCACCAAGAGCCAGGCAGCTCAATGACAAATTTCGGATCACTGCAGTGCTGGTTAAGGAAAGGTCCACTTTAAACAGCAGTAAGCAGAGAGGGCTTCATATTCTGCTGATACACCCCCCCTTTACCTGCCGTTTACTGTCATCTCTCTCTGCACGCAAATCACATCCCCCTCCCCTCTCCTAGAGCTGCTGCGGGGCAGGGGAGGAGCTATGGAGGGAGGAGAGAGGGATTTTTATTCTATTCGATTTTATTCCTTATGCAAACGCCCTGCTACGCTGCTTGTTGTTTGAGAACACAGCTCAAAGCTGACACACAGTGACAGTGGCACCATCTAGTACCCCCTAATGACACCCCAATAATCAGTGCTACCTGGGGCAACCCACTCCCTGCCACTCCCCTAAGTACACCACTGCTCTGTGATATGCTCACACACAAGATTGGCGAACTGCCAGCAAGTACGGTGCTGTTCGAAGGCAGTGCAAATCCCCATAGAGAAGTAATGGTTAATCTATTCAGAGAACACCAAACAGCAGAGAAATGGCAGTGAAATGCCCTGATGTTCGGTGGTTTCAATCAGCAGGTTTATTCAGGCGAACCCCATAGGTTTCAATGTTAAAAATATTCCCATTTTTATGCTATATCTAATAAACCATTTATTATTTTAATCTGCAGTAAAAAGTCTTTATTTATTGATTTTTTTTAATACCTTTTAGTCATTTTTCAGATTTTTTTCAGCAAAATTATTCCCCCTTTTTTTTAATAGCGGTTTTTCTTTTTTCTGTAACAGAACTTTTTATTATTAATCATAGGATCTTATATGTAAATTCCAGACATTTTAGTTCAGTTGTTTTTTTGAAAACAGGAGGCCACTGGTTTGCGGTGGCAGCATTCAGCGGCCGACTCCATGCACTTTGGGGACCCTGCAGTGAATGGTGAATTCACTACAGGGTGGGGAAATTTTATTCCCTGAAGTGCAGGGAACAACAGAACACCAAAACCTTGGCGTCATTTTGTGCTCTGTGAGTAACCCCTTTAGTGGTGAGGTTTTTTGCTGCCCCCTGGAGAGTCCCAGCCTAGACCTTGCCTACCCAGGACATACTTGAAAATTAGTGAAATCTCAATGTATCCTTCCTGGTAAAATACTTTGCAAAAGTAAAAAAAAATATTTTTTTTTATAGTGTCACCCTAAGGGGTGGTGCCACCCGGTGCGGGCCGCCCCACGCGGTATGCCCCTGCCTCTGTGTATGGATTCCTTTCCTTCCCTGTCTCTGGAGTAGCTGCCCTGGAGGTTAAAGTTCAGTCCCGCCCTCCCCTCAGCTCATAGTGCAGGAGGGAGGAGGAGCAACTCAGTCATGCTCAGTGCGTTTTTTTTTTTATCTATACCTAGGTATTGGCACTGATTGGTTGGTTTAAAGTGCCTCCTGAAGTGGACGTGGAAAACGTCAAGAAATAAAAGCAGATAAATATGAAAAAATATCATATTTTCTTGCTTTTAATGCCTGCTGAATGACACTACTGACTCATTCAAAAGGCATTGCAGGTTTTTAAAAGCACACTAGCAAAGCATGCATGTCCTTTTAAATAATCAGCAGCCTCTGCCCAATTATTTTTTCTTTTTACTCACCTTTTGTCCTTCCCTTTTGGCTCAGAGACTCCCGAACCCAGAGGTCCCTGAGTCTTTTCTGCGCAATTTTACCTCCCTGCAGTATTACCGTAGCGTAGGGAAGGCAAATTGCAAACCGCAATGGTACTTGCGAAATTTACGTGCGCGAGTCCGGTAGCGCTTGCGCAGAACGATGGATTGGTGCTGCGCATAAGCGGGAGGGGGAGAGGAATCTCTCGACTTCACCCCTCAATTTAAATAGTTCGGGGCACCGTGGAGGGGGGGGAGGATACTTCACACACCTGGGCCACTTTAAAAAGCTAAAGTGGTGAGGTGTGTAGAATATCCCTTTATGTGATTTACAGAGAGTTCTCACTGGGCAGAAAACAGGAATGGGACCTTTAAACTCAATGGTCGATGCTCTGCACCCTCTGTTAGGCTTGTGCACCGATTTTTTTTTCGGTTCGATTCGGTTCGATTTTTCGGATTTTTAAACTTTTCGATTCGGCTCGTTTCGACCGATTTCGGTTTCGATTTGATTCGGTTCGGCCCGGTTTTCGGGTACATTTTTTTTTCGGAATTTCGACCATTTTTCGTATTTTCGTGTCACTGTGCTCGTTTTTTGTATCGACTTTTCGTGATTTCGGAAATTTTCGTTTTTCGGAATTGCACATTTTTCGGAATATCGACCATTTTTTGTATTTTTCGTGTCATTTTGCTCGTTTTTTGTATCGACTTTTCGTTTTTTCGGAAAAGTTTCGTTTTTCAGAAAATTTTCGTTTTTCGGAAAATTTTCGTTTTTCGGAACATCTGTTCTCCTCGTTTGACACATTTCAAGTCCATTCGAAAAATCCGAAAATATTTCGTTTCGACTCGGAAAACATTTCGGATCTGACATTTTCGGATCTAAAAATTTTCGGAAATTCGGCCGCATCCGAAAACACGAATCGGGAAATTTCGTGAAAATTCCGAAATTCCGAAACCCGAAACGCACATCCCTACCCTCTGTGTCCAAGAATTGTTTTTAAAATGCATGTATGGGGGTGCAGAGATTATCTACTGCAACTGAGCTACGTGGTTATGAGCAGACACCACCGTGTTTTGAAACGGTGATGATAGGTTTACTGTCACGTTCACAGGGAAATGAATACTGAACAGAATTTTGTACAAAATAGTAAAGGTTAATTTAAAAAAAAAAAATGCCCGATGAATGTAAGGAGATTTTCAAGTTTGCAGCTTTGCTTTACGTTTTACGGGTTGGTGGTCTATTCATAAAAGGGTGTCCCCACTGAATTACCCCTGCTTTTGACCATTTAGGTTCCTGTCTAGTTTTTTTGGAGGAAAGGGTTTCATCTGGTTCATTATAAACTAACATGAAAGGTAAGAGGTTGTGATTATTTACATTTTACAATGGAGTGAAGCTCCCACCAGAATTTTGTGCACAATTAACTTGCTAAACGCTGTATACATGGGCGTCCGCAGAAATTTTTACAGGGGGGGGGGTAAAATTTTAATGGCATCCGTATTCTGCCCTTTTGACAATGTCATGAAGGGGACAGTCATAAAATATAGCGTAGTAATACACAGCAGGTGCAAGTGCTATGTTAGCAACTTGGCACTGAACGCTATGATGTGGCTCAGCGCTCAGCTCTGCTAACATAGCACTTGCAGCCAAGTCGAGAGGTGCTGCAGGGTTAGCTGGGTGTGACGTGGGAAAGATGGCCGCCTCCATGCACCAAATATAATCCAATAAGGAAAAGTTCAGTTTGAGGTTTTGTTGGATTAAAACACTAAATCTTTATTGGAAAATGGTAAACATTAACACTAAAGTGGTAATTAAATGGACAAAAGTGGATATTGCAGAAACAGCACCTTTCATTAAGCTATCCTCTGCCCTTTCACTTCCATATTCACAGCCAAAGCGTTCAGTGAGACTGCTGCAGCAAACTGAACTGCTGCAATGAAACAATTCAGCAGCTGCTGAGGAACTGAACGCGCCTCTGATTACTTTCTGCACACTCAGTCACCACCACCAATTAATCCATCCAGATTCATTCAATAAATATATAAATAAATGCCGCCCGCGGCCCACATACCGTGTGAATGTCTGTGAGTGATGAGGGCTGCTTGCCTCTGCTTGGAATGGTGCAGCAGTGCAGGAGGGAAGCCGGGGCCGGGATGGATGCCGGAGTCGCCCGGAGGCCGCAGCGCAGCTGCCTCAGCCAGTGGTGACCCTGGGTCTGGATGTTGGAGTGGAGGCCGCAGGGCAGGGGCAGGGGCTAGAACTTGGAAGCCTGCCTGGAAGATGCTGCCTCGGCTCAGAGTCTCCTCACCTGCCTGGCCACCTGCAGGCTCTCAGAGTCAGCCCAGGCAGGCAGGCAGCAGGCTGGATGGTGTGTCACTGCGCGTGGTGAGTGAGGGGGTCCGGGGGATGAGCGCTCACTCAGCGAGGGGAAGAGGAGCAAGACAGCGGTGGGATTTCCAGCACGCGCCGCTGTCTCCCTGACTGCGGGTCCGCGGCGCGCCCACACACATGAGGTCTCAGGCGTACGGAGGGAGCGTTGCACTTGCGCGCATTCGTCGCGGCCACCGACGCTGCCTGCTTTAAAAATAAATAGTGCAGCAGGCTGAGGCAGGCCGCGTGTGGCGTGCAGCGCCGTGAAAATTTAAGAAATTTAAGGATTTGCTCCGCGGCTCCAGGGGGGGCACGTGCCCCCCCTTGCCCCAACCTGTGGACGCCCATGACTGTATACGGAGGTTCCTTTAATTAACCTTTACCAAAATACAAATAGAATGAAAAAAACAATGCGTTTCGCCAGTTGGCTTCCTCAGCTGGTGATCTATGTATTGTCTCTATTGATGGCATCTTATATACAGCAATAGAGACAATACCTAGATCACCAGCTGAGAAAGTCAACTGGCGAAACGCATCCTGGTAGCTATGACATGTGATTACAATAAATGCTTTTAAATTTTGCTGTCTGTTTGAAGATTCCTATCCAAGAAGGCTTTGGGGATACCTTAATATTCCCTGGGCGTATTTAATAGAGCCAATTGGGGCTCAGGAGCACGGGAGTTTGAAATTTGTGGTTTTAAATTTTATTAATTTTGTGGTATAATATCACACTAGGGATATCCCTGGTATACTTGCTTATCTCCACTGTAGGAGAACTCTATTGGGATCCACAGGACCTTCTAAAGGGGTTGATGGGCACCTGAAAAGGCTATTAGAAGACCCATAAGGCAATACACCCCAGAGCCAGGTTGGGCTCACTGGAATGTGAGTTAAATACCTATATATATTTTGTGGGTTTTGGTGAAGATTACATACTGCGCTATTGGTCTCCCCTCTATTTTTGCAGTGTTGTATATATACTCCTCAAAGAAAGAGAGTGGATTCTGGAAAAGGAAAAAGAAAGAGAAGAAAAAAAGAAATCTATGGGCATTAACTGTGCATGATTGTACTAACCGTTGAGTATTTTCATTGGCGCTACGTTGTTTTTTTCATTCTATATGTGATTATTTTCAGTTTGTAAAATCATCAATAAAACGTGTGCAGACCCTAGAATATGGGCTGCAAAAACTGTTTCCAGAACACACTGTCCATTCTTTGCAAAAACTTTATTGAATGAGGTCCTTGTGGTCTAAAAATGGAATATTAAAAATATCACAAGACATTGGGCTCACTAACCCCAATAAAGTAAAAAGGTATAATAATCAGTGAATTAAATATTTGAATTTTTAAAAAAAAAAACATCAAGAATTACAACATCAGGAATACACCCCTTATTATTTACTTGTGTTTAGTATAGAAAAAAAATATCTATGTTTTTCATTATTATTCATGTGATTTCCAGGTATTAGTTTTATAATAATTGACACAGGACATACTGGAAAACGTGAGAATTCGCAATGTATCCTTCCCGGTAAAACACTTTAGAAATAAATAAATAAATAATTAGCATATTAGTAAGATAGCTACATGATTTTAATATTCGCCAATTCAAGTTGGAATATTTATGGCATATTGCGGATTTCAGAAAACTCATTATTTCAATCACATAGCGTGATTTATTTTTTTCTACTTTACACATTTACTCCCCTCTTTTTGACTTATTTAATTGTATTTTTTTCTAGGTTGACGGTATCTCTGGGCAGTGGTAAATCAAGCAATACATTTTTTGTGAACAACGTAATAAATGTTCAAGTTCAATTTAACAACTTTCAGCTTTATCGAAATGATAATAAAAATTATAGTTTTATTCAGTTCTTCCATTATTTTCTTATTTTATAGAGATCTTGCTAATTCTAGAACCGTGGATTAGTTCCGTTGATTGAACTCGTCCAGATTTACTTGGGTGGTAAATACTCCCCAGCTCTTCGGTGGATGAAACTGGGATTTGCTCACCAACCTCTGTTCTCATCTCAACTGGTGGATGGTGGCACATCCAAGACAAGAACTCATGGATGATGTTGGGGGTAACAGAGTGCTGTGCCCTCTGTGGCAGCAGCTGGCAGGTGTCATGTTATGCTGTTTAATGGAGCGATAAATAAACCTGTCTCCAGTGTTCTTTCCCAGATTTACTATGTCAGCCTGTTATTTAGGTTGGGCTATTGACTTAATGGTTATGGGCCAAAGCAGTCAAGCAAAACTAACACACTAGGGAGAGAAGACCACTTAAAAACCAAGAGAAAATGATGTGAATGCAAAGCTGTAGCTTTCATAATCTAAAACATAAAATAACGAACAACCTGAAAAATAATGCACCCTGACCCTATAATATCCAGAAATGTTATAGAGACAACTTTAAATAGGTTTTGGTAGAATATACATTGTTTTCAGGTTTCTCTTAATCTTCTGGATTCGTTTTTATGTTTTACCCAGTTGAATGTGAAGTGGAAAGGTCAACGTAAAAGAGACATGATTAAGGTTCAGGCTCAGAATGTGACATACTGTTTGCAGGATTTTTATTGATGACTCTGAGAAGGGTCAAGAATGATTTGGGATTTTTTTTTCAACCACTGGTCACCAGTCAGTGCTCCTCTGGAATGTTCTGCTTGGAGTTCAGGGAGATACTGAATCAGGTCTCAGATTGATGATGCTAACCAGCAGACCTTAGAGTTTCCTTGTTCTATCACCAGGCGTCTGTAACAGCTCACTTCCCCAGTAGGTCTGAAACCAGGACAAGCACATCAGACAAATCCACGGTTATTAATTGATGAGGTCATCTGAAGAAGGTGATTGCAGATGGGGCGAGATTTCATCCATTATTTTAGAAGAGCATAACTCAGACCTTTAAATTTCAGTCCCAGGCCAGTTTTATAGACTGTGTGTGCGTGTTTTAACAAATTTGGATAAATCATAATGACACATAGGCTTAAAGCAAGGGATTCTCTAAAACCAAAAAATTCTGAATCGGTGATACATTTCTGAAATGGTCAAGAGTGCGATTTCAGACCAGAACTTTGAAAATGCAATGGTATATAATAAACATTAAATAACTTGAAATAAAAAGGTGCTTATTGAATGAAATAGCCAAAATCTCAATGTATCCTTCCTGTTAAAATACTTAATGAAATACAATATTTTATTTATAAATATGTATAGTATGATAAAAACAACAAAAACTACAAGCAAAACAAATTTTAATGTGTTTTTTTAAAAATATATATACTGGATATACCTCTAGTAACAGATAATAGAAGAAAACATTTTCAACAAAGGTAAAGTTTGGTTAAAAAAAAAAAGGAAAACAATGAAATTTGAAAGTGTTTTTTTAACAATTCTGTTTATCTCAGTTCCTCTAATAATATATTGTACATATATTTTTTAATGTAATTTATTGGATTGCAATAGAAGAATATGCTGTATATTTATAATTCATTTAGCTGATTGAAAATGTTACTTATAATACTTGGTAAGAGAAACTTTAGCAGCAAAGCATTTTATTAAAAATATAAATCTAATAATAATAATTTGAATAGGTGGCTCTAGAAAGTAGTATTTCCCTTCCAGTGTTGTTTTTTTATTATGCCGAGGCCCTTGATTAAGTATTATTCTGCTGTTTCAGTTATTTAAAGCACTACAGTGTGTATCCAGTGACCTATTAAATAAAGATATAGCCCAATAAAGCACATCTCCAAATGAGTAGCTTTAGGTGTAAATGATGTAAGAAGCATAAATTAGAAACAGGCTTGCGTGAGGAAGAATACAGCCTGGTATCTTGTTTTGCAAGATAAGGCTCTCATGGGAATGTTAACTTTTAGTCATATTATTATTATTTTTATTTCCCAACATAAAGAATGCTGCAGAGCCCTCTGCTGAGTCATGCCAACAGAACACATAATAATAAAACTATACTCACATGCTATGCATTCATAAAATATTTAACACGAAACGTGAGTGAAAATATTGCCACACCGACAAAATAAGGCCCATTTTGAGTTCCATTAAAACTCAGCCACTGATAGTGATGTTAAAACTATAATACAACATTTTTTCAGGTCCTTCACTTACTTAATGTGGGTGCTAGTGGAATTGTATGACATTTAAGGCTAGGGTCAAACAAACGCATTATTTGCAGCGACCGTCAAAAAGTGCGTCCGAACGCATTGCTGTATTTTTTTACGGAATGCGCGAAAGCGGTCATACGATGCGCAATTTCGGGCGTGATTTCTTACGGATCGTCAATAAAACACTTTTTGCGTCTGGACATTATGTTGGCCGGACATGAGCAGCGTCTGACGTCTCCTAATCACGCACAAACGCCGCTAGTGGACGCAGCGCACTCTGTACGTCAGTACTAGCGGTTCTGTGCTCTCGAAAAAATTTGTTAATTTTCCACTTACGTTGCGCGGACGGATTTTTGTGCGGCCGTACTTCGTATATTGGCCGTCATTGCGCGTCATTTGCTGCTACTGCGGCCGTGATTAAGTGCGCCTAAACGCACGTTAAAAATGCGCTAGTCTGACCCCAGCCTTAAACGGAGCACTGATATCCATTGATGCTTCTTGATACATTCTTTCAGTACTCTGTTCCTGACCTGTGTTTACTTCTGTATGATTTCAAAAAAATTTAATAAAAAAAAGAAAGAAAATAAGATCTATGTGTAACAACATGACCCACCATTGTGTCATGTTAAAAGAGCTAAACTGGCCATCACTGGAATCTAGACGCACCCTTCACCTTTCCAACATGGTGTTTAAGAGGTTTTCTGGGAAGCTACCACCCTACCTGAATAGGCTGCTTCCCTCAGCAGCTCCCTCATCCTATAACCTCCGATCCAGGACCAGCACCTTACTTGCAATACCACAATACAAAAAGAAAGTGGCTCGGTCCTCATTTTCCTACAGAGCACCGCAGTTATGGAATAACCTCCCAGATGCCATCAAATCATCCCCCAGTCTAAAGTCACTTAATACAGAATGCACCTGTAAACCTGTAACATAGTGAATATACTGTATTTAGTTTCTGTGTTATTCTGTATATTTGTGTTTTGTTTTTTAACATCTTGCATTTTATTACTTTGTATTTCTGTAACAATTCAATGTTCTTGAACCCAGGACATACTTAAAAACGCGAGAAATCTCAATGTATCCTTCCTGGTAAAATACTTTGCAAATAAATAAATAATAGTTTGACAAAGACCTCACTCATCGAATGTTGCCGACCTATCACTTTAATGGTTGCCATCACTTCAATGGTGGAATAAATTTGGAAATGTACTCTTTATTGGAGTCCCAAAAATAATTTTTTCTTCTTTTCAAAGTTAGGTATTGCTGGTAGGATAACACGCTTTGTAAATATACCTACTATACTGCATGTTTGAATTTCACTGTAACCAGGTTTTACCAGGTTTAGGGGGGCTTAGAGTAAGCTGTTTCGTGGTAATAGGACTTAGGAAAAGTGTAAACCTGAATAAGAAGTGCTTCCTCCAGTTTCTCTAATATTTTGCATAGAACACAACACAATAAAATACATAAAAGCTGCCACACACACGTCATGTACCGAAGTTCTCCACCCAAAAAAAGGTCTAAAAGCAATGCAGCAAATACAAAAAAGTAGTGATAGCGCTAAAGGATGTATATTCCATTAAATAAATAGAACCACAAGATAACATAATTTCATAGAAATGCATTCCTGTCAAAAAAATCTGTGTAATTGATACATATAAGTACAATAGAAAAAGGATACAAGAAGCTGGAACAGAGTCAATTGTTTCTTTGTCAGAGCCAGTGTTCCTGCTAAGTTGTGCGTGCACGCACACACAAACTCAGCCTCTAGCGCACATGTGGCGAACCGGCTTCAGCTCCTCCTTGATGCAGACGTGACGCAGCGTGCTGGCGCCATGCTTCGCGTGTTTGGGGCCGGCCGCCCGTACCTGTGACATCAGTCACACGGGAAGGAGCAGGGAGAAGGAGCAGGACGAGGCATCGAGCCGTGCCCGCGAGAGACCCCCCTCACCCCTGGCCTGGAATCGGAGCAGGATGATGACCAGGTACGTGTGTGTGAGCGTATCACACACAAACGCCACAGCAATAAAACTCACACTAATTTATTTATTTATTTATAAAGGATTTTACCAGGAAGGATACATTGAGATTTCTCAAATACAAAATAGTAAAATGCAAGATATTAACACAAAACCAAATATACAGATTAACAGAAAAATAAATATGTAGGAAATAAAGTCATTATGTTACATGTTTACAGGTGCATACCGTATTGAGGTATGTTAGTAAGGAGCTCTTGAGTGACTTAAGACTGGGGGAAGATTTGATGGCGTCTGGGAGGTTATTCCATAATTGCGGTGCTCTGTAGGAAAATGAGGATCAAGCCACTTTCATTTTGTATCGTGGTATTGCCAGTAACGTGCAGGTCCTGGATCGGAGGTTATAGGATGAGGGAACTGCTGAGGGAAGCAGCCTATTCAGGTAGGGTGGTAGCTTCCCAGAAAAGCTCTTAAACACCAGGTTGGAAAGGTGAAGGGTGTGTCTAGAGTCCAGTGATGGCCAGTTTAGCTCTTTTAACATGTCACTAATGTGCATTAATGGAAACCATGTTAACGGAAAGGATTGTTGAACATCTAAAAACACATAGATTACAGGATCAGAAACAACATGGGTTTACCTCAGGGAGATCATGCCAAACTAATCTTATTGATTTTTTTGATTGGGTAACAAAAATAATAGACACAGGTGGTGCAGTAGACATTGCTTATTTAGATTTCAGTAAGGCTTTTGATACTGTTCCGCAGAGAAGGCTTATCAATAAATTGCAATCTTTGAGCTTGGATTCCAATATTGTTGAATGGATTAGGCAGTGGCTGAGTGACAGGCAACAGAGGGTTGTGGTAAATGGAGTTTATTCGGCGCAAGGTCTTGTTACCAGTGGGGTACCTCAGGGGTCAGTACTTGGACCCATTCTATTTAATATTTTTATTAGTGATATTGCAGAAGGTATTAATGGATAAGTATGTCTTTTTGCTGATGACACAAAGCTTTGCAACAGGGTTGACGTTCCTGGAGGGATCAGCCAAATGACAAATGATTTAGGTAAACTAAAAAAATGGTCGGAGCTGTGGCAATTGAGTTTTAATGTGGATAAGTGCAAGATAATGCACCTGGGACGTAAAAACCCAAGGGCTGAATATAGAATATTTGATACAGTCCTAACCTCAACATCTGAGGAAAGGGATTTAGGGGTTATTATTTCAGAGGATCTAAGGGTAAGTAGTCAATGTAATAGAGCAGCAGGAAATGCTAGCAGAATGCTTGGTTGTGTAGGGAGAGGTATTAGCAGTAGGAAAAGGGAAGTGCTCATGCCACTGTACAGAGCATTGGTGAGACCTCACTTGGAGTACTGTGTGCAGTACTGGAGACCGTATCTCCAGATGGATATAGACATCTTAGAGAGAGTTCAGAGAAGGGCTACTAAAATGGTGTACGGCTTGAAGGGGAAAAGTTACCTGGAAAGGCTTAATGATCTTAACATGTACAGCTTGGAAAAAAGACAAGACAGAGGAGATATGATAGAAACATTTAAATACGTCAAGGGAATCCACAAGGTAGAGGAAGGGAGTATATTTAAATGGAAACAAAGAAGCAAAACAAGAGGACATAGTCTTAGATTAGAGAGGCAAAGGTTTAAAAGTACCATCAGGAAGCATTATTTTACTGAGAGGGTGGTGGATACATGGAACAGCCTTCCAGTAGAAGTGGTAGAGGCCAAAACAGTAATTGAATTTAAGCAAGCATGGGATAGGCATAAGGCTATCCTAAACAAAAGATAAATCCAGGTAAAGTATCCATGTAATTGGGCAGACTAGATGGGCCGAAAGGTTCTTATCTGCCGACATTTTTCTATGTTTCTATGTTTCTATGTGCAGTGTGTGAGCATATCACAAACCCCACAGCAATAAAACTCATAGGAATGTGCAGTGTGTGTGAGTGTATCAAAAACCCACAGCAATAAAACTCATAGGAAAGCGTAGTGTGTGTGAGCGTATCACAAACCCCACGGCAATAAAACTCATAGGAATGTGCAGTGTGTGTGAGCGTATCACAAACCCCACAGCAATAAAACTCACAGGAATGTGCAGTGTGTGAGTGTATTACAAAACCCACAATAATAAAACTCACAGGAATGCGC
This sequence comes from Leptobrachium leishanense, assembly GCA_009667805.1. Classification (NCBI taxonomy): domain Eukaryota; kingdom Metazoa; phylum Chordata; class Amphibia; order Anura; family Megophryidae; genus Leptobrachium; species Leptobrachium leishanense. The sequence continues at coordinate 66,063,093 of CM019072.1, read as the reverse complement.
AGTGTGTGAGCGTATCACAAACCCCACAGCAGTAAAACTCACAAGAATGAGCAGTGTGTGAGCGTATCACAAACCCCACAGCAGTAAAACTCACAGGAATGAGCAGTGTGTGAGCGTATCACAAACCCCACAACAATAAAACTCACACTACAAAGTAAAGATTACAAATATTATTTTTAAAAGTAAAAAAAAACTTAGATTAGAGTCAAAGCTTTAAAACAAAGCAATTCGTATAAATATTAACCATTAGTGATAGCTTGTACCAAGATTATCACGTTGAATCCATTTTAAGATTAATTATCGCACATAAATCACCTCCCTGCAAGCCCAGCAACCTCATTCCCATAATCCCTCAGCGCCTGTCCTCTTTCTCCTGCGCCCTCTGGAACGCTCGCTCTGTGTGCAACAAACTCAGAGCAATCCATGACCTCTTCCTTTCAAACTCCTTCAACCTCCTAGCTTTAACTGAAACCTGGCTAACTCCCTCTGACACGGCCTCCGTTGCTGCTCTCTCACATGGCGGTCTACACTTGAGCCATACCCCCAGACCGGGTGAGAGAAATGGTGGCGGGGTCGGACTCCTGCTCTCTCCCACCTGCACCTACCAGCATCTCCCTCCACCCCCATCCCTCTCCTTCTCCTCCTTCGAGACACACTGCATCCGTCTGTTCTCTCCTCTGGCTCTCAGGGTGGCAGTCATCTACCGCCCACTGGGACCAACCTCCCAGTTCTTTGACCACTTTGCTACCTGGCTTTCTCACTTCCTGTCTTCTAATCTTTTCATGCCTAATTCTCGGGGACTTCAACATTCCCATTGACGATCCTTCCGCCCCTGCTGCCTCCAAACTTCTTTCACTCACGTCCTCCCTTGGACTCACACAATCCTCCCTCCTCCCTACCCACCGCGATGGTCACGCTATTGACCTTGTCTTTTCCAACCTCTGCTCCATTTCTGAGTTCAACTGTCGCCCTTTCCCCATCTCTGACCACCACCTTCTCTCTTTCAACCTATCTGGACTTCCTAAACACCCTGCTCCCCCACCCCGCACACACACTCGCAGAAATCTACATGCTGTGGACCCCCATCAATTCTCCAACCTACTTCACCACCTCCCTCATACCTCATCCTTCACCTGCCCTGATGCTGCCACTAAACACTACAACACGATGCTTATCTCTGCTCTAGACACTCTTAGAAACATAGAAAAAAAATGTCGGCAGATAAGAACCTTTCGGCCCATCTAGTCTGCCCAATTACATGGATACTTTACCTGGATTTATCTTTTGTTTAGGATAGCCTTATGCCTATCCCATGCTTGCTTAAATTCAATTACTGTTTTGGCCTCTACCACTTCTACTGGAAGGACTGTTCCATGTATCCACCACCCTCTCAGTAAAATAATGCTTCCTGATGTTACTTTTAAACCTTTGCCCCTCTAATCTAAGACTATGTCCTTTTGTTTTGCTATTTTGTTTCCTTTTAAATATACTCCCTTCCTCTACCTTGTGGATTCCCTTTACGTATTTAAATGTTTCTATCATATCTCCTCTGTCTCGTCTTTTTTCCAAGCTGTACATGTTAAGATCATTAAGCCTTTCCTGGTAACTTTTCTCCTTCAAGCCGTACACCATTTTAGTAGCCCTTCTCTGAACTCTGTCTATATCCTTCTGGAGATACGGTCTCCAGTACTGCACACAGTACTCCAAGTGAGGTCTCACCAGTGCTCTGTACAGTGGCATGAGCACTTCCCTTTTCCTACTGCTAATACCTCTCCCTACACAACCAAGCATTCTGCTAGCATTTCCTGCTGCTCTATTACATTGACTACTTACCCTTAGATCCTCTGATCCTCTTCGACTCTGTAAGGCCCCATGCTGCCAGCTTCAGCCTTGGCACACCCTCCAGACTCGCTACCTGCAAAGATGCTCCCGCACCGCAGAGCGTGCCTGGAGGAAATCCCGCTCTGAAGCTGATTTTGTTCACTTCAAGTTTATTCTCCGGTCATACACCTCTGCCCTCCACTTGGCCAAACAATCCTTCTTCTCATCTCTTATATCTACGCTGTCCTCCAACCCTAAACGGCTCTGGTCCACCTTCAACACCCTCTTCTACCCACATGCACCTCCCCCCTCAGCTGCCTTCAGCGCTCAAGACCTGGCAGACTACTTCCTCAGTAAAACTCTAACTATCAGAAGTAACATCCCAACACAAGATAATTATCTGCCACCTCCACTCCCACAGGTCCCCTCTGCCACCCTCTGCCGCTTCCTCCTAGCCACTGAGGAGGAAGTCAATTCCTTATTGTCCTCCTCACATCTCACCACGTGCCCGCTCGACCCCATTCCCTCACATCTAATTCCTCCCCTCTCCTCCTCCCTCACCCCTGCTCTCACACACATCTTCAACCTATCTCTCTCCACTGGCTCCTTTACATCTGCCTTCAAACACCCGCTAGTTACTCCTTTACTAAAGAAACCATCCCTAGATCCCAACTCTCCATCCAATTACCGTCCTGTATCCCTGCTTCCCTTCACATCAAAGCTTTTAGAAAAAATAGTCTTCAACCGCCTCTCCCTCTTCCTGTCCTCCAATTCCCTACTTGACCCCCTGCAATCTGGCTTCCGTCCCCTACACTCAACTGAAACTGCCCTCACCAAAGTCACCAACGACCTCCTAACTGCTAAAAAACACGGCCACTATTCTATTCTCATCCTGCTTGACCTCTTGGCTGCTTTTGACACTGTTGACCACCCCCTTCTTCTACAGACCCTCAACTCTCTGGGTCTCGGTGACACTGCACTCGCTTGGGTTGACTCCTATTTATCCAACAGGTCCTTCTGTGTGTCCTTTGCTGGTAACTCCTTCTCTTCATTGCCTCTATCTGTTGGTGTACCTCAAGGCTCTGTCCTTGGTCCTCTGCTCTTTTCCATCTACACCTCCTCCCTGGGCAAAATCATCAACAGCTTTGGCTTTAATTACCACCTCTACGCTGATGACACTCAGATCTACCTCTCTACCCCTGATCTCTCTCCCCCTGTCCTCTCAAAAGTCAGTGACTGTTTATCTGGCATCTCCTCCTGGATGGCCTCCCACCACCTAAAGATCAACATGTCAAAGACTGAACTCCTACTTATTCCTCCCTCCAATGCCTCCCCACCTCCTGACTTCTCTATCACGGTGGAGGGTATCACCATCTCCCCATCAAACCAAGTTCGCTGCCTTGGAGTTACACTTGACTCTGCTCTTTCCTTCATCCCCCACATCAAGTCTCTTTCCTCCTCCTGCCGATACCAACTGCGTAATATTTCCAGAATTCGGCCATTTCTTACCGCTGTCACCACAAAACAACTCATACACGCCCTGGTAATCTCCCAACTCGACTATTGCAATAATCTCTTATCTGGCCTCCCTCTGTCCCGCCTCTCTCCCCTACAATCCATCCTGAACGCCTCCGCCAGGCTAATTCACCTCACCCGCCGCTCTGTCTCTGCCGCTCCCCTCTGCGAGTCCCTTCACTGGCTCCCCATCCACTGCAGAATTAAGTTCAAAATCCTTATCCTTACCTACAAAACCCTCACTAACTCAGCTCCCCACTACCTGTCCTCACTAATCACCAAATACACCCCAGCCCGCTCCCTAAGGTCAAACAGTGACCTGCGCCTAGCTTCTCCCCGCATGACCTCTTCCCATGATAGACTGCAGGATTTCTCAGGCGCAGCCCCCACTCTCTGGAACGCTCTCCCTCGTACTGTCAGACTTTCCCCTAACTTCTCTTCCTTCAAACGCTCCCTGAAAACATTCCTATTTAGGGAAGCCTACCACCCAACTCACTGACGCAACCATCAATCACTCTCACCTTACAGTCCTCTCCTCCTGTTTCCAACCCCAACCCTCCCAGATTGTGAGTTCCTACGGGAATAGGGCCCTCATCTCCTCCTGTACTGTTTGTCAAATGTTGTTCAATGTATTGTAACCCTGTCTATACTGTGCTTATTGTACAGCGCTGCGGAATATGCTGGCGCTTTATAAATAAAGAATAATAATAATAATAATAATAATTATACACATTGATTAGATGCGCACAAACGTTTGCTATACTCCATTCAGCTGGTATACAAAGAGGGGGAAAAAAAGATTCATCCACCCATTTATTTTTTTAACTAAAATGGTAAAGAATTGAATTCCTGGAAAGCCTTTCAAAGATTTTATAATGATTTGACTCGGTAGTCGGTAGAATATATTTAGGGTATTAATGAACACTACTAAAATGTCCTTTTAAATGTATAAAATATACCCAATATAGTACTCCTAAAACATGGGCACCAGACCTTTGCACTCTTTTTGTTATTGGATTGTGTTTCCCATAATCCCTAACCAAGGGTGGGCATTTAAAGTAATTTATGAACTGTGCACAGCTCCTTAGCGTGATTACATTACATAAAAAAGGGGTCTTAAAGCCGCCATGATCCCTGATTGATCTTCAGTCTAGGAATAAAATTTACCAGCCTGACCCCACACAGTGTATATAAATCTACCTGCATGCTGTTTGACCCGGTTTTCTCGTTCCTCTAAAACCTTCCTGGTTGCAAGCTTTAAATAATAATTATGTTGATAATCCATAAAATGCAACAGAGCTTCACTGCACAGCGATAGCGGACAACATGGCAGATCAAATAGTCAAAAGATTAACGACATAGCGGCAGATAAGGGAATTCAGGAGGAAGTCAAGTCTTTGGTGGGATCTGCATGTTCCATTGATTGACAGTCTAGATAACACACAATATATCAACCGATGGAATGAAAACTTAAAAAGAATCGTTTAAGTTGTTTAGTACCAAAAGATGCACAGATTTAAGGAAAAAGACTCAAAACCCATCTATCGGTATAATGTATTAGATTGGAGATTACTTTTTTACCAAGCACTTTTTGTTGAAAAAAATTATTTCGTAACATTTACTTCAAACGTGGGATGTGCAGATAAAATGGAAATTTTGCACGGAAGGTATAAAAAAATAAAATAAAGTAAATTTGCTCATTTTTATATTTTCATGTATTCATTTACCCTTTACAGAAATATAGTTGGGATGAAAGGTTTTGACCTCTATCTAGTGTTCTTTATCTTAAACAGTTTCACGCGGGGTCTGCTTTATCAGCATACAGGCAGAAATGGCCTTTGTTTCAAATACAGTAAAAATGATAAAAACAGATAATAAAAATGGTAAAATCGCCTGCTTATGGGGATTTCTAGTGCTCAGAATGAGATTATTAGCAATGCAGGTTCCAAAAATACCAATAGAATATAAAAATAATATCTGTATGTGGCATAATGATTGTGTATGGAAATTACAGTAACACCTTGTAGCTGTACTGTACAGGGATTTTCAGCAATTTTAACCCCCTGAATCTTGTCCCTGTACAGTGTTGAGTGAACCCAGAACTTTCCCTGTAATCTGCCCTCTGTCTGGGTATTGTAATGCAGCATAGATTTTGAACAGGGTGCTTGGAGAGAGATAAAACAGTGGATTTCTTTTCTCTATAGGGGTCACATTACACCTGCTTTACAAAGGTATGCAAATGGGGTTTGATATGCTAATGATTGCTTTTCAGTGCGTTATAATGCAAAATCGAGTTAACTCAGTTTTGGTAGTGAAGGGGTTAAACATGGTTTGAGCGCAATTGTTAATCTTTCTTGTATGTTGCATAAATATATATAGACTAGTCCACTCACTGACAAAGCTAGCAAGTTAGCAGATTTCTTGCACTATGATTGGAAGTCACTAGATATGATTACATAAAGTACCGTTTCCCGCAAGGTCCCACAGGATATTAGGTGGAGAAAGACTACGTTATTTCTCTTTTACTTTTAGGAGGCTAGGTGTGTAGTGAATATTTTATAGAATGCTTATTTTTTATTAATAGACTCTTTTGTAGTCTGAAAAACTGGTAAGCCTTGCTGGGCAGAACATCTATGCTTTTAACGGTTTTCATAACATTGTTAAATTAAAAATTGATTAAATATTTAAAAGGTGAGACTGAGAGCAGAGAGACAGGAACAATCTGGAGCTGGTACTTCTCAAATTTACTGGCACTAATTGCACAATCTTTTTCTTTCCTCCCAAATTATAACAACAATTTGTCAAGTATAAATTTTTTCATATTGTGCAATTATAAAATGTATGTCTAAAGATACTAAAAAATATAACAATTGAATAAACTGTGATTTGTTGCACTCAGAAAAACATTTTATAAGGGATGCACCGATACGATACTAGTATCGGTATCGGTGCCGATACTGGGTTCTGTACGAGTACTTAGTACTAGTGATGAGCCGAACACCCCCGTGTTCAGTTTGCATTCGAACTCGAACAATTTCAAAAGTTCGAACTCGAACACAAACCGAACTCAATGCAAGTCAATGGGACTCGAAAGTTCGATTTTTAGAGTGCCCCCCAAGAGGGCATATATGCAAGATATATGCCATTAAAGGTGTATGGGGGTCCGGGTAGTGCCCTGGGGGACAGGAAACAAGGACAAAAAGTAAGAAAAAAAAGTTTTTAAAGGAACAGTGAGTTTTCCATGAAATAAAAGTTAAGAATAAAAACAAAAAATTCCTTCAAATATCATGCCTAGGAGGTCCCCATAACCTGCCCGTGAAGTGGCGGATTTGTAGGATGTATAGAAACATTTAAAAACAAAAAAATGACATTTCAAATGATGGTAAATGCTTTTCCTTTAATCTATTCATAAACAACTGCTTGGGGCGGCAGCCTGTATGAAAAGAGGAGACATTTTAGGACATGCAGAACAAGTTTAGTGATTTTTTGGCTAAATTATGATGAAACTTATGCAGGTTTTGGATGAAAGTAACAATAGGTGCTTTAAAATTGGGCCTTTAGTGTCGGCAACAGTGCCGTCACACCGTAACCCCTCTATGGTTTTGTGGGAGAGTGCAGGGTTGGACCCTGCAGTCAAATATTAAAATGATATGAATCTGGTATAGGCGTCCGTGCTCCCAAATATTTTGCCTTTGGTGGCAGCAAGTGCCTTCACACCGTAACCCCTCTGAGGTATTGTGGAAGAGTGCAGTGGTGGAGGTTTTGGTAATGCAGAAGAGATCCCCGATCTATTCAGTTACATAGGCAGCTATAACAAAACTGGGTCAGCAATGTTTAGGCATTTGTACTGCGCTACAGTTATGGTGAGAATTGGCGCACACCAGTAGCAACAGGAAGCAAACAGAACAGGCAGGGAATACACAGAGAGAATAGTCAAATGGCAAGCAAAGTCGGCAAGAGATCGGGTTCTCAGAACAAGCAGGGTCAGTAACAAGTATACAAACTGATTCGGTAAGCTAGCGATGCGGGAAAAAAAGGCTGAGACACACTGAGCGTGTAGCGTTGCACAGCGTAGCGAAGCGAAGAGAAGCAAACATTTTGCAGGCTTGACTTCACTCTGCTCCGCCTCGCAGCGTGTCTACACTGCATTACGTTTGCTTCTCACCGCACTGGACAGGAATCCACTAACTAAATTAAAATGTACACACAAAACCGTTTTATTTTCACAAAGCACATGTTATATAGGCAAAAAAAGTTTCTACTCAATAAAATACATCAAAAATTACTGTTAATTTAATAGGAATAGTATAAAAATATAAAAAAAAAGGTAACCCCTGATCATATATATTATAGGGACACGGAGCGCTGTGTATAGAGTAGGGATGCATTGATACCACACACAGACATACACGTATATATCAACACGCAGACCTATATATACGTATATATCAGCACGCATATATATATATATATACACACCCACCCACAGACCTCAGACCATATATACACATACGCACATGGGGGGGTGGCATGTGGACAATCTCAACTAAATGCGCCACCCCCCCTTTGGCTGATCCCTCCAGAAGAAATGTTGAACCCGACAGAGCAGAGAATATATATATTATTCTCTGCTCTATCGGGTTCAACATTTCTTCTGGAGGGATCAGCCAAATGGGGGGGGGGGGGAATTAGTTGTCAAAATATGTGTGTAATACAAGTCTGGATATATATATTTATAAGAATATAGATATATATCTTATCTATATATATATATGTATATCATACCTGCCCTTACCTTCCCCTATAAATTTGCTAAAAATATACACACAAAAACCAACCACTGCCTGAGACCCCACGCAGCCCACATGCCACCCCCTCTACCTGTCTGAATGTATCTAATATATATAATTAAATACATTCAGCCAGGTAGAGAAAGGAAAAAAAAGGTTTTATTTTATGTTCCCGGGGACATTTCAAAATGTCCTCGGATTTTATTTTTTTTAGAAATGTGTCACCTTACCTTAGCCTGGTGGGCAGTGGGGGCTCACTGGATCCTGGTTGGGAGGGGTCTGCCATGGCCGCAGGTGCAGTGGCTCCCTCCATGCTGTTCCCTCCCTGCCTGTCTCTGCCACATGCACCCGGGCGGCTAGCCCGACAGCTCTGTCATCCGGCGGCCACATGCTCCTCAAGGGGATCCTTGGGAGGCCCTGGCAGGCTGCCCTCTACAGTGCCTGATTAGAGGGCCGTGTCTGCCTGATGTTTTAGTAACAAGATTGCTTTATCCCATAGGCTTCAATGTTAAAAATATTCCCGTTTTAATTCAATATCTAATAAACCGTTGCTTATAATATTCTGCAGAAAAGAGTCTCTTTACTTGTAGATTTTTTTGTATTTTTTAAGCATTTTTTATACTTTTTTCAAAAAAAATATTTTTTCGAACTTTTGGCGAACGTCCCAAAAAGTTCGAAGTTCGCAAACTGTCAAACAGCCGATGTTCGATTCGATCTCCGAACAGATCGAACCGAACAGCTCATCCCTACTTAGTACTCGTGCAGATGCCCCGATACCTCCCCCATTACCGGAAGCCAGTTTTGAGCTGGCTTGCCGACATCCGAGGGGCTGGGGCGGCTGTCCGAATGCTCTAATGGCATTCGGACAGGCCCCTGCAGCTGGCCGTGTTCATACCTTCCAACGAGCGCCGCCAGCAAAGTCTTCACGCGGCCGCTCGTTAGGAAGCCCCCAGCCACCATCTCGCGAGATCTTGGAGTTTGCGAGATCTCAAACTGATGGCGAGATCGTGGCTGCGAGCTTCCCAACGAGTGGCCTTGTGAAGACTTTGCCAGCGGCGCTCGTTGGAAGGTATGAACGTGGCCACTGCAGGCAGGGCCTGTCCAAATGCCGTTAGAGCATTCTGACAGCCGCCCCATGTCTAGTCTGAGGTCTGAAATGGGCCAGTGTGTGCGTGTATATATACATACACACTGCAGCCCTCGGTGTGTGCGTGTATATGTAGATACACACACAGGGCTGCAATGTGTATGTGTATACACACACATAGCAGCCCTCAGTGTGCATGTATGTATATACACTCACAGGGCTGCAATGTGTATATATTGTGTGTGTGTGTATATAGACACAAATATACACACAGGGCTGCAATGTGTATGTATATACAAACACACATTGCAGCCCTCAGTGTGTATGTATGTATACACACACTGAGGGCTGAAATGTGTGTGTGTGTGTGTGTGTGGAAGCAAGCCTGGAGATGGAGCTGGTACCGTGGACGTGGAAGCAATCTGGGGTACCAAGGTCTTCGTGCTTCAAGGAGATAGGCGATTGCGCATGTGCGCTTTGTCTCTCCTCAGTTGGATCTCGAAGGCGGCGTGGGACGCACCCTGGGTCTCCTCCTCCGAGCTGTGGACCGGAACCAGGGAGCGACGCACCACTAGGGACCTCGGGTAAGTATGCTGAGTGTCCCAACATGGCAGCCGCGGTCAGACCACGGCACGGGGCATGACAGGACCCCCCACCAAAGAACGACCCCCGGGTGCGCTTGATCGATGGCTTGGAAGGATTTCGGACATGAAAGGCACAAACCCTCGCAGGAGCATGGATGTTGGCACTTGGTTCCCAAGATTGCTCTTCAGGACCATATCCCTTCCAGTGTACCAAATATTCCAACCTGCCGTAATGGAGTCTTGAGTCCAGAATGCGTGAGACCTCGTATTCCTCTTCTCCAGATATGGGCACAGGAGCAGGTGGTTTAGTATTCCGACCAGGGAAAGGATTCTCATGCCAAGGTTTCAAGAGAGACACATGGAAGACAGGATGGATTCTGTAGGAAGGAGGAAGAGTTAAACGGACAGTCACGGAGTTAATCATTCTGAGGACCGGGAATGGGCCGATGTAGCGAGGACCCAGTTTCTTCGAAGGACAATCCAAACAAAGATGGGCAGTGGATAGTAACACCTTATCCCCAGGTGCATACACAGGAGCTTCTTTTCGACCGCCATCAGCATACTTCTTTTGGTTCTGCTGGGCTAGTCGCAACTGGTGGCGTAGCGTTCGTAGTTGACCGCGTAGGACTCTCAGACGGGTTGACACCTCTGGAACTGGAGTGTTGAGCGGCATCTCTGGAAGAGTGCTAGGATGGTAACCATAGTTGGCAAAGAAAGGTGAAAAGCGAGTTGATGAGTGTACCTGATTGTTGTACGCAAATTCAGCAGTCGGTATGATGTCCAGCCAGTCGTCTTGGAGGTGCGTGGTGAAACAACGAAGGTACTTTTCCAGTGTCTGATTTGTCCGCTCAGTCTGGCCGTTGCTCTGTGGATGGAAAGCTGAAGAGAGACACCTGGTAATCCGTAGGGTACGGCACATTTGGGACCAGAAGCGGGATGTAAACTGAGACCCTCTATCAGTAACAATGGAACGAGGAGTGCCATGGAGTCGGAATATCTCTTTGATGAACAGGGTGGCTGTTTCAGCTGCTGTGGGTAGGCCTACTGCTGGTATAAAATGGGCCATCTTGGTACAGCGGTCTACCACCACCAGGATGGTGGTGTACCGATGCGAAGGGGGAAGATCCACTATAAAGTCCATCAAAATATCTCTCCACGGATGCAGCAGCGGAGCCAAGGGTTGGAGAAGACCAGCAGGATGGGTGCGAGGTTGTTTGTTGCGTGCACAGACAGAACAAGAGAGTACAAAGGCGATGATGTCCTTCTTAACAGATGGCCACCAGAAGTAACGCTGTACGGCATCTATGGTTTTCTTGATGCCACCATGTCCAGCAGCCGGGATGTCGTGGGAGTGTTGTAATACCTGTAGACGAACCTCAGGAGGAACATATATTTGTTCGTCATGATAGAGGAGTCCATTGTTGGATACGAGCCCCTGGACGTCAGTCGGTGGTTGAAGACTGTGTTTCTTTATATTTTCCATTAAGGATCCTTGTGAGTCACAGAAGAAGTCGCTAGGCAAAATGGAGTCGGTTTGAGTGGTGGATGGAGAGGCGTCTGAGTCATACCGACGGGAAAGAGCATCCGCCTTACCATTTCTTGCTCCAGGTCTGTAGGTGATGTGTAACAGAAAGCGGGCGAAGAATAACGGCCATCTGGCTTGTCGAGGTCGCAGCCTTTTGGCGGTGTGGAGATATTCCAGATTGCAGTGGTCTGTGTAGACGACCACAGGATGTTTTGCCCCTTCGAGAAGGTGTCTCCATTCCTCGAGGGCACTCTTGATTGCCAGGAGTTCTTTCTCACCTTTACTGTAATTATTTTCGGCTGGGGTATGGTATCTGGAATATAAGGCCAAGGGATGCATAAGATTCTTGATTCCGGATTTTTGGGAGAGAATCGCTCCTAGGGCAATATCAGAGGCGTCTGTTTCCAGAGAGTTTGGTAGATTGATGTCTGGTTGTTTCAGGATTGGGGCTTGGGTGAAGCTTTCTTTCAGCTTGTCGAAGGCCTGCTGAGCTTCTTCAGTCCAATGGAATCTCACATCTTTTTTGGTCAAGGATGTGATGGGTGCGCTGAGATGAGAGAAGGACCGAATGAAGCAACGGTAAAAGTTGGCGAATCCCATGAATTGCTGAACCATCTTTTTGTCTCTGGGCGTCAGCCATTCTAGAATCGCCTTTATCTTGGCTTTATCCATTTCAACATGACCTGGTGATAGGACATATCCCAGGAATTCTATGGAGGATTTCTCAAAGCTGGAGCTGGTACCGTGGACATGGATGCAATCTGGGGTAGAGGATCTGGAGGTGAAATGCAGTACCTTTAATTGGCCAGCGGAGGGCGCCAGAGTACCATGGTCTTCGTGCTTCAAGGAGATAGGCGATTGCGCATGCGCGCTTTATCTCTCCTCAGTTGGATCTCGAAGGCGGCGTGGGACGCACCCTGGGTCTCCTCCTCCAAGCTGTGGTCTGGAACCAGGGAGCGACGCGCCACGAGGGACCTCGGGTAAGTATGCTGAGTGTCCCAACATGGCGGCTGCGTTCAGACCGCGGTGCGGGGCATGACAGAGGGCTGCAGTGTGTGCATACACACAAGAGGACTGCAGTGTGTGGCTTGCTTCACAGATAGTGACAGCTCTTTGGATCTCATCTTGAGAGTTGACAGCAACAGATTCCAGATGCAAATAGCACACTTGAAATGAACTCTGGGCCTTTTATCTGCACATTGTAATTGGGGTAATGAGGGAATATCACACACCTGGCCATGGAACAGCTGAGAAGCCAATTGTCCCATTACCTTTGGTCCCTTAACAAGTGGGAGGCACATCTTCAAACTGCTGTAACACATTGTGTTTGTTTCATTCCAACTCCATTGTGGTGGTGTATAGAGCCATAGATGTTAGAATTGTGTCGATGTCCCAATATTTCTGGACCTGACTGTATATCCCAGCAGCACAGAGCCTGATTGACGATTTGTGGAGTTTCTGGTGGTGGTCCAGTTTATGTTTCCAGCGTTGCTGCAAAGCATTCTTTTTCAAGTATTTTCTGGTTTTGACCTCGGCTGTATTTCTGACGATCCTTTTTCTTCCTGCTCCTGGATCCTCTGTATGCTGATCTGTTGCCAACCTTTGCCTGCATGACCATTCTTATATGTTTCATGTTTCATGTACCTTGTTTGTCTTACTTTAGTATCTCAGAGGCCATTTACAAGGACCTCTTCAGTGCAGGATTTTTGTATGTTTTGTTAACCCACGCTCTACATGCCCACCTTGCTCTGTTATTCTTTGTGAGGGTTTCTTAGATAGAAATTATTTCCCAGCATAGGGATCCCTTTAGTTTTCTCCCTGGCCCTCCAGTCCCCAGTGTCTCTGTCTGGTTCCTGCATAGCCCTGACGTGAATTCAGTTCCCGTATCGCCAAGTCTGTCAGGTTGTGGACTGCCCTGCAGCCTGCACAATTCATCTACTGTCATACATTGTTCCCAGATTACCATCCCGGTACTCCTATTCAAGTATTACAGACTTCGGTATTGTTTGGTGTTTCTGAAGGTGCACTAAATTGTCTTTTGGTCTGGAAACCATTTGAGTCTAGATGCAAATCAGTCCTGCTCTTATGCTCCTTGGCTTTGGAGAAATAAGTCTGTATTATTGATCTGTCCTGTGTCAAGTCTGTAGCTCATCTGCGTAAAGGGCCACACTCCCTGTTCCAAGGCACCATGATGGTTCAAGCGGGTGCCAACCGTTACAAAGGGAAAAAAAGAAAGAAAACAAAGAACGAGACAGAAAGGGAAAGAAAGAAAGAAAGAACAAGAGAAAAAAAGAAAGAAAGAACGAGAAAGAAAGAACGACAGAGAGAAAGTGAAAGAAAGAAAGATAAAAAGAACGAGAGAGAGAGAAAGGGAAGGAAAGAACGAAAGAGAAAGAAAGAATGAAAGAACGAGAGAGAGCGAAAGGACGACAGAAAGAACGAGAGAGAAAGGGAAAGGAAGAACTAGAGAAAGAAAAAGAAAATCTTTCTAACAAATGCTAAATAAATGCTCAAGAAAGAAAGAAAGAACGAGAGAGAAAAAGAAAGAACGCGAGAGAGAAAGGGAAATAAAGAAAGAATGAGAGAGAAAGAAAGAACGAGAGAGAGAAAGGGAAAGAAAGAACGAGAGAGAAAAAGAAAGAACGCGAGAGAGAAAGGGAAATAAAGAAAGAATGAGAGAGAAAGAAAGAACGAGAGAGAGAAAGGGAAAGAAAGAACGAGAGAGAGAAAGGGAAAGAGAGAGAAAGAAATAAAGAACGAGAGAGCAAGAGAAAGGGAAAGAAAAAGAAAACGATAGAGAGAAAGGGAAAGAAAGAATGAGAGAGAAAGAAAGAACGACAGAGAGAAAGGGAAAGAAATAAAGAAAGATAGAAAGAACGAGAGAGAGAAAGGGAAAGAAAGAAAGATAGAAAGAACGAGAGAGAGAAAGGGAAAGAAAGAAAGAACGAGAGAGAGAAAGGGAAAGAAAGAAAGATAGAAAGAACGAGAGAGAGAAAGGGAATGAAAGAAAGAACCAGAGAGAGAAAGGGAAAGAAAGAAAGAACCAGAGAAAAAAAGAAAATCTTTCTAAGAAATGCTAAATAAATGCTCTAGTAAAAGTTCATAGCACAAGTTGTACTTCTCCAGTTGTGCACTAGATGGTGCTTTATGATTAACATTTTACTAAATTCTATAATATTAAAAGTCCATCGCAACTTATTGATTTTCATGAAAATATATCATAAAAATTACAAACGTGCTATTTTTTCTTACAGAAGTAGTATTTATGTAACACTATTCCTTAACTCTTTCATGTAGTGTCAAAAAATCATAACGTAGAGGGATCTTTTCAAAAAGATGGCATTTGTTTAAACACAAAGTTACTGCTGGTCATGTTACAACTAGAAATATTAGAAATTTATAAAAGTATATTGAAAATCAGTAAATATTTTCACAAGGGCTCGGTTAAAAGAAGGTAAATCAAAGGAAACAGTTACTGATTTTGTTAATATGGTTAAATGTTTTTTGAATTTGCTTTTGATATAAATAACACACTGGATACATAATTAAAACTTTAATCTGGATATGACATATTGTGAAGAAAAGCAAGTAATGTTGTTGAATAGAGTGCTTTTAAGAACTACATCGGACGCTGCTACAGAATTTACTCATTTTTCTCCACTTATGGCCTGTCCAAGTAATCAACCCATAAATCCTACTTCTACCCTGCAACATCTGTTCAAAAATTTGGTAGCTACCAATGTGTGCTCTGATGCTTAAAATTGAAAAAGAAACAGGCAGTGAACCATTTTTGTCCCTTTGAAAAGAAGATGTTCCAGCTATTATAGTATTGTTTATTCATATTATTATCTAGTACTGCATAAGAAAAAAACTAAAAATATACAAGCCGGCAATAACCTCTGTATTACAGCCATCTTCTACTGGTTTGAGAGGTTTACGGTAGATTTTAACTGTCCAGTGCTGTTGTGTTTATGCGTTCATTTGGTTTTTTGTTTGTTCTCCTTCACTGTCTTTTAACTCAGGATTGCATTAGATAATAAGACATTCTAAGCATTGCTGAACGGATATAATTAATATTCGCCCAGAAGGGCACCACCATGGCATTCATTTTCCCCATGCTTTGGCATTTTATTGGGAACTACTCGTTGCAGAGCTATCGGTAAATTGATAAGTAGCAAACTCTATTCTGGGTTGTATCCAGCGCAGTGTGGATATTAATTAAATTTATTAAACAAATAATGGAGCGGCACAGGGTTGCGCCAGTCCATCTGGCAGTTCTGCCGACAGATATCTACGAGACAAGAATGGAATGATAGTTAATGCAGCTTTACAGAGCTCGGCAGATGGACTCCGGTCTCTAGTGAGAGGGATTTGGTGGCGGTCCAACAAATCTTTTCCTCCTTTGGATATTGTCGTTCTTTGCGAGTATGATTGAAGAAGCCCCTCTCGCTTGATCCTTTCCAACCCGCCCCTCCCATTCGTTTGTATGAGCGATGTCTAAGTCTGAGAGATTTGTTAGGGAAGCAAATCCCGAATGATAGGCGTTCGTGATCATGCTTTAAACCAGAGTGGAAAATAATTAAGAGAATGTAAATCCTGTTGACTTTACACCTTGTTTCATTATGTTGCTGCTGCTCATTTGGGGGGCTTTGAAAAAGGCTGTAATGCATTCATGCACTGGTATCCTTCCCAGATCTTTACAATTTCTCTTCTATGTCCTTCTGGTATTCAATCTTTCTTTTTTTAATACTTATTAATAGAGAGTGTAACCTAAGGGGTTAGAGGGAGGCATTGCTGGAAAGGTCAGACTGTGACCTTTCCAGCGATGCCTTTCTTGTCTTTGTACCAATTGGTGAAGGGGAGATAGAGGGGTCCCTTCAGGCATTCCACCTGCTCTTCTGGGGGGTTGGGCCTGAAACTGACGTCATCGCGCCTTAAAGGAAGTCAAGGCTCCCTGGACAGAGAGGTGAGTATCGGGCGGGATGGGGCTTCAAACAATGCATACAGTGGGGACAAAGGAGGACGTCCCCCACACATCATCCACATTATGCGGGTTAATGTCTCAATGCTTAAAAATCAACCCAATAGTTAATAGGAAAATATGATTAGCTTACTAATAGTTTATTAGCCTCTTGACTACCAATAGATTTCTCATAAAACCACTAACGGGGACCAGTTTTTTTTCTGGAAAATCCCTTTTTCGTGAATTATACAGTGAGGAATATTTGGTAATTTTCTCAATGAATTCCTTACTGTAGTAGCCCTGACATGCAGACATTGCCATCTGCTGCCCAAACAGAGCTAGAGCAGTTGGGGCTCTGTGCTGAATCAATTGGGGATCCGATTTTTAGATACATTGTCCCACCTGCTCACACTGTTTCAGCTCTTCAAGTGTTGTAAACCAGTTGCTAGAATGTTTGGGGCCCATTCTAGAGACCTGATGCAAATGAATTGCATTGGCAAAAATCCAAATTCCCTTTCAATGCTCCAGAATTAGACCAAATCATGTATGCTCAAAAAGGGAGCACTAGCAAGTGCTTTGAAGATCAAGTATACATGATCTCGGTAGTGAAAGAGTTAATGTCTGTGTTTAAAATTCACATCCATTATTCATAGACAATTTTTTTTTAAACTTGAGCCAACTGCACATGTAGAGAATATCTGCAGTGTATCTCTGTAAAGGAAAATACTACAGGGCTTTGGGCAAACATGGGAAAACATTGGGTGAAAGACCCAAATACCTGTAGAAGACCTCATTCATTAAAGGTTCTGCTGGATTGTGGCTACAAGAGGTAGAAAGACATTTTCCTTGTGCCATGGAAGGTTGTTCTGCGTTACGGGGCAGGCTGCTGGATTACTGCCTATCCCGTAACTTTGTGCTAAAACGGGAACGCTAAGGGGAAACCTGCAGGCACAGGTACTCCTCGTTCAGTGGTGTATTTAGGTTTTGTGCTACCCTAGGCCTGACTAAACTCGTGCACCCTCTAAATTAAATTGGACACACTCCGTCCTTTCAAGGCCGCACCTCCTGTTTAAACAGCCAGACACTTTCTGGTTTTAAAGATGGTTGTTGCTATAATGCAGTGGCCATCATCCACAGCGCTAAATTTGTTGGCGCTTTATAAATGCTTGTAACTGTAACTGTTATAAGGTGGAGTATTAATTAAGATCTAGTTTAATAGCCCTCTCCCCCTTCTTTTGTAACCCTTTTTTTAAAGAAGTTTTTTCATTAACGGAGTTTTAAGAAAATGTTTTTAGTAAGAATGAAAAACTCTCTCCATTTAACTGAATGGGTTAATAAGCTGACCAGACCCTGCAAAGAGACACCAGGAAGTGTCAGACTCATGATGGATAGCCAGACAAACAATAACAAGGCCTCTGCTGCCTATTAACACTTAAGGATGAATGACAGAACTGTTCCGTCATAAATGCATTGACTTTAACCACTTCAATGCGGAGGATGCGCTGAGCGCGTCCTCCGCATTCCTGCTGCTGTGCTGAGGACGCGCTGAGCGCGTCCTCCCATTGGGGTCAGCGTTCGGCCGGGTTCCGGCCGATCGCTGGCCCCTCCGGTGCGGGCTGACATCCTCGATGTCAGCCGCGCATCCGGAACCGCAGCCGCTGGTATTAGGTGTCATCGCGGCAGCGCGATGACACCTTATTCAGGCCCCCCCCCGCATGTGCGGAGGAGGCGCCTGAAAGGGAGGGGGGAGGTCCTTCAGACCTCTCTCCCTCCCGATCGGCGGCTCTGCGGGGGTTAATCCAGGCATCATTTGGAAGGGCACAGCCTGCCCTTCCAAATGGTGCCTGGCATTAACCCCTGGGGAGCTGGATCGCGAATCGGCGCTGAAAAGCGCCGGTTCGCGATCCTTTCCCGGAGCTGGCCGACATCTTGGATGTCGGCCAAGCCTCCGGGAACTCCCCCTGAGGACTGGCGTCATTGTGCGTAGCACGATGACGCCAGTCCTGGACTTAACCCCTAACTGCCACCAACGGTGGAGATAGGGAGTTCCAATGAACTCCCTATCTCCCGATCCGTGGCAGCTAGGGGTTAAAGTTTGGTATGGTTGGATCGGCCAGAGCATGGCCGTTCCAACGATACCAAACACTACTGTGAAAAGTTTGTAAAAAAAAAAATGAAAAATAAAAATAAAAAAAAAAATTGTAAAAAAAAAATAAACACTTTTCTTTTTTTTGGTTTCTTAATGCAGCAATATTGTTCCCATTTCAATTATAATGTGAACAATGATGCTGCACTAACGATTTTTGTATGCGGTGCGTTTGTTAAAAATAGTGTAATTTTCCCCAAAAAAAATGTAACAAGACCCCATCTCTAATTTTTTTAACAAGCGCACCCCATACAAAATATAACCGCAATTGCTCGCATGTTAAAATGTGAAAAAAAACACTTTACACATTGTAAATTATTGAAAATACATATTTTATTGCATTTTTTGTTATAATATACAGACATGACATAACGTATACATATAATAATGACATATTATGAATCTACCGAGTCTGACGGAAAGAACGATATATAATATGTCTGGGTCATATACTAAAATAAGCCTTCAAAACACGTTTAAACATGATGAGCAAAACCGGTAAAAATGACCTCAGCACAGGGGCGGGAAAAGCCTCAGCAGCGAAAGGGTTAAAGACCCTAGGTCCTTAAAGGGTTAACAACCCACTGCTGAATTCCTCTGCTCCGGCCAGACTGACACACAGTAGCTGCTGTTTTTGCCGCCTCACTGGAAACTGCCGCCCTAGGCCTAGGCCTTGTCAGCCTAGGCCAAGATGCAGCACTGTCCCCGTTATCATCCCCATTTTTGTGCCTATAATGTAATATAGGCTGATCAGTTTATGTAAGTTTGTGTGCGAGCTGTACATGTATTGGACTTTTATTCTGTGCATTCCGTGATGATTTTATATTTTTAATACAAATAAAGTTTAAACTCACATTGGTTTATATGTGTCAGTATGCATCATTTTTTACTTACATTTCATATAGTAATCTCATTGGAAAATGTATCATTATATACATCAGTCGTGTTTAATATGTTAGAACAAAAAGAAAAGCTAGGACTTATTCATACATTTTCACACGTCTATCTGGTGTAACAGTCACCACGTATTAAAACAACAGTCAATTAATCTATACAATTCACCTTACCATGTCAGTACATCACAAAGCCCAGGCACAAGGCCGTTTACTTTTTTATTAGAAACATAGAAACATCGAAAAATGTCAGCAGATAAGAACCTTTCGGCCCATCTAGTCTGCCCAATTACATGGATACTTTACCTGGATTTATCTTTTGTTTAGGATAGCCTTATGCCTATCCCATGCCTGCTTAAATTCAATTACTGTTTTGGCCTCTACCACTTCAACTGGAAGACTGGTCCATGTATCCACCACCCTCTCAGTAAAATAATGCTTCCTGATGTTACTTTTAAACTTTTGCCCCTCTAATCTAACTCTATTCAATTAGAGTTGTACAACAGGAGAGTAAATTTGGATTAATTGATGTAATTTAACAGTTACAATATCTTGCTTGGCAATGCGTGCCAGTTTACTTTCTGTGAATGGATTTCTCACCAATGCTTATAGAAGGGATGAAAACTGTACAATTTCAATAAAAGAATAACATTAATAATGTCATTTGTAATTTCTTGAAACAATATATGTGGTATATTTAACATCTTCACTTTTGTAATAATTTTATTATAAGTATTTACAGTATTTAAAACATGTAATATTTACCTTGTTTGTATAGAAATTTTGTTTATAAATTATTGATTTTTGCTACATAACTAAAATCGATGAATGCTAATTTAATTGTATATTCAATTTAGAGTGACTAGACAGCATATGATGTTAAATATTTTGTTTCAAATACAGAGATAGAAAAAAATACAGAGATAGATCGCTGGAAGTGGTTTTTTGTATTTTTCCTGTAAATATTTTGTTTGCAGGTATGTATATATATATATATATATATACAGGGCTTGACTGGGACTTCATCCAGACCAGCCCACTTTAATTATGCAAACACACACAAAAAATAAATAAATACAATTTATTTTATGTTTGTTTGCGTGGATTTATTTTACATGACATCTTACATGGTCATGTTTGGTATCATTAGAAATGCCAGACTCTGACCTGTCCAGACTCTGACACCTAACATGACTTTGTGGGGTGTAGAGAATGGAAACACAGGGGTCCAAAGAGTGGCGGTTTGTGTTTTAGATTGACCAATGCGCAATAACGCTTTGTTTCATCTCCTCCACATTTGATCTTGGCATGAGAAATGAGAAGGTGAGTTAGTCCAGTGGCATTGTTTGCTTTATAAAAATAAAACATAACGCCACTGCCTTAGAAAAGAGAAAAAAAGTAAATTTTGCATTTAATTATATTCTTTTTTTTCTACTTTTACACATTGCACGGTAGAGCTGCGCATCTTCACTGGTCTCACAATTCGATTCAATTACGATTATCCTGTCAACGATTCGATTCGATCCGATTCCACGATGCATCACGATGCATCATGATTACTGCATGGAGCCGGACCGCAGTGCTGCCGAGAAGTAAAAAAAATAATTGGGTATATATATATATATTCCCAATTTTTTTTAAAGGGTTTTTTTTTATTCTGTAACAGACCGTCTTCATTTTTAAAGGACCTTTTTTATTATTTAGACACATTTTAAGAAAATTTTATTGGTTTAAGCTCCTATTAGGTGTATAGGAAATTCAATATATATATATTTTTTTCCTTCAGTTCGGTGGAATTCCTCCAGGCCAATTCAGTGGTTGTCGGTGCACTTTGTTGGTTTTCACCAAACCACAATAACTGCTTTGGTGACTTCATTTTTGGCAGAATCCAGTTACCATTTGCTGAATAGTGAATTCACCATAATTTTGCCGAACTGTGCCCAAACACAAAGCACCAAAATTGGACACATTTTCAGTGTTTTGTGAATAGACCTTATAATTTTATTTGAATGAGATGAGAGATTATTATTATATCTATAATAACTAAAAAATACTCTTAACAGAGAAGAGCTGCAATCTTTGTGCCAGGCTTCAATGACATCACCAAAGCAGGTAGGAGATATAATATACTGTATAATGTATAGGGGCAGAGCAGGTAGGAGGTTTAATATATAATGTATAGGTGCAGAGAAGGCAGGGGGTTTAATGTAAATAATGTATAGGGGTAGTGCAGGCAGGGGGGTTTAATATATAATGTATAGGGGCAGTGCAGGCAGGAGGTTTAACCCCTTAAGGGCCGCTGACGTACCCTGTACGTCCTGTCCACAGGTCTCCCTTAGACCCGCGGACGTACAGGGTACGTCAGCGGCGCCTAATCCCCCTCCCGCCCGATACTCACCTCCCTTGCTGGATCCCACGGTGATCTGGCAGGGAGGAAGCCTGCCCATGTGATTTACATGGGCAGGCGAGGCTGATGACGTTGCCACGCTGCGCGGTGACGTCATCAGCAGGCGTCCCCATGCAAAGCAATGGAGGGGAGGGGGGACTCCTTCGGCTCTATCTCCCCAACCATTGCAGCTAGGGAGATGCTTTTTACACCGTTGGAAAGGGGAGAGTCTCTCCTTTTCAGCGGTGTATAGCATTAACCGTTTTGCCGCAGGATGGCGCCAAAACGGGATTCGAACCTGGAGGGGGGCTGACATCTTGGATGTCGGGGGTTGCTGCACCTCTCGTGCAGGGATGACGTCCTTGGCAATCAGCACTGGCCACCCTTTCTGGGTGAGAGCAGGCTGATTTGCATATGGAAAATTCATCCCTGTAATGGCACAAGCGAGCTAAAACCTTGTTTGTGAGACCTGAGCGGGCACCCACTGTAGAGCAGGCCATTTGTGCTGTTGCTCGTTCTCAGGACCCTCGCAAACACCCCGCCCTTGTTTCTCACTGCAATTGTAAAGGGTCATCCAGACGTGGACCCCTTGCTTGATGTGCCTAGAGGGGTGTCAGCTATACCCTCCTGACGAGGCCTAATAAGGCAGAAACGATCGTCGGGGGTTGCTGCACCTCTCGTGCAGGGATGACATCCTTGGCAATCAGCACTGGCCACCCTTTCTGGGTGAGAGCAGGCTGATTTGCATATGGAAAATTCATCCCTGTAATGGCACAATCAAGCTAAAACCTTGTTTGTGAGACTTGAGCGGGCACCCACTGTAGAGCAGGCCATTTGTGCTGTTGCTCATTCTCAGGACCCTCACAAACACCCCCCCCCTTGTTTATAATGTATAGGGGCAGAGCAGGCAGGGGGTTTAATGTATATAATGTATAGGGGCAGAGCAAGCAGGGGGTTTAATGTATATAATGTATAGGGGCAGTGCAGGCAGGGGGTTTAATGTATATAATGTATAGGGGCAGAGCAAGCAGGGGGTTTAATGTATATAATGTATAGGGGCAGAGCAAGCAGGGGGTTTAATGTATATAATGTATAGGGGCAGTGCAGGCAGGGAGTGACTCTATGAGCTGAATAAGATGTGCCCAGTGTATAGCCATTATTTACTGAATGACCCTGTTATGTAGTTTTATTTTACAGGAGTGTGATTACACTGTGCAGATATCACATGGCTGGGATCTGAGCAGGGCCCTCCTGTGACTTATTATCATCCCATGGCTGGAATATAAGCTTTCTGGAATGTATTTGAAGACCAAGGGTGACCCTCCTTTCCGTCTGCTGCTGCTGCTGCTGCTGCTGTATGGATGCATTGAAAAATCCCCTAGGCATCACACAGCAGCAGACACTGACAGGCAGCCCTGGAAGCACACACCTTTTTTTTTCTTCTAAGGTGCTGGCCCCATAGCCTGTAAAAAGGGGCGGGGCATGACACTAGTGGCGGGGGATAAGGAGGAGGGACCTTCCTTCTGCCTGCCGTGTACTGACATCAACACAGTAGGCAGGCAGAAGGTTAGTGATGCAATGAAAGGGGGTGGAGCCACTCAGGAGTGCGGGGAGTGACTTAGAGGCTTTGATTCCCCTGCAGCTCCTAGCTAACAGTGCTGCCGCATAAACACACAGCGGGGGCAGCGCCGGAAACCGGATGATGGCAGACATTCCAGGCTGGTCAGTGAATCTATTTTTGAGCTTCATTGCATCGATGCAGCATCGTGGAAGGCTGCATCGCGTTGCATCGGCAAATGATTATTTTTGACAACCCTATTGCACGGACATATTTGGTATCGATGGAAAGACCAGACTCTGACCTTTCCAATGACACCTCACATGACCTTGTGAAGTGTAAAAATCAGAAAGACAGGGTTGCAAAGGACCACCTGCACCCCTCATTGTAGCGCGCCAGTCGATGATGGTTTTCGATGAACCGATACGTAATAACACATTGTGCCATCGTCTTCACACTTGCTTGCATAATGGGAAATGAGAAGGTGAGTTAGGGCAGCATCATTGTTCACTTTATAATTGAAAAGTGAACAATAGTGCTGCTGAGTTATAAAAAAAATAAAGAAGAAAAAAATACATTTTTATTTTTATCGATTTTATTTTTTTAATTTTAAACATAACCTGGTTATGCGGATGATTGAATGATATTTTACACTTTGTATTTTTCGTGTAGCGAACTTTTGTTGGAGGTCTGGCGGATTTAGTATTTTTCGATTATTTTTTATTTAGTCTTTGAGCACTGCAACGTCTTTTTGACATTTATAACTGTTTTTCCAATTTTTGCTATATAATATTCCCCACTCTTTAAATCTTTTGGATAGGTAATCTCTATGTTAAGTACTCGGTTTTCTATAGAGTAAGACAGAATTGAATATGAAGTTACCCAGAGACAATAGTGGGTTAGTGGGAGTCATCGTTTGTTTTTGTGTTTCATCATGTGAAGTTTGCCGATATCTGGGACTGTGTAGTACCTTTTGTAAAGGGGTTGTATGTGCTTTTTTTCCTCACCTTCTGAGGTTTTTAGAGTGGTAAGAATATGATAGTTTTCCATGTGGACAATAGGTCTCTTTTCCCAGATTAGTAATAATAATTTTTAAATGCTTCTTTTGTTTTAGTTTTATTAGTGTTAAGTTGCTATGGTGATGGGTTGGTCACGGGGCATTCATTGGAGACGACGTCTGCTCGGCATGGATGGGGTGGGACGGCACACGTAATGGTGGTAAGTATGTCTTGTGCTATTTAAATGTTGTTTTAAGGCTAGGGTCAGACGAACGCATTTTTCGCGTCGTCCGTGAAAAGTGCGTTCGAACGCATGGACGGATTTTTTCACGGAATACGCGATAGCGGTCATACGATGCGCATTTTCGTCCGTGATTTTGTACGGATCATCAATAAAACACTTTTTGCGTCTGGACGTTATGTTGGCCGGACATTAGCAGCGTCTGACGTCCCCTAATCACGCACACACGCTGCTAGCGGACGCAGCGCACTCTGTACGTCAGTACTAGCGGTTTCACGTTCTCAAAAAAATGCGTTCATTTGCCGCTTGCGTTGCCCGGCCGAACTTTTGTGCGGCCGTACTTCGTACATTGGCCGCCATTGGCCGTCATTTGCTGCTACTACGGCCGTGATAAAGTGCGGCTGCACAGGCGTTCGCACTGCGTTCGTCTGACCCCAGCCTTACTGTGGTTTTTTATATCCCGCTTTTTCCAATAAATCAATTGCAGAGACCCAGAATGCCGCCAGCATTACTTTTGCACAGACATTTATAATAGCCAGGCGCTGCAACGGACATTGTTTTCTGAGTGCAGGAATGACCGGTTTATATATATATATATATATCAGGCCTCAAAATTTCCACTCACCTACTAGCATTTGGCGAGTGGAAATTACATGAGGGCGAGTGGGAATGCAGATGCAGGCAGGGCAGGATAGGGGTTAGGTGGGGCAACTAGTGGCGAGTAATTCTTAAGGCCTGGCTAGTAGCCTGGGACTTGAAATTTTGAGCCCTGATATATATATATATATATTTTTATACACTGCATGGACAATCAAGGACATGGACAATCTGCTGCTATTTGTTGAGAATTCTATGTACTACCTCTCAGCGCATTCAAATGTTTTCTGAAAAAAACATGGTGGATGGACCAGGCAACTAATCCTCAACATTAGCAGATGATGCCTATCTATGGCCAACACTAAATTGCTTTTCTTTAACCCTATAAGTGCACTGTGCATCTCCTGAACTCAAGGTATATATAGTCTGTTGATTCAAACAATAACAAGATGTGGAAAAAGTTTCTTCTTCCTCTTCTTCTTCTGTCAACTGGTTCTTCAACCAGGCAGAAAAGGGTTAAATCACTCCGAAACAGTTTATCGCTCATCAATTGTAATTAAATATGTTTATATTAAATTACGTGGTGTAATTAATGTAAAAATCTTTTCGCTTCCACCGCCATTAGAAACAGATGCTGAAGTATCAGCGTATTGCAACATGACTGCTTTGCTGTCCCAGCTGTCTGATCGTAATTACTTTAATTTTAGCTTGTTATCTAATTATCACCTTTGTAAAGGGAAAAGTACTCTCTAATGCGTACTGATTGTTTCAGATGATGATGAAGAGCATGAGGCAGCTGTCAGGCAACTCAGACCTGCTTGTCTACCTCCGTATACGTCTTGTATGGACGTCTTAATACCAGGAATGATCCATTGCAAGGCTGTCACTTTTTCCTTTTTTTTGCCTAATTGTAGTTTATTACAAAACTGCACACTACTGGTCTGTATAAGGTAACGTAAGGCCTGGATGCTGCAGTTTGGTCCTTATAAGATTCTAAGCTGAATTGCTGTGGTGTATCCATGGGTCAAAGTCCACCATAAAAAAGTACAGGAACACACCACAGTTATTATTATTATTTTTTTTTTTTTGAGAATGGATTTTACCAGGAAGAATACATTGAGATTCCTCTCGTTTTCAAGTATTTCCTGGGTGGCGAGTATGTACCGTTAGCTGTCTTGTCCAAGGACACTTACTGGAGAGGTGCTCTTCTTTATTTATATAGCGCAAACATATTCCGCAGTGCTGAACAGTGACAATAGGCAGTCAGGGTTATTCACAGAGATCCAAACCTGCCCCCAAATGTCACCGAACAGGGAATTTCTCCTTACGGTGCATTTTCATGGCCATTTGGCTATTCACAAAGCAGGCAGTTCGCCAAATACAGTGCTGTTCGGGGGCAGTGAAATCCCCCCCCCCCATAGAGAAGCAATGGTTAACCTATTCAGAGAACACCGATCAGCAGAGAAAAGTTGTCTTAATGCCCTGCTGTTCGGTGTTTTCATTGGGCAGGTTTATTCAGGCGAATCCCACATTATTTCAATGTTAAAAGTATTCTCATTTTTATTCAATATCTAATAAACCATTTATTCTTTTAATCTGCAGTAAAAAGTCTCTTTATTTATGTATTTTTTAGGATCTTTTAGGCATTTTTCAGGATTTTTTCTTTTTTCTGTAACAGACCTTTTTCTTATTATTCAAAGGACCTTATACGTATGTTAATTCCAGAAATTTTCTGTCACAGACCTCGTTTGTCTGCCTGTCCTGCTCTCCCGGCACCCCCTCACCTAGATCAGCCCGGCCGCTGAGTTGCTCGGAACTCAGAGCCTCGACCAGCAGCCTGATCTGTATCTCCTTAGGTCCGCTGCTGCTTGCGGCTAGGTGGAAGAACCACTGAGTGCCTTCCAGGGTAGGTGACGTAGTTCTGAATGAAACACCAGGCAGGCTGTATGTTCAAACAGGAGACCTGATCTTTATTGAAAAGCACGCCAGTATTTATGCTCACGTACACACAAACACTTTCAAACTTCCCACCCACCCCAACAGTTCTGATTGGCTAGTTTCAAGACCACTGCAGGCTTCCTTCTGGTCCTCCTCAGGTTCTTATGTGAGTACATCTGGTTTATGCAGATGAGGTCTTCAACTGCTGGCAGGTTACTCCAGGGTAAAACACACACATTTGTAATCAGTGATCACGCACAGTAATTTGTCCCAATAAATCATAGAAACATAGAAACATAGAAAAATGTCGGCAGATAAGAACCTTTCGGCCCATCTAGTCTGCCCAATTACATGGATACTTTACCTGGATTTATCTTTTGTTTAGGATAGCCTTATGCCTATCCCATGCTTGCTTAAATTCAATTACTGTTTTGGCCTCTACCACTTCTACTGGAAGACTGTTCCATGTATCCACCACCCTCTCAGTAAAATAATGCTTCCTGATGTTACTTTTAAACCTTTGCCCCTCTAATCTAAGACTATGTCCTCTTGTTTTGCTACTTTGTTTCCTTTTAAATATACTCCCTTCCTCTACCTTGTGGATTCCCTTTACGTATTTAAATGTTTCTATCATATCTCCTCTGTCTCGTCTTTTTTCCAAGCTGTACATGTTAAGATCATTAAGCCTTTCCTGGTAACTTTTCTCCTTCAAGCCGTACACCATTTTAGTAGCCCTTCTCTGAACTCTCTCTAAGATGTCTAATACCTCTCCCTACACAACCAAGCATTCTGCCAGCATTTCCTGCTGCTCTATTACATTGACTACTTACCCTTAGATCCTCTGAAATAATAACCCCTAAATACCTTTCCTCAGATGTTGAGGTTAGGACTGTATCAAATATTCTATATTCAGCCCTTGGGTTTTTACGTCCCAGGTGCATTATCTTGCACTTATCCACATTAAAACTCAATTGCCACAGCTCCGACCATTTTTTTAGTTTACCTAAATCATTTGTCATTTGGCTGATCCCTCCAGGAACGTCAACCCTGTTGCAAATCTTTGTGTCATCAGCAAAAAGACATACTTTTCCATTAATACCTTCTGCAATATCACTAATAAAAATATTAAATAGAATGGGTCCAAGTATTGACCCCTGAGGTACCCCACTGGTAACAAGACCTTGCGCCGAATAAACTCCATTTACCACAACCCTCTGTTGCCTGTCACTCAGCCACTGCCTAATCCATTCAACAATATTGGAATCCAAGCTCAAAGATTGCAATTTATTGATAAGCCTTCTATGCGGAACAGTATCAAAAGCCTTACTGAAATCTAAATAAGCAATGTCTACTGCACCACCTGTGTCTATTATTTTTGTTACCCAATCAAAAAAACCAATAAGATTAGTTTGGCATGATCTCCCTGAGGTAAACCCATGTTGTTTCTGATCCTGTAATCTATGTGTTTTTAGATGTTCAATAATCCTTTCCTTTAACGTGGTTTCCATTAATTTCCCCACTACTGACGTAAGACTAACTGGCCTATAGTTCCCAGATTCCTCCCTACTACCCTTCTTGTGAATGGGCACAACATTTGCTAATTTCCAGTCTTCTGGGACGACTCCCGTTAGCAAGGATTGGTTAAATAAATCTGTTAACGGTTTTGCTATTACATCTCACTGAGCTCTTTTAATAATTTAGGGTGGATCCCATCAGGCCCC
The DNA here is from genome assembly GCA_009667805.1 of Leptobrachium leishanense. NCBI lineage: Eukaryota > Metazoa > Chordata > Amphibia > Anura > Megophryidae > Leptobrachium > Leptobrachium leishanense. The sequence continues at coordinate 66,034,330 of CM019072.1, read as the reverse complement.
ATTGATTTATTTGTCTTTACTTTAGACAGCTGCTGTAGAACCTCCTCTGTAAACTGATATGTAATTGTCTCGTTAGTGTTTCCTCCTAACTGAGGTCCCTTTACTTCCTTTTCTTCTGCAAAGACTGAACAAAAATATTCATTGAGGCAGTCAGCGAGACTTTTATCCTCTTCTACATACCTTCCTTCCCTTGTTTTTAATCTAACTAATCCTTGTTTTTACTTTTCTATTCTCGTTTATGTATCTAAAAAATATTTTGTCCCCCTTTTTTACTGACTGAGCTATTTTCTCTTCTGCGTGTGCTTTGGAAGCCCTTATAAATTGCTTTGCCTCTTTCTGCCTAATCTTATAGGTTTGCCTATCTTCTTCACTCTGAGTTGTTTTATAATTATTGAATGCTGTCTTTTTGTTCTTCACTATTTTGGCCACTTCTGCAGAGTACCACAGTGGTTTCTTCCCTTTTTTGTTTTTGCTAACAAGTCGAATGCAATTGCCTGTGGCATTCAATAATGCTTCATTTAAATAATCACATTTCTCCTGGACTCCCTTTAAACTCCTCCAGTCTGATAATGACTCCTTCACACAAAATCTCATTTTAGAAAAATCAGTTTTTTTAAAGTCTAAAACTTTTGTTTTTGTGTGGTGCGGCTCCATCCCTGTTCTTATATTAAACCACACTGACTGGTGATCACTAGATCCCAAATTTTCACCTACAACAACGTCCGATACCAAACCTCCATTTGTGAGTATTAAATCCAATATGGCCTCTTTACGGGTCAAATTAGGACAGTGTGTGCCAGACAAGGGTAGATTACAAACCCTCAAACAGACATAGCATTCGTGCATACAGTTGTGTTCAAAATTATTCAACCCCCAATGCTGTAAAGGGGGTTTAGGGAATTTAATGTACATTTGTAATTGTATTCAGAATTAAATCCTACAAGGACTTTTTAAAGAACCATATGCAACTAAAATGACATCAATTGGTTTTGTAATACAGTAGGAAATGTTTCTTTTGTGAATTCTTCATTGACACAATTATTCAACCCCTTAAACACTACCACTCTGAAGAACAGAGGTTCATTCAAGTGTTTTCAATCAGGTATTGAAAACACCTGTGGATGTCACGGAGCAGCAATAAAGCATAATAAGCACCAATTAGGCAGCTTTAAAATGACTGTGATACTCAGCTCCTTCTAGAGATTTACTGGTGTGGTTACAAACATGGTGAAGTCAAGAGAATGGTTCAGGAAGACAAGAGAAGAGGTGATTACTCTTCACAGGAAGGGCAATGGCTATAAGAAGATTGCAAAGATGTTAAACATACCAAGAGAGACCATAGGAAGCATCATTCGCAAATTCAAGGCAAAGGGCACTGTTGAAATGCTACCTGGTCGTGGCAGAAAGAAGATGCTGACTTCGACTGCTGTGCGCTACCTGAAGCGTAGAGTGGAGAAAAGTCCCCGTGTGACTGCTGAGGAACTGAGAAAAGATTTGTCAGATGTGGATACTGAAGTTTCAGCTCAGACAATACGGCGCACACTGCGTAATGAAGGCCTCCATGTCCTGTCACCAGTCACCTGACTTAAATCCGATTGAGAACCTCTGGTGGGACTTAAAGAAAGCAGTTGCAGTGCGCAAGCCTAAGAATGTGACTGAACTGGAGGCTTTTGCCCATGACGAATGGGCGAAGATACCCGTAGATCGCTGCAAGACACTTGTGTCAAGCTATGCTTCACGTTTAAAAGCTGTTATAACTGTAAAAGGATGTTGTACTAAGTACTAAGATTGAATGTCACTTGGGGGTTGAATAAAACTGATAATGATGTGAGCACAGAAAAGACAATTGTGGTTATTTCATTATAAATGTTATGTTATATTTGTCTGACCTACACGTGCCTCTTTGATTTAATTGTAAGCAAGATGACCGAATGATCAAAATCAATGTCAAACTGGCCAAAACACTCAATTTCAGTGGGGGTTGAATAATTTTGAACACAACTGTAATTACAAATAGATATGAGCCGAACACCCCCGTGTTCGGTTCGCATTCGAACTCGAACAATTTCAAAAGTTCGAGTTCGAACACAAACACGAACCGAACTCAATGCAAGTCAATGGGACTCGAAAGTTCGAATTTTAGAGTGCCCTCCAAGAGGGCATATATGCAAGATATTTGCCAGAAAAGGTGTATGGGGGTCCTGGTAGTGCCCTGGGGGACAGGAAACAAGGAAAAAAAGTTTTAAAAAAACGTTTTTAAAGGGACAGCGAGTTTTCCATGAAATAAGGGTTAAAAATAAGAACGAAAAATTCCTTCAAATATCGTGCCTAGGAGGTCCCCATAACCTGCCCGTGAAGTGGCGGATTTGTAGGATGTTTAGAAACATTTAAAAACAAACAAATGACATTTCAAATGACGGTATATGGTTTTCCTTTAATCTATTCATAAACAACTGCTTGGGGCGGCAGCCTGTATGAAAAGACATTTTAGGACACGCAGAACAAGTTTAGTGATTTTTTGTCTAAATTGTGGTGAAACTTATGCAGACTTTGGATGAAAGTAACAATAGGTGCTTTAAAATTGGACCTTTAGTGTCGGCAACAGTGCCGTCACACCGTAACCCCTCTGTGGTATTGTGGAAGAGTGCTGCGCTATAGTGTATGGCAGGATTGAAGCGCACCAGCAGTAACAAGCAGCGGAATATACCAGACAGGGGCACAGAGCGAGAGTAGTTGTTATAACAAAACCAGCTCTACAACGTTTAGGCACTAGTACTGCGCTACTGTATATGGTGAGAATTGGCGCACACCAGTCCCGGCGGCTCTGCGTCATCACGCCGCTCCCTGCCCCCTGATCACTCACAGCTGCGCCGGGGTGCCGTCGGAGCTAATGGCATTCTGCCAGCTGGCGGCACCATGCGTCCGGGGCCCCCCGATCACTACCCGGGGCCCTGGATGTCACAATATTACAATCCAAACGCAAACGGGTTAAATAACAATATTTGTAAGAAGAATAATTAATGCAGCGTATGAATCCTCACACTGCCGGGCAGCACCTTAAGGCCCGGTTCACACCTAAGCGTTTTACAGCGTGTTCCTGCACGCTGTAAAACACATAGACAGGGAAATCCCATTATTTGCTATGGGACCCGTTCATACCTGGGCGTTTTACAGCACGCAGGAACGCGCTGTAAAACGTCCTACGCCCAAAGATGTACAGGAGCTTCTTTCTGGTGTATTGCAGAGCGTTCACTCTGCAGTTTATGGCCGTGAACGCGCTGCAATGCACGTTCGCATGTTTTTTACGTTTGCGCGATACGCGCGTTAAAAACGCACGTATTGCGCGTGTAGAAAAAACGTAGGTGTGAACTGACTTACAGTATAATTAATGCAGCATATGATTCCGCACACTGCCAGGCAGCACCTCTACAGTTTGTAGATCCAGGAGTCAGGTGAGTATTAGAAAGAAAAAAAAAGGTTTTATTTTATGTTGCTGGGGACATTTAAAAGTGTCCTCGGATTTTTTTTTAAAAAAAAATGTGCCGCCTTACCTGACCTGGTGGTCAGTGGGGGCTCCCTAGATACTGGTTGTGGGGAAGGGGGGTCTGCCGTGGCTCCCTCCCTGGAGTCCCTGCGCCACCTCTCTGCCACATGCACCCAGCTGGCCAGCCCGCACAGTCGCAGCTCTGTAATCTTGCGGCCGCATGCTCCTCAAGGGGTCCTTGGGAGGGAGGCTCGGGTGGGCTGCCCTCTACAGTGCTTGATTAGAGGGCTTCGTCTGCCTGATGTTTTAGCAACAAGAATGTTTTATCCCATAGGCTTCAATGTTAAAAATATTCCCGTTTTAATTCAATATCTAATAAACCATTGCTTATAATATTCTGCAGTAAAGAGCCTCTTTATTTTTAGATTTTTTAGGATTTTTTAAGTATTTTTTTTTTTAAAAAAATGCACCCGGGCGGCTAGCCCGCACAGTCACAGCTCTGTCATCCGGCGGGGCTCATGCTCCTCAAGGGGATCCTTGGGAGGCCCCGGGCAAGCTGCCCTCTACAGTGCCTGATTAGAGGGCCGTGTCTGCCTGATGTTTTAGTAACAAGAATGTTTTATCCCATAGGCTTCAATGTTAAAAATATTCCTGTTTTAATCCAATATCTAATAAATCGTTGCTTATAATATTCTGCAGTAAAGAGTCTCTTTATTTCTAGATTTTTTAGTATTTTTTAAGCATTTTTATACTTTTTTCAATTTTTTTTTTTCAAACTTTTGGCGAATGTCCCAAAAAGTTCAAAGTTCGGGAACTTTCGAATGGCCAATGTTCGAATCAAACTCCGAACTGATCGAACCGAACAGCTCATCCCTAGAGACGAGCCCAGGACATGTGCAGATTAAAAGATTGGAGAGTTACACATTATCGTGAACACAAGGCTAAGTCAGGTTTGGAGAGATACACAGAGTCCCAAATCAAAGCAACAATCCAGGTGGCGCAGAAATCAAATTAGTTATGAGGAAAGCCAGCGGTTAAAACCAGATTAATCATAGAAAAAGCAATTAGGAACGTACTGAAGAGCAATAAACCAGGACAAGGCATGGTACAAGTGAAGTGGAAGGGCATATATATCCTGATGTACCTTTGGATTGACCAGATACAAGAGGGGTGGAATGTCTGGGTCTTGCCCCTAGGGCCATGGCCGCAGGTGCAGTGGCTCCCTCCCTGCGCCGCCTGTCTCTGCCACATGCACCCGGGCGGCTAGCCCGCACAGTCACAGCTCTGTCATCCGGCGGGGCGCATGCTCCTCAAGGGGATCCTTGGGAGACCCCGGCAAGCTGGGAGGCCCCGGACAATGTCTGCCATTTCCAGGGAGACAGCAGGAGAAAGTTACAAATGAAAGAGAGATGTGTGAATTTTGGGTGTGGAGGTCAGGAGATATTAATAATAATTACCTCCCCAGGTCCCACTAGACCTGATTTTCAGTCTCTCTCTCCTTTAAGTAGCTAGTGCTGTTTAACTTGGAAGCACAAAACTTGAGTTGCTGCTGGTCCATCTTGTAGTATCTTCACTGATATGTTTGCTGGTAAGGGTGTAGCGCTGGTTTTAATTCCCTGTCATTGTAGTACTTGTTTTTGGCCACCGGAGGGAGACAAGCGCAATGTAAGTCACTGGACATTGGGACTACATTTTCCAGCATGCTTTGCGGGTGGGAACAGGAAGTGGGTGGGAGAGAGACACTGACATCCGCAGCCTCATGGAAAGAGCCGGGAGAGCGCGCAGAGGAGTGAGAGGAGCAAGACGCAAGAGAGCAGAGAGTGATTACAACCAGTCCAGAGCGCAGGTGCGGCCTAGCAGAGTTGGAGATCGGGATTTTCCTTATTATTAATCGAAGACCCAGTGATCCACTGCTAGTAATCTCACGCTGATACATAGTAAGCTGAAGGACCCCGAGTTAGGAGAACCGCAGACGATCTAACAGGGAGTGCAGGCGGTGAGCTGGATATCATGTGGCCGATACAGAAAAGCAAGACAGCGGATCCGGTGACACAGAAAATCCCAGTCAAAATCGAGCGGAGAGACGTCCTGGGTCGAGCGGAACGCAGAGTATCTGGCGGATGGGTGAGAGGCCTTCCAGGCCATTGTAAAACACTAAAGCAGGCTGCAGTCTGTTCAAAACCTACAGGGCCCCAATGTGACTAGTCGAAGATACCTGTTAAATAATTCACTGGCCAGTTGAATATTGTACCCGGGTACCAATACACGCATACACATACATTCCTTGGGACATAACCTGTACGGGACTCACACTCCAACCACTAAGGGGTTATAAATACTTTTTTTCCTTTTCCGCTGCGCGTTTCTCGCATTACGAAGTGCTGTATTTCCTTTTCCGCTGCACGTTTCTCGCATTACGAAGTACTGTAAAAATATATACGTATACCGTGTTACTCATTATATGCCAGTTTATTCAGTAAACTATATAATTTATAAAATCCACGACGGTGCTGGAGTATATTTATTCCCTAGTGCGGGGAGACTGACCCGAGGTTCAAATTCAGCGGCTCCTCCGGGAGTGAGCGCTACACGTGGGGGCTCGTTCCCAGGATCCAGTGTCTGGAAAAAACGCATTTAAAGGGTTAAATATGGATCCAGACACTGCTGCCAAATGGTGTGAGGAGCGCAGTAGTCAGTTAGAATTGTGTATAGTCATGGATATTCCTGCAGACACTTGGGCCGAAGATCAGATTCGCCAGGCCGTGGCCGCGCTGACACCAGATCATCGGGGGTTAATCCTGGACATTAAAGAGAACCCAGATACCTCTCACTCGTATGTTCTTTTTGAGTGGAAAAAGTGTGTTCCAGTGTGTTTTCAGGGCGCGAGCGTGAAGCTGACCGATGAGGTGGAAGTCCAACTGATTCAGCCAAGTGTGCCACGTGGCGAATCCGCGAGTGTTCCCGCGCCCAGTCCGTTGGCCATGATCGGGCCTGAATTTATAGTGGCTATTGGAGATTTGCTGGCTAAATGTCAAAGAACAAGCCCTCCACACACTAACTTTGGTTATCGACGGTTGAGAAATTTTACAGGAAACGTACCAACTCCGGCAGGAGAAGAAACCTTCGAAGAATGGGTGGAACAGGTGATGCAGGCTCTGGATGAGTGGGACGTCCCTGAAGCACAGAAAAAACAAAGGATTACTGAGAGCTTAAAGGTACCCGCGTCAGAGGCTGTAAGAAACCTAAAATTGAGTAAGAAAGACTGCACTGCTTTAGATTATCTAAATGTTCTGGAGGAAGTTTTTGGGCGAACGGAAAAGGCTGCAGAGCTCGTGTATCAGTATGAACACACCTACCAGCGGAAAGGTGAGAGAATGACCGAATATATGAGGCGCCTAGATAAGATTCTGCACCAGATACTCCTCAAGAAAGGGGCCGAACTGGCCGAAGTAGATAAGATCTGAATAAAACAGATCCTGAGGGGCGCTCAACCTCTAGATCCAGTGATGCTGCAGCTGAGAAGCAGGGAAGGTAATCAAGAACTGAAGTACCTGGAACTGATCCGAGCTGTCAGAGAGGAGGAGGCTCTACTGGAAGAAAAATACTTCAGGAGAGGAGAAAGAGCTTACGCGCAACCTGTGAGGCATAACGAATGTTTGCAGCCTGAAAGTGACTCGTTGGATACCTATGGATCCGACGTGGACGAACAAGAGCATCTGATCGCTTTTAAATCCACAGAGAAGGCTGTCAAAGAATTAAACCTCTCTGCACATGGTGAGTTGTACAAAACTGTTAAGAAGGTACAAGAAGCTCAAGCTGAATTTCAACAGGCGCACGCGGAACTGTGCCGAGTATTGTTGAAGGTGACAGAGACACAGACAGAGATGCAGAAGTTCCTTACAGACATACAGACAACCGGAGTTGCTGTGGCGTCTAGCCAGGATCCTTCAACCGAAACACAGCGGGCGAATGCGTCTCCGTCTTCAAAGAGGAGATGTTTCAGTTGTGGAGAAATGGGCCATTTCCGCGCACAATGCAAAAGCCAAAAGCCTGAAGGAAATAGAGTAGAGGAGTTCTTGAAAGCCTTGGAAGGGCTGTTATCTACCTCACCGGCGGGAAACGCCAGAGGGCACAAGTGAAGGAGCAACCTAGGTGCCCGAAGGTTGAAACCAGCTCCAAAAATCAAGCCAGGACTAAGAGGGCGAGAGGGCCCAAAGTCTGGCCAACTGCCGAGCCTGCCAGGACTGAAAGAGTCACTCCCTTGGCATCCGGTCCTATGTCATGGGGAAGCAAGGCACACCCAAAACCTACACGGGCCAAGAAGAAGGCCAGGGTACAACAAACTGGGTCTAAATGTCCTGTTGCCACCACCAAGTTTCCTGACCAGCTGATAGGTCCTTCCCCTATTGTGCCAATCCAAGTGGAGTGAGTCTACACTAAAGCTCTGCTGCACTCAGGGGCCCAAGTGACATTGATTTACAGAGATTTCTATGAGAAACACTTGAAGCACATCCCTCTACAGAAATTGAAGGATCTGGAAATCTGGGGTATCGGAACTGAGAAACTCCCTTATGATGGGTATCTACAGGTGAAGTTGGAGATCGGATCCGAAGTCATCGGACAGTCCGGAGGTTGTGATGCATTGGCCATTGTGTGTCCTCGGCCTTCAGGGGCAAACAGGAGTTCCATGATATTGGGGACGAATACTGATTTGGTGCGACGTCTCCTGACACCTATCGTACTGGAGGAAGGTTCTACTAAAGGAGTACACCCAATGTTACGTCCAGTCTATCAGAGAATGGTCGAAGAACAGAAGGCACCTGCTGAAGTGGGGCGCCTGTGGAGATTGGAAGGAACAGAGAAGGTTCTGCAAGCAGGAGAAGTAACGAGTTTCCGGGCTTCAGTCAAGTTAAACGGATCACAACCAGGTCCCTATGTGGTACTGGAAACCGATTTTAATCATGGGAGTGAAGCCGGAGTAGAAGTAATCCCTGAAATAATCTCCACCAAAGCTTTGAAAAGAACACGAGGAAGAGTCTCAGTCAGCATGTGCAATGTGTCTGATTCTCCAGTAGTCCTTAAAGCACGAATGCCTATCGGGCAAGTAGCGTCCGCTACGCCCCTCTCTCCTACCGATATAGGTGGGGGAGTGGATAAAGAGATTCCAGATGAAAGGTTCTACCCCAAGGACGCTCCCATTTCACCTGAATGGAAGAAACGTCTTCAGTCCCAAATTCTAAAGTGGAGAGACTTGTTCTCGAAAGATGAGTTCGACGTGGGCCTAGCTAAAAGTACTGAACACCGCATTCGATTACAAGAGGACAAGCCGTTTCGTGAAAGGTCAAGACGAGTTCCGCTGGGAGACTTGGATGATCTACGAGAACAGCTGAATGAACTGCAAAGAACCAAGGTGATCCAAGAGTCCAGGAGCCCATATGCATCTCCAATAGTAATGGTCCGGAAGAAGAATGGTTCTGTCCGCCTATGCATAGACTATCGCACGCTGAATCGGAGAACCATCCCAGATCAATATGCTACTCCTCGGATAGAAGATGCCTTACAGTGTTTGTCGGGAGCAAAATGGTTTAGTGTACTAGACCTGCGAAGTGGGTATCACCAGATACCGATGCATCCTGAAGAGAAGACTGCGTTCATCTGCCCATTGGGGTTCTTCGAATTCAACAGAATGCGTCAAGGCCTTACTGGGGCTCCAGCCACGTTCCAACGGTTAATGGAGAAGACAGTCGGGGACATGAACCTGATCGAAGTATTAGTGTACCTGGATGACATAATTGTGTTCGGGAAGACTCTGGAAGAACATGAACAATGTTTGGAGAAGGTCTTGAAGAGGCTCCATGAAGAGGGATTGAAACTGTCTCTGGAGAAATGTCAATTCTGTTTACCATCTGTTACGTATCTGGGACATGTGGTCTCAGCAGAAGGTGTTTCAACAGACCCTCGGAAGCTGGAGGCTGTAGCTTCTTGGCCTAGACCCCGAAACGTCACTGAACTTAGATCTTTCTTGGGGTTCTGTTCCTATTATCGAAGATTTGTAGGAGGATTCGCAAAAATAGCTCAACCACTGAACAAACTCCTTCAGAAGGAAAGCACAGAAGAAGGCTGCAAGGTCTCTGACCGAAATCCGTCAGCTCCAGGGCCAAGAAAAGCTCGAGAGTCCATCCAGGGAGAATGGACTAGTCAATGTGAGGGTGCTTTTACGAAGCTGAAAGAGAGCTTAACGCGAGCTCCTGTCTTGGCCTATGCGGACCCTCGCAAGCCGTACGAGTTACATGTGGATGCCAGCAGAGAAGGTCTAGGAGGAGTCCTGTATCAAGAGTATGGTGGATTGCTGAGGCCTGTAGCGTATGTGAGCCGGAGCCATACGCCTTCTGAAAAGAACTATCCTACCCACAAGTTGGAGTTCCTAGCCTTGAAGTGGGCGGTGGTAGACAAGCTAAAGGACTATCTGTATGGGGCCGAGTTTGTGATAAAGACGGATAACAATCCTCTTACCTACGTCCTTACTACTGTGAAGCTGGACGCAACGGGACATTGGTGGTTGGCCGCTCTGTCAGGGTTTCGGTTCAGCCTGAAGTATCGCCCTGGGGTGAATAATCGAGATGCTGATGCTTTGTAGAGAAGACCCTACACTACAGAATGGACTCAGTTAACTCCAGACGGGGTACAAGCTTTGTGTCAAGGAGCAGAGCGCCGGGTCAAGGGAGGGATTGAAGTGGAGGCCATAGGAGTCATGGCTGCGGCTGTTCCGGAGTTCTACTGTAACCCTACGCAGTTGAGGGATGAAAGTATGCCTACCTTTTCAAAACAGGACCTGAAAGCTGATCAGGCTAGAGACCCCTTAATTGCGTTAACCGTAAAGGCCCTAACTACGAACCAATGGGAAATTCTGCTGACCAATTCCCCAGATGGAGCCAGATTGGTCTGCAAAGAGTGGGACGGTTGAAGATGTTGGATAGGGTGGTCTACCGAAGGGGCCCCTCAACCAATGCTGAAGAGACCCAACAGTTATTCCTTCCCACAAAACATAGGGAGAGTGTACTGCGATCGCTACATGATGAGCATGGACATTTGGGCGCAGAAAGGACTTTTAAGCTGGTGCGAGACAGATTCTATTGACCTTGCATGAGAGCTGAAGTGGAAAGTTACTGCCATTCATGTCTGAAGTGTATTCAAAGGAAGACCCTACTGACCCGAACCGCTCCAATGAGCCATCTGCAAAGTCAAGGACCCATGGATTTGGTGTGCATTGATTTCCTGTGCTCAGAGCCGGATGTTAGTGGGCAGGGAAATATTCTAATAGTGACTGATCACTTCACACGTTACGCCCAAGCCTTTTCTACAAAAGACCAACGCGCTCCGACAGTGGCGAAGGTTCTGATGGAAAAGTTCTTTGTTCACTACGGCCTACCAAGGAGAATACACTCTGATCAGGGTAGAGACTTTGAAAGCTGGCTTGTTGGGCAATTACTGGAACTGCTGGGAATCCAAAAGACCCAAACTACACCATATCACCCTCAAGGTGATGCTCAGCCCGAAAGGTTCAATTGCACGCTGCTAAATATGCTGGGGACACTGTCCAACACAGAGAAGCAGAGCTGGAGTCGTCACATAGCTACGCTAGTACATGCATATAACAGTACGGAGAGTGACGCCACTGGATACTCACCGTACCGTCTTATGTTCGGAAGAGAAGCTCGACTGACGGTTGATTTGGCGTTTGGGCTATCTCTGGACCAGACGTCGGTAGCTTCTCATAGAAATTATGTGGATAGACTTCGAAAGAATCTGGCCTCTGCGTTTGAACAGGCCCGTTTGACCTCAGGAAACAGGGAATAAAGGAATAAACGGAACTATGACTTGAAAGTTCGGATACAGGATCTACAACCCGGTGATAGGGTTTTGTTGAAGAACTTGGGTGCTGCTGCAAGGCACAAGTTAGCGGATAGATGGAGTTCTCAGGTCTACATTGTCTGCAAGCAACTGCCGAGTCTGCCGGTGTATCAAATCCGGCCGGATGGAAAGGCTGGGCCTCTTAAGAACTGGCACCGGAATCATTTATTACCTTTGAGAGAGGCTGTGAGGATACCAGTTGGGGACGGACTTTCTCTGCCGAATCCGCCTGCTCCACGTTTGACTCCCGTTACTCGGTCTCAGCAGCCCCGGGCTATCGAAGAGAGCGAAAGGGACAGTGAGGAAGAAAGTTTTTGTCTGGACTGGATGCGCTCACCAGAGCCTGAGGAGGTTGTCTCGGTTCCTGAATGGTGGGAAAGTAATTTGAGGCCTGAGGCTCCTGAATTTCAGTTAGAAGTCCCCGAGACTATTGAAATCCCTGTAGTTCCTGAAGCCAAATCTTATGACTACAGTTCTATGCCTTCACTGGAAGGATCATACTCCGAAGAGATGTCTGCTCCAGTGGTAGAAAGAAGAATTGAACCCGCACCTATAGTACTTCCACCTGAAGAGGAACTGACTGAACCGGAACCAAAACGCTCTATTCAACTGCCCCAGAGACTCACCTACGACTCACCGGGACATAGCACTGAAGAGGCCGTCACCACAGTGCGAAGGTTGCCCGAAGTGTCTGCTATGTTAGCTGAGATAGTCAAAAACATGTGTCAACTTGAGGAAGTGTACCTAACCCATTGTATGCTTGCTGCTGAGCCTGTATATGTTGCCTAATATATGTTGAAATGTAATGCAACTGTTGTACCTCCTTGGAGAGACCCAAGAGTTCTAGGAGGGGGAGAGTGTAGCGCTGGTTTTAATTCCCTGTCGTTGTAGTACTTGTTTTTGGCCACCGGAGGGAGACAAGCGCAATGTAAGACACTGGACATTGGGACTACATTTTCCAGCATGCTTTGCGGGCGGGAACAGGAAGTGGGTGGGAGAGAGACACTGACATCCGCAGCCTTGTGGAAAAAGCCGGGAGAGCGCGCAGAGGAGTGAGAGGAGCAAGACGCAAGAGAACAGAGAGTGATTACAACCAGGCCAGAGCGCAGGTGCGGCCTAGCAGAGTTGGAGATCGGGATTTTCCTTAGTATTAATCGAAGACCCAGTGATCCACCGCTAGTAATCTCACACTGATACATAGTAAGCTGAAGGACCCCGAGTTAGGAGAACCGCAGACGATCTAACAGGGAGTGCAGGCGGTGAGCTGGATATCTTGTGGCCGATACAGAAAAGCAAGACAGCGGATCCGGTGACACAGAAAATCCCAGTCAAAATCGAGCGGAGAGATGTCCTGGGTCGAGCGGAACGCAGAGTATCTGGCGGATGGGTGAGAGGCCTTCCAGGCCATTGTAAAACACTAAAGCATGCTGCAGTCTGTTCAAAACCTACAGGGCCCCAATGTGACTAGTCGAAGATACCTGTTAAATAATTCACTGGCCAGTTGAATATTGTACCCGGGTACCAATACACGCATACACATACATTCCTTGGGACATAACCTGTACGGGACTCACACTCCAACCACTAAGTGGTTAAAAATACTTTTTTTCCTTTTCCGCTGCGCGTTTCTCGCATTACGAAGTGCTGTATTTCCTTTTTCGCTGCGCGTTGCTCGCATTACGAAGTACTGTAAAAATATATACGTATACCGTGTTACTCATTATATGCCAGTTTATTCAGTAAACTATATAATTTATAAAATCCATGACGGTGCTGGAGTATATTTATTCCCTAGTGCGGGGAGAGTGACCCGAGGTTCAAATTCAGCGGCTCCTCCGGGAGTGAGCGCTACAAGGGCTATTATAATTTTTGCAATCTCCTGGTTTGTTTAAAGCAGTGTTTCCCAAACTTGTGTCAGGATCCCTGGCTGTAGCCATCCTGAAACCCCCCCTGGTGGTACACTTCTATGTACTGTTCCTGCCCTGTAACCAGCATTCACTATCAGCATCCAGCAATGCAACAGTTAACTCACAACCAACACACGTGACACACAAAATAAAGGGCTCTGCCCCACAATTAACATTGCTGGTTCATTACAGCTCTTGTGCTGAGAGAGTGAGGTGCTGCTAACTCGCTGCTCTGCTATACCCATCTGTTCCTGTTTATTATTTATGTTTCCTGCAACTCCACCATCATCCTTCTGAGAATCATCCGGTCAGTTTATTTCCCTATCATCCTCCATACCCCTTCCCACCTGCTTATCAGTGCAGGACACTGCATCCTGGGCTCATACCCCTGCCATCCAGGTGCCACCCAGGTACCATCCCCACGTTCCTGACAACTTGTCCTCAGGACCCTCAATCAGGCCAGATTTTGCAGATCTCCTTGGGGAAAAGCAGACTGAATCCTGCAATCACTGAGCCGCAAATCATATCATCTGTGCTGTGCTTCAGATATCTGGCAAACCTGGCGAGGCGGAGGGTCCTGAGGACAGGTTTGGGAAACACTGGTTTAAAGTATGGAAATGTGCCAAGAAATATTTCATTTATCTGACTCATGTATACTTACATAGTCACATAAATAGATACATTAGGCTGAAAAAAAAGATGTGCGTTCATCGAGTTCATCCTTTCACACATCACCTACTGTGGTTGATCCAAATGAAGGCAAAAAAACAAATCTGAAGCGCTCCCCAATATGCAACATACTGGGAAAAATTTCCTTCTTGACTCCAGAATGGCATCAGATTTCTCTTTGGATCAAGCAGCTTTTTCCCACATACTAAATATTACAACCCTTAATATTCTGTTTTTGCAGGCAGTTATCCTGTCGTTGTTTAAAAGTCTGTACAGTCTCTGAGCCGACTAACTCAACAACTCAGACTTAACAAAATTTAGAGTTGTAAACTCTAATAAGCCACATTTGTATTGAATGCCCAGTTTTTTCATTGTTTTTTCTCTGGTTTACTCTCATGCTTTCTGCCTTCACGCGTTTACACCGCATTAACCCCTACAAAGCCTAAGCTGTTTCTACAGTCTTCTCTCTCTGCTTCTTCTGTCCATCAAGTTCACACTCCCTCTTCTCCCTTTTGTCTCATGTCCCCTTATGACCCTTAAATCATAAGCACAGCGGCCATAGATTAAAGTACTTTTAAAACAACTGTATTTGCTAGAGTATTCAACAGGACAAGGCCCTCTATTCCTACTATATTACTATGTCTTCGTTGGTAAGATTCCATTTGTAAAGCATTGTGGAATATACTAAGTTATGTAATGTGAAATGTAATGTACTATTGGAGGGTTATTGTTTATACAAGTACACTTGTTAGAGAAAGCAGTGCAACTCTGGGTTTATATTTATATGTGGGATTACCTGAGAAGTCCTAATTCTTTCCTGGTCCCTGGGGAAGCTGTAGATTTGCAACAAAAGAGGAATCTACAATGTATTGTAATTTATGTTAATGCATTTTATTCATTCTTTATTTTTGGAAGGTGCAATGTAGGATAACATAAACGTTGGCCTACGTAAAAATCCAAAATGCAACGCACACTCCGATTTGTAATTTTCAGAATATAACAGAGTCATTGGAAAAATAGATGAAAGAAAAGAGCAAGATTAGTCGAAAAGAAAGAAGTACGTTGAGGGGAAAGAAGCTTAGGTAGTTCACCAAGTGGTATGAGAAATAGTAATAGGGCACAAATGAGCCTATCAATGATCAGCCCATCTCAGTCAACGATAATCAAATAGGAAATTGTGAACCAATGGCTTAGTTTATCCTTGGGTCCAGAATATGACGAAATGCGTCAGAATATAGAACATAACCCTGAACTCACCCATGATTGTAGTATCAGCTATTTTAAGATTGAACTCATTAAATAACGTGTGTAACCCTCACATTCTGCCAATTTTGAGCTATACTGCATCTTGTAATAAGGGTAATTTTTGATATGAGGCGATTCTCTCACTAACTAAAATCTTTATGTTAAGACAGCAGCTAGACCCAAGAACCAAGCTGGACTGGACAACCAAAGATGTCACCAATTAGGACACTAATTATTTCATGAAAACTCATAAAGAAACATCATGATTACCAAATATGGGATAATGTTCTCCCATATGAAGCAGACATACCGGTGTGGCATACTATTTAATCAATATTTGAACGTTTTGTTCTTGCAAGGTTACACAGATAGCAGCATGGCTACCCAGTAGTTTTTTCACTTTACACCCTATTTAAAAATATGATTTTTTTTTATTTGAATTTGGAAAATGAGTTTTGGAAGATAATTTTTTTTAACTAATGGTAAATATCAACATGGATGATGTAACACTTTCTTCTTTTTTTTTTTTTGCTTTTTATCGGCAATCCTGGCATTCTATTTGAAAAATTACCCTCTTTTGTCAAACAGATTCAACCTCTTGTGTTCAAAAGCAAAATAGTCTTTTTCCTGGCGGTTAAAACAAACGCCAGCAAAACGATAATGAGTCCATGAATATTATGATTTGGGCAAAGTTCTCCCATAATGATATTCATTAACTCGCTAGGGGTGTGTTTTGTTTATGTAAATAAGTGCGCAATGATGATACTGATTTATTGTAATTGTCTTCTTTTTTGCCCCTTAGATTGCTCTTTTCAAGAACCATCTTGTAATGATGTATTGTACACACTACTTGAATTAAATTTCTTTTAAGGTCTATTTTTAACGCTCTCCTCCTTTCCCCTCCTTTCCTCTTCCCTATAACCGCCCACTCAAATTTTAACACTGCAAGACTTCATGCAATCCCTTATAACAGGTTACCCTGTTATTTTAGCTTCTTTTTCATTGTGCTGGATACATTTTGGCAACATGGAAGACATAATGGGATGTAGAAGACGTTAAAGAATGCACCTGTATGTGAGGATAGATATGTAGAATGCTGTACCAGTTACGTGTTCTTTCTGGGCAGCAGATGACTAGTAAAGGTTTCAAGGAAGGATAGTAGATAGCTACCCATTATTTTACAATTTTTGTGAGTAAGCATCCCTACAAATATCATTTAATCAATGGCCAAGACTTCTCCTAGTACCACTTTCAATAGTTAAAAGGAAGGATCTTTGGGTAAATGGGCAAAAGAGCTTGGAATTTTAGAGGTAAAACACGTCCCAATAGTGTACATGGGCTACCTTTGTACGTCTACTTTCCCTGGCAGTAGAATAGATCTACTTTATGGGATTGGCAATAAAATATGGAACTTCTGCAGAAAATCCTAATGTTTGAGACAATTTATCCCCACAGTTTACATAGACCATGGAAAATGATGTGACTGTTCTAGAACAAGAAGAAAATACCTGTTAATCATTGTGCATACCAACTTCCCCAGGGCAAAGTTATCTGGTTACAGTGTGGGGACCTGAGACCCATAAGGAAAAACAATGCCAGAGGATCTCCTTGGAAAGCTCTAGTACTGCCACCCCTGTACACGAAACAGATGTGGAGGAAGGACCAAGGAGGAGAAGGCCAGGCCATCCTTGATTAAATTGGCCAAATGCGCACAGAGCCTAGAGCTAGGTCATATCCTTTGGCTCATTAAAATGTGAGTGTACCTTCTATATTTACATTTGTTCCCACTTGGCATAAAGATCCTACACTATTGTGTTTTTTCCTCTTGTTTATATCTTTGAGAGTCTGGCTGGAACAGAAGCTGGGATATACGAACACCCTCACCTCGACTCTGCTCACGAGTTGGACTAACACATCTCAAAAGTGGACTATATATGTATATTCTCCCTTGTTATTTATTGTATACATTAAGGGGCACTATATGCCAAACTATGGGCTCTATGTATTGATGCACTTGTATGTGGATTAGAAATTGATTTACTCTGCACCATCTGGATCTAAATACTTCTTCCTTTATACAATTTGAAGCAGTGTGTTTTTTAGGAGTGTTTTCTACTGTGTTTCTTTCCAGCAAGGCAGCACAATGATAACTATACTCCCTCTAGAGAGAGAGCCAATGATACAATTTTTTCAAATTTAGCGCCAGCACACTTTTTCTCTTAATACCATACTATGTCCACCAGGAATTTAACATAATATATTGTTACATGAACATTATGTACATTACCTTGTGTCTCATGGACACAAAAGTAATTTTTGACGATCATTTTCGAGAATAAACACTAAGCAAGTCTTTGTTGTCCACACAACGAATATGAAGACATAGGGACACACACTATTATAATAATCTAAACCACAGGTTCATAGTCACATCCAAAGATGCAAACATCACAGTCTCAAAAAGTAGAAAAAATAGCCGGTCACATTATGGAGGTCTGAAAGGAGCCATTTAATAAGATCTGACAAAACACAACATTTCGGTTCTAGATCTGACTCTTGAGAAACGCTTGAGAAAGGCTCAGACTTAGAGCCAAAATGTTTCGTTTTGTAACATCCTCATAAACGATTCCTATTGGACCTCCACAATGTGACCCTTCATCTGTTCTACGAACTTTTCCAGATATAAATATGTCCACCCTTGATTCAACAGTTTTTTTTCTTGAGATAGCTGGAAGAGGTGACTTTTATAATCTGATGAAAAGTAGAAGCGTTAAGGATTGGACCTTCAATGGGATAGCATTCCGCATCTATGAGTGGTGTGAGAGAATGGCCTACCTCAGAGGATGAAATGCAGGAACTTGTTTGGAAAGCAGGCAAGCTGAGTTCAGGGAATGGACCCTCTGTATCCAATTCCAAAGGGAAATGGAACGTAAATGTGTTTGTGACTTCATAACCATAATGGCAGTGTTAACTGGATTCCGAATCTCGGTTTGACCTGTGAAGGATCCAATACCAGTTAAACTGTATGTGTAAAATGGACATGTATCGTATGCTAGGTACTTGCGTGGTTTACATAGGTGGAGGTTGACACATCAAATGATGGTTGAAGGTATGATGAATCCAGTAGTTGTCTGATGGTTCTAGAGCAGTGAAAACTGCCCACCACTGTATCTTTACATCATTTACTCCTCACTATGTAATATTGGGCATATAATGGAGTCTATAGGTATGAAGTCCAGAAAACCTACTCCCTTCATTGTATTGTGTGGGATGTATTCAAAGAACATCACCAGGGGGCAGATTAGAAGTCTTTTAAACTCCATGTTCTTTAAACATTCCCTCCCCCACCCCCTGACTGTTAAACACTGGAGAAGCAATGCAATTGCACATATTTTTTATTCTTATTATTATTTGTTTTTGAGAAAGGCTTTTACCGGGAAGGATACATTGAGAGTTCTCTCATTTTCAAGTATGTCCTGGGTGGCGAGTATGTACCGTTAGGTTTCTTGCCCCAGGATACTTACTGGAGAGATGCTCTTGCCGGGATCGAACCTGTGTCTCCACAATCTCCACGGTTATAGAGCAGTGATGTTACCTCTACTCCACTCAGCAAGTACTTGGTAAATGTTGCATCATGGGAAAAATCCACAAAATGGAAACAGGAGATAATGCACAAGTAATCTAGTTACAGCGTATATAGGTGGTAGTGTCCCTTTAAGATATTTGGAATGACTTTTAGAATAAAATTACTTACGTTTTGAACTAAATATCCATATATTGATAATCTTGGGTTTAGCTAAGTGAGAAGCTTCAGAACAAAGTAACACCACACACTGAAAGCTTTTATTTAATAAGATGATCAATCATATGATTGCTTGTTAAGTCATATATGATATTTGTTATGATTGTGAAGGAGTACATTGAAGTTATGGAGGGCTTAAAACATCTTGTGATCACAATGCGTGACTAAATCCCCATCAATATTAATGTATCCTCAGCTAGGTGTTCATAAATCTCTAACAGCATTATTAAGTGGAGTGCTCTGTATCTGTATCTTTATAAACATAGTATCATTGTCACGGCATCCTCCAATACTCTGATTAGTTGATTGAATATATTTATACATATATATTGATATAAAAAGAATACACTGGGAGGGCAGCACTCAACCTTTACTAATCACACAGTGTGGGTGCATCTCAAGACAACAAAATACAACAAATCTTTTGACTGTGTTGACTGGAGTGCTCTCTTCCCGGTTTGTTGTATTGATATAAATATACACACACAAAGCATACATGTATTGGAACGCAGAACCCAGAACAGATTTATTGGTGGTGGTGCCGTATTGCTACTATAAAATACATTCAGAGTTATTCAAAGACAATCGAAAAGTCACTGCACGTTTGGGACTTTTCGATCTCTTCAATTCGGTGCAATTTGGTGATCCCATTTCGGCGACCTTGCGGTGTATTCAGCAAGCACCACAGGGCCGTCGTAGTGCAGGGAAAAGCCGTCGAAAACCTGCCGAACACTCATTGCAAAATCCAGGCGAATGCACACCGAAACCCGCAAAAACATCTGGATTAACCCCGCCGAACACGCCGGAGAAACCCGACACCGCAGACGAATGGAGTGAAAAAAAAAACCAGTACGCTTGAATGTTTGAAAAGTGAAACGTTGTTTGAAAACAAACTACTGAGCCAAAATGTCTGAAATTTACATATGAGGTCCAATGATTGATAATAAAAAGGGCTGTTACAGAAAAAAGAAAAATGCTTTAAAAAAAAAAAAATCAGAAATTTGTTTTGCAAAAAGATCCCGAAAAATGCTTAAAAGATCCTAAAAAAATCTATAAATAAAGAGACTTTTTACTGCAGAGTATTATAATAAACGGTTTATTAGACATTGAATTTAAACGGGAATATTTTTAACATTGAAGCCTATGGGATTCGCCTGAATAAACCTGTCGAATGAAGCAACCGAATGGCAGGGCATTTCGTCAACTTTTCACTGCTGGTTTTTGTTCTCTGAATAGACGAAGCATTGCTTCTCTATGGGGATTCACTGCCCTCGAACAGGCACCGTATGTACAGGCAATTCGCCAACATTTGGCGAACTGCCTGCTCTCTGAATAGCCGAATGGTCAGGAAAGGTAACCGTACGCTGAATTTCAGCGTTCGGTTACCTTTCGGCCACAATTCGTAGCTCTTTGAATAACCCTGGTAATCTCAGAATGGAATGGAGAAATTCCATGAGAATGACAATGATACCATTATAATTTCTATTCTTTGTAATCCCTGTAAAATTCTTAATTCTTAATACTATCTCATTTGTATCATTTTATTAAGCAAATATAATAACTTGTTCTACGTATCTATCTATATTCTACTTCCCACAATGGTTGTAGAATGGAATTTTCCCTATCTATTCCACATATTATTATTATTATTTATATAGCGCCAACAGTTTCCGCAGCGCTTTACAATAACCAAAGGGAACGAGATACAGATAAACGGACATAGGATGGAAACAAGAGGTGTAGAGGGCCCTGCTAATAGGAGCTTACAATCTAGAGGGTTTGGGATTGATGAAGACAAGGGGAGTCTTACAGGATATCAGGATCATTAGTGCCAGTGGTTTGGGAATGGTGGGGCCATGGAAGTGGCTTCAATCATGTGTGAGTAGGTGAGCAGAGGGATGAGTTGCGTCAGTGATGTGATACGCTAATCTGAAGAGATGGGTTTTGAGGGATTTCTTGAAGGCCTGAAGATCAGGGGAGAGTTTGATAGGGCGAGGTAAATCATTCCACAGGACCAGTGTTGTCCTTGAGAAGTCTCGGAGGCGAGAGTCGGCAGTGCGGGTGTATGCAGAGGACAGACAGAGGTTGCCCACCGACTGGAGTTGTCCAGACGGAACGTGCTTCGGAGTAACGAAGACATGTGTATATGACTCACAAACCTGTATTATTCAGTATCTGATATTAAGATATTGCCTTCACTGGTCTAGATCAAACCACATGAAAACTAAACTGCCTATGGGATTTGGGTTTTCATCCTCACCCTGACAGATTATGATAGTGTTCTGTCCATTTGCATTAGGATACTGAGATACATGGCAAAGAACACAGTGTTTGTATGTGTGTGTTCCGTTACATGTTTCAATATTTTTTGACTGTATAGTTACTGTTAATGCAAAAACACAGGGGTCTCTTCACAAAGTTCCGAAATTGAGTTTTCATTTTGGCACTTCAGCAATTCCATTTCACTGAAAATTCAGTCGATTCACTATTTATTGAATGTTCACCATATTGTGCCAAAAAATGGAGTTGCGGAAGCAGTTATTGGATATTTGCGAAAGAGACGATAAGTGGCGAATTAGCCTCGCGAGTTCCACAGAACTAATACAAAGTGACTGGTTGACTCAGGACAAGGTTTTGCAGAAATTAAATAATGTGAATGTGAATAAAGCCCCAGGGCCAGATGGAATTCACCCGCGAGTACTGAGAGAGCTATGTGTTGAAATATGTAAACCTCTGTTCTTAATCTTTCAAGATTCTTTTCTTTCAGGAATAGTACCAGAGGATTGGAGAAAAGCTGACGTGGTCCCTATATTTAAGAAAGGTTTAAAATTTGTGCCTGGGAATTATAGACCTGTGAGCTTAACATCTGTGGCTGGGAAAGTATTTGAGGGGTTACTAAGGGATAATATTCAGGAATTTATTGGCAGGTATAATGTAATTGGCAAAAATCAGCATGGTTTCATGAAACACAGATCATGTCAGACTAACCTAATTACGTTCTATGAGGAAGTAAGTAGAAGTATAGATCAGGGGGTCGCAGTGGATGTGATTTACTTAGATTTTGCCAAAGCTTTCGACACAGTTCCACACAAAAGGTTACTATTTAAATTGAGAAAAATTGGTCTAGATGAAAATACTTGTTCTTGGATAGAAAACTGGCTAAAAGATAGGGTACAGAGAGTGGTCATAAATGGTACATTTTCAAGATAGAAAGCAGTGGTAAGCGGTGTCCCTCAGGGGTCTGTTATAGGACCAATACTATTCAATTTATTTATAAATGACCTTGAGATAGGCATTGAAAGTCATGTATCAGTGTTTGCAGATGACACAAAACTAGGAAAAGTAATACAATGTGAGCAGGATGTTACTTCGCTGCAGAGGGATTTAGATAAATTGGGGGACTGGGCACTTAAATGGCAGATGAGATTTAATCTAGATAAATGCAAAGTTATGCACTTTGGAGTGAAGAACACACAAGTAATTTATACCCTAAATGGTACGGAGTTAGGGAAATCCAAGCAGGAGAAGAATTTGGGAATAATCATAGACTTCAAACTAAGTAACAATGTGTAATGTCAAACAGCAGCCGCCAAGGCAAGCAAAGTATTGGCATGCATTAAAAGGGGAGTTCACTCTGGGGATGAAAACGTAATTTTGCCTCTGTATAAATCAATGGTCAGGCCGCACCTTGAATATGCCGTGCAATTTTGGGCACCTGTCTTAAAAACGATATTATAGCGCTAGAAAAAGTGCAGAGACGGGTGACTAAATTAATAAGGGGAATGTAAGGGTTAAGTTATGAGGGAAGACTAACAAGCTTAAACCTGTTTAGTTTAGAGAAAAGGCGCCTTAGAGGGGATCTGATAACCTTATATAAATATATACGGGGCCATTATCAACCATTGTCTGATAACCTATTCATTAACAGGTCTATACATAGGACAAGGGGTCATCCATTTAGACTGGAAGAAAGAAAATTTAGCTTAAAGCATAGGAAGGGTTATTTTACGGTGAGAACAATAAAGCTGTGGAATTCTCTGCCTGTTGAGGTGGTTGGGTCAGAGTCTGTACAGACTTTTAAAAAACGACTGGATGACTTCCTGCAGACACAGAATATTAAGGGTTATAATATTTAATATGTGGGTAAAAGCTTCTTGATCCAAGGAGAAATCTGACTGCCATTCTGGGGTCAAGAAGGAATTTTTTCCCGGTATGTTGCATATTTCAGACTGGGTTTTTTGCCTTCTTTTGGATCAACAGCAGTAGGTTATGTGGGAGAGGCTGAACCCGATGGACGCATGTCTTTTTTCAGCCTATATAACTATGTAACTATGTAACCATGTAACTGAAAAAAGGGGAGTCTCCTATTCTCTTAATATGAGGTTAAATCAATAAAAATGTAGTAAAAATGAGGTGAAATAATAAAATAGGTCCTTAAAAAATAATAAAAAGGACTGTTATAAAATAAAAAAACCTCCTTTAAAAATAAAAAATCTTATACAATAAAAAATGCTTTTGTAAACCATAAAAATTAGAAATTGTCTTATTTTTTTTTAAGAAAAGATTATATTTATTACACGAACCCTATTAGATTCGCCTGTTTAAATCTGTCGAATTGAAATCAGGTAATTTTGCATTAATTTCAGTGCAATTCGGCATTTTGTGAATAGACGAATCATTAGATCTCTTCTCTATGGGAAAATTTTGGTGCCACCAAACACCAATGAATCACACTGAATTGTGGCAATATGCACTGTATTTACTGTCCATTCACCTGTATTTGGCAAATTGACAGCTTAGTGATTACACAAATTGCCCCGAAATGCACCTACGGTGAAATTCACCATTCGGTGCAATTTGGTAGCAAATTCGGACATTAGTAAATATTTAACCCTCATAATATTACAAAATATTTCTCTACCTGCTGTACCAAAGGAAGTCAGCAGGTGCTGCCAGAGTACCTAACATACATTTTACAGTGCCTTTAAATACAGTATAATAAGAATTTGGATTTCTATGAATATATTTTAGAATAGCAGGGATGGGAAATGATAGTACTTTGCTATTGTGGCTGGTTTCCATTTATCATGCGCTTCCAAAATTAGAAGTATTATTTAAACATTTAGGTCACTTGTTGTGCCTTAGGATTATCCATGCAAGTTATTTGTATAAAATATATAAAATTCATTTTTTACAGATATGTTTTTCATGATGATTTCTCTCTTGGTGATTAGCTTTCTCGCTTTGAAATCTCTTGTATACATTTTCTCAATTTTACAATACAATTTGAATGTCTAAAAATTATTAGTAAGGTTAAAATAGTTTGTGAAGTTGATTAATTTACTGTCAACAAACCGAGAGGTGGACACGTGTCGGAGGAACAGAGTGCAAGTGCTTTGTAGCGAAGATTAGACCCGATCAAGATTCCTCTTTACCTACATGCTGGATTTTTTTCTGTAACCATTAACTGAATGAATGTAGGATATAGACATTATATATAGGGTTATTCAAAGAGATCCGAATGGCTGCCGAAAGGTAACCGAACGCTGAAAATCAGCGTTCAGTTACCTTTCTTGGCCATTCTGCTATTCAGAGAGCAGGCAAATCGCCAAATGTTGGCGAATTGCCTGCACATACGGTGCCTGTTCGGTGCCTGTTCGAGGGCAGTGAAATCCCCATAGAGAAGCAATGCTTCATCTATTCAGAGAACACAAAACCAGCAGTGAAAAGTTGCCGAATTGCCCTACCATTCGGTGGTTTAATTCGGCAGGTTTATTCAGGTGAATCCCATAGGCTTCAATGTTAAAAATATTCCCATTTTAAATCCAATATCTAATAAACCATTTATTTTAATATTCTGCAGTAAAAAGTCTCTTTATTTTTAGAATTTTTAGGACCTTTTAGGCATTTTTTGGGATATTTTTTGCAAACATTTTTTTTCTTTTTTTTTTTCTTTTTTCTGTAACAGCCCTTTTTATTATCATTCATTGGATCTTCTATGTAAATTTCAGACATTTTCTCTCAGTAGTTTCTTTGCAAACAGCGTTTCACTTTCAAACATTCAAGCGTACTGTTTTTTTTCTTCACCTCCTTCATCTGCGGTGTCGGCTTTTTCCGGCGGCTGCTCTGCGCTCTGATCGGCTCCTGCTCGGGTTTCTCCGGAGTCTTCGGTGGGTTAATCCAGATGTTTTTGCAGGTTTCGGTGTGTGCGTTCACCCTCATTTTGCGGTGAGTTTTCGGCGGGTTTGAGACGGCGTTTTCCCTGCATTACGGCGGCCCTGTGGTGCTTGCTGAATACACTGTAGGGTCACTGAAATGGGATCGCCAAATCGTACCGAATTGAAGAGAATGAAAAGTCAACGAACGTGCAGTGACTTTTCGATTCTCTTTGAATAACCCTGATATTTTGTTTGTTTTTTGATTCACTATCAGAGCTATTCAGAGAGAAGTGAAAACCTTGTGAATTGCCAGGAGAATGAACAATCTACACCAAATAGCCGATTTGGAAAGTGAGATAAATGGGAGAATTTTTCTGGTTTGACTATTTTGATCTAGAATTTTAAATTCTCCAGTAATTCTCCTGGTTTTCACCTCTTCCTGAACAGCTCTGTTTGATTCTTCATTGTTTAAGTCATTTTTTGGATTGTTTATTCCATTATTACACAACAAGAACAGCCTTATGTTGCTGCTTTGGGCAACTCTAGAACCACTTCTGTGTTCAAGATATTACGAAGAGGCAATGACATGCAGTTAGGGGTGCATACAAAGCATTCTAAGTGGAAAGATCTACATGTACAGGTATTACAGTGAATCCAATGGATTGTTCTTCAGTTTTAAAATTCTGCTTCTTCCTGAGTACCTCTTCTGAAAGCCAGGACGCACTCAGAACCGATACAGAAGGTCGTAGAGGCATGCTTGGGCAATGGTGAACACAGGTTATCCCAACGTCCCTCAAACTAAGATATTAAAGAAAGTCATATGTTCCTTTATGTAACTACTACCTGTTTGCCTTTGATGTTACAAGTGATGTGTGTTGTCTCTTTTCTGTCCCTTTTAGCTGTCTGATCTATTGCTGAGGAACCTCTTTGCTCTAAAACTCATCCAGGTACAATACATTTTCCAGTTCATTCATCTTGGTTTCCTTCCACTCATTCTTGTTCCAGACAAATCTTTTTTCCTACTAGACATATGCACAGGCAAAAAATATTGTTTGTAATTTTTGGGTCGTCCCAAAATTACAGCAGACAGGAAGTCCGTCCTTGCCTAAATCCCACTACTCACAAAACTAAGGGGACATGTATTCTTCCTATACCTCGACCATTGAGGGGGGGTTAAAGGTCAGATAGTCTACCTGCTCTGATTGAAGACCACACCTGCTAGTCATTGGAACGGTGGTACATAAGCAGGTAGTATGTGGGCTACAAGCAGCCCCCCACTCTGACCTCAACTTAAACCACTGCACAAGCAAATTATACTTGTTGTGCACCAACACAAAACAGACAGAAATGCGCAACCAAAAAAATCATCCTGTGCAATTCAATTTCCGGTTTATTCATCACGGTTTCATTTCGTTGATTTGTGTTTCAGACATTATGCTGTCAAAATTCATATGAATCTTAATTTGTCCAAAAATAAATCCACATGTCTAATTCCTGCATTGAACAACAAAGACTTTGGCAATTTTAAGTCTCTTATTAAATTTCAGAGTCAAAGATGAGAAAGTTGAGATACATACATAGGGTTAGGATTCTAAGGACTTGAGTGAATTCAGCCCAATCGCTGGGACCTATATTGTCCGATTTTCTGCTATTTTTGCTGATAAATGGATTTTCAGGCAGAGAAATAGAGGGAATTAAACTGAAATATTTCTGTAAATATGGGATCTTTAAAATACTCATGTTTAAAAGCACAGCACTGTATGATGCTGGCTGAAAATAAGCTTTTTCACGCGTTTCACCGACCAGTATTTTTTGGACCAGTGTCGTTTTTGGAATATCGGCTCCAGCTTAATTTTTTCAACTGAATCAGTTGATATTTTGAAAAAAATATGATCTCTGCAAGCTGCCGATATTTTTCTGAAAAATCAGAAGATCAAATTAAATTGAGCCGTAAGGGTCTGAGCTTTAGATCAACCACAGCTGGAGGACCCCTAGTAAGGTTTTGACCAGTGAGTGATACGATCCCCACAAGGAGGGGTTATGATCCTTGCACGCAGCTCCCTATCCTTTCCCTCCGATCCTTAGAAGTGGTCGGTCTACATTATATATCCCTATGATAGAAATCGTGCAACAAAGCAAAACCAGGGGTACAGTGCCAGGGACTGTGAAGAATAGCCAAGGGTCAGAAACCAGAAAAGTCAAAAGCCGTATACCAACAAGTCAGAACCAGAATTGTCAGAAGCCGTTTGCCAATATGTCAGAACCAGAATTGTCAGAAGCCGTTTGCCAATATGTCAGAACCAGAATCGTCAGATAAACAAAATACTAGGTGATCCGAAATATCGGCCGTCCGAATCAACAAATCAATACGAAATACGAAAAATAACTAATAAAAAACGAAATACGAATCAATCCAAAATAACTAATAAATCTGAAATATGAAATATCACCGTCCAAATTTTCGGATCGGTCCAAAATACGTACGGTAACATGACGAACGATCCGAAATGAAAAAAAAACCCGTAAAGAAATGATCTGAAACGAAACGGGAAAAAAAAACGTTACCAAATGATCCGAATCGTCAGAAGTCGTTTGCCAATATGTCAGAATCAGAAATCACCAAAATATAACAGAGCAGCTCTAAGGGATGATTAACCACGTTAGGGCAATGTATGAATGCATTGCCTGCGTTTTTAAACCCGGCGGGTCCGGGTCATCACGCCGGGCTCCGTGCCCCCGGCGTCTCACGTGACCACCTGTATTCCCTTCTTCACTCGGCGCCTGGGCAACGAGCAGCGAGGACGATGCTGCTGGGCGCCGAGAGACCACAGCGAGGTATGTAACAGTGAGCTACTATAGATTGAATTAAGGGAGGTTACGTCCATTTAGTTTAGCCATTCAGTTAGTTCAAATAAAGTGATTTTCCTCCAGGGAATTTGAATAAAATGACAGCAAAATACTAGCCGGAATAGACAGTGAGCTTGAACAAATATTTCTAACCCAAGCTTGAACGAGGAGGTTTTTCACCAGGGAGCTAGTCCGAATGAAGGAGTTTCTCACCAGGGAGCTGGCTTGAATAAAGGAGTTAACCTGGAAACACATAAGAAGGAATGTTATGTCTCTGTGAGCAAGAAGTTCCTGATTATGGCATTAAATATAAAATATCTAATCACATTCACCGATGCACAGAAAGGTCCGTTGCATAAGTAATCTTCTAATAGAGGGTTTTGTATTCAAATTAAAAGGAGGAAGCAGTGACTGGAAAAATAAGAAGTACAATTACATATCTGAATTATGAGACTGATAGTGATGTATATAATCCTCTTCAAATTTCAGCGGCCGCCTTGTATGAATAGTGAGGGTCAGAGGTGACTAAACTCCATTTGTATATACCTATTTAATTTCCATCTGAATATAAGCTGAATTAAAAAGGCCGTAATGATCTGACTGCAGTGAAATTGCTTTATGTAAGAGAACTGCAACGAACAGCCATAAAGAAAAAATACAGGCAATCATACTATTAGTTACTGTGAGTTCAGATTGTGCACTAAATGGACCTCACTGATTGCAGGCAGCCTTGTCCTATAAAAATGAATAAATGCACAGTGCAGTATGTCACCATGCTAATTCTGTTTTGTGTAAAGTACAGTAGGACTTTCATGAAAATTCGTCAGCTTACATTATATTGAGCAATGGTTTTAACTACACCGACTGATGAAACTCGCAGGTTAGCGAGGGAAACGCGTCTCAGATCTCATTTTATTTATTTTCGGATTCCGTTTTACCTATCTGCTTATTTTTACTTTTTTGTTAATTTTGTTTTTAATAATAAACCCCCCCCCCTTTTTTTAACTTTATTTGGAAGCAGACGTTTTTATTTTGGAAACAGCTGATTTTTTCCAGTAGACCGGAACGTACTATCATCGATCTAAGGGTAGGACCCCCCACGGAGAAAGTGGTCCTTTGCCTGAATACTGAGCCACTCGTTGGGAGGCTCAGTAATACGTGAGTAATTCCAACTCAGAGTATATATATGCACATGTGTCAACGGTGTTACGCTATGTATGCCTTTTTACTTTGAGGTCATCACATTCGTGAAATCTAGAACACGATACCATCTATTTATATACCAAGAACCATCTGATGGGAGAAGCCCCCCATAGAGGCTTATCCGCGTTCTACACGAACCTATTGGTTCCCCGTTTGTGAGTGGTTTTCCTCCAACCTCTCTTTATATTTGTTTAAATACATATACAGTATTGCACGATTGTTTTTTATTTTTTATTGTAGTGTAAATATTGGATCCAGCAAAATACCCTGCAACCTGTTTTGTGCAAGAATCTCTATCAATATTTTGTCTGTGCTCCCTAAGAATACGTTTGTATTTGTTTTCATATATGGTCTATAAGGGTGATGGACACACCTTATGGTGAGCTGCATGATTATATAACTCTCTCCCCACATAATTTCTGGTATACAACTATATAGCGCCGAGCACTGTAACATCTAAGGTGTTATATACAATCATGATAGAAAGATAGATGGTTCGATCTGGTTTTATCGGTGAGTGCTATTGGCTAAACAGACGTCAACAAGCATAACTCAACGGTAAGCAGTTGTATTTGTCTCTGTCGTCTCAGCTGATTGCGTAAGAAAATTGTAACCAAAGCTCCCTCCATCTTTGTGGCCCCCCCACCCTTCATGACACATGTTTCACCCTTGCCCATGCTATGGGCATTCTTCACGCAAAAACGCACTCGCAACGCGTGAATTTTTGTGCGAAGCGTTAAACGTTATCGCGCGCAACACAACGCTGGTATTACAATCCTCGCGCATTTTTTTCATCCGTCAAGAAATAACGCGCGGAAAACGGACGCGCAGAAACGCGCGCTCAGCAGCATTGCGCGCAGAAATCAGTGTGCGGACTGTTTTTTTCACGCGATTCAGCCAATCAGAATTAAGAACCACAGTTCTCTCACGTTAAGTTTTTGCGCCTGTCAAAGTCAATCTGCACATATATGCTGCATCATAAAAAAAGCACGCACAACTTCTCAAATTTATTGGTTTGGGTATGTGTAGAATGTGTAGCTATACTTTGCTGCGTATTTTTTTTTTGGGCTGGTGTATTTGGTTTCGGCCAGGTTGATAGAATTTGCCATTAACACCAGCATATAGGAGTTGCTAAAATTATGCGCGCAAAGGCTGTGCGTTACAAACTGCGCATAGATTGTAATACCTTCCGCGTACCAGCGTACAAACGCATTTGCACTCACAATATTAAGTATAGGATGCGTAAAGTACAGTAAGCTCGCGCAGAGTTCACGCAGGTTCACCTGCAGTAGGCGTATACGCGTGTTTGTTGCGCTGACATTATAATACGATGTTCTGCGCAAAGGGTTTTTCCCCTCACATTAATGCGTTTTTGCGCACGCGCTGACGTTTGTGCGAAGATTGTAACAGGGCCCTATATATGGCCTCGGTGACCAATGGAGAAGTGTGGATGCTAGCCCCCTGCCAAGAGACAGCAGACCAATATGGCAAAGCCAACACTTAATGACAGTGTGCATGAGTGGACACATAAGGGTTAATTTTGTTAAATGTAAACTCTTAAGAGTTTTGTTTGTTTTAGTTATCGTTTTATGAACTTTTGTGAGTGCTGTCTGTGTGATTGTTTGTCCTTAGATTGGTTTGATGTTGAGTTGATGTTCGTAATGTGCTAATCCTGTCTGTTGTATTCTGATCAGATTTCTGTGTCTCATTAAGTGATTTCCATTCCCCCTTCTGTAGACAATGTCATGTATTAATTATGTCATTTTACCTCCACCTCCCTGTATCCCATTTAAACTGGTCCCCATTTTGAATTTAATATTTTTTTTCTTCCCTGCACTAAGCTGTGTCTGGTATTTGTGGTGAGTTGCCAAGAATTATACAGCACTCTCTCAAATTCTGGCTGAGGGTTGTAGAGAATGAAAGCTTTTTTTTTTTTTATCCTAATCTAAGTAATTAATCTGTTTCACATTCCAAAATAACTAATAAAAACGAAATACGAAGTGATCCGAAAAACGAATTATCGGCCGTCCGAATCAGCAAATCAATACGAAATAAGAAATAACTAATAAAAACTAAATACGAATCAATACGAAATACAAAATAACTAATAAAAACTAAATACGAATCAATCCGAAATCCGAAATAACTAATAAAAACGAAATATGAATTGATCCGAAATATCGGCCGTCCAAATCAATAAATCAATCCGAAATCCGAAATAACTAATAAACAAAATACGAATCAATCCGAAATAACTAATAAAAACGAAATATGAAGTGATCTGAAATATCGGCCGTCCAAATCAACAAATCAATACGAAATCCGAAATAACTAATAAAAACGAAATACGAATCAATCCGAAATACGAAATAACTAATAAAAACGAAATACGAATCAATCCGAAATACGAAATAACTAATAAAAACGAAATACGAATCAATCCGAAATCCGAAATAACTAATAAAAACTAATTATGAAGTGATCTGAAATATGAAATATCGCCGTCCAAATTTTCGGATCGGTCCAAAATATGAACGGTAACATAACGAACGATCCGAAACGGAAAAAAACCCCGTAAAGAAATGATCTGAAACGAAACGGAAAAAAAAACGTTACCAAATGATCCGAAACAAAACAAATTTGTTTTGCCGTACACATGTCTAATTGGTGTGACACTAAAGACTCGCCGTAATTTTTCCATTTGTGTCTTACTTTAATGTCTCACTTGTGATCTGGCCCCTTTGTTTTTTCTGCTGGTTGAAGTGGAGGAGTTTCCTCCACCCCACCTCCACCCCAGCCAGCGTCACCAGTAGCTATCGTTCTGTGCAGGCGCTACGTAACTTGCATACTCAAAATAGTGTAAGAGTGCAACTTGCACAGAAATGTTTGAAGGGCTTCCCGGAGCCGAAGAGGAGGAGCAGCTTGTGACGAGGGACAAAGTGTGAGTAAATTCACCAGAAAAAAAACCAAAAACAAATTGGGCAGAGGCAACCTCTGTCCAATTATTAATGAGCAAAAAGATTCCTGATTTAGCCATTGTTTTAGTATGCCATTAAACGAGTCAACACTGACAAGTACTTATTAAAGCTGAGTTGCACTCAGTAAACAGCGCCCCCCGTCTGTCCGTGTGTTTGTGTTTTGTGTTTTGTGCATGTATGTCTGTCTGTGTTATCTCTAGCAGTTGGAATAGCTGGCAATGTAGAATGTCTGTGCAACGAAATATAATTTTTTAAAAGGTGCTTAAAAGTTCATTTAAACATAATAGAATGAATAAAATAAATGCCACCTTGAGATCAATAAACCATGAGTGTGCGTGTAACTAAGTTTGAAATTTACAAGTCATTTGCTATAAGTCCATTTCTTGGTTACCCACCTAACTCCTATCAGTCACTAAAACCTTTTTGGGTACTTTTTAGAAATAACATTCACTGGGCCAAATTACATTCCTAGCGCTAAAACGCAGGCGCTAGGGAGGAAAAACTGTGCCCGCATTTTAGCGCTAGATTACAGTACAGGCACTAGAAAAACTGCCTGCATTGTTTGCGGGCGCTGAGCCCCGGGATGCGCGCAGCAGCGCTAAGCGCAGCCGCACGCATCCTCTCAATGGAGTCCATAGGACTCCATTGAAGCAGACGCCGGCGGTCACATGACCAGCCGGAACTCGCATTGCGAGATCTGGCCGGTCAGCGTAGTGATATGCAAGGGGAGACTGGGGGATGTTTCCCCCCAGTCTTTCCCTGCTCCCGCGGGACGGAGGAGGTGGACAGAGCCACGGTCCTCGCCGCAGGACAGGAGGTGAGTATCTGATTCTTTTTTTCGTTTTTTGGCTGGTGTTAATGGATTCTGCAGAAGCGGAATCCGTTAGCACCAAGTCCTGGCTCTGGTTAACTTTTTGTTAACCGCGGCCGGACGTTAATCAGCGTTAGGACTTTGTAATCCTAAAGCTGATTAACACTTTGCGCTCCCCATGTTAAGTATAGGGAGCGCAAAGTACAGAAACATTGCGCTGAAAAGCGCAAAATACCAAATGCTAACGGGTTACTTAACCCGTTAGTGTTTGGATTGAAATATGCGGTAAATACTTGGGCTAACGTTAACGCTCATGCAGGTGAGCGCTAACGTTAACGCCAAGCATGTAATTTGGCCCACTGTGTCTTAAGCAAGATATCTTGAGTTATAGCTTGGGGGCAAAAAACAGAAAAGCCATTGTTGCAAGACTTTTCAGAAATCATCAGAATAACTTTGTAATAAGATGACATTTCAGAAATGATCTATCTCTATAAATAAAGTTGCATGCGTATTTTGTTGTAAGGTCAGTGCTTGTACCATACTAAGACCATATCAATTCTATGCAAACACATTCTTTCTGTGTGGCCCAGTTTGGCTTGGGTACACATGTGTGGCTGTAGCACCATCTAGTTGTTGCACAGGTCACAACATACAGTTGCAAAATAATCTTTGTAAAGGGGGTTTGAATTCATGAAGTGTTTGTGTGATTATTAACCCTTTCATTACAAGCCCTTTTAATAGAATAAATATTATCACAACATTTTGATATATAGTAAAACATGAATTTACCTAAAGATTGTTATTCTGAGATAATTAATATGTAAAAATTAAAATCTGTTCATATTTAATATTTTATGTATTTGTTTACCCTGAAAGTTTGCTGGGATGAAAGGTTCTACATTCTGAACGGCGTTGCTTATCTTCTACAGTTTCAAATAATGTCTGCATTTTTAGCATAGAGGTAGAAATGGCTTTTGTGTCAAATACAGTAAATGTTATAAAGATATAAAATTGGTCAGATCTCCTGCTTATGGCTATTTGTAGCGATCATAATGAGATTTTTAGCAATGCAGCTTCCATAAACAACATCAATGGGAGTATAGAACCTATAAAATAAAATCATAATAATGTAGACTTGTGGGATAAATGGAGTAATTATAAGAGGGTAGCACACGTAGCCCAAATGGATGGGTGATATAGATCTTATTTATTAATATACTATCTGGTGAGTACAAGATAAAGTGTGAATAAATAAGAGCTATATCAACCATCCATTTGTGCTATTTGTAGAAGATCTAGATATTATAGATATCATAAAATACTAAATATTAGGGATGCACCGAAACTAATATCGGTATCATTACAAGTACACGTGCAAATGCCCATGATACTTCCACAGATCCTGGAAGCCAACAGTGGGTCGGCTTGCCAGGTGGTATGTGAAGGCTGGGGAGGCTGGCAGAATGCTCTAACAGCAAGCGCTTGCCGGCATGGGAGGCTGTAAAGCGTCTCTGCTGTCCTCCAGCCGAAATATTGTGATATCTCGGAACTCTGCAGGATCTTGGGAGATCTCAGCCCCAGCAGAGCTGTTAGTGCATTTTGCCAGCCGCCCCAGTGTCTGTGTCTGAGGTTTGGGATGTATATATATGTATACATATAGTGTGGCTTGGATACGCCATGTTAATCCAGATGCCATAATCACCAGAGTATAGCAGTACGTAGGGATACCTTTTTTATTGGACTAGCAATACATTTAAAAGACAAGGTTTTCGAGAATATAACTCTCTTCTTCAGATCTGGAAGCTATACTGAGCAAAATCATAGACTTGAACAATAAAGAGCCAAGCAGAAGTGGGATGGTTAGGATGGGTGTCGTAAATACTAATAGTAGAATAGTATGGTCAAGAAGGATAACCAGAGGACAGATCATAGACCCATAAAACACCAGAGATTAACATCATGAGGTGTAGCTGATGATGGTGGCGGAAAAGGAAGAAGTCAATGAAACAGCTTTTTTTTCCCTTTTTTCTTCTGTTTTTTTTTTATTTGAAGAAGAAGAGTATACTCTCGAAAGCTTGTCTTTGAAATGTAACATTAGTGAAATAAAAATCACTATGTACTGCTATTCTTTGGTGATATATATATATATACACATACATACAAATACATGTGTCTGAGGTCTGATGCAGGTTTGTATGTATCTGTGGTCTGATGTGGGTATACATGTATCTGAGGTCCGGTGTGGCTATACATGTTTCTGAGGTCTGATGTGGGTATGCATGTATCTGAGGTCTGGATTTGTATATATGTATCTGAGGTCTGGTGTGGGTGGGTGTGGTGTGTCTGTGTGTATGTGTCTGAGGTCTGGTGTGCATGTGTATATATATGTATCTGAGGCCTGGTGTCTGTGTGTTTGGTCGCGGTGTGTGCAGGCTGTGCAGTGGGTAAATGGGGTGTCTGGCCATACGTTTCAATATCAACATAATTTGGACAGACTTTCAGCAAAATCCTAAATTATTTATTGAAAGCGGTCATATGACATTACATAAAAGTATCAGTAATCAGAATTGGGGAGTACCTGAAAAAAAGTATCGGTACTCGTACTTGGTCGTAAAGAAAATGGTATTGGTGCATCCCTACTAAATATAGCAAAAACGTACCAGCCAGTGGTTAGCGGGATCCAGGAGACCCTTCCAGGCCAGAGTCTTGAAGGAAAATGAGCCCTATAGTAGATAGCAAGTAATGCTCTCCATATGCATTCAGCTAATGAGAGAGCTCTATTCTATGGAGTACATCTTATTGGTTTTAAGGTGGCCATGTGCAGACGAATTAATCAATTGGAGAAGTCTCTTCTCCAATTGGTCAATTGTATAATAATGGCCACACTACATCGAACCGAGTAGAGAAGAAGTGAAACAAAGAGCATGTGTAGACCTTGTTTACACATAATTCACCCTACATAGGGCTCTTTTACATTCCTAACGCAAACGTTAACGCTCACATGCGCGAACATTAACATTTGCTGCTGTATTTACCGCATATTACAATCCAAACGCAAACGGGTTAAAAAAAACATTTGCATTTGGTACCTTGCGCTCTTCTGTGCGAGGTTACTGCACTTTGCCCTCTCTATACTTAACATGGAGAGGGCGAAGTGTTAATCAGCACTGGATTACAAAGTCCCAGCGCTGACTAATGCCTGGCTCTGGTTAGCGAAAAGTTAACCAGAGCCAGGACTTGGTGTTAACAGATTCCGCTTCTGCAGAATCCGTTAACACTGGCCTTAAAAAAACAAATCCTATACTCACCTCCTGTCCCGCGGCGAGGACCGCGGCTCTGTCCGCCTCCTCCAGCCGGCGGGAGCAGGGAAAGACTGGGGGGAAAAGTCCCTCCAGTCTATCTCTGCGTATCACTACGCCGACCGGACGGATCTCGCGAGGCGAGATCCGGCTGGTCACGTGACCGGCAGGGAGGAACTCAATGGAGTCCTATAGAGTCCAGTGTTAAAAAGCAGGCGCACGGGGGAAAACTGTGGGCGCAGTTTTTCCTCCCTTGTGCCCGCGTTTTAACGCAAAGAGCGTAATAGGGCCCATCGATTTTTTTACAGAGGTATAATTTATTTGCATCAGTAAATTTCATGCAATACCAAAAGCAAATCTTAAATTCAAAGGAAAGTTATTCATTCGCACATAACGATGTTTAAAAAATACAGAGCAATCTACCCCCAACAACATCTCTTTCACAAACTTCGAGCAATTCTATTTACAAAATATAATGGCTCACCATGGTGCTGGCTCTTAAAAAAATCACACTCTTAGAGCTTAAATTCATAACTTAATTAGTGTGCAGGTGGAGACATCCCTCGTAAAGGTTCTACATAGGACCAGAATGGGACACAAAGCTAATGAGGACTGGATAGAAAAGATGGCGAGAATATGAACTTCTGATGAAATAGTTTTTCTGGACCTGTATTACCAGCTGTGTATTGAAAAGAATATGTAAATGTCAGCTTATAAATGCTTTGCGTCTTTCTAAATTGGTTTAACGTTGATAGGATTCCGGTAAAGGATGGTAATTGGGAGTGTGGAATCGGAGCAGCACCTCAGACAGACAAATTACGTCTGTTTATGATAGTCTGTATGTGACTACACAGCAAATTTCCGATAGAGAGAAGAACTATATGTGCTTGTGGAGGAGATTCTTAATGAAAATGTCTTTCCTTTGAACTTCTTAATTTAAAGGGAAAAAAATGACCTTCGCTGAAATTAATTCTACTACCTTAATCAAAAGAGGGGAGAAACATCTTTCCCAAATTGCCTTTGACTAAAATTCATAGTATTTTGTGGAGCAGACGGTGCTGTATCAGCAGAGCTGGTAATAAGTCTCAGAGTCCTGCAAAGGAAGAGTCAAAAGGAGTCATGCTCTCCGGCTGTTTTAACCCTTTAACTACTGCTCAAATATAGGCCACCTCATTCCATGTTAGTAATGTCAATGAAGGAAAAGTCCGGGGATGCAAACTCAACTTTCTATAGTGTCATAGTTGGTGAATTGATGGTCCGAGTGAGTGAGCAATGGCCATATCTGAGAACTTATTGTTCTGGATGCTTTAGATTAGAGATGTCTTTTTTTTTTTTCTTGGACCAAATGGAAATTCTGTGATTTGAAATTTTGAAACAATCTGAATTTCTGAATTACTGAACCACAGAACCAAAATGTATACAAATTAACCTCCCTGGCGGTCCGATTCTGACATATTTTATATGTCAGAATCGGTCTAATTAATCTGGCCCCCTAGCGGTATAAGTGTGGCTTGGGGGTTAACTTTCAATACTGAAAGCGGTATCCCCGAGCCACACTTGGGCCGATACTTACATGTCCTGCGCTCCCTCGCTGTCCCCACAGTCACACTGCAGCCAATCGCGATGTCACACTTCCTGGTTCACTCCTCGCGAGAAGAGAACCAGGCAGTGTGACGTCACGAGCGGCTGGAGACTGCGGGGATCAGCGAGGGACCGCAGGACATGTAAGTATCCAGCCCGACTGTGGCTCGGGGATACTGCTTTCGGTACAAAAAGTTACTCGGGAAAACCGTAAGGGAGGTTAATCCAAATCACTATATATATATATATATATTCAAATCAATTCCTTTTCATTCAGCTGACTGAAAAAATGTTGCAGTCATTTGGCAATGTAAAACCACTTATATTAAGATTATAGTAATCCTAACACTAACTCCCCCTTAACCCTAAAAGTAACTATAACCCTAACCATAAACCAAGCAGAAATAGTACCCGTAACCCTAATAATAGCTCAAACTATAAAATAGCACAACCTTAATCCTAAAACAAGCAGAAGTAGCCCTAATCCTAATAATAACTCTAACCCTGAAAGTAACCATAACCCTAAACATATAACAAGCAGAAATAGTACCCGTAACCCTAATAATAGCTCAAACTTTAAAAGTAACCACCTTAACCCTAAAACAAGTAGAAAAAGTAACCCTAATAATAACTCTAACCCTAAACTTAACCATAACCTTAAACTTATAAAAAGCTCAATTAGAAATTACAACCCTAATCCTAAAACAAGTACAATATTATCATTAATCCTTATCCTAAATCAATTAAAATACTAACACTAATCATAGAATAAGCACAAATACTAACCATAATCCTAAAAAAGTCGAAAAAAAGAACCCTAAACACAATACTAACCCTAACACTTAAGTTTAAAGATGAAAGCCTAACAGTCTTTTTGGCAGTGTGAGACTAGAAGCTTAGTATAATGCTTTTTTTAGGTTGTGCTTCACAGTATTTTTGTATAGCGATAGAAAGATGAGGCATACATAGACAGGCAGCAATTCTTTTTTTTTGCTTTATATGTTATTCACAGTACCATATTTTTAGCAAACATTGGCCAACATCCACTGTAGATTGATGTGGGCATGATAGGAGCCACCTTCTCATGCGAGGAAATAGTCGACTGCTGTTATCATTGATCTGTCAATGGACAAAACCAAAGTACACCGGCTATTTGGTCTAGATTGTTCACCTCCTGACAATACTCCTGAGTTTCACCTTTCTTTGAATAAACCTGTAAGTGGGAATTGGACCGGTGCCAATATTCACTAAAGTCTGCATTCACCTGGAGAGGGGGTCGGCTTCGTGATCAATGTCCAGCACTTTGTAGCTGGCATTGTGGAATGTTTTTTGTGGACTTTCATTTGTTGTAAAATAACTTTATTTGCATTTCGGCACCAGAACATGCCCCTAAGGTTTTTGCACTGTGGACATGATGTCTGAAGTGCAAACATTTTTTAAAACCAGCTGAGGAATGTCTCTACCGGACTTTTCCCCTGCTGATCCTGCACGGAGCGCAGAACTATAGTAACTCCATTTGGCCAGCAGATAGCAACATTTGCCTTCCAAACAGATTTATTTCAGAAAGGAATACATTGGGAATGTTCCTAAATATTTCTTACTGTATAATTAATTAAGACCGACTTTCCAATTTAATACAAAACACTGGTTCCTGATAGTGTTTTTTTTTTTTTTTTAAATCACTTGGCAGTGAAGAGGTTATCCCTGACAGTTATCCCGAGTGTGTCTCGGGGTTAAATTTCACCGCTGAGAGCGGTAACCCCCGAGACACACTGGATACATCACCTCTCCATGCGCTCTCTCGAAGATCTCTGCAGGCTCCTCCGGCAATCGTGGCGTTTTACTTCCTGGATGCCTTCTCGTGAGGAAGGAACCAGGAAGTATACGGTCGCGGTCACCAGGGGAGGCAGCTGGGGACATCGAGAGCGCACAGGGAGAGGTGATGTATCCAGCGGCATCCCGAGTGTTGCTCGGGGCTACCGCTTCCAACATAGGAATTTAACCCCGAGCCACACTCTGGAATACCGCTAGGGGGCAAAGAAAAAAAATAGGCCACTTTTAGACACGGTTTTTCAAAAAAATTAGACCGCCAGGGAAGTTAATAACACGTCCCTGAGGAGCAGACACAAGCGTTGGACGTGCTCTATTAACCCATTTAAGGTTTTCCTCTCGTTGCATGCCTGAGCTTGACGCATCTATATTTCATAGAGAACAATACTATTACAGCACATTCTGTTTAGGCTATGACTGATTGCCCATAACCATTCAGCAACATTGCAGCATGTTTAATGTTGAGATGGATTTTTAATCTCATGATCCCCTTTATGTATTATATGAATTTTCTTGCTGAGGAATACACTTTTGGCTGGGAGATTGCTACTGCTTGCACTTTATTGTGATTTCTCGATCAGTGCATGCAAATTATAGCTACCAGGTTCACTCCTTATCTTTATATTTACCAGCTGTATTCCGTGACATGGACCATTTATGTTTGCACCTCATCGTGATGCTTTTGAGTGGTGCATGCTAATTACAACAACAAATTTGGTGGCATATGTCTTTAAGCATTTAAGTATACTCCAAAGTATGCACACATTTTTTTGTTATTTTTTTTATTATTTTTTTATTATTATTATTTTATTTATTTTTTCTGCTGAGGAATACACTTTTGGCTGGGTCATTGCTACTGCCTGCACTTTATTGTGATTTCTCGATCAGTGCATGCAAATTGTAGCTACCAGGCTCACTCCTTGTCTCTGTATTAACCAGTTGTATTCCGTGACGTGGACCACTTATGTTTGCACCTCATCGTGACGCTTTTGAGTGGTGCATGCTAATTACAATACCCAATTTGGTGGCACATGTCTTTAAGCATTTAAGTATACACTAACGTGTGCATACTTTTCTGAGGGGATCCTTAGGCATCTCTTGTTTATTATTCTTTTCAGGTGGTGGTTCTCAGTTTTTGACATACAATTGTTGTCACAGAGACCTCACCCTGCATTAGATGCCTTTTGTGATTGGTTATTGACCTTGAGTTATGGTCTCTAATCTATGACCTTTTTTGTGTGTTTTTTATACATTTCGTGGGTGTGTACGTTTTTTCTTAGAAGTCCAATAAAGGTTTAGAATTTTAATCATTTGTTCCCACCTTCCTTTTGGGTGGGAAAAAAATAGGCCACTTTTAGACACGTTTTTTTCAAAAAAATTAGACCGCCAGGGAGGTTAATAACATGAGTTATATAGAGGAGTGGAGGGATAAAGCAATGATTTCTGATGCTCACATTGCTTTAAAAAGCTCATTAGATATTATAGTCTTATCTTCTTTACAAATGTATCTTTAATAAACAGATGAGTGTGTTGAAATGTTGTTATGGGATAACATTGGAAACAAAAATTTCGTTAAAAAATACAAAGGGTAAATAGCTAAAATAGAGTGTCCGAAAAGTTAGGGGGGTGTGGAATTTGGGGAAGTGGAACCCAATGGCAGGTTGATAGGATACCTCTCACGATTCTTGATCACAGATGCAGTTTAAGACAGAGCTGGAGTTGGAATGCAGATGGTCATTTTAGCAACAAGGGCAATCAGGTGCAGAACACGGGCGACAGAATCAGGAGCAGAGCTGGGGTCAAGAAGCCAATTCTTCTGAAAATTATGACAGAATTATCCATCAAAACTAAAACGATCATAGGAGGATGCTATTATCACCTGTATTATATTTCTGTTATAAATTTATGTATTTATTTATTCTTTATTTATATAGCGCCAGCATATTCCACAGGGCTGTACAATGGGCACAATATAAACAGGGAAACAATACATTGAACAACAATTGACAAACCAGTACAGGAGGAAACGAGTGCCCTATTCCCATGGGAACTCATGATCTAGAAGGGTTGGGTGGTGGAAACAGGAGGAGAGGACTGCAAGGTGAGAGTGATGGACTGGTTGGGGCAGTGAGGTGTATCAGTGAGTCGGGTGGTAGGCTTCCCTAAACAGGAATGTCTTAAGGGAGTGTTTGAAGGAAGGGAAAGTAGGGGAAAGTCTGACCATACTTGGGAGAGCGTTCCAGAGGATGGGGGCTGCGCGTGAGAAATCCTGCAGTCTATCATGGGATGAGGTGATGCAGGGAGAACCTAGACGCAGGTCACTGTTTGACTTTAGAGAGCGGACTGGGGTGCATTTGGTGATTAGTGAGGACAGGTTGTGGGGAGCTGAGCTTTGTAGGTCAGGGTAAGGATTTTGAATTTAATTCTGCAGTGGATGAGGAGCCAGTGAAGGGATTCACATAGAGGAGCGGCAGAGACCGAGCAGCGGGTGAGGTGGATGAGTCTGGCAGAGACATTCAGAATGGCTTGTAGGGGGTGAGGCGGGAGAGAGGGAGGCCAGCAAGAAGATTATTACAATAGTCAAGTCGAGAGATTACAAGGGCGTGGATGAGTTGCTTTGTGGTGTCAGTGGTAAGAAATGGTCGAATTCTGGAAATATTACGTAGTTGGTAGCCGCATGAGGAGGAAAGAGACTGAATGTGGGGTGTGAAGGAAAGAGCTGAGTCAAGTGTAACTCTGAGACAGCGAACCTGCTTAGAGGGGGAGATAGTGATACCATCAACCATGATGGAGAAGTCAGGAGGTGGGGAGGCATTAGAGGGAGGAATTAGTAGGAGCTCAGTCTTGGACTTGTTAATCTTTTAGGTGGTGAGAGGCCATCCAGGAGGAGATGCCAGATAAACAGTCACTGACTTTGGAAAGGACAGAAGGAGAGAAATCAGGAGTAGAGGGGAAGATCTGAGTATCATCAGCATAGAGGTGGTAATTGAAGCCAAAGCTTCAAAACCAGGGAGGAGGTGTAGATAGAGAAGAGCAGGGGACCTAGGACAGAGCCTTGGGGTACACCAACTGATAAAGGCATTGAAGAGGAGGAGCAGGGCTCGAGTCCTGTGGGAACGCGGCGAAACGCCGTTCCCACACTTCTCCTGAAGCGGGAACGTATCTTCTTGCCTGCCTCAGCTACCTGGTTCGTGTTTGTGCACCCCGGCCGTGTTGCGCTGCGGAGCTCGCGGCCATTTTACTTGCCGCACATGTGATCGCAGCCTCTCCCGGCTGAAACACACGCATCTGCGTGTGGTTGGCCGGAGAGGCCCAGTCACGTGCCCGGATGCCGGCAGAGGGGCAGTCACGTGCCCGGATGCCGGCTGCAGGCACGTGACACACACGCACAGGAGGATTACAGTGACCCATCCATCCCTGTTACTGGAGGCAGTCTGCAGGTACATAATTTCCGGACTCTGCTGGTACATACATTCCTGGGCTCTGCATGTACATACATTCCTGGGCTCTGCTGGTACATACATTCTGGGCTCTGCAGTACATACATTCCTGGGCTCTGCTGGTACATACATTCTGGGCTCTGCTGGTACACACATTACTGGGCTCTGCAGGTACATACATTCCTGGGCTCTGCATGTACATACATTCCTGGGCTCTGCTGGTACATACATTCTGGGCTCTGCAGGTACATACATTCCTGGGCTCTGCTGGCACATACATTCTGGGCTCTGCTGGTATATAGATTCCTGGGCTCTGCTGGTATATAGATTCCTGGGCTCTGCTGGTATATACATTCTGGGCTCTGCTGGTATATAGATTCCTGGGCTCTGCTGGTGTATAGATTCTGGGCTCTGCTGGTATATGCATTCTGGGCTCTGCTGGTATATAGATTTCTGGGCTCTGTTGGTCTATAGATTTCTGGGCTCTGCTGGTATATAGATTATGGGCTCTGCTGGTATATAGATTCCTGGGCTCTGCTGGTATATACAATCCTGGACTCTGCTGGT
Organism: Leptobrachium leishanense; assembly: GCA_009667805.1. Taxonomy (NCBI): domain Eukaryota; kingdom Metazoa; phylum Chordata; class Amphibia; order Anura; family Megophryidae; genus Leptobrachium; species Leptobrachium leishanense. Next base: position 65,990,598 of record CM019072.1, on the reverse strand, counting down.
ATATACATTCCTGGGCTCTGCTGGTATATAGAATCTGGGCTCTGCTGGTATATAGATTCCTGGGCTTTGCTGGTACATACATTCCTGGGTTCTGCTGGTACATACATTCTGGGCTCTGCTGGTATATACATTCTGTGCTTTGCTGGTATATAGATTCCTGGGCTCTGCTGGTATATAGATTTCTTGGCTCAGCTGGTATATAGATTTCTGGGCTCTGCTGGTATATAGATTCTGGGCTCTGCTGGTATATAGATTCCTGGGCTCTGCTGGTATATACATCCCTGGGCTCTGCTGGTATATACATTCCTGGGCTCTGCTGGTATATACAATCCTGGGCTCTGCTGGTATATACATTTCTGGGCTCTGCTGGTGCATACCTTACTGGGCTCTGCTGGTATATATAGATTCTGGGCTCTGCTGGTATATAGATTCCTGGGCTCTGCTGGTATATATATTCTGGGCTCTGCTGGTATATACAGGGTTATTCAAAGAGCTCCGAATTGCTTGAGAAAGGTAACTGAACGCTGGCCATTCGGTGCCTGTTCGTGCCTGTTCGAGGGCAGTGAAATCCCCATGAAAAGCACTGCTTCGGCTATTCAGAGAACACAAACCAGCAGTGAAAGGTTCCCCTAATGCCCTGCCATTCGGTGATTTCATGCGGCAAACTTATTCAGGAGAATCCCATAGGCTTCAATGTTAAAAATATTCCCGTTTTAATTCAATATCTAATAAACCGTTCATTATAAAATTCTGCAGTAAAGAGTCTCTTTATTTATAGATTTTTTAGGATATTTTAAGCATTTTTCAGAATTTTTTCTTTTTTTAAAAGTCCGATTTATTTTTTTTAAGTTTTCTTCTTTTTTCTGTAACAGCCCTCTTTATTATCATTCCCTGGACCTCATATGTAAATTTCAGACATTTTCGCTCAGTAGTTTCTTTGTAAACAGCGTTTCACTTTCACACATTCATACAAACTGTTTTGCTAATTTATTCACTGCCTCTTCTGCTGTGTCGAAGGCTGCGATCAGCTCCTGCTCGGGTTTTTCTGTGGTTTTCGGCAGGTAAATCCAGATGTTTTTGAGGGTTTTCGGCATGCATTCGCTGGGTTTTGCGGTGAGTTTTCGTCGGGTTTGCGGCAGCTTTTCCCTGCAATTCGGGGACCCTGTGGTGCTTCTGAATACACCACAGGGTCACCGAAATGGGATCGGGAAAAGGAACCGAATTGAAGAGAACGAATTGTCACCGAACATGCGGTGACTTTTCGAATCTCTTTGAATAACCCTGATAGATTCCTGGGCTCTGCTGGTATATAGATTCCTGGGCTCTGCTGGTACATACTTTCTGGGCTCTGCTGGTATATAGATTCTGGGCTCTGCTGGTATATAGATTCCTGGGCTCTGCTGGTATATAGATTCCTGGGCTCTGCTGGTATATATAATTCTGGGGTCTGCTGGTATATATAATTCTGGGGTCTGCTTGTTACATACAATTCTTGGGTCTGTGCTGGATATATAATTCTGAGGGTTCTACGTCTGGTTACACATGATTCTCGGGGGCGGGTGTATATATACATTTTTTTTTTCTTCAGGTAATGGGGAGGTTGTGGAATTCTTGGGTGAGTTCCCTCACTTTTTTCCCCAGGACATGACCCCTGGAGGAGTTACCAGCAAATGACACAGAGAGGGGCATGGCTAGCGACGGACGGGAGCAGACGCATGTTAGAGGAGCTCCGCTGTCTACCCTATATCGGGTCACAATTACAGTGTCTGAACCATCCGATTTTGATCTGCTGAGGGCCCCCAGGACGAGTGGACTGTGGTGCTCACGACGCCGCTGATTTCCGAGCGTTTATCGCCCCCATCTGACTTCCTGGACCTTCGGGCCTGGTGCGGCCTAGTTGCGGCGGCCATCTTGTGGAGCCTGGGGTGTTTCCTGGAGGCCATATCGGACCTGATTCCCGGCTGGAGAGACTTTACTGTCGTCTGAGCATGGGGAAGAAGCTGAAAACACTTCCACAGCGCAGGTTGGTGGACACCAGACAGGCGGACATTAGAGATTCACTGAATTATAGACGCTCTGCAACAGTTATACCCCCCTCTTCCCTCCTGCCCATGGGGTATGACTCCTCTGAGGAGGAAGACTGCTCCTGGCACAACGGTCGGGGCCCGATTGGCCCGCCGAGACGTCCCGGGACAAGAATCCAATGACTATGAGTGCCGCTGCACGCAAGAGAGCGCAGAAAAAGAGGAAAAAGGCCTTGGCAGCGGAGTTACCTGAGGCCACGGCTACGGAGCCCTCCGCAGGTGGCTCAGAGGCTGATACGCTAATGTCGGATGAGGAGGACCTGACACGACGGACGGACGCGGCCCGCAACAAGAGGGAGACCTACAACCGCAGCGGATATCAGATACCCCAGGGGAGACTGGCTCTCTATTGGGTGCAGCAACGCCTCCAAGCTCTGCCGGGACCCCTGCGGCTGCCCCAGATGACATGCGCCCCACTACGATGCAGGACTATAGAAACTTCATAGCGGAAATCAAATCAATATGGCTGACCGAATTATCTAACGTGCGCTCTGAGGTAAAGGAGGTGCGCTCACAGATGGTGGCGGTTCAGGCTCAGACTGTGGAGTTGGCAGAAGAACAGACGGTATTGTCAGCACAGGTGACTGCTCTCAGGTCTCAGGTGGAGGTTTTGACGCGCTCAGTGGAGCCTCTGGAGTCCCGGCACCGTCGGCGTAATGTCCGTGTCCGGGGAGTTCCCGAGTCGGTTACTCCGGCGGACTTACTCTCGTACACTAATAGTCTGGCATGCCAGGTTTTGGAGGATCCGCCTGACACCCCGGAGGCGTTTAGCACGGTTTACCGCATTCGCAAGGCTGCTGAGGCCCCACGGGATGCCCCGAGAGATGTGATCGCGGTCACAGCAGATGTGGCAGCCAAAACACGGATCATGACAGCGCCGGGGGCGCGAGCTGATGTCCTATTCGATGGAGTAACCCTGAAATTATTTCACGACCTGCCCTTCGCAACGCTGATGGCGCGCCGCAGATATCGCGAGGTGACAACTTTCCTCAGGCATAAAGGGGTCCGGTACCGCTGGGGTCCAGCCGGCTCATTAGTGGTTACGCATAACAAAATGTCATATGTAATCTCGGACCCGGCCGAGGCCTGGCCTGTTTTACTGGGGGCGGGTTTTGCGCCGGATGGAGCGCTCGTCTCCCCGGGCTGAGAACTTAGGTGATGGGAATCTCTGACTTGTTTGCACAACACCTTTACGAGAAGCCGTCTCTTTTTCAATGCATTCTTTTTAGTTCATGGCTTTGCATTTTGACTCATGTTTCGTTGTTTATCTGATGACTTTTGCTGCTCGGAATGTTATAGGAAGACCCCCTCTCTTTCTCTGTTTAATTTTTATTTTTATATAGTTTGAGGAGCTATTTAGATGGATTCGGGGATTGTGTTGTGAGCCCCTTTGATAACCCCCCCCCCCTCCCTCATTGCCTGTATTGCTATATGGGATTTTGGAAGTGTCTTATGCTCCCCTTTTCCCTTTTTCTTTAGGTTTCAGGCCTTTCCCCCCCCCCCTTATGATGGCACTGCCTTTGGCTCCTGCAGATGTTTCAATACGCCTCTTTATTTTTTTATTTTTTATTTTTTTCTTCTCTATATAATGCTTTACGACAGTTGATATCACAGCCCTGTGTGGCTGCTTTCTTGTTGGTCGACATGTGGCCCTATTTGAAATTTCTAAATAAAGAATTTAAAAAAATAAAAATAAAGCAAGAAAGAGAAGCAAAAAAAAAAAAAAAAAAATGACACAGAGAAGGACCTGTTAGTCAGATAAGAATGAATCCAAGAGAGTGCAGTGTCACAGAGGCCCGTTCCACCCCTAGATATTAGCTCTATTTTAAGGAAAAGTCACATTCTTTCTACTCCCTCATAAAAACTTTAATCATACACAATGCTGAGCACACAGTAATCACTAATAAACTATGACACTGAAGTGAAATAAAAACAATGGGTAATTGTTACCAAATAATCACAGATTTCTTTTTTTAAATATTAACATTGTATTCAATCGAGGGACACTCGCCTATACTGTTCTGATAATTAACTATACAAACTTATTACATTTTCAGCCCGCTATTTGATTACTTTGATGCTATATTACCTGTTCTTGTTACATGACCGTAATTACACAGGAGAATTGAACAATTGCAATTATACCGACTATGACATTATGAGATGCAGAAAATTAAAATGTGTCAGAAAATCTCTCACAGGAATTTGATTGATTTCTGACAAAGAACAATGCGCTGATTATAGTTCACAGACTTTACGGAATAATAATCTACTAAATGGATGGATTATAAACGTCTCTCATGGCGTAGTGTAAGTATTGAATAATAATAATGATAATAATTATTATTGTAACACCAAAGAAATGTATATCCTGCTGATAACTGATTGTAAAACCAAAAGACTATTTATTAGCAGCTTTTTTAATTACATACTGTAAACGTATATATTTTTAAAGATATATTCCACTTAATAAAATGTCTATCCACTCATATTCACTGTAAAATTGCCAAAGTATATTCAACGGTGTTGCAGCAATGATGGATCAAAGGTAAAATAGAAAATAGTCACAGCTGACTTTACAGAAGACTAATGGTTCTACAGTTGATCTCCGCTGATATCTACAATTGTTCCTACACAGTGAATTTGGTGAAACAATGGTGTTTAGTGAACCTTAACCCCTTCACTTCTAAGATTGAGTATAGTCAATTCTCAAGGCACATCCTGGAACCCTGATATGGGGTATAGTCGATACGGTGTTCCACAAGAGCAATGCATAGGAATTTTGCTTACTGCAAAAAAATTCACTTGCATTTGGGCTCCAGAACATGCCCCTAAAGTTTCAGCAACGTGGGCATGATGCTCTAGATGCTAAGACTTTTTAAAACCAGCTGGGAATGGGTCTGCCTGATATCTCCCCAGCTGATCATGCATGGAGGCCAGAAATGCAGTAACTCCTTTAGGCCAGCAGATGGCGACATCTGACTGTCAAATAGGTTAATACAGTAAGGAATACATTGGGAATATTCACAAAAATGTTTTACTGTGTAATTAATTAAAATGGTTTTCCATAAAAAAAACACTGGTTACTGCCAGTGGTTTTCTGGAAAATCCCTTGGTAGAGAAGGGGCTGTCAGGGTCTCTCTGTGGAACCATCTATGGGCAGTATTACAATGTTGGTGCTAACTTAACCAGAGCTGTTGTAAACTGAAAACCTCCATAGGCTATAATGGCTCTGGGAAGTTTACAACAGCTCTGGTTAAGTTAGCTCCAACTATGTAATATGGCCCTACGTTTTTCTGTATGTGACTGTGAAAAAAAGTCATCAGTGATTATACATTTTTCTGTCAAGTCCTGCAATGTTTTACTGCCTTTTTGCTGTATTTCTTTTGTATTATTATTATCCTTTATTTATACAGTGCTACAAATTCTGCAGCGCTTTACAAGATCAGTGTGCAAGGGGTTGCTACATTGGAGAACCACACATGGATGATGACCTGATTCAGGGGGTCCCTGTTCCCAAGGGAATTTACAATCTATGAAATGTACCAGTATTTTGTGAGGTAGGTGCATCCATATGGTTAGGTGTCTTGCCCAAGGACACTCGCTGGTGACATCTTCAGAGTGGGATCAGGTCAACTTTCCATGATTGTAGAGCAGCGACCTGGTGGTTAGGTTGAACCCGCTTCCCGTAAAGGCAAAACTTGCTTCTCCACAGATGTATTGGAGGGATGTGCTGAATGGTATTATGACTTGCTTCTCCACGGTCAAAGGGTAGAAACGTTACCACTGGACTCCACAGCCGATATTGTGTGGTAGGCAGGGGCGTAACTACTCGCCTGCCTGGGCCTGGGGGCTTGCCTATATTTTATATATATAATTATTTTTTAAATTTATTTTATACGTATTTGTGAGTTTTACTTTGGAGCTCTGTGATACGCTCATACATACCACATATTACTGTGAGTTTTGTTGCTGTGGAACTCTGTGATTTACACTGATACACACTGCATATTAATGTGAGTTTTATTGATGTGGAGCTCTGTGATACGCTCATACACACCGAACATTACTGTGAGTTTCATTGCTGTGAAGCTCTGTGATACGGTCATTCATACACACTGCACATTACTGAGTTTTATTGCTGTGGAGCTCTGAGACACGCTCACACACTGCACATTGCTGTGAGGTTTATTGCTGTGCAGCTCAGTGAGATACACATAGTGCACATTACATTAAAAATGGGATGGACTGAAGAGGTCATGGTGGACCTGGAAAAAATGGGACACTGGTTGTCTGGAATCAACATTGTGGAACTGGAGAGGACTAATGCATGTTGACGGAAGGGGGGACAAAATTTATTTTTGCCTACGGTGGGGTGGGCCCTGTCCTGGTTCCTGCACCTGGGCTCTGAGGTTTCTAGTTACGCCTCTGGTGGTAGGCAAGTATGTACCATTAGGTGTCTTGCAAAAGGACACATTTAGGCTGCTGTCAGACGAGCGTAGTGTTCACATCCGTGATTGCGCCTAAAAGTACGTCCGTGATAGCATGAAAGAAAGTCCATTGGAGCCTGACACATGAAGTACGTCCGCACTGAACTGCGGACGCATGACGGACGCTGCAAACGGACGCAGGTTAGGCAAGAACGTACAACCCCTAGAACGGACGTGCGGAGTGCGCCACGTCCACAACGTCTGCATAGCTTTGTGTGTGAGTGATGGAGCATGGTCAGACGGACTGCATTTATACGTCCAGCATTTTTGACGGACAGAATGTTTTTTCATTGTAATTTATTTTTCCCTCCTACATCCGTCAAAAATAACTTCAGTGAAAAAACGGACTGTGTGACCACTACTGCGTCATCCGTACTGACGATGTCCGTACTGCACGGACGTACAGTCCGTAGAAATCACGCTCGTCTGACCCTAGCCTTAATGGAGAGGTGCTCTGGCTGGGATTCCAACCTGGGTCTCCACGGTTATAGAGCAGCGATGTCACCCCTACCCCATCCACTCCATCCAGCTGGTACTTTTGTATTATTTTTCATAAGACTTCCTCTGTCTTGATTGCTGCTCTTATTGCATGTTATTAAATGCTCCATCCCCGTATAATGTATTGACAAGATGAAATACACGTTCAATTGTTTAATGTTTACTTTGAGAGTAAAAACATAATTTGTAGACACTTTTATATAAAAGCGTAAACTATAAGAATTTTAAAGGGAAACTCTGTGCACCGTGATCACTTTAGCTAATTAAAGTGGTCATTCTGCGTGAAGTATCCCCTCCCCAGCCCATTTTGGCCAGTTCGCTGTGTGAAGTGGTGGGTTTCCTCTGCCCACACAGCTGTCACGTGGCAGAAAGAATGAGCATACTACACCTGCTCACATCATCCTGTCTCTCTGTGCCGCAACCCTTCACCCTGCATAGGTGTTTCTGTATATTGACTGCAAAAAAGTACAGAAGTTACGCAAAATCCTCAATTTGTGTACTATAAGTAAAGTTACATATGTTTCGCAATTTGCGTTGGAAGCCCCAGGGACTTCTGCATTTTGGAAGCCCCGAGCCAAAGAGTGGGAGCAGCCCAGCGCCAAGGGAGAATGGGGAGTATTTACCTTAAACTAAAACACAGAATAAAAAAATAATTGGACAGAGTTATTTTAGGGGGGAAAGGGACATGGCAATTTTTGCATAGAGTGTCCATTTAAAAGTATATGAGAATAATACATTGCCAGAGAGAGACGTAAAAACCCAAGGGCTGAATATAGAATATTTGATGCAGTCCTATCCTCAACATCTGAGGGTTGGGATTTAGGGGTTATTATTGTAGAGGATCTAAGGGTAAGTAGTCAATGTAATAGAGCAGCAGGAAATGCTGGCAGAATGCTTGGTTGTGTAGGGAGAGGTATTAGCAGTAGGAAAAGGGAAGTGCTCATGCCACTGTACAGAGCACTGGTGAGACCTCACTTGGAGTACTGTGTGCAGTACTGGAGACCGTATCTCCAGAAGGATATAGACATCTTAGAGAGAGTTCAGAGAAGGGCTACTAAAATGGTGTACGGCTTGAAGGAGAAAAGTTACCAGGAAAGGCTTAACCCCTTCGCTGCGGTGGACACGCTCACCTGCAGGTAGCATCCACCCGCAGGTAGCGTTCCTTGCGGAGGACGCAAGGCTGAGCGCGTCCTCCCTTTGGGGCCAGCGATCGGCCGGGTTCCGGCCGATCGCTGTGCCCCCCGGTGCGGGCTGACATCCTCGATGTCAGCCCAGCACCCGGAACCCCCGCTGGCCTAATTAGATGTCATCGCGGCGGCGCGATGTCATCTAATTCAGGCCCACCCCCGCATGTGCGGAGGAGGCGCCTGAAAGGGAGGGGGGAGGTCCTTCGGACCTCTCTCCCTCTCGATCGCCGGGGTGCAGGGGGTTAATCCAGGCACCGCTTGGAAGGGCACAGCCTGCCCTTCCTAACGGTACCTGGAATTAACCCCATGGGGGCCGGATCACAAATCGGCGCCGAAATGCGCCGGTTCGTGATACTTTCCCGGAGCTGGTGAGTGTCCTTGCATAGCACGATGACGCCAGTCCTGGAGTTAACCCCTATCTCCCGATCCGTGGCAGTTAGGGGTTAATGTTTGATATTCTTGGATCGGCCAGAGCATGGTCGTTCCAACAATACCAAACATGACTATGAAAAAAGTTTTTTAAAAAAAATATATATATATTTTAAAGAAATATATAAAAAAAAATAAACAAGTTTTTTTTTCTTTTTTTTGGTTTGTTAATGCAGCAATATTGTTCCCATTTCAATTATAATGTGAACAATGATGCTGCACTAACGATTTTTGTATGCGGTGCGTTTGTTAAAAATTGAATAATTTTCCCCAAAAAAAAATGTAACAAGACCCCATCTCTAATTTTTTTAACAAGCGCACCCCATACAAAATATAACCGCAATTGCTCGCATGTTAAAATGTGAAAAAAAAACACTTTACACGTTGTAAATTATTGAAAATTCATATTTTATTGCATTTTTGTTATAATATACAGACAGGTCATGATGTATACATATAATAATGACATATTATGAATCTGCCAAGTCTGACGGAAAGAACGATATAAAATATGTCTGGGTCATATACTAAAATAAGCCTTCAAAACACGTTTAAACATGATGAGCAAAACCGGTAAAAATGACCTCAGCACAGAGGCGGGAAATGCCTCTGCAGCGAAAGGGTTAATGATCTTAACATGTATAGCTTGGAAAAAAGACGAGACAGAGGAGATATGATAGAAACATTTAAATACGTAAAGGGAATCCACAAGGTAGAGGAAGGGAGTATATTTAAAAGGAAACAAAGTAGCAAAACAAGAGGACATAGTCTTAGATTAGAGGGGCAAAGGTTTAAAAGTAACATCAGGAAGCATTATTTTACTGAGAGGGTGGTGGATACATGGAACAGCCTTCCAGTAGAAGTGGTAGAGGCCAAAACAGTAATTGAATTTAAGCAGGCATGGGATAGGCATAAGGCTATCCTAAACAAAAGATAAATCCAGGTAAAGTATCCATGTAATTGGGCAGACTAGATGGGCCGAAAGGTTCTTATCTGCCGACATTTTTCTATGTTTCTATGATTCTTAGACAATTGTCGTTTGTTGACTATATTTGGGACCTGCAGGCTCTGTTTCCTCATCTCAGGTAGTCTATTCTAAAACCGAGTAGACATGTGCACAGCAAAACAAATTGTTTTGTTTCGTTTCGGATCATTTTGCTGCAATTGAAAAGAATAAACATAAATAGTTGAATAAATATTTAAGAAAACTGGGAATATTTTTTACATTGAAATCTATGGGATTCACCTGTTTAAAGCTGTCGAAAGAAACCACCTAAAATCAGGGCATTTCACTGACATTCCACTGCTGCTCGGCTTTCTCTGTATAGATTAACTAACCACTACTTGTCTATGGGGAATCGAGTGTAAGTGAAACATAACAAAATGAACTGTAAAAATTAAATCAAATCGTTTTCGTTATGTTTTATTTAGGTCCGAATCAATTCATTTTTTCAGACCATTTTGGATGGAGCGGATTCATTTTTCGGAAGCACATCCGAAAAACGAAACAGTAACAGGGTTATTCAAAGAGATCCGAATGGCTGCCGAAAGGGAACCAAACGTTGAAAATCAGACTTCAGTTACCTTTCTTGGCCATTCGGCTATCCAGAGAGCAGGCAATTTGCCAAATCCTGGCGAATTGCCTGAACATATGGTGGCTGTTCGGTGCCTGTTCGAGGGCAGTGAAATCCCCATGAAAAAGCACTGCTTCGGCTATTTTAAGCATTTTTCTGAATTTTTTTTTTTTAAAGTCCGATTTTTTTCTTTTTTTTTTTTTAAGTTTACTTATTTTTTCTGTAACAGCCCTCTTTATTATCATTCCCTGGACCTCATATGTAAATTTCAGACATTTTCGCTCCGTAGTTTCTTTGCAAACAGCGTTTCATTTTCAAACATTCACACAAACTGTTTTGATAATTTATTCACTGCCTCGTCTGCGGTGTCGGCTGCTTCGCTGCGTGTGATCGGCTCCTGCTCGGCTGCTTCGCTGCCTGTGTTCGGCTCCTGTTCGGGCTTTTCGACGGGTTTATCCAGATGTTTTTGTGGCTTTTCAGCCTGCATTCGGTGGGTTTTGCGGTTCGTTTTCGTCAGGTTTGTGGCAGCTTTTCCCTGCAATTCGGGGACCCTGTGGTGTTTGCTGAATACATTGCAGGGTCACCGAAATGGGATCGGCAAAAGGAACCAAATTGAAGAGAACGAAAAGTCACCGAATGTGCGGTGACTTTTCGAATCTCTTTGAATTACCCTGTAAATTTTGTCCGCTTTGGATTGGGAACGAAACGAAACGCACTTGTCTAACACTGAGTGATCGTTAATTTTAGAGCAAATCATTGGTGCATAGTCCGTATTTCAGATTGTAAATAATAAACATAACGTGGCTGCACAAACTATAAATAATCTCCAACTCATGTTTAGATATCATGAACCAAATAAGAAAAACCCAGGCGGTATAGATGAGGACCTAAAATGACAGAAGAAGGAGCAATTAAGTGACCTGCACACCCTTCTGTGCATGCTGACGGACGATAGGTCTATTAAGAATAACGCTGGAATATTACGCTCCTATGTGATATTTGCTCACTAGCTGGCAAAGGAACCAAAGGTCAGATCCAACCGTTGACACACATCAGATCCGTAAATAAAACGCACGACTGTAACAACTGCTCTGAACAACCGATCATTCATCAATCCTTCAGTACGGCTCCCCTATCAGTCACGCTCCCCCCCACTAGCCCACCTAGCACCAGATGTGCCGTCAACCACCAATGCAAGTCCCGTCTTCCGAGTGGCAGGATACCAAACCTCAGGTGACATTCACCTGGAAGCTCTCAGCTCCTAACATCTGCAGCTCCCTTGATTAACATACCCTCCTGGACAGCTTCGCGTTTCCATCCTGCTCAATGCCTGTCAATTCTGCTTAGCCCTGACTATGACTGACTGCGGTCAAGGATGGAAGAAGTGGCGCGCAGGCTAATAGTTAAAATTAATTGCTACGGAAGAAAAAAAAAAAGAAAAGAAAATATAATTATTCTTGCTTCCCTGTCACCGTTTGAGGGTAGATGACCTCATTAACTTGCAGCTTGTACACAATTCAATTACCCGGAGATGGGAAATACATTTTTAATTACCTCGGCGGCTTGTCCCATTCATCTCCATTTGCAGAGATTATATATATATTTAAGTTATAGCTTATGAAATATTGGTGGGACCCTCCATTATCCTCTTAGGCTACAGCTTATCAACAGAAAACCAGAAAGAGGTGTCTCCATTGCGTCTGCTTTTGTCACCATTTCCAGTGACCTAGTTAGCCTGCTTGCTTATATATTTAATAACATAACACACTGATATGTATTTTTTTTATTATTACTCCGGAATAATTTTATTGCCAAATAAAGAAATCGACTACTGTTTCTTTAAAGCAAACATTATGCTCCCGTTTGTTTATTTTAATGTACATACATACACCAGCCGTTCCAACTGCATAACCTTCTATTTATGCATGTTTAAAGAGCTAGTACTAGAAGTGATAGTAGGGCTGATAGCATATATTATGGTCCTTTATTTTGCAAGAAACTCAAAAAACCACGACTCCAACATATCTCCTGGTTTCTTTCCATGATCTTGTTACAATGGATTTTAACCCTACGCATGCTGCCGTCTTTCTGCTTTCACTGCTTCAAGTGTGATTCCATGACATAGGCCAAGAATCAGCAGACCATAGCAAGCCTCATACCTTCTTCGACCCAATTGCTCTGATTCATTCAGGAAATGCTAAATCACAACACTTGTGCTAGGGCAGACGGGGACACCTCCACCCTGTGCTACTTCTTGCCTCCCCCCCCTTTACTCTGTCTGGTGTACATGCAGGGGCATCGCTAGGGGGGCGGGGTGCGGCCTGCACCAGGTGACACCACCCCCTAAGGTGACACCCTAAAAAAATGTTTTTATTTTTTTTTACACAAAAATATTTTACCAGGAAAGATACATAGAGAATTCTCTCATTTTCAAGTATGTCCTGGGTAGGCAAGGCCTAGGCTGGCACTTTCCAGGGGTTGGCAAAAAAAACACCACAAAGAGGATATTCACAGAGCAACGAAATGATGCAGACATTTCAGTGTTCTGTTGTTCCCCGCACTTTGGTGAATCAAATTTCCCTGGTGAATTCACCACAGGGTCCCTGAAGTGCAGGGAATCAGCCACCAAATGCTGCCGCAAACCCATCGCCTGCTGTTTTAAAAAGAACTACTGAACGAAAATGTCTGGAATTAACATATAAGTTCCTATGAATGATAATAAAAAGGTCCGTTACAGAAAAAAAAGAAAAACCGCTATTAGAAAAAAAAAAGGATTTTTTTAAAAAAAAATCCCTAAAGGATACTAAAAAAATAAAATCAATAAATAAAGAGATTTTTTACTATGGATTAAAGGAATAAACGGTTTATTAGATATTGGATAAAAACAGGAATATTTTTAACATTGAAACCTATGGTGTTTGTTCACCTGAATAAACCTGCCAAATGAAAACACTGGACATCAGGACATTTCTTTGCTGTTCGATGTCTCTGAACAGATTAACCATTACTTCTCTATGGGGACTTTCACTGCCTTCAAACAGGCACCGTACTTGCTGTCAGTTTGCCAAAATTTGTGTCTGAGCATATCACAGAGCTCCACAGCAATAAACCTCACAGTAATGTGCGCCGTGTAATATGAGCATTCAGTGTTATATGGGAATACTGATTTATGAGTAAAAGTAGTTTAAAAAAAACCCCGTAAAACTCAGGGGGTGACACCATGAGTTACCGCACCAGCCCGGTGACACCAACCCTAGTGACACCACTGGGTACATGACCATTGTAGCCACCAGGTACAGCCTCTGATTGCAACAAAATAAAACAATCACAGAACTATAAATTTTAAAAAAGCCCAATCTAGGGCTGGACTGGGAACACCCACTATATAAAACGTCACTTTTATTATTAGCGCAGCGCTGAACAATGGGCACAATATAGACAGGGTTATTATTATTATTATTCTTTATTTATAAAGCGCCAGCATATTCCGCAGCGCTGTACAATAGGCACAGTATAGACAGGGTTACAATACATTGAACAACATTTGACAAACAGTACAGGAGGAGATGAGGGCCCTATACAATACATTGAGAGTGAACATCATTTTGACAAATCAGTACAGGAGGAAATGAGGGTCCTAGTTCCTGTGGGAACTTACAATCTAGAAGGGTTGGGGTGGAAACAGGAGGAGGGGACTGCAAGGTGGGAGTGATGGACTGCAAGGTGAGAGTGATGGACTGGTTGGGGCAGTGAGGTGTATTAGTGAGTCGGGTGGTAGGCTTGCCTGAATAGGAATGTCTTAAGGGAGCGTTTGAAGGAAGGTAAACTAGGGGAAAGTCTGACAGTACGAGGGAGAGCGTTCCAGAGGATGGGCACTGTGCGTGAGAAATCCTGCAGTCTATCATGGGAAGAGGTGATGCGGGGAGAAGCTAGGCGCAGGTCACTGTTGGATCTTAGGGAGCGGGCTGGGGTGTATTTGGTGGTTAGTGAGGACAGGTAGTGGGGAGCTGAGTTAGTGAGAGCTTTGTAGGTCAGGGTAAGGATTTTGAATTTAATTCTGCAGTGGATGGGGAGCCAGTGAAGGGACTCGCAGAGGGGAGAGGATTTTTTCATCCGTCAAAAAATAACGCACGTAAAACGGACACGCCCAAATGCGCGCGCATTAACGTTGCGCGCAGAAATCGGTGTGCAGACTGTTTTTTCACGCGATTCAGCCAATCAGAATTAAGAACCACAATTGTCTCACGTTAAGTTTTTGCACCTGCCAAAGTCAATCTGAGTATATATGCTGCAGCAATAATAAAAACACGCACAACTTCTCAATTTTATTGTTTGGGTATTTTTAGAATGTGTAACTATACTTGGCTGCATTTTTATTTTTGGGCTGGTGTATTTGGTTTCGGCCAGGACGTTCAGATTTGCCATTAACACCAGCTTTTAGGAGTTGTTAAAATTATGCGCGCAAAGGCTGTGCCTTAAAACCTGCATATAGATTGCAATACCATCCGCTTAGCAGCGCACAAACGCATTTGCGCTCACAATGTTAAGTATAGGACGCGTGCAGTACAGTACGCTCGCAAAGGATTCGTGCAGGTCCACCCGCGTTCGGGGCAGGCGCTGCCGCTAGGCCAGCTAGGCGGGCCCATAGAGCGCAGTGCCCGCCTAGGGCGCAGCTGGCCCGACCAATTTAAAAAAAAAATTGCCCGCGAGGAAGCCTGGGGCGGCCGCGTGTTGCAGCCAGCCCCAATATGTGCCGGCGTGGACTTGGTGCTTCCACCTTCCTGCACCAAGTCCACGCCTCCGTCTCCTTGACGCCAGCACGCATTGGGACTGGCTACGACTACGAGGAGGCGGAGGGAGACGGCGCTGGAGGCTGGAGCGGCAAACATCTATATGAGGTGAGCCTGGGGGCAGAAATCCATGAGGTGAGCCTGGGGGAAGAAATCCATGAGGTGAGCCTGGGGGAAGAAATCCATGAGGTGAGCCTGGGGGCAGATATCCATGAGGTGAGCCTGGGGCAGAAATCCATGTGTGAGCTGGGGGGCAGATACCCATGTGTGAGCCTGGGGGCAGATACCCATGTGTGAGCCTAGGGGCAAATACCCATGTGTGAGCCTGGGGGCAAATACCCATGTGTGAGCCTGGGGGCAGATATCCATGTGTGAGCCTGGGGGCAGATATCCATGAGGTGAGCCTGGGGGCAAATACCCATGTGTGAGCCTGGGGGCAGATATCCATGTGTGAGCCTGGGGGCAGATATCTATGAGGTGAGCCTGGGGGCAGATACCCATGTGTGAGCCTGGGGGCAGATACCCATGTGTGAGCCTGGGGGCAGATACCCATGTGTGAGCCTGGGGGCAGATATCCATGAGGTGAGCCTGGGGGCAGATATCCATGTGTGAGCCTGGGGACAGATATCTATGAGGTGAGCCTGGGGGCAGATACCCATGTGTGAACCTGGGGGCAGATATCCATGAGGTGAGCCTGGGGGCAGATATCCATGTGTGAGCCTGGGGGCAGATATCTATGAGCTGAGCCTGGGGGCAGATACCCATGTGTGAGCCTGGTGCAGATATCCATGAGGCGAGCCTGGGGGCAGATGTCCATGTGTGAGTTGTCCGTTAAAATTTGCTCATAGATTGTAATACCATCCGCATACCAGCGCACAAACGCATTTGTGCTCACAATGTTAAGTATAGGACCCTCAAGTGCCGAATCCATCGATTTCCTAGATCTTAATATTTATATTGAAGACTGCCAGATCAAAACCAGAACTTTTTTCAAACCGGTTGATGTCAATAGTTATATTGACCAATCCAGCTGTCATGCCAAACACTGGTTGAAAGGGGTCCCTAAGGGACAGTTTAGACACCTTAAAAGGAACTGCACAGAGGAAGATCAATATCTGCAGCAAGCTCATAGAGTGAAAAAAGATATTCTGGAGAAAGGGCATGGGGAGTCTAGTCTCGATGTAGTCATTGAAGAAATTAGAACTCAGGACAGACAAGATACCCTCACATATAAACCTATCAACGAGAATACAAATGATGAGATCATGTTCATAAGTGATTATAATCAACATACAGGAGCAGTACACCAAATAATTAGAAAGTATTGGCCAGTATTACAAAGGGATCCAACTCTTAAGGGCATCATAGGCGACAAGCCTAAACTTGTTAATCGGGGAGCCCCAAATATGAAAAAGATTCTAGTAAATAGTCACAGAAACCCGTTGTAAGATAGGAATTTGTTTAATTTAAAAGAGGGTTTCTATCGATGCGGGTATTGTCCAGCTTGCAAATATTTAGGGCTTTTTTTTTGAGAAAGGATTTTACCAGGAAGGATACATTGACATTTCTCTCGTTTTCAAGTATGTCCTGGGTGGCGAGTATGCACCGTTAGGTTTCTTGCCCAAGGACACTTACTGGAGAGGTGCTCTTGCCGGGATGGAACCCATGTCTCCACAGGCTCTCTCCACGCAGAGCAGTGATGTTACCTCTACTCCACCCAGCCGGTAGCTTGGTAAAACTTTTATTCCCAGTTTCACAGATAGGAACAATAGAGAATACCGAATTAAAGGTGTAATTACGTGTAGAACGAAAAGTATTATTTACAGAATCACTTGTCCGTGTGGGTAACATTATATAGGGCATTCTATCAGACCCGTGTGCACTAGGATTAGAGAGCATATCCATAATATTTGTAAGGGGTTGGAGACCCATTCGGTCCCAGCACATTTTAAGGAAATACACGGACAATCTCCCAAAGATTTGTCATTTATTGCCATTCAGAAAATAGGTCGCCACTGGAGAGGTGGAGATTTCAATAAGAAAATAAATCGTGCTGAAATGAAATGGATACATACATTGGGCACCTTAACCCCTTTGGGTCTAAACCCGGATTTTGAATTGTGCCATTTCTTATAATCCCAGGTCCAGTTAGTATAGATATGGCTACTTTTGGGTAGACGGTTTACGTAGTTTCCAATTAGATTTTAGAAAAACATTATAAGGGATAATATTTAGTTTTATCTGCCAGCTTTAGGCTGCAGCTCCCTTCTCCATAGGTATAGGTGACAGATTTATTTATTTATTTATTTATAAAGGATTTTACCAGGAAGGATACATTGAGATTTCTCTCGTTTTCAAGTATGTCCTGGATTCAAGAACATTGAAATTTTACAGTTGTTACAGAAATACAAAGTAATAAATGCAAGATATTAAAAACAAAACACAAATATACAGATTAACACAGAAAATAAATATGTAAGTAATATAGTTACTATGTTACATGTTTACAGGTGCATTCTGTACCGAGGTATGTTAGTAAGGAGCTCTTGAGTGACTTAAGACTGGTGGAAGATTTGATGGTGTCTGGAAGGTTATTACATAATTGTGGTGCTCTGTAGGAAAATGAGGATCGAGACACTTTCTTTTTGTATTGTGGTGGTATTGCAAGTAAGGTGCTGGTCCTGGATCGGAGGTTATAGGATGAGGGAACTGCTAGGGGAAGCAGCCTACTCAGGTAGGGTGGCAGCTTCCCAGAGAAGCTCTTAAACACCAGGTTGGAAAGGTGAAGGGTGCATCTAGATTCCAGGGACGGGCAGTTTAGCCCTTTTAACATGTCACAATGGTGGGTCATGTAGTTACATTGTAGCACAAAGCGGCAGAATGAGTTATACAATGTGGTAAGTTTCTGAAGGTGTGTTTGCGGGGCGGCTGCATACACTACATCTCCGTATTCAATAGCCGGCATAAGCATTTGTTGTACAATTTTCTTTCTTACCGTGAGGTTCAGGCAGGATTTGTTTCTGTACAGGGCACCTAGTTTGGGGTAAATTTTAGATGAGAGTTTTTCGATGTGGGGGCCAAAAGATAGATTTGGGTCTAACCACATACCTAGGTATTTGAGAGAAGTGACTGTGGTCAGCGTGCCAGGTCAGCGTGCCATTTGATTTTGTCCTGACATGTAGATGCGGATTTTGCAGTTTATGTAGTTTAGGTGCTGTTCCAAAGAGCATCGTTACAGTTTTGTCAGTATTTAGAAAAAGTTTGTTATCTTTGATCCACTTTTCTACCTCTGTGAATTGTTCTTGCAGCGCGGCCTCCAGCTGTGGGAGATCTGGTTTGTTGGTATATTATTACGGTGTCATCTGCATACATGTGTACAGTTGAGGCTTTGCAGACGGAGCTGCAGCACAAAGATGAGTTATATGATGTATAGTAGTACATTCATCCTCCTATAGTTTTTAAGATAGGGAGACCCTCCCTTTTTTACGTATGCTCATTTTTTCGTTTCTTTTTACATTTTTTGTTTCGTCATCGATGTGCATTACGCATGCGCATCTTTTTTGTTTCGTTTCTGATGCGCAATGCGTAGTGATGTTTCCCGGAAATGAAGATGGGGACGTTCGTGCAGCGTATAATGTCGTTTCGTACGACGCAATGGTGCTATCTTTATACGCATGCGCAAAACATCAATTGCGAGACGTTTTTAAATTTTGTTTGTATAATGTACGATTCGTTTCGTGCGCGCGATTGTAGTTTCATTGGAAAGGCGCATCTTTTTCGTTTACGATCGAAAAACACCAGTTTACGAAACAGAAAAAGACAAAAAAAGGGAAAAAAAGAAGAAAAACAAAAGAGAGATAATTGTTTTTGTTCTGTTTTTTTACTTCTAGCTTTATTATGCCTATTAAGTGAACAAAACGAAAAGGGATAAGATGATTGGTAGGGGTGAAATTCCCACCAAAAAGAAGACTCCTAATTGGGTAACCATTGAGAGATTAGGGTATTTAAAGGGAGTAATGGTCATTTGATCTGTAAAACCAGCTGAGGAAGCCACTGAGGATATCTCAACGGGCGAAATGCATTCTGGTCACTAATTATTCCCTTATTTTATATTTTTGTTCTATTTTATGTTTTGTTTAGTAAATTTTTGATTTTTACTTCATTGCATGGGGTTTTATTTGAAGTTGTACCCTACAACAACTTCTGAGCCTGATTCCTAAGGACCTAGGTTAGGTCCAAGAAAGTGGGAGTATATTTCTATTCCACTTTTCTGTTTTCCATAGTATTACAGTCTATGCTATGCCCTGTTTGTATCCATATTTAAGGGTGTAAAGACTTGAAGTATCAAGACTACCTGTACCGAAAAGGGCAAGTGGGTAGCCGTTAATAACCCAGAGGCGCATCATCCAGAGCCAGGAAGGCTCTACTTCACGTGAGTGTGCTGACGCTTCTTTGGTGTATCCATGTGGTGTACATTAGATCGCACAATGATGTTTTCCTTTTTTGAGGTTACCCTAGGAAGAAAGTTCTGGTCAGGATCTGGGAAATCTACTCTTGGGACTCATAGAAAGGAACATTGTTTTCGCTGCAATCCATCCCCTTGGATTATAGGACGTGCAACGTACATTACGCTCGCAAAGGGTTTGCCCAGGTTCACCCGCGGTAGACGTTAACGTGCATTTTTGTGGGAACATTGTAATACAGCGTTCTGCGCAAAGGGTTTTTACCCTTGCGTTAATGCGTTTTTGCGCACTCGTGAACGTTTGCACGAAGTAGTTAATAGAGCCCAAAAAGTATTAAAAGAAAATAAATTTAAAAAAATGCAATGCTTTTTTTTGTCCTAAAATGAATATTTCACCAGGGATATATAGTGTGTCATCCCCAGGTAGCCCAATGGCAAGTCCCCTCCATCCTGTTCCAGCCTTACCTGTATTCTAGCTAATTTCTGGATTACACTTGTGTAATTATTGAATTTATGGCCATTTATTTGCCTCACTAATAGGAATATGGCTATATTCCGAAATATGGGATCATCCACATATTTTGGAGGTAGTAGCGCAATATAGACATATTCTTATTCATGATTAAAAACATTCCTGTTTCCAGTCTGGTGCCCCACCAACTTCAAATGTCACCAGCCGCCACTGGTGGGGAGGTTCTTTCTGTTTGCTACTCAGTCTGGGGTTCATGGCTATTGTAGCCATCAGGTAGAAGCCCAGTTTGCACAATGTCCAGTCCAGACATTATAATGTCCAAAATAACCATTAATGATTATTAGGGATGTGCGTTTCGGGTTTCGGAATTTTCACGAAATTTCCCGATTCGCGTTTTCGGATGCGGCCGAATTTCCGAAAATTTTTAGATCCGAAAGCGGCAGATCCGAAAAGTTTCCCGAGCCGAAACGAAATATTTTCGGAATTTTCGAATGGACTTGAAATGTGTCAAATCGAAATTTATTTTCGCTCTATTCATGATTTCGGTTCCATTCGTGATTTCGGTTCCATTTTGGTAATTCTGGACATCGTATATTTAACTATTACCGGTTATATCACTTGTTTTTTTTTGTTTCCAACGATACGAAAAGTCGTAATCAGGTCGGATCCGATTCGTCCGCGGGTCGCGCATGCGCGCGCGTGTGGATGTCGGAACTTTATTGAGCCATTTTTGTAGACAATTGCCAAAAAATATAGAAATTCTTTAAAATGGCTGAAGGAACAGACCGAGAGTCCCATTCGGACACCTCCTCATCTGCTTCCACCTCAGAGACACCCAGGAAGAAGCGGGCCAGTAACATGGCATTTGAGGAGATGTTGGAGCTGGTCCGCATCTTCGATCTTAAAGATTATGATTGCTGTAAGGGACCTTACGGCAGAAAGAAAACTTCACGAAAGAATCGTATCCTTGACAAACTCCGAACCACCATCCTGGAGCTGTTTGGGAAGGACCGGACTAAGGACCAGCTCCGCAAACGCTGGTCCGATCTGAAGACGAGCGAGCAGGAGCAGCTGAGGCACATCCGGCGTGTCATAGCCAAACGTAAGTGTCATGTTATATTGTAAAGCGCTGCGCAAACTGTTGGCGCTATATAAATCCTGTATAATAATAATAATGTGCTTGCATGTGCTAATGTGCACAGAAATACGTTGATTTATCTAGTCCTTTATTCATGCAATGTGATTGTGTATAGCTTTGCGTTTTCACGACTAGTCATACATGCATTTTTACCATAGCTCTTCTTTTTTGTGATTTTACGTATTCGTGAAAATTGTGACATTTGATGTATGTAGATGAAGTTACAATGCTGGATTTCTTTTGGCACTGTGTGTACTGTAGTGTGCTGGGGGGGGGAGGTTGTTGTGACTGAGTGATGCTTACGAGATGACCCTCAACTTGCCCAATATTGGCTCCCACCTGCGCATCAATAAAAATCTCTGCGTCTTTGCTAAGTGGTAGGATGGGACATGTAGTTCTTTTGAAAGTGCATCCAAACAGAGCCGCGTTCAATACGTCCTCAGCAGCTGCTGAATTGTTGCAGCGCAGCAATTCAGTTTGCTGCAGCAGTGTCATTATTGAACGCTTTAGATGCAAATTTCAAAACAAAATGGCGGATTTCTGTTGTTTCTGCAATATCCAGTTTTATTAGCAGAAACTGAAAGTGAAACTGAGGCTGAGGCCTTCTATTGAAGTGGAAATAGGCTGGAAGATGGCCGCCATTGTACACAGGCGGCCATCTTGTTCAGAATATTGGTTCACTTGTATATAACTAGACAGGTTTGTAGCTGAAACTAGAATGAGGTATACGTAGAAATTTAGGAATGCGTTTAGATTAGCAGAAAAGCAATTAAAGCTTTATGAAAGATCTCTGCTGTTCCTGGCACGGAGGAAAAAAGCGAAGTAGATCCTCCAAGGTCGTTGGGGCCCGCAGAAAGACAAAGGAGTAGAGATCAGGCCAGGTGCCATCTGTAACAAGTGATTGTAGGCGCAAGGGAGGAGGGCGCAGCCCGGAACAGTAAGAGCAATTAATTATGATTTACTGAAACTAATACAAAGTTTGCCAATTTACAGCCAATTAATGGAATGTCTTTGTATTAGCCAAAGGGAGGTATTAACTCACGTGGGGTGGAATAAAGTGTCATTGGGAGGTGGGCTAACTGGGATGTATCTAATTACGTATTTTTGGGTATAAGATCCCTTGCACGGGTGAAAAGGGGGGCTCACTCTTTGCGATTTAATCCTGTGTGGGCACTTGTGTGACGACACAATAAAGTTTGCCTTTCCTGAAGAGACTCGTGTTCTGACAATCCTTACTTGTGCCCGGTCCGGCGCCGTCTTGAAAGTGAATCTGTTTTTGTCCGCCTACATTTTTGGGGGCCTCGTTAGCCGGGATACGGGCCCTTTCCGGGCACACAGTAACGGCTGCTGAACACACTGTGGCAGATTGACTGCAGCAGGTGCGAGAATCCCGATGGTTGGGCGTCCGTTGAAGGTGAGCTGACATCTGCAGGCGCCAAGCAGGATTTCCTGTTCAGTGGACCTCGTCTCGTCCCAAACGGACCCCTGACCCGCGGGAACTCTGGGACACCACTGAGTCTGAGGAAACAGCAAGCAGCGCCGGCGATAGGTAACGTGTCTTCTATGTTTTGTATGTCTAAAGGAGATACCGGTATCTAAGGGAAACGTCCGACTGAGATAGACGGATAAGAGGATGCGATGGCCACCATCCTATTGGCATATCTAGCCCGCCGCTGATAGCACTGACATTGCTAAGGAGCCAGAGTGGCTAGCGGGTGTCTGGATTCGGGGGAATTGAATGCCAATCAAAGGGTAGTTCTGTAAGAGAGGGAGGAGGTAGCCACGTGGAGTTGCATAAGTCATTCAGTGTTTGTAAATAGAGCTTCACCACGTGGGTAAAAGGGAAAGGAGGAGGTATTTTCTGTGACTGGGCTGAGAGCCTGAGTCAGTGCTAGTGTGCACGTCGTGTAGTGAAAAGGGCTCATAGTGGAGCTAGCGGTAGCTGCAGAGATAGTGGTGCCGGGTGGGTGAGATTACCCATAAGGCAAATTGGAATTGCAGACGGCAGTAGAGATATAGAACGGGGTGCACATAGTCACAAGCAGTCAAGAGTTAGAATTCAAATTACGGGGTATAAGGAGCCACAGAGGAGGGAATGAGCCCTCGGCTATTAGAAAGAGTTGAAGTGCCTATGTTCTATTGTTCTGTTATGTGATGAAAGTATCTGATACGGTATGTGTTGTGAATGAATTGACTCGAGTGCTGTGAGTGAACGTGCGCCTACTCGCTCCGCGAGAAAGCAAATACGAGTTTTGACCCCGAACGTACGTTTCCGGCTCAGGCGACTGCAGACGGCTACTGAAGGGGGAAGCGCCTGCAGACACAGATGAATTGTTGACTGAAGTATCAGACTATAGATTTTAACTGTTGTTGAAATAATATATCTGTATTGCAAAGAGTACTGTTTTCAAGAGTAATAATGGATAACGGATCATCTAAGCCCAAGAAGGTGAAGGAGGGTGAGACGCCCCTAGAATATATGGTGCGGAATTTCAAAGCATTATATAAAACTCATGACTATGGTGTAAAATTAAAAAAAAAAAAGAGAAATTAAAAGTAATGTGTATAGTTGTGTGGCCGTTATTAGTCCCAGGATGGCCAGAGCAGGGGTCAATGGACCCGGAGTTGGTACAGAAGGTACATTCCCAAGTCACAGAGCAGTACGGACATCCTGAACAGTACCCGTATATAGATATATGAAGATATTGTATTAAAAACAAGAGTTATTTTATAATGATAGCGAGGAGAAATAAGAAGCAGGACCCCCAAAATAATGGAGAAAGAGAGAGAGTGATGTTTTACCCCCGTCCTATCCATTATGTTATGGGGCAGCTAGGGAAGTTTTAAGTGCCGCGGTTGCGCGGGCGGAGAGGGGGGAGCGAGCAGCTGCTGTGTCTCGGTCAGCTCCCTCTGCTCCGTCCTGTGTGACTGAGGAAAAAGAACAAAACGCAACAAGTGGAGGAGATAGAGAGGCTCCACCAGGAAAGATTAAGATACCCGATAGGAGCATATATAAATTAATTAATATTTTACGGAGTGAGATGATTGCGGTGCTGTATGGCTTGTGTGTGTGATTCGGACTGATTTTGTCCGATTATGTTTATAATTGATCTATTAAACTGTTCAATTAAAAGTAGGAATGACTGAGAGGTTATAAGATTGGGCTTCGTACTTGTTTTTTTTTTTTTTTTTCTCTTTCCTCTCTTCCCTGGTGTATAGGCCCCCTCCTTTCTGACAGACTGTTTGCGAAGGGGGAGGGAGTCACTTTGTTTTTCTTTGCTCTCTGATAGCTGGAAAGAATAACCCTTTGTGTATCTGTGCAGCGAATTCAAAATAAAGAAAAATAGAGAAAAAAAAAATAAAAATTACTACAATAAAATATTTGTCTGAAGTCTGTTAAGTGCAAGATATATGTTTACATTTTGTGTTAATATTATTCCGAAAGTTTTAGTTTTGTTCAGAGCTAAAATTAAATTGAAATATATGAAACGGTTAAAAAATTAATATTAAAAGAAAAATAATTCAAGAAATAATTAAAGTAGTTTTTCTTTACTGTTTTTTTTAAAAAAAAAAAAAAAAGGTATGTTTTTGTTTGATTTTTTGATGGAATGGTTATTTTATTGTTATGAGATATTAGGAGTGGTCTTATGACAATGGAATGATTTTTTTTTTTTCGGATGTGGTATTAAAAGTCTGTTTTGGGCTATGGGAAAAGATCTCTGAGAATATGATTTATACAATGTGTATATGTATATGCCCGAATGTCCCATCCAGCTCCTGGGGCGGGATATCTTTTGCAAATTGTAAGCCCAAATTACGTTCTTTCCCGGGGGTCACGCTCAATTAGACCTGCCGGAGAATAGCAGCTTTGCTCGGCAGCATAACCCATCCAGCCCGCACAACCCCCAATCTGTGAAAATCGCAGTAGT
The DNA here is from genome assembly GCA_009667805.1 of Leptobrachium leishanense. Lineage (NCBI taxonomy): Eukaryota > Metazoa > Chordata > Amphibia > Anura > Megophryidae > Leptobrachium > Leptobrachium leishanense. The sequence goes on along the minus strand of CM019072.1, from coordinate 65,965,545 downwards.
TATGCAAAGGGAGGAAGAATGGCGCACGGCACCTACTCTGTCTGCCACGCCGGATCCGCACGCACTACTCTTTGGAATTCCTGAGGTGTGGGCGGAAGGAAAACCCGCCCAGATGAGTTGAATCACAGCCCGGCGCAACACCGGTGGCTCTAAGACAACATCATATCCCACAGAAAGCCAAGCAGAATATACAGATATATTTACAGAGATTTAAAGATCACGGCATATTAAAATTCTGTGTGTCACCATGGAACACACCCCTATTGCCAGTCTTGAAAGAGGGGACACAAGAGTATCGCCCTGTCCAAGATTTACGAGCTGTCAACGAGGCCACAGTAACACTACACCCTGTGGTTCCTAATCTATACAATTTACTAGTATTAATTCCCGGAGATACACAATATTACACAGTGCTTGATTTAAAAGACGCTTTCTTTTGCATCCGTCTGGCTCCAGCAAGCCAGCCCCTTTTTGCATTTCAGTGGGAAGAGTCTACCACGAAGGCGCGCCATCAAATGACGTGGACGCGCCTCCCTCAAGGTTTCAAAAAAATTCGCCCACGATTTTCGGGTGCGCGCTTAGCCAAGATCTCCTCGCCGTCAACGCTCAGCCAGACAAAGTAGTGTTACTCCAATATGTTGATGATTTATTACTGGCTTCCCCCACAGAAAAAGACTGTTTATCCGCCACAAAAGCTTTGCTACATCTGCTAAGCCAAGCAGGTTACAGAGTTTCTAAAAAAAAAAAAACCAAATATGTAAACGCAGTGTAAAATATCTGGGCTTCCAGTTAACAGGTACCAAACGTGCACTGGGGGCAGAAAGAAAAGAAGCGGTGTGCCGCATACCCCAACCAAAAACCAGGAGACAAGTCCGTGAGTTCCTGGGAGCTGCAGGCTTCTGCCGCCTGTGGATCTCCAACTTCGCAGATATTGCCAAGCCGCTTCATCAGGCCACGAAGGGGGGGAACAAGATCCCTTTCATTGGAAAGAAGAGCAAACAGCAGCGTTCCAGAAATTAAAGACTCTGCTGATGGAAGCTCCTGCACTGGGCCTGCCAGATCATAGCAAGCCCTTCCAGCTGTTCATGCATGAACATAATCAAACAGCAACAGGAATATTGGTCCAGACCTTTGGCTCATGGCTGAGGCCTGTGGCCTACCTCTCCAAGCAACTCGACCCTGCGGCCTACCCCCATGCCTGAAAGCAGTGGCTGCCACCGCAATGCTGATAGCAGAAGCAGACGAGCTGACCCTTGGACAGGTTCTTCATGTCAAGGTGCCCCACGCTGTCAAGGCTCTGCTGGATGTCAAAGGAGGTTACTGTTCAGCAACAGCGGATACGAAGTACCAAGCCATGATGTGTGAAAATCCACGGGTTCATTTGGACCTCATCGCTACCTTAAACCTGCTACTTTACTGCCTGACTGTGAAGAGGATCCAGATCATGAATGCCTCCAAGTTATGGAAGAAGTGTTCAGTAGCAGGCCAGATTTGAAAGACGTACCCCTAGACAAATACGATCTACAGCTATTCACTAATGGTAGCAGCTATATGGATGATAGGAAGAAAGTCTCCGGCTATGCAGTGGTCTCAACAGAAGAAGTCATCGAAGCAAAGCCACTGCCAGGCCATACATCTGCACAATTGGCGAAATAACAGCTTTAACCAGAGCCCTTGAAAATCTCTGAAGGCAAAAAGGTAAATATCTACACAGATTCCAAGTACGCTTTTATGACAGTCTATGCACATGGTGCACTCTACAAAGAGAGAGGCCTACTTACGTCTTCAGACAACAAATCAAATATGCAGCTGAAATCGCGGCCCTCCTGGAAGCAGTATGGAAACCAAGTGCTGTCAGCATCATGCACTGCCGTGGCCACCAAAAAGGCCATGATGAAATTCCAAAAGGTAACAGACGCGCGGACCAGGCCGCAAAAGCAGCTGCAAAACCGCCACCGCCAACAGGAGATCAAGCTACAGTACTGATCTGCAAGCAAGAACCTCAACCTTCCATGCCAAATTACGAGTTCTATATGAATTTGAAAAAGTTTGAACCCCACGGCGAGTTCATTGAACAAAATACTGCACAAATGGCAAGATGATTATGAACTGTTGGAACTCAATCATGATTATATTCAATGGCTTTTTCCCAACTCGGACACAAGGCCGAAATTTCTACTCTACTCCCCTAAATCCGCAAGAGACACGCCTAATGGTTCACACTCAGAAGTTCAGCAAAGACTGCGCAGAGTCTACAAGATGATGCTGAAATTCTTCGGCGTAAAACTAATGGGGAGGAGGAAGACAAAGAAATAACCGAAGTTGAACGAGCAGAAAATTTCGCGTCACGTTTTGAAAATTTGACAATCAATCCTCACAATAATCTACGAATCCCACGAATACTGCACAGTCTGGGAGAATTGGGAGCAGAAGAATATCAAGTCCCACTGGTGAGGTTCTTCCTCAAGGAGATCCTTATCAAGAACAGACTGCCAAGAATGAAGAAAAGTGCAATGAACTTTTTCATACCAGCAGTAAGAGATTCACAAGACAGACAAGATTTGTTATTTTTCGCATGGCGATACTATTTCCAAAAAGTATCCAGAACTGTTTGCAACAACTTGCCCGGCTACTGGGCATCACCTGGAAGCTATATACCGCCTACAGGCCCCAAAGTTCGGGAAAAGTTGAAAGAATGAACCGTACCCTAAAGACTTTGATGTCCAAACTGTGCCAAGAGACGTCATAGGCTGGTTGGACTTGCTGCCGATAGTCCTTTTGCACATTAGGTGCAGACCAACCCCCCAATTGAAGCTAAGTCCGTACGAAACTTATGTTTGGACGGCCAACCCCTCTAATTAATGGACTAAGGGGGGACCTTCGGGCATTGGGAGAAACTAAACTAAATGATCAGGTAGTAATGCTGGGTAAATCAATGCAGAAATTAAATATTTGGGTGGGGGATAATATACCGCATTTTCTGTATCCTTCACTGCATAAGTATTGTCCGGGTGACCCAGTATGGGTAAAAGAGTGGAAAAATGATCCACTAGGTCCAAATGGAGAGGTCCTTTCTTGTCCTGTTATCAACCCCCACAGCAGTAAAGGTTGCCGAGGTGGTCCCGTGGATACATCACTCCAGAGTGAAAGCAGCTGCAGCCAGTCCTGAACCAGCATGGAAGGTCGTTACCAACGAGACCAACCCGCTGAGGCTGAAGCTGACAAAGACCACAGCCATGAGCACCTAAATGATCCTAACCCAGATAATACAGAGGATCAACAAGTGGGTGTTTTTGATGGGCACAGGTCCTGACCACCCGCCAACGGGGATACCCACAGGGTGCTTTTTAGGGGCCCGGCCCCCACCTTGATCATCCAAAAATGTTTTTTACTTTTGAAATTCCGGTGGGGAGGGATTGGGTTTATGTGACTGTGAAAAGAATTGCCCAAGGAATTCTGACATTCGGGGCATTTGTGGTGCTGATTTTATATCTTGCTAATTTGATTTATGGACTCTCGCGTGGAGCATGCTCTAATTGTACGGGCAATGTGGGGAAAGTGGATATTTCCCATATCTGGAATGGTACGCACCCGGTGATGGAGAACCGTACCATGTGGAGACAAAAACGAGAGGCGCTATCTGGAACCAACCCAAGAGGACACTTACTTGTGCAATTCAAATATGACTATGCTAAAAAGTCTGGGCAAACCGCATGCTGGGTGTGTAGTAGACTGCACCCAGAGACAATTCATATACCATTTGCCTCTGTTCCAATGAATTTGAGTATGTTTGTATCAGGGAATGTCACAATACATGCTGTCGATGCACCAAGGGAAAAGACAGAATCAGTCAGTCCCGGGTACCCATAATAGGACCAGTGTATCCACCAGAATGGTGTTTTCAACTAGGACCAGATAAAGAAACAAATAACGAGGGTGGGTTATGTAACTCAAGTCAGTTCAACTGGACATCATACATTTACATATTCAAAACAGGACAAAAGGCGAATTATTTATATATACGATGCAGGCAACTCACTAGAGACCAAGAGGCGGTGATTAGGAATGTGACCAATGGGAGGCAGGGTGCAGTGGATATGATGAGACGGCTGAGACAACTTGCGATAGAGATATCAAAGGGAACACTACATTCATCACCATTTATAGTGAAAGGAGGGTACCAGGTGTGCTGTGAAAGGGTGTGTTACACATGGGTACCACCAACAATAACGGGAATGTGTTATTTGGCTAAGCTGGTCCCAATCCAGAGACTAAGGGGAGAAGACACAAACACAGACACAGAACTACACCCTAGGTACCCACTGGTGTTTGAAAGACCAAAGAGAGAGTTGTTCGCGAAGATGGATCGAATATGGACATGGTTGCCAGCATGGACTGGATGGGGAGGAGAGATGATGAGGAGATTGAATAGCTATGTCAATTTGATGGATGAGATTCTGAATAGAACCAGTATGGATATCCAGCTGCTGAATCTGGAAATGCGTGAGTTACGAAAGGTGCAGATGATACATGATATGGCGCTTGAGCAGATCAGTGCGGCCTTGAATGGATTGTGTGAAATGACAATGCACTATGAATGTTGCACCTTCATCAGAAACACTACACATGAAGTCCCAGATTATTACCAGGTAATTCAAGATCACCAAGAGAAGGTAGCACAGTTGCAGGGTATAGCCAGGAGGATTGCTGCCGAAGGCTGGAATCCGCTCCGTGGGTTTGGAGCAATGGGAGAATGGTTTGGTTCCATCTTGAGATTTATCTCACGGATTGGATCCATGATACTCATGATAGTGGTGATCTTGATCATAGGGATACTGATATACCGCATAGGGCTATGTTTATGGCCACTGTGCAAAACAGCACTGACACCTACACAAACACAGAAGATACCACTGATAATCCCACAGGGTATGTTCCCAGTGAAAGAAACCCCCCCCCAGTACAAGGAGTTTCAGAATAGTGGAGTGTAATGGCTACAAGTGCCAGGAAAAGATCCTGACACTTGAGCCAAGGGGGGAATGAAGTGGAAATAGGCTGGAAGATGGCCGCCATTGTACACAGGCGGCCATCTTGTTCAGAATATTGGTTCACTTGTATATAACTAGACAGGTTTGTAGCTGAAACTAGAATGAGGTATACGTAGAAATTTAGGAATGCGTTTAGATTAGCAGAAAAGCAATTAAAGCTTTATGAAAGATCTCTGCTGTTCCTGGCACGGAGGAGAAAAGCGAAGTAGATCCTCCAAGGTCGTTGGGGCCCGCAGAAAGACAAAGGAGTAGAGATCAGGCCAGGTGCCATCTGTAACAAGTGATTGTAGGCGCAAGGGAGGAGGGCGCAGCCCGGAACAGTAAGAGCAATTAATTATGATTTACTGAAACTAACACAAAGTTTGCCAATTTACAGCCAATTAATGGAATGTCTTTGTATTAGTCAAAGGGAGGTATTAACCCACGTGGGGTGGAATAAAGTGTCATTGGGAGGTGGGCTAACTGGGATGTACCTAATTACGTATTTTTGGGTATAAGATCCCTTGCACGGGTGAAAAGGGGGGCTCACTCTTTGCGATTCAATCCTGTGTGGGCACTTGTGTGACGACACAATAAAGTTTGCCTTTCCTGAAGAGACTCGTGTTCTGACAATCCTTACTTGTGCCCGGTCCGGCGCCGTCTTGAAAGTGAATCTGTTTTTGTCCGCCTACACTATAAAATAACTAAAAGCAGTCAGCAACAATACGTTTTGTACGCACACAACACAATAATAGTTTTTATTGAATAAACGTAATGTTTACTTCTGAAAAAATATATAATTGAAGGGTAATATATGTCTATGTGCAGGGGAAATAAATTATTTGTGACTTTAGAAAACTATGAGATGGGAGTAGTGGTGGTCAAGCTGGTAGTGGGGTAGTGGAGGGGTGTCGCAATACTTTCGGCAATATATTGTATAGATATACCATTTTTTCCAGTCTGCATTATTTACGTGTTATTTTTGGATTTGGCAGAAAGACAGGAAGAAGGCCGCAGAATCTGCCCCAGCGGGCACCAGTGCCCCAGTGGAGGAGGAGCCACGGGCAACCACGCTGGTATATACTGTTTTATTTTGCAACGACTTTTGGTCAAAAACAGAAACATTTTTTGTTTACTGTATTTTAATTTAATTTTTTTATGTATAGCACAAGAGGAGCAGGAGGAGGAGAGAGGAGCAGGAGGAGGGCCGCCAGCACTGGTATATACTACTGTTATATTTTTTCAAGACTTTCAGTCAAAAATAGAAACCTGCTTTACTTACTGTATTTTCCTTCTTTCATTTATTGGATATATAGAAGGAGAAGCCAGACAGGACACGTCCAGTGTCAGGATAAATCGGGAGGCGAACGGTGAGCTTCGCCTGGCAGTTACCTCCATCGACGCCATACAGGAACTGCTCCAGGAACTGCGGGAGCACATAAACAATGCCGCGGACATCCTGGAGCGGCAGTGAGACCAGTGGCAGCCTCCTCCTGAATGTCACCGGAATGTGCCTCAGCTGCTCCTGCTCGCGTGCCTTGAGGTCGGACCAGCATTTTCGGAGATGGTCCTTCGTCCGGTCCTTCCCGAACAGCTCCAGGATGGTGGTGCGTAGCTTGTCAAGGATACGATCCTTGCGGGTGTTATTCTTCCTGCCGTAAGGGCCCTTACAGCAATCATAATCTTTGTAATCCAAGATGCGGACCAGCTCCAACATCTCCTCAAATGCCAGTAACTGTTGGGCAGTTTGCCATCCTTGGCATGTTCCCTTCCCTATGTTGTAAATAAATTTTCTATATTTTCCTGTTTGTGTGCTTTGCTTTTCCTTACTTAATAAGTTAATATGTATTGCTTGGTTTCCACACTGTTAAAATTATATGTACATAAATTTATTGACATTTCTATGGACCCTTTGTCATAAATTTGTCAACATATATGTGGCCATGAATGTGACTGTGCACATTCTACACTTCCTGCCTGGCCAAAAAATGTCACACACTAACACAACCTTGTTGTACTGCCTTGAGATTTGATTACCGACGTGGCATGGTTTTGTTAAGCTTAGGCGATGTCACAACAACACGGATTTTTGTCCACAGTCACATTCATTATATAACCAAGAATTTATCAAAAAATATTGATGGCAGCACTGCGTGAAGTCTTCTCCGACACAACCCAAAGATCCTCAGTGCGGCTCAGGTCTAGTTTATTTGTCCCTGTTTGCAGCTTCACGCAACACCTCCTCCAGGGGTCAAGTCCTGGGAAAAAAAGTGAGGGAACTCACCCACGAATTCCACAACCCCTATTACCTGAAAAAAAAATATATATAATCACGAGTATAGCCTGACGAGCCGGTGATACCATTTTTATTGGGTTAACTTTACATTTAAAAGACAAGCTTTCAAGAGTGTAAACTGGAAACTATACTGATCAGTGAAAGGTATCACTACGTACAGGTATACTTGCGATTTTGGCAACTGGACTAACGCGTTTATATATAATCTATATATATATCCAGGCACAGACCCCCCAGAATAATATACACGGCACTGGTTATATGGATATATTTTCCCAGTTCACATGGATATAATTGCCCCAGCTCTCATGGATAATGCCCCCAGCTCTCATGGATAATGCCCCAGGTCTCATGGATATTGCCCCCAGGTCTCATGGATAATGCCCCCAGGTCTCATGGATAATGCCCCAGGTCTCATGGATATATGCCCCAGCTCTCATGGATATATGCCCCAGCTCTCATGGATATTGCCCCAGGTCTCATGGATAATGCCCCCAGGTCTCATGGATAATGCCCCAGGTCTCATGGATATTGCCCCCAGGTCTCATGGATAATGCCCCCAGGTCTCATGGATATTGCCCCCAGGTCTCATGGATAATGCCCCAGGTCTCATGGATATATGCCCCAAGTCTCATGGATATTGCCCCCAGGTCTCATGGATATTGCCCCCAGGTCTCATGGATAATGCCCCCAGGTCTCATGGATATTGCCCCCAGGTCTCATGGATAATGCCCCAGGTCTCATGGATATTGCCCCCAGGTCTCATGGATAATGCCCCAGGTCTCATGGATATAGCCCTCAGGTCTCATGGATATTGCCCCCAGGTCTCATGGATAATGCCCCCAGGTCTCATGGATATGCCCCAGGTCTCATGGATAATGCCCCAGGTCTCATGGATATATGCCCCAGGTCTCATGGATAATGCCCCAGGTCTCATGGATAATGCCCCAGGTCTCATGGATAGTGCCCCAGGTCTCATGGATAATGCCCCAGGTCTCATGGATACTGCCCCAGGTCTCATGGATAATGCCCCAGCTCTCATGGATAATGCCCCAGGTCTCATAGATAGTGCCCCCAGCTCACCTCTCTGCGACCGGAAGCCACGTGCTTCCTGTTAGAACGGCCGCTGACAGGAAGTGCAGCCGCTCGCCTGGGATCGATGAAACAGCCAGGCGAGCGGCTCCACTTCCTGTCAGCGGGCCGTTCTAACAGGAAGCACGTGGCCGCCGGCAATGTGCGGCGGCCGCCTGCTCCAGCCTTTCGGGCTTGGGCCACAGCGGGAACGCTGCGTTCCCGCAGCATTCCCGCTGTGGGAGAAGTGCGGGTACGCCGTTCCCACGCGTTCCCACTCGACTCGAGCCCTGACCTCCTCCCAGCTATGAGCTCACTCTCTCCCACCGCTGCCCGCTAAGGCGCTGCCCGCCAACATGGTCACGTCTTTTCAGGAAGACAACAGCGTGGGGGAACGGCAGCTGCCGACAGTCCCAAGACCTCGTCACAATGACGTCAGTTCTGGAGTTAACCCCTAACTGCGACCAATGGTGGAGATAGGGGGTTCATTGGAACCCCCTATCTCCCGATCCGCGGCAGTTATCGGTTGGTTAATGTTTGGTATCTTTGGATCGACCAGAGCATGGCCTTTCCAACAATACCAAACATGACAATGTTAAAAATTATTTTTTTTTATATTTTAATTTTTTATAAACAGGTTTTTTGTTTTGTTTTGTTAATGCAGCAATATTGTTCCCATTTCAATTATAATGTGAACAATGATGCTGCACTAAGGATTTTTGTATGGGGTGCGTTTGTTAAAAATAGTGTAATTTTCACCCAAAAAAATATAACAAGTCCCCTTTTCAATTTTGTTTAACAAACGCAACTCATAAAATATAACCGCAAACACTCGCATGTTAAAATGTGAAAAAAATACTTTACACCTTGTAAAACAAACATTGAAAATTCAAATTTTATTGCATTTTTTGTTATAATATACAGACAGGACATGACGCATACATATGATAATGATATATTATGAATCATCTGCCGAGTCTGCCAGAAAGAACGATATAGTCTGGGTCATATTATAAAATAAGGCTTCAAAAAAACGCGTTTAAACAAGAGGAGCGAAACTGTTAAAAATTAGCTCAGCAGCAGACCGCAGTGCCGCACACAGGCGTGAAGGGAAGCCGTGAAATCACTCAGCAGCGAAAGGGTTAATTTTTTTTTTTTCTGTTTTAAATCTTTTTTTTTTTTTTTTTTCGTTTCAGATCATTTTGATCAACTATTTTTCCGTTTTAAAACCTTTTTGTTCTGGTTTTTATTTTTAAAGTCAGACCATTTGGGTCAGTTTAGCGTTTTTTAAATCGTTTTGTTCATTTTTTTTTGTTCCTTGGCTTTCATACCATTTTTTAATGTGATTAAATAAAGTTGTGAAATGTATATTCATAAGAAAAAAAGGATCTTTATTTAATTTAAAAAAAAACACGATAGAATCGCCAGAATTATCGTATCGACAGAATGAATTATCGGATCCGAAAAACAAACCAAAAATTTATTATAAAAAAATATATAAAGTATAAAAAAGTAAACCATAGTAGTTTACATCAAAACGAATAGAGTTAGACAGCTTTGAAACGAGGAGAACAGACGTTCCGAAAAAACGAAAATTTCCGAAATCACGAAAAGTCGATACAAAAAACGAGCAAAGTGACACGAAAATACGAAAAATGGTCGAGGAGAACAGACAGGCCGAAAAACGAAAAGTCCCGAAATCACGAAAAGTCGATACAAAAAACGAGCTAAGTGACACGAAAATACGAAAAATGGTCGATATTCCGAAAAAAAAATGTACACGAAAAACGAGTCGAGCCGAACCGAATCGAAACAGAAATGGGTCGAAACGAGCCGAATCGAAAAGTTTGAAAATCCGAAAAATCGAATCGAATCGAACCGAAAAAAAAATCGGTGCACAAGCCTAATGATTATTACAAATTGGGCTTTTACTAAAAATTCTTATATTCCCCAAACATTGATGAATTATTTTTTTTTATTTTCAATATACAGATGTTTTTCTAGTGTTAAAGTAAGTGTTACATCAACTGTCCTCTTCGAGCATCACTGGTCATCGTCTCGTTCCTTTGGAATGTTAGCTGCTGGAAGTGTTGGCTAATGCCTGATTGAAGCAGGTTCTTATTATCCCAAATAGATTCATCTGAAAGCTGTAATACATTTTAGACGTTATTAGATCAACGGGAAACACATTAATTCTAATCTCCGCATTGTGTTGAGGCTTCATCAACAAATAACACAAGCACAAGCATTCATCTAGCCGATACATTGTTTGTTTGTTTATTCCCCATTAAAAACGGCTTTATTTGTCTCTCCGGTGAAACGCTCACATCACGTACTTTGTAATGTCATGAAAGCATTTATTTTCGAGTGCATAATCCCTGGTAATTGTATAATCACGCGATGGTTTAACCGATGAAAGAACTGGCCTTTTCACTGAGCGGAGTTTATTTCTGAATTATTATACGAAATCAGATAATATCCATTCAGAAACCTCTGTCAAGAGACGGAACAAGAGACAATGTCTTATATTGATGTTCTCGAGATTGTACCTTGGCAGGTAAAACGCGCTGGCATTTAACAACAATAACAGCATTAACTTTAGTATTAGTCTGTCACTTAAACTGACTGAGACATAATTACATTTCCTAAGTATGAAAAGTAAATAAGTGTGTGCTCTATAGAGAGCAGATAACACCAAGACAGTTTTGTTTTTGTTTTGTGACCCATTAAGTGACAATTATGGTACTTGTGTTTATTAACATCCTAGAAATGGAATGAACTTGCCAGAACCCTTCGCTCGTTCTGCATGAAAAGATTATAATAGAAGACGCTTGCTGTTCTGCATTGTTTTAACAGCAGTTCTAAACAACATTTGCAGTTCAAAGAAAAGTACACAGAAGAATATCATGGCACCAACAATTTATTCCATCATCCTAAGGAGAGAAAAAATAGAAAAAAAAATAAAAAACCCTCATGGCTCACTGTTAATTTATAGCTTGGGCTGCCAGACATTTCTGCAGCTTTGGTGCCAAATTCCCATCAAGAATGCACACACCAAATAATTAAAAAAAAAAAAAAGAAGAAGACGACAGAGAATTGAAGATGTTTTTGCATTTTTTTTCCTCAGTGTCTTCTGTATTGTAACCCCCTGTGCGCCAAAGAAAACACGATTCTGAGTGTCTAATCTGAGAATGAATAGTTTGTCATGATGGGAAGTAGCAGGCCATATAGTACATTTACTAACACGAGGCAAAGCGGCAATGTGACGCATCAATGAATCATTGTGTTCCAAGCTGCTCTGCTGTCACATGGGATGCTTAGACGGCGGCCGGCCTATATGATCTGCCATGATAACCTTTGCTTGGTGATGGCTGATCTTGGTACTGCAAGGCTCTGATTTGGCCTACATTCAGGTCACCCATCACAGGCAGTATAAACTATATGATTGACAACATTTGTAATGCCAAATAATACAGTAATAATCATTTACCCTATTATAATTTCCCCCAGCCACACCTGTATGTTAAGTAACACGTCACCAAATCAGTGTTGCATAGTGACGTTCCTATACCTTATCCATCTCTCTTCCGAAGTCAAATTCTTAATTATCACTGATAGGCGTCTTTAATTGCAGAAGGTTTTAATATAGCAAACATTAAAATAAAAAGTGTTAGAAATTATGGATGTGCATGGCTGAAAAATTTGTTTAGTTTAGTTTCATTTCGTTATGTTTTTAAATAATTTTGTTTTCGGAATTTCGTAACTAATTTAGTTTTGTATTTTGTTTTGTTTCGGATTGATTTGAAATTTCAAATCGATTTCAAATTCGAGAGTTGATATCCATTTGATAGTTCATTTCAAATTCGACAGTTGATATCCATTTGATAGTTCATTTCAAATTCAATAGTTGATATAAATGTTTCCATTTTTTCTTTTATGATGATGACACAGTGTAAAACAAAATAAATTAGTTATATACTGATTCGTATTGTTTCGAATTCGTATCGTGTTGATTCGTTTTTCGGAAGTACTTCCGAAATACGAATTATCAAATTTCGTTCCAAATTCCGAATTTTTCCGAAACGAATGCACATCTCTATTAGAAATATATACAAGAACATAAATGGTAAACCTATCCAAGAGCGCACGGACTCTCCAATAGGTGCAGAAGGTCTGCCCGAGACAACACCCAATGTTTCGCCTTTGGGCCTTCTTCACAGGCCAATATTCAGAGAAAGCAAACCGCAACAAAGTAGCACATTTTGCCCAGAACGCTGGAATAATAATTATTATTATATTATTCCAGCGTTTTGTGCAAATTGTGCTGCGTTGTTGCGGTTTGGTTTCTCTGAATATTGGCCTGTGAAGAAGGCCCAAGGACAAAACGTCGGGTGTTGTCCAGGGCAGATTCTCTGCACCTATTGGAGAGTCCTTTGCGCTCTTGGATACATTTACCATTTTCGTCCTATTTCCGTTGTGTATTTTTTGTGGGAATTCACTACACCCACGTATCCATTATTAAGCGCTCTGTATCCCAACCTACTGGGGGTGGGGGGGGTTTGGCTTATTCTTTTATATATATAAGAACATACCTGGAGACTTCGACTGTGAATATGATGATGGGTTGGGTAGAGTAAGGGCACCATCACCTCTCTATATCCATGGAGATGCTGGTTCGACCCCTGTTCAGAGCATCTCTCCAGACAATGTCCTTGGGCAAGACACTGACCGATACATACTTACCACACAACATTGACTGTGTAGCGTACTGGCAATATCTGTACTCGATAACTGTAAAGACCAGAGCGGATTCTAATCCTAATCAGAACACCTCACCAGCATGTCTCTTCTACAACATGGAGAAGCAGGTCTCTTTCTTATAACTGTGGAGGAACAGGTTCAAACTCACCACCATATCTTGGTTCTACAACCATGGAAAAAAGATTCGGACCAAAATCAGAACACCTCACCAGCAAGTGTCTTGGGTAGGACACCTAACGATCCATATGTACGGCACATTATCAGCAAGGTAGCATACCAGCTCTGCTCTACAACGGTGTACAGCAGATTCAAATCCTGATCATAACACTTGACCAGCCTGTCTCCTCTACAACCATGGAGAAGTAGGCCTCTGCTATACAACTGCGGAGAAACAGGTTCAACCTCAGCACCATATCTTGGTACTAAACCCATGGAAAGTAGATTTGGATCCTGGTCAGAACACCTCACGAGCAAGTGTCCTTGGGCAAGAGACCTAATGATATGGACGTGCCTGCCACAAAATAGATGTAGATTGTAAGTTCCCTTGGCAACCAGTCCTCCAATGTACCGCATCATCCTTGTTGAGTTATGAGTATTATTAAAAATGTAGAGGTTCCAAAGAGGTGCGGAGAAAGAACAAAAAGGACATGGCAAGATTGACAAAAGCAACCCTAAATAAGATAAATACAAAAATATTAATACATTTTCTACTTCAGAGAATATACATGAGACCATGGATTCAGAGAGAACACTTGAACACTTAAGGGGTTATTCAAAGAGCGCCAAATTGCACTGAACTGTTAATTTCCCCATACGATGCAATTTCGTGGCAATTCGACTAATCAGAAAGCTGGCAATTTGCCAAATACGATGCAATTCGGCAACCTTCGCCAGCAGTGAAATTCCACATAGAGAAGGCCGAACAGCACCGGAAATTTGGCAAAATGCCCAGATTTTCGTGCTTTCGTTCAACAAGTTTAAACAGGCGACTCCCATAGCGTTCAATGTAAAAAAAAAAATCCAGTTTTTATAAATAAATGATTCAACCGTTTATTCTTTTCATTTGCAGCAAAAAGTCTCATTGTTAATTAATTTTTTAGGCATTTTATGGATTTTATTCCCGTAAATTTTTTTTATTGCGAATTGTTTAAAATGGTGTTTTTTTTGTTTTCTGTAACAGACCTTTTAATTATTATTCATAGGACCAAATTTATTATTTCCATTCATGTTCATACATTTGTTTTAAATGCCTTTTAAAAATTGTGATTTTTGGGGGGTTTTACCCCTGTTTGGCGGCTGATTGGCTTTTTTCGGCGGAATGTCGGCTGCGTTCGACGGTTTAGCTGATGCGTTCAGCGGTTTATCAGTAGCGTTCAACGGATCCATCCAGCGTACTTCAGGGACCCTGCTGTGAATGCTGAATTCACCGCAGTATCAGCAAATTGAACTGGGCCGAATGGCACCGAAGAGCGCCGAATGAAAGCGCCCCGAAGTTTCACTCCTCTTTGAATAACCCCTCTAGTAACAGAAAAGCTTTAAAATTTCAATCTGCTGATATTTACTTCTTCGTGTGATTGGTAACAAGTTGGCGTTCTTCTAATCTCACTGCTACAATCGGTTGGGCAGGATATTGTAACATGTTCCATTTCGCAGAAACTGAGACTATAATAACAGGACTCTAGAGATGGACTTAAACTGCTGTCAAAAAGAATAACATTTTGACAACTTTCTTTTTGTCTGCGCTGCAGAACAGGAGGTGGAAGTTTGAGGAGCAAGGTAGCAGTTTAGTATAAATCAAGCTGGGTTTTTTGTTGTTTTTTTTTTTTGCTTTTTTCTTTCCGTTTGATATTTTTTTTATTTTACAATGACAGCTCACAATCGAGGCCTCTTCACTGGCGCTCGATGATCTGGCATCCTCTTTCATTTTTGATGAGGACTGAACCTTGTTGATTTCACAGGGTTTGTGTAAAACAAACAATCTAAAGAATATTTATTCAGCGCTGAAAGACTATCTATTATGACCCCCGTTATGAATTATCAATATTCTGGGCTGGCATCGTGTGGTCCATTTAAACCAGGTTCCCTTTCAAATGCCTTTTTATTCCTTTAACTGCATGTTGAATAATCAGTCCTAGCCAGAATTGAGTCTCTCTTTCTGTGTTTCTAAGAACCCATTAAATTATATTGTTACTGGAAAACAATACATGTGCTAATCACACTCTGAGCATGTGCATCCTAATTTCCCCTGAGGATGGAATATGAATTTTTACTAACATGTTAATTTTGTGTGTTAATCAGTCGCTGTAGGCTGAATGAATGGATTGACTATGTAAAATTGTTTGATATTGAAACAACTCCTTTTGACCCTTTCAAATTGGCTCCATTCCCCTAAAGACGCTTAAAGTTAATTAAGCACTCAATAGGTTTATGGTGTTTAAATTAAAATATATTACTCCTCATTGTTTAGTCATCAAGTGAGAGGATCATTCTCCTCCTGGCTGCCTTGCTGGCTAATAGGCTTATCAAAATTCATAATGTAATAAGGAGGATTTGATGGCTGGACAAGAATGTTACAGAAACCTACTGTCAATCACCGGCTGTTGCACTGCACAGACAGGCCACCAGGAGGCGCATGGCTTCCATGAATAAATTATTTGTCCTTAAATCACAAAGGGAAATTACTTGAAACAAATGTCTGACACGTCTTCCAAAAATATCCTTCTCTGGAAAGACAGTTGATTATGATGCAACGATAAACAGGGAATATGTTTAATCACGGGTCTTATCAATTAATAAATTAATTATTCAGTATTCTTAACGTTTTCCGTGGCGGAGTCAAGACGTTGGTTACACAACCTATTGAAACACGAAAGGTTACAGTTACAGGTAATTATACAGCGCCAACAGATTCTGTAGCGCTTTACAATGGGGAAACACAGACAAGTGACGTAATAAATAATAAACAGACGGCCCTGCCCGTAGGATACATGTCCTGCAAAAACAGCACTTTATACGAGTGCTCAGCCAGACATCCCGTGAGTTTACAATCTAAGGGACTAAGGCAAGTGAAACAAAAGGGAGCAGGGGGAGTGTGGAGATAAATCCCAGAGAGAATATAGCAGACACTGCATAATGATAGACCAAGAGCTTGGGCATGATGAGGCTAAACCGAGCGAGGTTTGAAGCAGCTGAGAAAAGGAGGCTATATAATTAGGATAGGGGCTGGGTGGGAGGGTGGATGGGGCAGGCGGGTGGGACAGCAGAGGGAAAAAATGGTGGGGGTGAGTGACTGTGGATGAAGACAAATACAGAGTTTAGAGGGAGGTAACCATTTGTTCATACAGAGTATTTACAATAGGGAGGAGCTGAGCAGACTGAGAATCAGCACAGAATTAAACTATCAAAAACAGAGGGAAGAAAAAAAAATATAATATAGCAGAAGTAACACTATGGCAAAAATGAGTTGATTGAAGTATACCTTCCTGGGATCCTTGCAGAGGGAAAGGTTGCTTTGAGTATGGTTGGCTTGTGTTCAGGGGGAAAATGTTGGTGGTGAGTGACTTTCTGGTTTTCTTGAAGAGGGTAACCGTATATGTCTTCTACAGCTACACAGATACATATTCTTTAATGCTCTGATGTATACATGTATTTCAGCAAGTCTCCCAGAATGCAATGCACCATATACTAAGGCAGTGGTTCCCAACTCCGGTCCTCAAATACCCCCAACAGGCCAGGTTTTCAAGATTCCCTTGGGGAAATGCAGACTGAATCCTGCAATCAATGAGCAGCAAATCATATCACATGCGCTGTGCTTCAGATATCTGGCAAACCTGGCCTGTTAGGGGACTTGCGGACCAGGGTTGGGAACCACTGTACTAAGGTGTTCGCACAGCACTGTCAGTCATGTTATACGTCCTATATACTATAGCTATAATTATGTTATGCTATTATTCTTAAATATATTAAAGCACTTATTATATTCTATCCTGCTGCTGAGTTCTATCCAAGGAGGGTTTAGTGGTGCTTTGCTCCAAAAACGCCACCTGCACCGAAACAGAAGCCAGGGTGTGCTCTGGAGAGTGTGAGTTGGCACTTGATACCCCTCTCTTTCTGCTACATATGTTTTATATTGAATCACACTAGGGGTGCTCCCTGTTTCTTTTTCGGCATGTTTGGATTTTAAGGAAATCTATAGCTGAAGTAGCAGCAAAAGGTGGATGGATACCTGAGAAGGGGAAGAAAAAACCCATATACACCAGAGCCAGTTGTGGGCTCAGGATATTGTGAGTGCATTTGATGCTCCTATTGCCTTTATATCCATCAGACATATTGCACTATATGGTTTCCTTTTTGTTCTAGTTTATCCCGTCTGGTTCAAGCAGAATAATGATGCTCAAGGACTGATATATGTATCTGCCATAATATTTGGATGCTCTTCCTTGAATATGTATGTATAAGTCTTTATACGTGAACATATAATCTTACCCTTATTTTCAATCATGTGGTGGTTAGCGCTGTACCATATATATACGCTTGTTCATGTTATGCTTCCTGTCTGTGTTTCTATGGCCACCTTCAGAAAGGGACCAACTTTAAATCATAATTGTTAGGTCAAAATGTAGAATAAAGTCTAAATAATTCTAATACCAAGCCTTTTGTAGCTTTATCAGCCTCTGGAACACATACAGTCAGGTCCAGAAATATTGGGACATTGACACAATTCTAACATCTTTGGCTCTATACACCACCACAATGGAGTTGGAATGAAACAAACACAATGTGCTTTAACTGCAGACTGTCAGCTTTAATGTGAGGGTATGTACATCCAACTCAGGTGAACGGTGTAGGACTTACAGCAGTTTGAAGATGTGCCTCCCACTTGTTAAGGGACCAAAAGTAATGGGACAATTGGCTTCTCAGCTGTTCCATGGCCAGGTGTGTGATATTCCCTCATTACCCCAATTACAATATGCAGATAAAAGGCCCAGAGTTAATTTCAAGTGTGCTATTTGCATTTGGAATCTGTTGCTGTCAACTCTCAAGATGAGATCCAAAGAGCTGTCACTATCAGTGAAGCAAGCCATCATTAGGCTGAAGAAACAAATAAATCCATCAGAGAGATAGCAAGAACATTAGGCATGGCCAAAACAACTGTTTGAAACATTCTCAAAAAGAAGGAACGCACCGTGAGCTCAGCAACACCAAAAGACCCGGGAGACCACGGAAAACAACTGTGGTGGATGACCGAAGAATTCTTTCCCTGGTGAAGGAAACACCCTTCACAACAGTTGGCCAGATCAAAAAACACTCTCCAGGAGGTAGGTGTATGTGTGTCAAAGTCAACAATCAAGAGAAGACTTCACCAGAGTGAATACAGAGGGTTCACCACAAGATGTAATCCATTGGTGAGCCTCAAAAACAGGACGGCCAGATTAGAGTTTGCCAAACAACACCTAACAAAGCCTTCACAGTTCTGGAACAAGATCTTATGGACAGATGAGACCAAGATCAACTTGTACCAGAGTGAAAGGAAAAGAAGAGTATGGAGAAGGAAAGGAACTGCTCATGATCCTAAGCATACCACCTCATCAGTGAAGCATGGTGGTGGTAGTGTCATGGCGTGGGCATGTATGGCTGCCAATGGAACTGGTTCTCTTGTATTTATTGATGATGTCACTGCTGACAAAAGCAGCAGGATGAATTCTGAAGTTTTTCAGGCAATATTATCTGCTCACATTCAGCCAAATGCTGCAGAACTCATTGGACGGCGCTTCACAGTGCAGATGGACAATGACTCAAAGCATACTGCAAAAGCAACCAAAGAGTTTTTGAAGGGACAGAAGTGGAATGTTATGCAATGGCCAAGTCAATCACCTGACCTGAATCCCATTGAGCATGCATTTCACTTGCTGAAGACAAAACTGAAGGGAAAATGCCCCAAGAACAAGCAGGAACTGAAGACAGTTGCAGTAGAGGCCTGGCAGAACAACACCAGGGATGAAACCCAGCGTCTGGTGACGTCTATGCGTTCCAGACTTCAGGCTGTGATTGACTGCAAAAGATTTGCAACCAAGTATTAAGAAGGGAAAGTTTAATTTATGATTATTATTCTGTCCCATTACTTTTGGTCCCTTAACAAGTGGGAGGCACATCTGCAAAGTGCTGTAAGTCCTACACCGTTCACCTGAGTTGGATGTACATACCCTCAAATTAAAGCTGACAGTTTGCAGTTAAAGCACATTGTGTTTGTTTCATTCCAACTCCATTGTGATGTATAGAGCCAAAGATGTTAGAATTGTGTTGATGTCCCAATATTTCTGGACCTGACTGTAGGTATGTATTCGGCCTTCTTTAAAAAAACACAAGCTCTCCCCGATGACACTGATTAAGGGCCGTGTCAGATGAGCGCACTATGTGCACCCATACTAATGTGCCTCCCGGCGTCCGTCACAGTGTTGTGATGCTGCAACGGGGTCGACCACACCGTTGCGCACGCTACAGCAGGCGTGCTGCGTCCGTTCAGAAAGTCTCCCCGTGCCTGTTCGCGGGCAGTGAAATCCCCATAGAGAAGCAATGCTTGGTCTATTCAGAGAACAAAAACAGCTTGGAAAAGTTGCCGAAATGCCCTGCTCTTCGGTGGTTTCATTCGACAGGTTTATTCAGGAGAATCCCATAGGCTTCAATGTTAAAAATATTCCCGTTTTAATTCAATATCTAATAAACCGTTTATTTTTATATTCTGCAGTAAAGAGTCTCTTTATTTTTAGATTTTTTAGGATATTTTAAGCATTTTTTTGAAAAAAACATTTCTCGAACTTTCCGTGAACGTCCCGAAAAGTTCGAAGTTTGCGAACTTTCGAACAGCCGATGAAAGTGTCCTTGGGCAAGACACCTAACGGTACAGACTCGACACCCAGGACATACTTGAAAACTAGAGAAATCTCAATGAATCCTTCCTGGTAAAATCCTTTCTCAAAAAAAAAAAAAATGTAGTTACACATTCTACTCATACCAAACCAATAAAATGGAGAAGTGGTGTGTGCATTTATTATTGCTGCAGCATATATGCTCAGATTGACTTTGACAGGCGCAAAAACTTAACGTGAGACAATTGTGGTTCTTAATTCTGATTGGCTGAATTGCGTGAAAAAAACAGTCTGCACTCTGATTTCTGCACGCATCGTTACTGCGCGAGCATTTGTGTGCGTCCGTTTTACGCTCGACGGATGAAAAAATGAGCGAGGATTGTAATTCCAGCGTTGATTTACACGCGTTAACGTTTAGCGCTTGGCGCACAAATTCACGCATGCGTTTTTTCTTGAAGAATGTAATTTGGCCCTTAGTATGGTCATGGTGGCTCTGGTGAGTATAGTGGTCATTTAGGTTGCATATGGAAGTTCAGTGACATCATAGACTAAGGTCATACAAGTATATTTTGGGAATGAAAGTGTAAATTTGAAGCAATCATTCTTTGTATGAAAAGGATGACTCTTTATCCACACCGTTCAACTTGTTTTGTTCATGTTTGTTGTTTTATTTAAAAAAAAATTTTGGTAGAGGCCAGTCTGCTACATGACCGCTGGGCGATTTATATAGCTAAATGTCAAAATTTAAGTAGCATTCTTTCCTTAATACATGCTAAAAAATATTGCTGTTGGAAAAAGTAACACAACAGTAAAGCAGGAGTTAATGCTCGGAGTACAATGGCACAATATGCACAGATCAAAGAGTATATCTTTTCACAGTAGATGTCTGTATACCTTAAGTTGTCACATCTCCATGCATGGTTTGGTTCTGACAGAGCTGAAGGCATACAGATCTTTCCCTATGTCTGTGTCTTCATCTATTCCAATCTCTTTGCCTCTCTCCGAAATGTCAGCTGTTTGTCTTTAGTTTACATTGTAAATGACAACTTATTTATTTCTCTTTTTATTTAGACTTCTTTGCAGGGTTATTTACTTTTTGATGTATTTTTTTTTTCAGATCTTGTCATTCAAGGTCTATTCAGAGAAAGGTGAAAATCAGGAGAATTGGCAGGAGAAGAGAACAATGAAGACCAAATAGCCGATTTGGAAAGTGAGATAAATGGGAGAATTTTTCTGGTTTGGCTATTTTGACCTATAAATTTCACTTCTCCAGTCATTCTCCTGAGTTTCACCTTTCTTTGAATAGACCTGATTCTTTTCAGAATTTGATGTTTGTTCTATAGTATTCAATGTTTCAATGTTTGACCTACAGAAGAGGCTTAACCAAAAGCGGTAACAGTAATACACACACTTAGATATGTTTGATCATTATTCTTAAAGTACAAAACCAGCTGCATAGTACATACTAGAAACATAAACTCAATGGGCCCTATCACCTGGTGTGAGCTAAAACGCCATCACTAACGAAAAAAATCTAGCGTGAGTCGTTAAAAGTAGTGCCTGACGACCCGCTAACAATTCACCTTGTCCGCGGGAGTCCCTGTACAAGGTCGTTTAGCGCACGCTAGGGAAACAATAAGACCCGGGCTGAGACCCAGCGCTAATGTGGTTGTGTACAGGGTAGAAAAGTTTTTTCCAGTGTAGAGTACTGGGCCATACCTATCCCCTGCCTTCACAAGCTAGTGTAGCGCTGTGTTAAAATCTTGCTGTGGTAGTACCTATTTTTGGCCACAAGATGGATACTATCGCGATCAGAGACACTGGACATTGGGACTACAATTCCCGGCATGCTTTGCAGAGAGACAGGAAGTGGGTGGGGACTGGACACTTACATCCTCCGCCTCGTGGAGAACGAGCGAGAGCGCGCCAGGAAACGAGAGAGAGCAGACGCAGTGCCATAGATTGTAAGAGGGCCTAGGCCAGAGAGCAAGTGAGCCTGTCAGTGCTTTTACTGGGTTATTCCGCCTAAGGAGAAGGAGCCTTCCAAGTTCCAGAGTTGTTGCAGATTGAACCAACCGAAGACCTTGAGTAAGGAGTCACCGCAAGTTGATCAGGTACAGAGAGCAGGCGGTGAGCTGGGAAAAGTCGTGGACAAGCTACGGGAAGTGAGACAACGGATCCGGCCGCTAGTATCCCCAGTCAAGATCGAGCGGAGAGACGTCCTGGGTCAGCGGAGCCTAAAGCAACCGGTGGATGGGTGAGAGGCCTCCAAGGCCGTTTGTAATACAAAGAACACGCTGCTGTTTTCTCTTTAAAGTCCACAGGGCCCCAACTTGACTAGTCGAAGACATTCCTTAAGTAAATTCACTGGCCAGTTGAACAGTACCCGGGTACCATACACACATACACACCTTTTACATTTCGGGACTTAACCTGTGCAGGACTCACTTCTGTTGCAAATCGGAACGGGGGTTAAAGATACGTTCCGAAATATATTTTTCTCTTTCCGCTGCGCGTTTACCGTGATACGAAGAGATTGTATATTCTGGGGTTCCGCTACGTGTCCCTTTTCCGAATATTTGTGCAATTGCATTTCTTTTATGTTCGGTTGCGAATATTTTATTTTCCGAAATACGAGGCCTCGTGTTTCGGTTCTTTTCCGCTACGCGTTTTACCGCAATACGAAAGTACTGTAATAATATCTGTGAATACCGTATCTCAACATCTGCTTATTATTTTAGTAAACTATTTAAATGATAAAAACCCACAACTGTGTTGGAGTATATTTATTCCCTAGTGCGGGGAGACTGACCCGTGGTTCATTTTCAGCGGCTCCTCCGGGAGTGAGCGCTACACTTGTATAAGTATTAACACATCTAGCGAAGAGTCCTCACACCCCTGCATTATTAAAATCCTCCAAGGTGGCCATATTACCCATGTTTAAATGCACACATATTAATTAAGGCTGATGGGCATTGCATGATAGATGCCACTTAACAGCATTTACAATTACAATGCATTTAATAGATCCAAAAGGAAGGCCAAGTCATCGACAATAATTTCCCTGCTGCAGCATATAAATAATACATGTTTCAAGGCAACACTTATCCATATGTCCCTTTAAACATGGTCCACACAGTCACCCTAATAATCAAACGCTTACATACTATGAATAAGCCCCAGCATAACATGTTTAAAATTAGGCAATATATTAGATTTAGGATACATGTGGATAAAGGATACACATATAATAGAGTCTACTGCAACAGTAGCGACATTGCTGACCAGATCCATTACTATGGTGTATAGGGACAAGAGAACACCTGTGCTGCACTCCTTTCAATTGCCTTTTAATTTTGGGCAAGGACCTGTTTTTTGTGGGGGTTTTTAGTTACCCCAGGGATGAGCAGTAGGTAATATCTTGCGATTAGCGTCTCTCCAGAAATTAGCACAGGCACCATGTGATCTGTTGGTTACAATAGCGCAAGTGCTCTCTAGCGCTCCCCATGTTAAATATAGGATGCAAACGATCTGTTGGTCAGGCGCTTAACTCATTTTACCTGGAGTTAACGCAAAAACATGCTGACGCTAGGGTTAGCTCACACCAGGTGATAGGGCCCAATGATGGGCAATGTCACAAAAAATGCATATGTGTTAGCCAAGATGCACACAATTTTAATAATCCTCCATTAAATGATTAGCCACTGATCCTTCACCTCTATGCCGACACCTGTGACAAGATACACCCGGCTCTCTTGCCAACTGCAGCCTTTGATTTGACTGCCGACACATGTGAATAAGTTGCTCATGAGATTACATGATGTCCATGCAGATGACAGCTTTGCTGAATATCTGGCTATGTGATTATAGATATATATAGTATAGCCAGATAGTCAACAACAATTGATAGCAAGAGTAAGCCAGCAAAAAGCCACATATTACAAAGACGATCAATATATATACACATTATCAAGCCCGCCTATACCTCGGCAGATAAAGCTGCCTACGAGTACCAGTAAAGATCCCAGCCAATCTAGATCATCCTCCGACCAAGTAATCCCATAACCAAATACAATCTGTTAAAATATACACATAGCGCCCACTTGACGCGTTTCGCTCTCCTAAATCCATCAATATTTTTTTAAAGTTGATGGGAGGGGTTAGACCTCATTGTTCCCTGAACCCGTATATTTAATTGCACTTAATACATGTAAGAGTTTTTTTCTTTTTTAAATTAGGGCCTTTTTTTGACAGTTTTCATCGCTTTATGTTTTATTTCAAGAGATTTTTTTTTCAATAAAAAATATTTAGAAAAGCATAGCTTCTTGTACAAGTAAACATGATTTCTAAATTACAAAAATAGGAAAACCTTTATCAAAATGATGAGTTTGACTTGAATGTGAGTTTATTTTTATTGTGAAGGTAGTTACATTTTTTTATATTTTATTTTTATTTTATTATTATTATCTTCATTCATATGGCGCTAACAGTTTCTTCAGTTCTTTACAGCAACCAATGGGGGCTGAGACAACATTATCAGATGACACAGCTGAATTTCTATCTCACTTGACATAGTTTCATAACTTGAAAATAATATTTACCAGGAAATAGAGGCCTGAAGTGAATGTTTTTAAACACATGTTACCAAATATAACACATACCTTATACAGGACTCCATGGGGTTCCTATACACATCTCTTGTCCCATTAGTGGGTTCAACTCCCCCAAACCATCTTTTCTTTTCCTCCTCCTGTTTATGTCAGCCTCCCTGCTCCCTGGGGGCCGGTTCTTATTACTATCATTATTATCCTCTATTTATATAGTGCCACATATCCCACAGCGCTTTACAAGATCAGTGTACAAGGGGTTGATACATTGGAATACCACACTTGGATGATATGACCTGATTCAGGAGGACCCCGGTCCCAAGGGAACTTACAATCTATGAGAAGTACAAGTATTTTGTGAGGTAGGCGCATCCATATCATTAGGTGTCTTCAGGGGTCAAGTCCTGGGAAAAAAAGTGAGGGAACTCACCCACGAATTCCACAACCCCTATTACCTGAAGAAAATATATATATATATTACGAGTATAGCAGTACGTGCCGGTGATACCATTTTTATTGGGTTAACATTACATTTAAAAGACAAGCTTTCAAGAGTGTAAACTGGAAACTATACTGATCAGTGAAAGGTATCACTACGTACAGGTATACTCGTGATTGTGGCAACTGGACTAACGTATTATATATATATATATATATATCTATCCAGGCACAGACCCCCCAGAATTATATACACAGCACTGAGCTCCCAGAATAATATACACAGCGCTGAGCCCCCAGAATAATATACACAGCGCTGAGCCCCCAGAATAATATACACAGTGCTGAACCCCCAGAATAACATACCCAGCACTGAGCCCCCAGAATAATATACACAACACTGAACCCCCAGAATAATATACACAACACTGAACCCCCAGAATAACATACACAGCACTGAGCCCCCAGAATAACATACACAGCACTGAACCCCAAGAATAATATACACAGCACTGGTTATATGGATATATTTTCCCCAGTTCACATGGATATAATTGCCCCAGCTCATATGGGTATATATTGCCCCAGCTCTCATGGATAATGCCCCCAGCTCTCATGGATAATGCCCCCAGGTCTCATGGATAATGCCCCCAGCTCTCATGGATAATGCCCCCAGCTCTCATGGATACTGCCCCCAGGTCTCATGGATATTGCCCCCAGGTCTCATGGATATTGCCCCCAGGTCTCATGGATATGCCCCAGGTCTCATGGATAATGCCCCCAGGTCTCATGGATACTGCCCCAGGTCTCATGGATACTGCCCCAGGTCTCATGGATACTGCCCCAGGTCTTATGGATACTGCCCCAGGTCTCATGGATATGCCCCAGGTCTCATGGATATTGCCCCCAGGTCTCATGGATATTGCCCCCAGGTCTCATGGATATGCCCCCCCAGGTCTCATGGATACTGCCCCAGGTCTCATGGATATGCCCCAGGTCTCATGGATATTGCCCCCAGGTCTCATGGATATTGCCCCCAGGTCTCATGGATATGCCCCCCAGGTCTCATGGATATGCCCCAGGTCTCATGAATATGCCCCCCCAGGTCTCATGGATATTGCCCCCCCAGGTCTCATGGATATGCCCCCCAGGTCTCATGGATATGCCCCAGGTCTCATGGATATGCCCCCCAGGTCTCATGGATATTGCCCCCCAGGTCTCATGGATATTGCCCCCCAGGTCTCATGGATATGCCCCCCCAGGTCTCATGGATATTGCCCCCCCAGGTCTCAATGATATGCTCCAGGTCTCATGGATATGCCCCCCCAGGTCTCATGGATATGCCCCAGGTCTCATGGATATTGCCCCCCCAGGTCTCATGGATATGCCCCAGGTCTCATGGATATTGCTCCCCCAGGTCTCATGGATATGCCCCAGGTCTCATGGATATGCCCCCCAGGTCTCATGGATATTGCCCCCCCAGGTCTCATGGATATGCCCCCCCAGGTCTCATGGATATGCCCCCCCAGGTCTCATGGATATTGCCCCCCAGGTCTCATGGATATGCCCCCAGGTCTCATGGATATGACCCCCAGGTCTCATGGATATTGCCCCCCCAGGTCTCATGGATATTGCCCCCCCAGGTCTCATGGATATGCCCCAGGTCTCATGGATATGCCCCCCCTCGGGTCTCATGGATATGCCCCCCCAGGTCTCATGGATATGCCCCCCCCAGGTCTCATGGATATGCCCCCGCAGGTCTCATGGATATTGCCCCCCCAGGTCTCATGGATATTGCCCCCAGCCCAGCTCACCTTGGCTGCTCCTGCTCCTCTGCTGCTCCTGCCGGCGGCCACGTGCTTCCTGCTTCAGCGGCCGCTGACAGGAAGTGCAGCCGCTCGCCTGGGATCTATGAAACAGCCAGGCGAGCGGCTCCACCTCCTGTCACCGGCCGTTGTAACAGGAAGCACGCGGCTGCCGGCAATGTGCGGCGGCAGCGTTCGGGCCCGGGCCACAGCGGGAACGCTGCGTTCCCGCAGCGTTCCCGCTGTGGGAGTAGTGCGGGAACGCCGTTCCTGCGCGTTCCCGCTCGACTCGAGCCCTGGGTGTCTTGCCCAAGGACACTCGCTGGTCGCGTCTTCTGATTGGGATCGAGTCGGCTTTCCTTGATTGTAGAGTAGTGACCTGGTGGTTAGGTTGAACCCGCTTCTCGTAAAGTCGAGACTTCTCCACAGTTGTAGTGGAGGGATGTACTGAATGGTATTTTGACTTGCTTCTCCACGGTTGAAGGGTAGAGATATTACCACTGGACTCTACAGCCGATAGTGACCCCTATTGCATTCTTCTCGCAAATTCGTCCACGTAGCGTAACTTTTTTTGCGCGCAGCGTTAAGCGTTATCGCGCAAAAATTAACGGTGGTATTACAATCCGAACGCATTTTCGCATCCGTCCGAAAATAACGTTCGGAAAAACGACGTGCAAAACTAAGAGTAATACGCGCGCAGTAACATAGCGCACGTAAATCAGTGTGCGGATTGTTTTTTTCCGGGATTCGGCCAATCAGAATTAAGAACCTTAATTGACATCAATTTACCTTAATTGACTCACTTAAGTTTTTGTGCTGGTCAAAGTAAATCTGAGTATACATGCTGCAGCAATAACAAAAACAAGCACAAATTCACAATTTTATTGTTTGGGTATGTGTAGAATGTGTAACTATACTGTGCTGTATTTTTTTTCGTGCTGGTGTTTTTCGTTTCGGCAGGAACGTTCCGATTTGCAGTTACCACCAGTTTTTTAAAGACCTTAAAATTCTGCGCGCAAATGTCGTTCGTAAAAAGCTGCGCATCGATTGTAATACCATCCGCGTAACAGCGCACGAACGAATTTGCGCTCACGATGTTAAGTATAGGACGCGCACTGTTCATCACGCTCACGCAGGTCCATCCACGTTAAACGATAATGCACATCGTTTGCTCGAATGTTGTAATACGACGTTCAGCACAAAGGGTTTTGCCCCTCGCGCAAATGCGCATTTGCGCGTGCAAAAACAAATGCGCAAAGAATGTAATAGGGGCCATTATGTGGTAGGCGAGTATGTACCGTTAGGTGTCTTGCCCAAGGACACTTACTGGAGACTCGGAGAGGTGCTCTGGCCGAGATTTGAAACTGGTCATCTGTTTTTCAGCCGGTTTGCAGGCCTCTTGAATCTTGAAACAATGAACACCAAACCATCGCAAAGAGCATCCTTAAAAGAAAGCAAATATGATAAAATACAAAAAAGAGTTGCACATTTCTAATGCACGTTGCTAAAATGTATTTTCTTTCCCCGAGTATCCAATCTATAAGACTACATAGAGGCTCTCTGAGGTGTTCATTGTAGATGTTTGATACGTACCATTACCTTTACAAGACGTGTATCTCAGCGGTTAGTTAATTGCTGTACCAGGGAGAACATCTGTGCAGCCTCATTCTCCACGCCATCTTTTCTCGCAACAGTGTAATTATTGCCCTGATAGAAGTGCCACAAAAAGGACTCGTGCAATTTGCTGATATCATATCAAAAATATCATTAAGTTAATTACATTTGGCACTTGTCATTTTTCACAGTATATCATACATTAGAAAATTGCCGTTTTTTTTTTTTACTAGCTAAGTTAGCCTTTTTTTTTCTACGTTGCCGATGAAGCAGACCCATTCAATTGTTTTTTAATGTGTGTTTAGTTTATAGATGGGGTCATTAACGTAGGACAGGGTTAATAATGGCAGTCTGGTAAATATTGTAGATTTTCAATGAAGAGCAGTCACTGTACGTTTATAGAATATTTAGCTGTCTGACAATAAGAAGCCTGGGTTAAAGGGATACTCTAGTAAAAATACAGTACTTTTCTTGCCTTTAAATACTTGGGCAGATGCTGTTGACCGCCTCTGCTCAATTATTTTTTATTTTTCTCATTTTGGGTGATTTTACTCACCTTTTGTCCCTCACCGAATAGCTCCTCCTCTTCAGCTCAGCGGCTTCCGAATCCAGGAGTCCCTGAAGCTTTATTCTGCAATTGCATTGCTTCTCAACTTGCGTAGCGTAGGAACCACAAATTTCGCAGCATTAAGGACTTGCGCACTTTATATACTCAAGTTCCGTAGTGCCTGCGCAGAACGATGGATCAGAGCTGCAAGCAGTATTTAAAAAGAAATCCCGGCTCTGCGAACCTGACATAATATGCATCTCTCTCGTCTGTCGCTCTGTATCCCTGTCTTTCTCCCCTGATATGAAGAGAATTTACAAAATCACTTAAAAAAAATATTCAAAAAGAATCTCCACTCCCCTCTTGTCACACAGTTGCAGAGGGCGATCCACCACCTCTTCTTTTGGCTTGCATAAGGATGCTGAGACATACAGCCAATAACGCGCTTGTGTGACTTGCTGACCCATCATGTATATGATACATTAATAACATGTCACACAGCACTAAAGTGTTCAGGATTTGGCTTGAAGGAAAGGTAGTCACCGTAAGGCTGGTCGTCCACTGGGTCTGCAGTCGGACAACTGACTTGGTCAGCAGACTAGGGACAACTTTATCGTATGACCTTGGTTGCCCACTGGAATTGACTATGAACGACCAAGTTCGATCAACAGACAGACTGCCGAACACTGCCAAAGACCGCCGGACTGCAGGGGAAAAAAACACCGCCAAATGCCACCGAAGACTTCCAGACTGCAGAAAAAAACACAAGGAACTCTACTATTCTTCTAATAGGTGTTTAACCAATAAAATATGCATTTAAAATGTGTCTAAAGAATAAAAGTCCTTTAAAAAAAGAATAAAAAGTTCTGCTGTAGAATTTTAAAAAACGCCTTTTTAAATAAATTGAGAATCAAACATTTTGTCAAAATATACCAAAGATGCAAAAAGATGTTCAGAAAAATAAATTTAAAAAAATAATTTTTGCTGAAAATTAAAAGAAAAAATGGTTTAATAAAAAAAAAATATATATATTATTATACAAAATTATTATATTACAGTATAAATATTGCACATTGAATCCTATGAGATTCGCCTGTTTTCCCTGTCGAACTGAAGCACTGAAAATCTGGGCATTTTTTCATGTTTGCTGTACCAGGTCGTTCGACTTCGTCCGACAAATCCCATTCAAACGGGAAAGATCGCTAGTCTAATGTAGTCGCAAAATGTCGCTTGAAGTCGTCCGATGGAACTCGGAGGCAGTGGGAGAGGATTGTATCTCTGTGTTGTGGGATTAGTCGGACAACTACAGATGACTACGTCCAAGTTGTTAGTCGTCCAACTACAGACTCAGTGGACGGTCAGCCTAAGCCCCACTCAGCTTCAACTTGCTTACATATTAGTCTAACCCCTCATTTTTCACCCACCCCATTCTTCTCACTTTCCATTGTTCTTCTGCAGCATTCTTCTACCCTTCCATCATTCCTCTGTCCCATTCTTTTCGCCTCCTATTGTGTTCCTTTTCCATTCTATACAAAAACACATTTCAGCACTGCCCCATTCCTCGTGATCACACTGTGTCGGTGACAGCAGGTACTCAGATGTAAGTTCAAATGTAATGCTTTTTAGTCTCAAAAGTTAAAATTTAAGAAAGAAGATAAGATGGTAGCACTATAAAGTGGCATTTATTTGAGATTTTTTCTCCCTACAGAGCACCTCATAGTGGATTTATTTTCTCACAGGAAGTATTTTTTTCCCAATTTTACTCTTGTTGGTTTTTCACAATTTAAATTTTTTTTTAACCTGCAAGATTTGTCTTGACGTGTCAGGTGGGTTTACACTTTTAATGGCCATTGGAAGTAAATCAAAAATCTCCTGTACTGTACGCTTTATAGGATTAGGAGCACATATGTCAAAATGTTTCTTCTTCTTCTGCTAACTACTGGGACATGTTTTATAGAATACTCCATTGAGCGTATATGGCGCCCGACAGAATGGCTCACGTGGGATTATCGCCAAACGCAATTTGTTTAAAATGTCAAGGTGCTCATGCTGACTTACGGCATTGCTTATGGTCATGTCCCTTTATTCAGCTGTTTTGGGACACAATACGACGATTTGGTTCACAGGTTCTTCGTCTAGAAATCCCCTTTACCCCGGAATGGGCCATATTTAATAGACCGACCCCCCTCACCCCTAGACCTTTTACTAAGAGTCACCGATTTTGGCTCACCCTGTTAGCTGCAACGGGCAAGAAAGCGATCTTGTCACAATGGATTTCCGCTACCCCTCCTTCCTTTCGCATGGTTTATGACAGAATCTACGCCATATTTTTGGCGGACTGGACCGAGGCTGCAACGCAGCAAGAAAAGAAGACTCAGTCCTTCTTTGCCAATTGGACCCCCCTTATTCGCACTCTGCCATGCGAAACTAAGGACTCCCTACGTCACACCTTTTTCTGCACCCCTTGGTACTCGCTACAGATGCTGCGGGGTACCCCACCCATTCCCCAAGATCCCCTTGACCAAGCCTTATCCCATTTTCTAGTTCCCCCCCCTCGACTCCTGTAGATGCACACATTTAATTGACCCACTCACCCGTGAGAATTGTCTTCTTTGGTTCTAATAGGAGTTGTACGGTATCCTCTACATTACCTTCTGGATGCCACATATTTGCACTAGTTGAATATCTGATAAGACTGTATTATAAGATGTCTCTCTGTATGTTTTTTTCTGTAAGTTGATCAAAAGATAAATAAAAATATGTTTAAAAAAAAAAAAAAATCTTCTTGTGTGAGTTCTGGGGCTGTCTGTCAGCGTTGCTGCATTGCTCCTCCTGAGAGTGATCAGAAAATAAAACAATCAGCTCCCGATAAGCCCCGAGTTAATAAACGTGCTAGCTGCAATATTTTTTCTATTTCTCCCTAATATTGCAGTTAATCTGGACATTTCAAGCATCGCGGATTATCCCTGTATCTGTCACTTCTGAAACGCTTCAACCGCGAGGAAAGGAAAAAGCTCATTGTGAAGTACTCTGGCATCCAATGGGTGAAACATGGCAGCAATTATAAAATTCATGTAATTTGCACAGTTTACAGCAAAGACGTGTGAAATTGAACTGTAACACCTGTTATAATCATCTGAAAATATAGACACGGAGGTGTCACCAGGTTAGTAAAATTGATGTCTGAAAAAGAAAATAAATTTACAGGTGATATTTTGCTCCTAGGTTCTTTATCACGTTCCCCGCCAAGCACATTATTTATTTAGATCATTGCAGGCATTACATTCCACGTATATGATCAGCTTAAAGGCGAATGAACCACCTAGGTGTTGCCAGGGTAGGAGAGTTAGACCACTGTGTGATGCTCAAAGAGGAGGTAATCCAGAAAAATTTGGAGGTGATGTGGTTGGAGGGAGAGTCAATGGGAAAGCAATCCCCCGGACCCTTAAGGAGGGGGAGCATGACTGCTGGCCTGTGCCGGACAGTAAGTATGTGTGGAATGGCCTGTGGAATGCAACAATGTTTCACTTACCTATATATACAGGTGGGAGAGGAGGGGTAGAGCCTCGGGGGCAAGCGGGGTGACGAGCTCGTGGTAACGGATGGGGGCTGCCTACTGCGGGAAATGCGATAGGGTCAGAAATTAAGCAAGGAGCACCGCAGGTATATTGGTATGAATTTCCTTAATAAAGCTGTGGCCCTTGCCTTTTCCAAATATTGGTGTCCATGTGTCTTATTTGGGGAAAGGGCAGGAGCATGGTTGGGAGGTCACAGGTTTAAGCAGTCATGTTAAAATCTCCAAGGATGAGAGATGGAATGTCGGATGAGAGAAAGTGAGGGAGCCAGGCCGCGAAATGTTCCAGAAAGGGTCCAGGAGAACCAAGGGGGGGGATTACTGCATTACGTAGGGGTGTGGGAAAATATAATGACGTTGGTCCGCCGCATATGAAACCAAAAAGAAAAAGGGGGACTTTAAACTGCACATGCGCACAAGAACCACAGACGTAAAAAAAGAAAAACTCATCTGTAAATGAGGAACGCAAGTTATGTATTGACACTATAACCAGTTGTGTCAATTAAACAAAACCTCTCAGAGGTGTACCTGTAGGAAAATGTTTAGGAGCACAAAGCATAAGGTATATTTTTTACAAAAAGCTTTTTAATTTTTGAAAGTTTTAAAAATGGTTTAAAGCTTTTCGTAGTTTTTATTTTTTTTAATTATTAAAAGTTGGGATTTTTTTCTATTTTTATCAGACATTTTTATTATTTTTTAAAGGACCTTTCCTATTATTTAGACGCCTTTTTAGAACTTTTTATTGATTCAAACTCCTGATACTAGGATTGTTTTTTTTATTTTGGTGGAATTCACAGTGGTAATTTCCGTGCAATTCGGAGGTTATTGGCACAATTTGACGGTTTTTGCTGAAGTCCAATAACTGCTTCGGCAAAATACAGTGACCATACATTTAAAAGCAAATTCACCGTCTTTTTGATGAAATGGAATCACCGAACTGAGCCGAAAGGCTGCAAAAAGCAAAGCACAAAGTTGCACGTAGTTTTGGTGCTTTGTGAATAGATCATTAAGTAAACCTTAAAATAACTGTATTAATCCAGTATCTATTTATTAAAATATGTACATATATGCACAAGTATATATATATATATATATATATATATATACAGAAAGAGAGAGAGATTAATAATAAAGGAGATAATCATAATATGCCGGTGTTTAGGCTGGGGTCAGACTAGCGCATTTTTAACGTGCGTTTAGGCGCACATAATTACGGCCGCAGTAGCAGCAAATGACAGACAATGACGGCCAATATACGAAGTACGGCCTCACGAAAGTCCGGCCGCGCAACGCAAGTGGAAAATGAACGCATTTTTTCGAGAACGCAGAACCGCTAGTACTGACGTACAGAGTGCGCTGCGGCGGCATAGCGGCGTGTGTGCGTGATTAGGAGATGTCAGACGATGCTAATGTCCAGCCTACATAACGTCCGGATGCAAAAAGTGTTTTATTGACGATCCGTAAAAAAATCACACACGAAAATGCGCATCGTCTAACCGTTTTTGCGCATTCCGTGAAAAAATACGTCAATGCGTTCGGGCGCACTTTTTGACGGTCGCTGCGAATAATGAGTTTGTTTGACCCTAGCCTTACCGGTATCTACAACATGGGGAAACACCATCGCTCTTTGCAAATTATGCCTTAATATAAATACCCTCCCCCATTTAAACATGTAATAAACAAATGGCCAACACCCTCCCCAACCCACCTAACACACCCTTATTCTTAATCTAGAGTTAAATCCCCCAAATTATAAGAGGTTTAATACTAACTATAGTCTAGGGGGAGTACACAGGTAGAGCCTTTTTATTATATGTTTATTAGGGGTATATATTTAATTTTCGGGAAAGTAACTCTAGATTTAGGTGTGGGAGTGTAGGAGCAGATTTTATTGGGGTTTATACTGTATTTATATATATCATTGGGTGAGGCTACCCTCAACCTTAACATGTAATTATAAGAGTGCTACTGCGTCCAATGAATAAAAGAAAAAATATACAGTGTAATCCGCTTAAATATAAGAGTTTTTAAAAACATGCGACTGATTAGATCAGTATTGTAGGCGTCCGTCCATGAGTACGTTTGTCCCATACAGAGAGAGTGTCTAAGGAAGTCATATGTTTTATAGATGGGTATTTGGGGTCAATTTTTATTTATACAGATACAAATGTTATAGGACCCAACTCCATCACTGTTTCCTTAAAGTTCTACAACTCATGATGTCATAGAATGTTCACTGTGACCTGCCTTAGGCTCCCCTGAACCTCTGCTCAGATACTCTGGTGAAGATAAACAAGTGTAGCCAACATGGACAGGGAGAAATCAGACAGAGATCAACCCCAGCTTAAACCGCAAATGAAAACCCCTATGACGAACGATCAGCTCGCTTTGCATTTCCAGAGGCTTAACCAGGTAGTCTTCGATGGGAAACTGAGCAATGTGAAAGTTGCGTGGAGCAAGCGAATGA
The DNA here is from genome assembly GCA_009667805.1 of Leptobrachium leishanense. NCBI lineage: Eukaryota > Metazoa > Chordata > Amphibia > Anura > Megophryidae > Leptobrachium > Leptobrachium leishanense. Next base: position 65,930,472 of record CM019072.1, on the reverse strand, counting down.
TGCTACATTCAGGTAAAACCAGATATAATTCTTCAAACGGTTCCTGCAAGATCGTGCTGAGCGAGCCAGTCCTAGGATCAGTATCCTATAAGACCCTGGTGGAGTCGCTCTTACATGAGATGATTCACGCCTATCAGTGTGTCACAAACCAGCTTGACAGCGACGCTCATGGTCCGACATTTATGCGATATATGAACCATCTTAATCGTGAAACTGGGCTGAACATCACGACTCACTATTACGCCGATCCAAACAATTACAGGAATCACTGGTGGCGATGTGACGACCCCTGCTAGCATGAAGGGCCGCGTTTCGGCTTCATCAAACGAGCCATGAATCGACCACCATGTGCCAAAGAAAAATGGTTCACTCGGCACGAGGCTGACTGTGGAGGACATTTCATCAAGGTGAAGGAGCCCGATGGGTACAGCAAGAAAAGGGCAAGAGAGGAACCACAGAGCAGCTGCGGGCGGCCGGCAAAGAGGCCCCGCGAGTAGATTGGAAAGCTCCACCAACTGTCAAGCACGCTCACCACATGGGTAAGAGGCATATGGGGAGGAGGCTGTGGGTATACACGGGGGATGGGTAGCTTTATGTGTATATGGTTTATAGGTTTTAGTGGGATTTTGGTTTTGCCGGGATTATAATTCGTAGTGTGTCATTAGCGAAGTGTAACCATGCAGGGACGTTTATTATTGTTGTATTAGAACTTGGTTTTCATTCTGTGAGATTTTTTAATTTGCGGATATTAAGGCTTTTTTAATAATTAAACCTGTCCTGTTTGGGGTTGCTCATCGTGCTGCAGGATACATAAAATTAGATTAAATATACTAGAAATGAATAAATAGAGTCTGTGACCCTATTGCTATCCTGTAATCAGATTTTACAGAACCAAAGATCAAACTGTTCAGTGATCACATAATAAAATTTTATGAATCATGCAGGAATTATTCTCCCAATGTATAGAGACACCTTATTATCAGCTTAGTTGAGTGGAGGCGGCAAAGTGAACATTAATGAAAGTGTCTTTTCTGGTAAAAACTGACCAGTAACTTGTAACATTAATAATCTCTATTTTATTTCCATACAGAGGAAGGATGTGGAGGTGCTTCAGGTCTACGTACCGAATGCCATCCGAATGAAGAGCTGGCATCATGAGGATGGCATCACGAGTGACCTCCAAAGACCAGGCATCGGTCACCATGAAGTGGGTACGTGTTCTGCTTTCTCCTCTTTAGGGGACATTGGGAGATGTTGTTCTGGTGTCTTTATCCGTGTGATTATTTTTTGGATTATCAATCAGGATATTTACATCAATCACTTTACGTTATTTGTGTTTCCCTTTACAGGTAACTAAGAACATGGCCCCGGGTGACGAAGGCTTCAGAGAACGCCGGGAGTTCCCATGATCTACAGACGGCGTCGACCGCCCACTTTGGTCTTGAAGCCGCTGTCAGTAGGAGCACATCGACTGATGGATTATCATCCTGATCAGGTTCAGTTTATGACTTTATTCTTTGATTATTTAATCTTTTCTCCGAGCGATTTAATAATATAATGGGTATTTTAGGGAATTATTATTATTATGTTTAGTGCAGTAAAATTGGCTGAAAAACTGAAATCTGATAGGTTTGTTCTTATTTATATTCCGTTACATCACAATCTTTTTGTTTAAATGTCTTTACTTCCAAATATGTGAACAAAGCGATTATAGATTGTCCCACTGACCTGCCCCTTGTCTCCCTCACGGCTCCTGATGGTGCACGATAAGAGATGCTGTATTAGGAGTAATTAATTGAGTAATTTTGTAAATTATTTCCCATCTTTCAATGTTCCCTTCCAGGTGATGCAGCCGTGAGTTCAGCTATGACCCTGATCAGGACCAAGAACAAGTGAATAAACTGACTTTAACAGGTTAATTCATTCTTCTTTATATGGTTTGGAATAATTTGGCTGTGCTGCACATATTATATGCTGTAAATAACACTATACAGAGAGTTAAAAACAGCGTATAATATGTGTGGGTGCATTGATCATGAATGTGTGAAACTATGGTTAAACTATCCCAGTCATGGTGTTTGACGCTCTATTTCTTTTTTGTTTCAGGTCAAACGCCGGGTTCCAGAGTTAAAGGAGATCCCGACGTTGTTAGTTATATAAGTTTTGTTGGTTAAGTGTTAGATAGAACAGTTTTTTGGGGTGTATGGGGTGTGCAGGGAGGGGTAGCGCCTCTGGTGTAGGGCTGGTCGTGTCCTTTTAGGACAGCTCGTTCACCTTTGGTCCCCACCTGTCACTCAGCTCTCACCTGTGGCTCCTAGTAGCTGTAGCATGCTCAGCGGCCACACCCCGGGCAACAGCTTCGACAGGCTGGCTAAACCAGGTAGAGAGTAGCCGTCAGGTCATAGACCTTCGGTGAGATAGGGACTTGTCTATCCCGAGCATGTGAAGACAGATTCCGGCCTATTGAGTCAATGAAACCTACTAGAATAGAACAACGGTCATGAAGGCGGTCTCTGCAAGTGATGTGGTATGCTAAGAACATCGCAAAACACGTAAGGCGGTCAACCATTGCGCCCAGCCCATCTCCTACTGTCTCGGCTATTGTCCTGCCATTGGAGCAAGATGGAATCTGGGAAGAAAGAGTGAGGGTGACTACGCGCACCTCTCCCTCACTTTAGTTGAGTTAAGTAATAAAGATAATGGTTTTACCTTACCTCAAGTATCTGACTGATGTTTTTGGAGAACTTGGAAAACAGGGACAGGGTTGAGACACAAGAAAAAGAGATATTAAGGGTGAGGGATGAAACGGAGACCAGGTAAATATCCAGAGGGTCAGGAGGTGAAATGTAACTCACGCTCATACAGGGTTATTCAAAGACATCCGAATTGCTGGAGAAAGGTAACCGAACGCTGAAATTCAGCGTACGGTTACCTTTCCTGGCCATTCGGCTATTCAGAGAGCAGGCAATTCGCCAAATCTTGGCGAATTGCCTGCACATACGGTGCCTGTTCGAGGGCAGTGAAATCCCCATAGAGAAACAAAGCTTTGGCTATTCAGAGAACAAAAACCAGCAGTGAAAAGTTGCCGAATTGCCCTGCCATTCAGTGGTTTAATTTGGCAAATTTATTCAGGCGTATCCCATAGGCTTCAATGTTAAAAATATTCCCGTTTTAATTCAATATCTAATAAACTGTTAATTATAATATTCTGCAGTAAAAAGTCTATTTATAGATTTTTTGGGATATTTTAAGCATTTTTCAGGATTTTTTTGCCGATTTCTTTTTTTTTTTTAAACTTCTTTTCTTTTTTCTCTAAGAGTCCTTTTTATTATTATTATTGGATCTTATATGTTAATTCCAGACATTTTCGTTCAGTAGTTTGATTGCAAACAGCGTTTCACTTTTCAAACATTCAAGCGGACTGTTTTTTTTTCCTTCTTTACCTCCTTCGTCTGCGGTGTCGGCTTTTTTTCGGCGGCTGCGCTGCGTGTGATCGGCTCCTGCTCGGGTTTTTCCGGCATTTTCAGTGGGGTTAATCAAGATGTTTTTGCGGGATTCGGTGTGCCTTCGTCGGGTTTTGTGGTGAGTTTTCGGCGGGTTTGCAGTGGCTTTTCCCTGCGCTACGACGGCCCTGTGGTGCTTGCTGAATACACTGCAGGGTCGCCGAAATGGGATCGCCAAATCGGGCCGTATTGAAGAGAACGAAAGGTCATCGAACGTGCGGTGACTTTTTGATTCTCTTTGAATAACCCTGTAAGAGTTAATATCACACAAAGCAGCTTATAAATTGTGACATTGGGGTATACTCACTAAAGGTACAGGGGTCACAACATTTTACATTGTGACATTGTAGCTGTGATATATATAAACTAAAAGGTGGTATCCTGCACGCAGTATTAAAAAAATAAACAACAAATAGTGCTCACCTACAATAAGGACTCCTCAACTGTCCTCAATAAACCATACTAATACAACCATAATTATAGAAGTAAAAATAATTCTTTATTGAATACAAACAAACAATAGATGTCCAATGACAACAAATCAAAGAGGGGCCTTATTACAGTGGGAATATTCCCAAATATTTCTTACTATACAATCAATTAAAAAAAGATTTTCCACAAAACCACTGGTTACTGACCAGGCCCGGACTAACCATTGGGCATATCGGGCGCTTGCCCGGTAGGCCGATCAGCTGACGGCCCTCGAGGCACACGGCGTCATAAGGCTTCGCACTACACAAGGGCTGGTGTTCCGGTCTCACGGCACAGCGCAAGGCAGTGTGCAGGCCTATCTCACGATCCGTGGCAGATAGAGGTTAATATTTGGAATCATTTGAAAGGGCAGATCATGGCCTTTCTAATGATACTAAACATAGCCATACGGAATATGCTGAATAAAGAATAATAATAATAATAATAATAAATAGCCATGCTAATAGTATTAAAAAAAATAAAAGTTGAAAAAATTTCAAAAGAAATAAAAACTTTTTTTTATTAAATGCAGCACTAATGGTTAATTTGATCAATGATACTGCACTAACGATTTTTTGGAGGGGGGTTTAGCTAAAATCACGTACTTTCTCTGAAAAATACAAGAAAAAAAACAGGTTCCCATTTTCAAATTTTTTTCAAGAAGCGTACCCCATAGAATATATAACCGCAAAGGCTCGACTGATAAAATGTGAAAAAAATTACTTTACACTCTGTAGGTGATTGAAGTTTTAATGGGAATTCACATTTTTTTCCTCCATTTTTTTGTTATACTTATAAAAATGATATATAATGAATCTGCCGAAAAAAAGGATATATAATTTGTCTGGGTGGTATAATAAAACGTGACTTCAAATCACGTTTAAACATGATGAGCAGGGGGGGCGTGTCTGGCCGCCATGAGGAGCAGTCGCATGTGAGAGGAGCTCCAGGGACGCGCCGGTATAACCCACTGAAAGCGGCAATTTGAAGCGGCGGATCCCCGCGATTTCGGACAAGCAGGGCACCTGAAGACTGGGGGAGTAAACTATGGCCCCACCGAAAGGGTCCAGAGGCCAGGACGGCCCGGGATCGGTCCGAAAAGTGAAGGCCCTAAACATCCAAGATGGCGGCTCCCGAGATGCACACTCGCCGAGTTCCATGGACGGCTCTGATGAAGGTATGCAAATGCCTCCCTCAGGCTCCACACCAGCATCGGAAACCCAGATTAGAGCAATGTTGGGAGAATTGAGGGACACACTGCAAAATGACTTTAAAAACGTAGTCGCAGATCTCCATAAAGATATAAGGGACCTGTTCGACCGTACAGATCAGCTAGAGACCAAAACCGATGACCTGTGTTTAGCGCACAATGAACTGGTTGACGCATTTAAAGACCTCAAAGCATCCCACAAGAGGCAAGGGCTAAACTGGCAGACCTAGAGGACCGCTCTCGGCGAAATAATATAAGGATAAGAGGGGTCCCCGAAACGGTGAAACCAGACAGCATTCGGGACTATATCCACCGGCTCTTCCAAACACTGCTCCCAGAGGCCTCGGAGACAGACATGCAGATGGATAGAGCGCACAGGGTGCCCAAACCCAAAAATCTAGCCCCCTCGGTGGCTCGAGACATCCTAGTGAGAGTGCACTTCTTTCAAGTGAAGGAAAAATTGCTATCGGAAGCCCGGAGACAGGGGTCCTTCCTGCACCGTTTTCGGACATTCTTTTCTTTCCAGACCTGTCCGCAGCCACAATGGCTAAGCGGCGTGAATTTAATCTGATCACTAAAATTCTCAGGAACCATGAGATTCAATACCGGTGGGGATACCCGACAAAAATTCTGGTGTGGAGACAGGGAAAAATACACGTTATTATGGATCCCTTGACAGGCCTTCAAACTCTGAAGGAGTGGGCTCTTTTGGATGAATTTACTCCGCTGAGACAGGCCCCACCGTCGCCATCGAAAGTATCCCCAGAGTGGCATAGAGTCAACACCATGAAATGATAATAGATCGAAGGATTTGAGGATCATGCTGGATGAAACTATTCCCTACGACAAAGATATAGCCTTGGGCCCGGAGTCGTGATGGATGCACAAATCGAGGTGGGGGGGCGTCTGCCTGGAGGCTCTGGCAACTGCCCTAGGCCAGGATCCGACCTCCCACCCTCCCCCCAAGGCCTTGGGGCGAGCTGTTAGGAGAACTCAGCTCAAGGAGGCTGTTCACACTGTGTATGGAGGGAGTAATGAGTGCTCCCCTTTTTACTTTTTTCTATTTTTTTTTTTTCCCTTTTTGTCTGGGGAAAAGTTTCTGTTTTCTACTTCATTCCTGACATCGCCCAGTTGGCGAGCATCGAGACAATGCAGTTTAAAGATCGAAAGGCAAACACATGGCGGGACATTCCACGCTGAAAGTGTTCTCAATGAACACTAAGGGACTGAACATCCCACATAAGAGACATTCATTATATGCAGATCTCAAATCGGCCTCCCCTGACGTTGTCTGCTTGCAAGAGACGCATTTTAAGAGACAAGCACACCCTCGTTTATACCTACCACAATATACCACTCATCTTCATGTTATGTCGCCAACGAAATCCAGAGGAGTGTCGATCCTGATCCATAAGAGAGTGGCGTTTCAACTCCATCGTAGGGTGGTGGACCCGAATGGCAGATTCCTCTTACTGGTCTGCTCTCTAAATCACAACGTATACACTATCGCAAACATTTATTGCCCTAATGACTCACAGCGCCCGTTCCTGGGAAAGGTACTGACCCGACTGGCAGGTATCTCATCGGGCACGCAAATTGTCTGCGGAGACCTAAACTTATCCATGGACATTCCTACGCAAGCATCTAAGAGACAGAGAAAGGAGGGACTGCAAAATACAGCGGTACTAGCAGGACACCACCTTTTTGACGTCTGGAGACTGCTTCACCCGGGAGAGGTGGACCACACCTTCTTTTCCATGGCACACAAAGTTTATTCCAGGATCGACTACATATTGGTGCAAGGTGAAACATTGAACCGAATCTGGGACTGCTCGATAGGTACCATATCATGGTCGGACCACGCCCCAGTCACTATTGAAATATCTGATTGTTATGATACTCGCGGGAAGGCTCTGTGGCAGCTAAATGAATCACTTCTGGCACGGGTGGATGTACGGGAGGAAATAAGTCAGGCCTTAATTATTTTAAAGAAAACGGGTCCTCAGAGGTGCCAGTGGGAACGGTGTGGCAAGCACATAAGGCCGTGATACGGGGAATTTTGATTAAATGGGGGTCTAGACTGAAGAGACAACACACTGAACAGAGGCTGACGCTCCTGAAGGACATCGATAAGGCAGATGTTTCCCATAAGCAACTGCAGACTGGAGACTCCTCGACCAAAGTGACGGACTTACGCAAACAGCTAATTGACATGGATAAAAGGGATTACTCCTGGGCCATTAGATGACTAAAGGCTAAATGTTATATATATAGTAATAAAGCAAGCAAAATGTTAGCTAATAAACTAAGGGCAAGGGCCAGCCACTCCAGAATCCCACAGATAATGGATGCGAATGGTAACTTACACTATCAACCGCGGCATATAGCAGAATGTTTTGCAGACTACTACGAGGCATATATGATCTACGGGGGGACGTGAGGATACATTCCCCAACCCTACCTGACATTGTGCCATACTTGCAGAATCTTCATCTCCCCTCACTAACGGCAGAATTGGGCGACAGACTAACTACCCCTATAACACCAATGAAGTTATTATCGGTACTACGGTCTCTTCCAGAGGGGAAGGCCCCAGGACCCAACGGTTTCACCGCTAAATATTATAAAAGCTTCGCGGATACATTGAATCCACACCTGCTCACAGTTTACCAGGACATATTTACAAACGGCCACCCTCCGGGTGAGTGGCTTAACATGCACATAATAACGTTACCCAAGACTACATCCCCATCCCAGTTGTGCTCTCAATACAGACCAATATCACTATTGAACGTGGACACTAAACTCTATGCCAAAATACTTGCAAACAGAATGTCGGAGATCTTGCCGCTTCTGGTCGCGGATGATCAGGTGGGATTCATAAAAGGTAGACAGGGGCCAGACAATACCATGAAGACATTAACACTAATGGAACAGGTCACTAGACAGAGACAACCAATGCTAATACTGTCCTTAGATGCCGAGAAGGCTTTTGACCGGGTCAATTGGCTCTTCCTCAGACACGTACTCCTGAAATTTAACTTTCCCGCCCCGTTCATAACTGCGATATTTTCCATATACACTCATCCCCGAGCCAAAATAATACAAGCCGGCTTTAGTTCCAGGGATATCGCCATATCCAATGGCACGAGACAGGGGTGTCCTTTATCACCCTTACTCTACGCACTTGTGCTAGAGCCTTTAGCTCAGGCCATCCGTCAGTCCCCAGAGATTAGGGGGGTGGACGTAGGCCCCACGCAATGTAAACTGAGCCTTTTCGCAGACGACATCCTGCTAATGCTGACAGACCCGGCCACATCTCTCCCCGCCTTACATACAGTCTTAGCAGAATATAGCAGAAAATCTTTTCACAAGATAAATGTTAAAAAATCACAAGCACTGCCATATCTGATACCGAGGGAGGTCATCACACCCCTGTGCAATCTATTCCCCTACGAGTAGAGAACCTCTCACCTTAAATATTTAGGGATACAGATATCCTTCTCGCAAACGGAAATATTCCAGTATAACTACAAACCACTAACCATGGAAATAGGCCGACTATGCCATAAATGGTCGGGTATGGAGGTGTCCTGGGTGGGACGCATGGCAACAGTAAAAATGTCTTTGCTTCCGAAAATTCTTTACCTTTTCAGAGCTGTGCCAGTGTGGCTACCTAGGGGCTACCTCCAAGCCCTCCAGAGGGTGCTCACGAGATTCATATGGAGAGGGAAAAGGCCGAGAGTGAGTTTAGCCCTGTTGCATCAACCACGGAACCGAGGAGGAATGGGGGTACCAGATCTGAACCTTTATTATACGGCATCACTGCTGTCGCACACTCACCAAATTTTCCAGGGCAAAATAGGACCACAATGGGCCAGACTAATATCAAACACCTTTCTTCCGTTCGATCCGGGAGTCTCACTCTGGCTCAACAAGAGTTTGCGACCGAAACTACCGCTCATTCCCCCCCTCGCCAATCTGCTAATTAAAATATGGGACACTAACATGTCTAAACTGACCATATTCCATCCCCTTCCGATGGCTACTCCAATTTCGGCATTTAAACTCTTATTGACAGACTTTAACTCAACCCCCTGGATAGCGTGTAATGTGACCCGGGTTTATCAACTGTTCTCACAAGAAGGTCTGCTTAGCTTCCCCCAATTAACCACTAAGTTCTCACTTCCATCTCCCCTTTGGTTTTGATATAAAAGACTGAAATCCTATCTTACGATCTGGGGCCTGGGGGGCAGGATCACATCGTTCACACCACTTCTATCCCCATTTGAGGACAAATGTACTCAGACAACGGACAGGCAAGGACTGATTTCATTATGCTACAACAACCTAATCCATACCTCCCAGCTTAAACGGTGGAGGTTCCAGATAGCGTGGGAAGGGGATGTGGGACAAGATTTTCGGGCAGAGGTATGGGCGAAAAGTTTTGAGGATGATACGGGGAAGTTTCGTTGTGCAACATTGGGGGAGGCCAGAAAGAAACTGCTATATAGGTGGTACTTGACACCTGATAGAGAAAGCCATATAACAAAGGATGTACTGCCAACGTGCTGGAGATGTGGAGGAGAGAGAGGTTCTTACTTCCACGTATGGTGGACGTGCCCCAAGATAGAGGCATGGTGGAGGGAAGTGGCGCATCTGAGCTCAAGAATTGTAGGTAGTACAATAGATCCCCTCCCAGAGATCTTGCTCATACAAATGTTTCCCACAACACTATCCAGACATCAGAAACAGATGTTGGCTCGCATACTGTCGATAGCCTCCCTTCTGGTAGCGGCGAAATGGAAATCAGAGGAGATTCCTCCTATATCGGCTATTACAACACGTCTGGCTGATTTTCACCTACTAGATAGTATATCCAGGACGGTGGCAGGGTCGAACCCAATTAAGAGAAACTTTTGGTTCATCTGGGATGCGTATAAATTATCCTGTACTAACTAGATTAAAGGCACACGTTCTGTAGACATTTATGATAGACCTGGATGTTTCAATACAAAAGCGATGCCAATTATTTCTCACAAAATTTTGCCAAATTCTCCATTTATTCGTCTTTAACGTGAAAATTTTAAAAATTTTCTTTTATCTTTTTCTCTTTCTTTTCTTTCTCTTGCTCTATCCTTTTTGCTTTGCTCATTGTTTCATTTTTGTTTATACTTCTATAACTTTTATTGAGTAATTATTTGAGTTTTGTTGTTCATAACTTATTCTGATATACCAAAGTTGACATTCATTTCTTGCAATGTTATGTAAATTGCACTGAAAATAAATAAAAACTTTTAATTTTAAAAAATAAAAAAAAAAACTATGAGATTCGCCTGTTTATAAAAACTGTTAAATTGAAACGCAAAAAAAAAGTAAATAAAATAAACATGATTAGCAACAGCGGTAAAAATTAGCTCAACGCACAGGGGTGAAATGGCTCAGCAGTGAAGGGGTTAAAGTACACCAGGTGTGCTATGCTGAGTTCAAGCAGTCCTGCTGCAGCCAATGATGGCTATCGGCCACGGGGAAAGAAGGCAGGCCAGAGGAGTTGCAGGGGAACCGCGAGCCCTGCTGTGCCATCCAGCAGAGGACAGGACCACCTTGCTCCCTGCACTGACTGCTTTAAAAGGGTTAAAAAGTGAATATTATCAAGAATGGTAAATAAGGGTTAAGAAAACTAAAAGTTTAACACTGATAATGTTACCAAAGTACAATTATTTGTAATGAAAAATCAGGAACACTTACATTTATTACATGTTATGCATAAACCTGCAGGAAGCTGGTATTGGGATAATAAAAAATATTATTGTCTCTTAAAATAAAAATTGAAAAAGCGCCCAAACACTGAAGGATTGAATCCCAGATCTGTCATTAGGGTAATCGCATAAGAAAATGTTTTAGTGAAAAACTTAACTTAAACCTAAGGAGTAAAAAGGTAGGAAAAAAACACCAAAATGACAGATTTCATACAGTTTTCTGCTACATCTGTATCCCGAAATAGGATTATTAACCATTAGTTTTTTAAAGAGCTTCAGTGGATAAAATGACTTACATACCTTAGGAAAAACCACTGACATTTTACAAAAACAATAGTATATTTAGGTCCCGATAAGTCTTCATAAAACATTTATAGCTTCAAATTTTCAGTCACATTTAATTAGTGCCGCATCATTTAACCTTTGCTCTCACTATACTTCGCATTCTGAAATATAACAAGGCAGTAAAATACGTAGATCTAACTTTGTACCTAACAGACATCAAGGTGATCAGAAAATCGCTGCACAGTATGTACTTCCCGATATAGAAATAATATTAAAGGAATATTATATGCAGAAATGTATGACCAGCAGAGACGATCGTCCACCCACATTCCCTAAAGACAGAATAGAATCGCAGATGGATGTAGACAGCAGTACTTTGAGGGGTTGAAGTTGAAAATCGTGGTCTAGAACACTGAGCTTTTGAAAACTACAATCCTTCTTCTAGGATGTCTGAAAAACTGGAAATATTACGGGGAAAAACGGTTGGTGAATACTATCTGTGCTCACACTATCTGGTTCACTATGATCATTTGCATCAGTGTTCCGTTTTCCATTAAATCTGCACATTTCTCACACGCCAGGGTACGTATTCCAACAGACCTGTTACACTAACGGCTCGTGCCGTTAGTGGTAACGGCTGCAGTCACGATTCCTGCCCAGCCGGAAGGTTTGCGTGCACGATAGAAGAAAGAGGATCTTTGTTTGTGCAACGTTTTGATCGCTACTGCATCCTTTATCGAGCTTTGATAAAGGATGAAGTTGCAACCAAAAGGTTGCCTAAATAAAAGATCCTCCTTCTTAATATTTGGTTCGCCTGATTGACTTCCCCTTCTTAAGCTATTGTCGGGTTGGCAGCCCGTTCAATTGGAGCACCCACATTTTGTTCAGGTTTGAGATCCAGTTTTTGTTCGTCTTCACTAGGGGCACTGTACCTCTTCCCTTTTTGGATGCTTCACCTGTGTCACGAGCACCCCACCAGGTAGATGCCAACGGGGGCCCTTTATACAAAGTGTTAGGAAGCCCTTTAGGCAGGTATGTGCTTTGCTGCATAATGCAGAACCCAGCGCACAGTATGCAGGAGCAGAACCAGAGCAAGAGATTGCAGAGGATCTAAGGGTAAGTAGTCAATGTAATAGAGCAGCAGGAAATGCTGGCAGAATGCTTGGTTGTGTAGGGAGAGGTATTAGCAGTAGGAAAAGGGAAGTGCTCATGCCACTGTACAGAGCACTGGTGAGACCTCACTTGGAGTACTGTGTGCAGTACTGGAGACCGTATCTCCAGAAGGATATAGACATTTTAGAGAGAGTTCAGAGAAGGGCTACTAAAATGGTGTACGGCTTGAAGGAGAAAAGTTACCACGAAAGGCTTAAATGATCTTAACATGTATAGCTTGGAAAAAAGACGAGACAGAGGAGATATGATAGAAACATTTAAATACGTAAAGGGAATCCACAAGGTAGAGGAAGGGAGTATATTTAAACGGAAACAAAGTAGCAAAACAAGAGGACATAGTCTTCTATGAGGGGCAAAGGTTTAAAAGTAACATCAGGAAGCATTATTTTACGGAGCGGGTGTTGGATACATGGAACAGCCTTCCAGTAGAAATGGTAGAGGCCAAAACAGTGATTGAATTTAAGCAGGCATGGGATAGGCATAAGGCTATCCTAAACAAAAGATAAATCCAGGTAAAGTATCCATGTAATTGGGCAGACTAGATGGGCCGAAAGGTTCTTATCTGCCGACATTTTCTAGGTTTCTAAGAGATGACAGGACAGGATACAGACACAAGAGGAGGCCCTGCACTGGGTAAGGTCTTTGAGTAGTCTTCTAACTATACAGAGTACAGGGTGGGAATAAACACCAGAACAATGACAAATATGCCCAGCAGCAATACAGAACCCTGAATAATGTAGGAGGTCCTTGTAGTTGGCCTCTATCACACAAACTACCCTATGGTGCTGGGCAAAGACAAGGAATAAAAGACTTACAAACAAACAGGAATGAATCAAGAATAGTTAGGGAATAGCCAGGTCTTAAACGCCAGAGAGGATGTAAGCCAGAAACCGGGGATCAGGAGCCAGAAAAGCAGGTCATACAATCCAAAGTCAGCAACAAGAGTGGTTCTCAGACGAGCCGGGTCAGCAACAGAAAATCAGAATACGTGGTACAGGGTACAGAGAGAAAACAAGAGAATATCCAGAAAACACGTCAATAGTCAAACACAGAATAACAGAATCAAAACTCCGATGCAGGCACACAGAAAGGAAGACCTATCCTGGACCAAAGATCTAATGCACTGCTGGCCATATATATAGGGCAGTGCAGGCCATGTGACCGCAGACTATCAGCCACAGGGAAGATGGTCTGCAGCGGCTTAGCCCAAAACTCCACCACAGCTGATGAGCGTCGCTCTCACCACCAGGGGGCCTGGCTGCGATGTGGAAATGTGACAACCTGTGGCTCAGGAGGCTACTGTAAATTAAGGCTTCACATAATTTGCATTCTTTACTTTGTAGAAGAGTTATTCATTAGCGGTTAGCTGATGAACGGAGTGCTATTCCAACCTCACTCATTTTTCTCAGGCTCAAGCCATTATTCAGCAAAGAATAAAGTCACATAAACCCTGGCGTTAACAAAATCAATTAGGTTTAAATCTAGGTGTTGACCTATCAAAAAGTCCCTTACTTACCCCTCATCCCACAGTGCAGAGGGCAGCACAATCCAACGCTTATTTTGTCTGCAAGCTTTAGTTCCCATTGTTCTTCCCCCATGCCTGCATGAGTCCACATATGCAAGCTCACAGCAGGGCCACATTTGGCTCCAATAGAGTCCTATGGAATCCAGGAACATATCCGTGGTGGACCGTATCACCGCGGTCATTATCCACCAGTGGTTCACAAATATTCCGACTCGAGCTGCTAGTACAGTGGCTGTCGGAATAGAGTTAATAGCAATCCACAAATTGAAAGCTGCTCCCGCAATATTTTTCCATTTGCAAAGCACTTTTAACAGCTCTGGTGGAATATGGCTCCATATTGTTTCCCCTGGTTCTGTGTCAATCCATTCCTAGTAGCACCCTCCCTAATGTACAGTGGGTATAGAAAAGAATCACATTTTGTTGCTATGCAGACTGAAATAAAGACAGACACCATTTTTCTTTATCCAGTAGTATTTACTCAAGGCAACTTATAACATCCTAGTGAAAGATAGAACACCAACATGTCAGACAAAAACAAAAAAGACAATTCAAAAGCAGAATCACCGAGTTGGAAAAAGAATCACCTCCTTGTGACAGTATTTTGTAGAACCACCTTTTGCTTTAATTACAGCCTTTTGTCTGTTGAGATACGTCTCTACTAACTTTGCACATCTAGATAGAGCAATATTTGCCCACTCTTCTTCGCAGAACTGCTCAAGTTCAGTTACATTTGATGGTGACCATGTCTCATCAAATCATTCCACAGATATTCAATGGGGTGTAAGTCTGGGCTCCGACTAGGCCATGCATGGACATTTCACCTTTTTTCTCCTTCAACCTCTGTGTGGTCATTTTTGCTGTGTGCTTTGGGTCATTGTCATGTTGGAAGGTAAACCTTCTTTCCATTGACAACTTTCTGGCAGAGGGCAGCAGATTTTCCTCAAGAGTATGACGGGATTTTGCCCCATTATTCCATCTATCCTGACAAGTGCGCCAGTGCCTGCTGCAGAGAAACACCCCTATAACAGGACAGTATGTCCTCCATGCTTTACTGTAGGTACGGTGTTATTTGGATGGTGAGTGGTCTTGGTTTTCCTCCAGACATCATTTTGTGTGGAGGACAAATAATTCAATTTTAGGCTCATCTGACCAGAACACCTTTTTCCATGTGGCCTCAGAATGTTCAAGGTGTGTCAAGGCAAAGTTCAGTCGTGACTGTATGTGGCCTTTAGTGGCAGCTTTTTTCTTGTAACCCTCCCATGCAAGGCATATTTGTGGAAAATTTGTGATTGTGGTCACATGCACACACTGACCATTCTTTGTCAAATTCCTGCAACGGCTTCGGAGTTGCTGTGGCCCTCTTCGTAGGCTCTCTGACCAGTTTCCTCCTCTCGCTTTCATCCAGTTTGGAGCGATGTCCTGATCTAGGGTGGGTCTGCGTTGTACCAAATACATTCCATTTCTTAGTAATAGATTTTGTGGTGCTTCTAAGCATTGATAAGGCCTTTGAAATGTTTTTGTATCCATCTCCTGACTTGTGCCTGTCCACAGCTTTACCTCGGAGATCTTTTGACAGTGCCTTGCCACCCATAGTTCTTTTCATGCCGAGCTAATCAACCACCACAGTTGAAAGTCAAATGGCTGTGTGTGCCGTTGAGAAGGTGATTCGCTACAACAGATTGAGTTTACAAGTTACTTTTAGGAGAGAGTGATCCTTTTTTCCAACTCAATGATTGTTTTGAATGGTCTTTATTTTTGTCTGCCATGTTTGTGTTATATCTTTCACTTGAATGTTCTAAAGTTGCATTAAGTAAATACTACTGGATGAACAAAAACGATCTTTATTTCGAGCTGCAAAGCAACAAAATGTGATTATTTTCAAGGGAGTGTGATTCTTTTCTATACCCACTGTATATACCAGTTTGCTATTGATTCTTTGTATCCTTTACACTTCAATTACTTTTTTTCATATCCATAAAACAGCCCTTTTCTACTCGTTAGAAGATCCACTCTGCAGATTTGCAATTGCTTGCCACCTAGCCTTCCAGTCTGGTTAGGGGGTTTCAATTATGTTTAAGAATCTCTGCATGTGCAATTTAAAGGTGATAGTCACCAAGTATCGCTGTTTGAACAACATTCCCTGTAGTTGCCAACAAATGGTAAAAATTACCATTGTTGCAACATTGGTGAACTATCCACAGATGCAGGTGATGTTGATGCAAACCATGGCAAACAACAGCACTGTTATTCTTCTGTAAAATGAGTAAACTTCAGCTATTCTTCACTTACTGTTTGCACACCAGTGAATATACTTTTGCAATTTTAAAAAACGGCGCAATCTCCATTAAACATGATCGAAGCAAAAGGTAGAAGCGATGCTGGACAACTACGACGGAAACAGACGGAAACTACAGTAAAATCAATGCAAGATAAAGACATCATTTTTTTCTTGATCCATCGATTTGACATTTTACAATTCTCCCACTGTACACCACTTTAAATATTATTACAGATTGTAAAAAAAAAAAGTTCAAAATAATGGTGCATTGTGCCTGATCACAACTTGAATTTTTCCCCCATTTATGAGATTTGAGATGGTCATAAAAATGATTGCTGAAGCACAAACATTCTACAAACTTAAAAACACAAACTTTAAAAAGAACGGAAATGAAGGCGAAGAGAGGAAAACTAAAAAAGGTATATTTAAACATGTTTAATAAGATTATTCCATGGTTAATATAGGGTTAGCCCTAATGCACAGCTTTTTCTGTACATAAATATACACATTCTTCCACAATATACAGTAAAGGGTCTTTTCACCCCTCAATCTAAAAATTGACAATTTTTAAAAGATTTTTTATGTACAATAGCAAAAGATGTAAAACTTAAAAAGCCTACTGTAACAGTTATCCAAACGCTTTCACAATTGAACTTAGCAACATTTAAGTGGAAGACAAACAGTTCACTATAAAAAAAGTCTTTCAAAACAGAATTTTTTTCCTAAAAATCACATTAATATCTGTCTGTAGAACCTTTTTATTTTGTTTTCTTTTTTTTTTTTAAAACACTACAGGTACTGTGTACACCCATATTGAGGTAATGAAGATTGTAATAGCAGTTATTGGTGCAAATACTGTAGGGGTTATTCAAAGACTGCGAGTTTCCCCCGTACGGCACAATTTTGTTGCCATTCAGCTAATCAAAAAGCTGGTCGATTCGCCAAATATTAGCAAATTGCCAGCGAAATAGGTTGACCTTCTGTGGCAGTGAAATTCCTAGAGAAGTAATGGTTAATCTATTCAGAAAACGCCAAACAACTGTGAAACGTTGTCGAAATGCCCTGATTTTCGGTGGTTTTGTTCAACAGTTTTAAAAAGGCGAATCCCATAGGTTTCAATGTTAAAAAAAACACCTGTTTTTCTTAAATAGTTATTCAACCGTTTATTCTTTTTTCATTTGCATCAAAAAGACTATTTTTTTGAAAAAATAATTAGGTATTTTCCAGGATTTTTTGGCCAAATTTTTTATTCTGATTTTTTTTTTTAAATGGCATTCTTTATAATTCTGTAACAGACCTTTTTATTGTCATTCACAGGACATATTATTTACAGGCATTTTCATGCACTAGTTGCTTTAAAACGCCATTTTTTTTTAGGCCGTTCGGCGGCGTGTTGCTTTTTTCGGTGGTTTATCCGATCGATTCAGCGGTTTCTCGTATGCGTTCGGTGGGTCGATTCCGCACAGTTCGGGGACCCTGCGGTGAATGCTAAACTCACTGCAGAGTCGGAACACTGAACTTGCCGAAGTGCGCAGAACGAGAGAGCACGGAAATGTTGGTGACATTTCGGTGCTCTCTGAATAACCCCTTTTGAAATGTAGCTAAAAAAGTGAACGATAAAACAAAAACCAAAAAAAAAAAAAACACCACAACAGATCACAGTGTAAACATTAAATCACAGCTCATCATGATTCCGTGTGAGATCTTCACCATAGTTTGTTGCTTGGCTTCCAACGAACATGTTCCAATTCTGTAAGATTTCCTCTTTGGTTAACAACTTGTCCTATAGAAGAAAGAAAAAGGAAAAAAAGTAATAAAACACAAACATAACACTAAAATGCCTAAAGATATGAAAACTCCTTAAATTGTTCCTTGAATCAACCTATAATTTTATCCGTCAAACGAGGCGTCACTGAAAGCCATTATAAAAATAGCTATACCTTGTTTAGATCAGATTCATAGAGGAGATGCCTCGCTTCGGCCTGAGCGTGATCGTAATCCTCAGGGAGAATCCAGTGTCGGAGTTCAGCGTGATCCATTTTGCCATCCTTGTTAAGATCTCGGAAATCTGCAAATTGCTCCCTTTCAGTTGCCACCCAGTCTGGTTCCACGGCACCTTCTTCATGCGCAAACATGTCGGCTGAAATTACAATACAGAGAGAGTTTTGTTCTGTCCATTGTGTGAGATCTAATGGTCATTGTGTGTTATAACTTGATCTGTGCCCGTTCCGGCTATTTAAGGAGAGAAAAAGATATACAACATACATTGCAAACTTTCCACTGTATTCATCTCAGAAATATATAAAATAATTTATATCACGTATCATTTAGGCTAGGGTCAGACGAACGCATTTTCGCGTTGTCTGTGAAAAAGTGCGTTCGAACGAATGGACGCATTTTTTCACGGAGTACGCGATAGCGGTCATACGATGCGCATTTGCATCTGTGATTTTGTACGGATCATCAATAAAACCCTTTGTGCATCTGGACGTTATGTTGGCCGGACATTAGCAGTGTCTGACATCTCCAATTCACGCACACACGCCACTAGCGGACGCAGCGCACTCTGTACGTCAGTACTAGCAGTTTAACGTTCGACAAAATGCGTTCGTTTTCCACTTGCGTTGCGCAGCCGGACTTTTGTGCGGCCGTTCTTCGTATATTGGCCGTCATTGGACGTCATTTGCTGCTAGTGCGGCCGTGATTAAGTGCGCCTGCACGCGCGTGCGCACTGCGCTCGTCTGACCCTAGCCTTATCTGAAAGGTTCCAGCATTTACTTTTGAGTGCCGACATGACGCCAAAAGTGAAATAATTCCATATTTTGTGGGGGACATATGTATAAAAAACAAGGTGTATATGAAACATAAATTAACATCCCAAAAATCTAAATGTAAATATTCCAAAATCTTAAAAAAAGTGAAGCATAAAACGCTTATGGCACTATTCCGTAGTTCGCACTAAAATGGGGATGCCAATTGGGGAAAATCTGTGCCTGCAGGTTTCCCCATTTTAGCGTGATATTCCAGGGCAGGCGCTAAGTGTGCACCTCCCACCGGAACGCAGCACTTCCACTACACCGCGAGTATCACCTCCTGGAGTCCAGAGGACTCCATGGAGGGTTGTGCTTCCAGGGCGCGAGATCGCGCCACGATCACGGAGGGAGACTGGGAACCATCTGTTCCCAGTCTCCCTCTGCTCGCGGTCAGAAGAAGCGGTGGATCGGGCCACCGTTCTCGTTGAGGGAGGAGTATGGGATTTAAGGGGGGGGGGTAGGGGTTGCTAAATGATTTTGCAAATGCGGAATCATTTAGCACCAGCTTTTAGGAGTAGCTAAAATTTTGGCTGGCGCGTCCCTGCGTTAAGTAGCGCTAGCACTTTGTAATATCTTACTTAACATGGGAGGCGCAATCATTAACAAGCATTAAGTATAGGATGTGCAAAGTACAGGAAACTTGCGTATAATCCGATGCACCAAGTTATTTCTTACGGGTTTAGCATAGGAAGATAATAATGGGGGGGGGCGTGCATTAACGCAACTTATCCTGGCAGTAATACTTACACATCCAAACACTGCCGTTTGCTTTCACTAGGGCAGGGGTCAGCAACCTTGGCTCCCTGATGTTTCTGGAACTACATCTCCCAAGATGCTCAGCCACCCATTAGGCTGACTGAGCCAAGTGGGAAATGTAGTTCCCAAAACATCAGGGAGCCAAGGTTGCTGACCCCTGCACTAGGGAATAGTGCCCTTAGTGTCCCAAGCATATTAGATAAGGGATACTCCATCTGTAGTATATAGCAGAAAGAGAGTCAGCACTCCAGGATCTTCACAGAAAAATAACAAAACATTAAAAACCAAATTTTAAAAAGCCTAATCCGGTCGACGTTTCAGCTCATAATGAGCTTTCATCAGGACATGGATGTTCTGATGAAATATCATGAGCTGAAATGTCGACTGGATTACATACACAGTCAATTTTGGAATATTGCCCACTGTATATAGAGTTGTCAGATCAACCATATAGCCCTGGACACATTATCATGTAGAGCAGTGGTCCCTAACCTCGGTCCTCAAGTACCCCCAACAGGTCAGGTTTGCAGATATCTGAAGCACAGCACAGGCTATAGGATTTGCTGCTGAGGGATTGCAGGTTTCAGTTTGGATTTTCCCAAAGGTGATTCTTAAAATCTGGCCTGTTAGGGGTACTTCAAGACCGTGGTTGGGAACCACTGATGTAGAGGGAGAGCTCAGGGATGAATCTGCCCGGTAACATGCATAATTCATATGCTGCAGGTGGGAAAAAAATCTGTTATTTCATCAAGGCATGTCAGCCGAGATTCCCCTTTGATTTTTTTTTTACCGGCATTGCATGGATTCTACATGCTGCAGTTATAGTTTTCACGCACTGCTCATCAGCCTGAATAAATTATAGGTGTGCTGTAAACCACTGCCAATCTAGAGACCTTATGTATAAACTCTAACATGAAAAGCCTCATCATGGGGACCAAGTCTTGCTCTAAGGAAATATCCATCAGCATTTTATTAAAGCTGTTAAAAAAGGACCCAACAGTAAATTAAAGTGTTTTAACCACAAAAGGCGTCATATGAGATCAAATTCTGCTAATGCAATAAATTTATTAAAAATTTAATTGGTAAGGTTCAGGATGGATCCACAGCAACTTGTAAGACCTGTATTGTTCATCTCAATAGGCCTGCATGTTCTGTCAATTTGCTTTTATTATGTGTGTCGGGGTAATAGGCTCGCCAATGGGAGGTTTTAGTCTTCAAAAATCAGCATTTACACAATTATAAATTGTTGACAGCTACCTTGTAATTATTCATCGCATAATGTCACTGTCTGAACATTAATTATGGGAAAAAAAACGAAAAACAAAGAATTCTTGTAATCCTCATCACCGAACACGAAATTAATTCAAAGTTTCTAAGACTAAGCAAGAGTTTGCAAATTAAAGAAATATAAATAAAAAAGCATAATTAAAGAGGGTGTATTTGTGTTAAAAATGTTTGAGTGGAAAACAAAATATCAATCTGGGTTAGATTTTGATTTGACATTATAAAAATACCTGTGTAAACCTCCAATAACAGAAATGTCATTTTATTTTTCATCTTTTCCTTCCTACCGCTGTGAAAACAACATTCTTGATCAACACCTAAATTAAATTACTTTACCTCTCGTCATTACTGAAACCACTCGGGAACACGAATCCTGTCATTAAGAGGGGGGAAGCTGACTTCTGTAGCAATGCGACATTGTACACAAAACAATATATACAATTTGTACCACTTTACTCTCGCGGTGAGAGCAGCAGGGCAGTGGGTAAGCACCAGCAGTGCTAAAACTTTGACCAAAGAAACATTTTAATTGCTAGAGGCCCATTAAACATCTCAGGAGACTGCTTGCGTTATATCTTATATGCAGGTTTATTTCTGCTTCATTTCATCATACACAAAAGGACACAATTATGGGTCTATTTTAAGCACACCTGCATTATTTCAAATCAGATGTACATAAAAAAAAAAATTCAGCTGGTCTTGAGTTGCACAGAGTAGATGTAGGGGGGCTCCTAAATGCCACCCCCTCTGTCTTTCCATAGCCAATATTCTAGATTTCCATTAAAGTTTGTTACCAGAGCGATAGCAGGAGTTTGTGGTGAAATGTCTGATATAAATACTTGGTCCACAACTTTTGATTTGCAGGTGTTCGAGCAGGCATGTTAAAGAAGGTGGTTGAAGTCTAAACCCATCGTCTCTTCTCTCACAAAAGAGGAACAGCGTCATAAACCCGGCCGCTGCCAAAACTAGCGCTGCTCCATGATTATCCTTGGCAGCATCCTTCCTGCAACGCCTTTTTTCTCTCAGAGCCAGAACAGGCCTGTGTGCTTACACTAACAAGCCTTGTGTTCCCCTTATAAAGGATGGAGTACCCATGGTGTAGTGCTTCAAAATTTGACATAACTTGGCCATACAGTCTCCCGAAGCCTGTGCTCCTTTTCTATTTGGATTCCCATGTATTGACCTTTGCTTGGACTTTGTTGCCAACTGCTCTTTCGACATCTCCTGTGCCCCCGGAATCCCGGTTCCCAGTCTGTGCCCCCGGAATCCCGGTTCCCAGTCTCCTGCGCCCCTGCATCCTGGTTCCCCAGTCTCCAGGGCAAGATCCCAAGCTAGCGCATGACCCGGAATATTGTGCTAAAATTGGGATGCTACAGGGAAACCTGCCGATGCAGATTTTCCCCGTTAGTGTCCCCATTTTAGTGATCACTAGGGAATAATGTCCACAGAATTTTATGTTAATAAACAAGATGCAACTTGGTAAATGTAATAATATATGGCACGTTTGTATGCCACAGATTCAAGTCTGTTTCTTTCATTATGTAACAGAAACTTCTTCACATGGAATATAAATGTTACATTAAAAAACAAGATTCTGAAGAGAGTTGTCTCTTTACGTACCAATATACTCCTCTTCATTGACAAATCCATCTCCATCCTTATCTATGTCCTCCAAGGTTTCCTGTAGGAGTAATTGCATTGCCATTATTCCATGAAACAATAGTCCATAGTAAATTTAAAGACTTCTATACCCCTTTAGCTACGATGAGAGTTTAAACGCTAACCTTTCACCCTCTATGAGCAGAGTATTGATACACAGCCTTACCAATATAACTATATCCTTCATGTGCTCAAACTCCTCCGGGTGAAGGAAAGACGTGAACTCTTCTCGGCTTGCCTCTAGATCGCCATTAACATCTGCTCGTTTAAATCTCCGCTCATCTCGAGGCATCATCCTCTTGAAATTGAACTGCTCGGCTGCATCTTGAAATTCTTCTGGGTTTGCTAGATTGGAAGGTTCAAATTACAGAAAGTCTAAATAAAAGTAACATTTCAGAAACATCCTGAAGTCCAGCTGGATTATTACCCAACAGGTACCCAAAAGCTTTTGACACAGTTCCACACAAAAG
Organism: Leptobrachium leishanense; assembly: GCA_009667805.1. Classification (NCBI taxonomy): domain Eukaryota; kingdom Metazoa; phylum Chordata; class Amphibia; order Anura; family Megophryidae; genus Leptobrachium; species Leptobrachium leishanense. Next base: position 65,907,286 of record CM019072.1, on the reverse strand, counting down.
GTTACTATTTAAATTAAGAAAAATTGGTCTAGATGAAAATACTTGTTCTTGGATAGAAAACTGGCTAAAAGATAGGGTACAGAGAGTGGTCATAAATGGTACATTTTCAAGATGGACACCAGTGGTAAGCGGTATCCCTCAGGGGTCTGTTATAGGACCAATACTATTCAATTTATTTATAAATGACCTGGAGATAGGCATTGAAAGTCATGTATCAGTGTTTGCAGATGACACAAAACTAGGAAAAGTAATACAATGTGAGCAGGATGTTACTTCGCTGCAGAGGGATTTAGATAGATTAGGGGACTGGGCACTTGAAATTTAATCTAGATAAATGCAAAATTATGCACTTTGGAGTGAAGAACACACAAGTAATTTATACCCTAAATGGTACGGAGTTAGGGAAATCCAAGCAGGAGAAGGATTTGGGAATAATCATAGACTTCAAACTAAGTAACAATGTGCAATGTCAAACAGCAGCCGCCAAGGCCAGCAAAGTATTGGCATGCATTAAAAGGGGAGTTCACTCACGGGATGAAAACATAATTTTGCCTCTGTATAAATCAATGGTCAGGCCGCACCTTGAATATGCCGTGCAATTTTGGGCACCGGTCTTAAAAAAAGATATTATAGCGTTAGAAAAAGTGCAGAGACGGGCGACTAAATTAATAAGGGGGATGGAAGGGTTAAGTTATGAGGAAAGACTAACAAGCTTAAACCTGTTTAGTTTAGAGAAAAGGCGCCTTAGAGGGGATCTGATAACCTTATATAAATATATACGGGGCCATTATCAACCATTGTCTGATAACCTATTCATTAACAGGACTATACATAGGACAAGGGGTCATCCATTTAGACTGGAAGAAAGAAAATTTAGCTTAAAGCATAGGAAGGGTTATTTTACGGTGAGAACAATAAAGCTGTGGAATTCTCTGCCTGTTGAGGTGGTTGGGTCAGAGTCTGTACAGACTTTTAAAAAACGACTGGATGACTTCCTGCAGACACAGAATATTAAGGGTTATAATATTTAATATGTGGGTAAAAGCTTCTTGATCCAAGGAGAAATCTGACTGCCATTCTGGAGTCAGGAAGGATTTTTTTCCCAGTATGTTGCATATTGGCAAGCATTTCAGACTGGGTTTTTTGCCTTCTTTTGGATCAACAGCAGTAGGTTATGTGGGAGAGGCTGAACCCGATGGACGCATGTCTTTTTTCAGCCTATGTAACTATGTAACAGCCTGAGCCTAGTATCATGTTCCGGCTATGGGTTTTTCCCACTAAACTTTAGTTAGATGTATGAATGAGTAGCATCATGTGACCGGCATTGCAGTATCGAAAAACGTCAGCATTCCGCAAAACTGAAATCCACAGAGTGACAGGAGGAGTTTCACCAAGAAGCCTCTCCTGTTGCCCTTTGGGTTTTAGTTTTATGAAATGCCGGCACCTGTCGGTGCTGTAACACCGAAGCTTTTAGGCTAGGGTCAGACGAACGCATTTTTCACGTGCGTTTAGCCGCACGAAATCACGGCCGTGCTAGCAGCAAATGACGTCCAATGCCGGGGAACATACGACGAACGGCCGCACGAAAGTTTGTCCGTGCAACGCAAGTGGCCAACGAACGCATTTTTTTGAGAACGTCAAACCGCTACTACTGACGTACAGAGTGCGCTGCGGCCGCATAGCGGCGTGTTTGGGAGACGTCAGACGCTGCACACGTCCGGCCAACATAACGTCCAGACGCAAAAGGGTTTTATTGATGATCCGTACAAAATCACGTACGAAAATGCGCATCGTATGACCGCTATCGCGTATTCCGTGAAAAAATACGTCCATTCGTTCGAACGCACTTTTTCACGGACAACGTGAAAAATGCGTTCGTCTGACCCTAGCCTTAGTTGAAGTTTGCAACAACGGCACTTTGTGAATAAAAGCCCTTGAGCGATGTCATGAACAGAAAATCAAACTGCATATCTTCGAACAAAACAGCATGGTTTAAACACAAAAAAAAAAAAAAATACTAATAATTTAAAACACTATTACAGTCCAAACACACACATTAAACCACATGAACACATGATCGATTGTGAGCCCGAACAAGTCTCAACCCTATGTGATGCGTTTCACGATCTAGAACGACTACTGCAAAGTGCACAATAAACAATTGTAATTTAATTCTGTAACCTGATAAAATAAAAATAAAAAAAAGGTTATGCGATTTCTTAAAAAAAGTAACAAATTCAAAAGTAACAACACACACAGAAAAAACATTATCCAATAAACAAGTTCCATTACACATGCCGGTAATTAGAAACACAGTCGTAAACGGGTGCCAAGTAAAAATGGGAAAGCAAAAAAAAAACACATTCTATTCTTCCCAGTCACAGTCTAAGAAATACAATAACCAAAATAGGTAGAAATGTAAGAAAGAATCCATATTCCAATAGTAGACTCATGATTTAACAAGGGACAGGAGCAAATACTCGGTATTGTTGTCACACAGTCCAATTAGTCATCTTTTGTATATTCCCTTCAAATCAGTATTCCAACTCAATAACAAAAGGGGTTAATGAGAGAGCACCGAAATGTCAATATTTAATAAATACCAGGTTGTTTTTTTTTTTACATTGAAACCCATGGGATTCGCCTGTTTAAACCTGACGAATGAAAACACTGAAAATCAGGGCATTTCACAGCTGTTCGGTGTTCTCTGAATAGATTAACCATTGCTTCTCTGTGGTGGGTTTCACTGCCCTCGAACAGGCACCGTACGTGCAGACAGTCCGCCAAAATTTGGCTAACTGCCTGCTCTCTGAATAGTCGAATGGCTAAGAAATGGCACTGTACGGGCAAATCGCCTGTTTGGTGATATTTCGGGGCCAGGTCTGCGCTCTCTGAATAACCCCTTTAGTGAATAGACCTGTAGTTGTTCCCTTGCATCACACTCCACCTGCGGCTTGGCTGTTGCGACTGCATGAATACGTCCTATATTTTATGATGCAAATGGAGAATCACTTCAACGAGACTACTGGAACTTCCGGGAGACTTGTGATTTTTTTTTTTTTTCCCACGCGATGCAGATGTCTCGAATATAACGCGACCCCCTCCAATTTTAAGATCAATTTTTGTCACCAAAATCTAGCGGTATACTCGAGTAGCTACAGTAACCAGTAATTCCAAGGTTGCGATTTTTTTTTAAAAAGGTTATTCCGAAAACATGGAAATTCCACTGAAAATTCAGTGATTATCATTCGGCGTACTTCGCTACCACCGAATTGCACTGTATTTTGCTGGCAATTTGTCAACATTTGGCGAACTGACAGCTTTGAGTAGACGAACGAACACGGAATTGCACCGTACAGGGAAATTCCCCATTCGGTGCAATTTTGTAGCCAATTCATTGCTCTCTGAATAACCCCTCAAGTCTAGAGAGGGGTCCGCAACCTCTGTCCCCTCACTACATCTCCTATGATGCTGTCAAATATTTAAGTACATGGTATGCATACTTTCCCAGGAAAAAAAAAAAAGGACGACAACAGTGCCCAGCGCAGGGACCGAGTAAGCAGCATTATGAGATACATCATCACAGGAACAGAGGTTACACTTATTTTTAGGATCAGTGGCATATCCATTGCGTGGTGGGACTTCAATTACTGGTGAGGAACCAATGGTTCTTTCCACACTAGAACCACTTATAAAAGGGACACTCTAGCCGTAATGAGCACTGTAGTATGTCTATCACGCATGTTGGCTTGAGTACGTATCCCCCTTTCCCAGCTGTCCTTTTAAAAACGTCCTACCACCAGCAGAAGCCTGTCAATCAGCTGAACATCCGGCTAGTCCAGGGCGTCAGCAACCTTGGCTGCCTGATGTTTTGGGAACTACATTTCCCTTGTGGCTCAGTCAGCCCAACGGGTGACTGAGCATCTTGGGAGATGTAGTTCCCAAAACATCATGGAGCCAAGGTTGCTGACCCCTGGGCTAGTCGCACACATGCCACATCTGCATTTCACCAAGGCAATTGTTAAAATCCGGCTTTTTGGGGGCACTTGAAGACCAGGGTTGGGAGCAACTGCCTTAGAGTATGAATTGCAACCACGCATCAATATTAAAAAAATTAATTACACCATTTCAGCCAGCGAAAAACAGCCTAAATCAACCACCACAAAAATGAGCGGCACTATGCCTGGTTTATGGGAGCATTTAGACCGCTGAGTGGCATATTTCATGCTTGAAAGTTTTGGACCAGTTCATGGGGATCTACAGTTCTCTTTTTTTTTTTAGCAACTAGTTTTTCAACAAATTTAGGAATTCACATCTTTTACGTAGATAAAAACAGAGTGATCTTACCCAGATAATATCCATAAGTTGCCTGCTTGTACTCTTCCCATGAAATATGGTTGTCTTTATTGACGTCATAGTCTTTCCACACACGCGCAACGTTTTCATAGACGTATCTTTTCTGGACTCGTTTGATCCAGGCTGTCAATTCCTCAGTGCCAATAAAGGCATTCTTATCGTTATCTATTCTATCGACGATCTTCCTGTAACAAAAGTAAAACATTACACTTTATTCCTTTTAGACAAGAGGCCAGGTAGGTGACTGGCTATTCTTGAGGAATATCGCAAAATAGATAGCAGACACTTTCAACACGTCTCATCACTTTGTTCCTTTGCATCAATCTTGTTTCGTCAGTTAGTAAATGTACAACATCCCAAAACCAAACAGATTAACCTCGGTCACGTTGCTCGTAAGGCACCGTTATTTGTTATGTATAAATAAATGGAATTGCACAATAAACAGAATGCTTATACAATTCCTAACAGATATAATTTCACCCGTTGAATGGAGCTCATTGACTAGCTGTCTACAACTCGCTTACGTGCCACGTTATCAGCATGGTAAAAGGGACATTCCTCGGTCATCTGATCCAACTCCCCCCTTACTTTCGAGGAATTCACTCTAAGGCCAGCGTCAGACGAACGCAGTGATCACGTCCGTGTTGCCGCACAGTTTAACGTCCGTCGTAGCATAGAAATCATGAGCAATAGAGACCCACACACTAAGTGCGTCCGCACAGAACTGCGTATGCACAACGCACGTGGCAAACGGACGCAAGTTAGGCAAGAATGTGAAACTGCTACCACGGACGCGCAGAGTGCACCACGTCCGCGTAGCATTCTGTGCGAGCGATAATGTCAGACGGAGCGCATTTGCGACGTCCAGCACCATGACGCACACATTGGCTTTTCATATCCTTTTCCAAATTTTTATCATTTTTCATATTATTTTTTTTTATTTCCCATAATTCACTTTTTTATTCTACGTCTGTCAAGAAAAACCAGACTGTGTGGTCTACAGTATCTTCCGTCAGTACGTCTGTCCATTATGCACGCACACCAGAGTGCGCTCAGACTGCGTTCGTATGACTCTAGCCTTAACCCCTTACTTTGCATTCTGGCCTCAAGACCCCGAGCCTATACTTGGCAAACCCTGTTGTTAACACCCTTTCACCAACTCCAGTCGTGCTTCTGAATGAGATGTTTAGTGTTTTATTACGCTTTTTTTTTTTTTTTTTTCCTTCAAGCCTAGATGTGATTATCAGGGGTAATTTGAGAATCACATTAAGCTGCAACTGAAGAGTAAACTGAAAAGCATTCCAACATCTTTATTCTTTCAGCTATACAGTTTTAGCATAGTGCCAAGACAGCAACATCGGTCCTCTAGATGTATTGGAAGGGCATCTCCCATGATGCTCCGCCAACCTAATGAGTGATCGAAAATCACGGTAAGTGTAATTCCAAATCATTAGGAGGACCAAGGATGCCGACCCCTGGCCTAGAGCATGCAATATCTGTAAAATTGTCCACCATTTCACAGTTTAGTGAATAACCCCTTACTGAAAAATTGTGTGACTGGTCAATATGGGGTTAAAGTGTGAGCTTCTATATGCCATGTAAAGATAAAATATGCACGATACATATTTACAGGTTAAGAACCTGGAACAATGTAGCAGAGTAAATGTTTTGACAGGTTCTACAGGGAACATTAATATTTGTTTACAAGGGGCCCTATTCTCTAGGTAACGCTAAAATGGGGATGCTAACGGAGGACGCTAAATGTGCGGCTGCAGACTTCCCCGTAGCATCCCCATTTTAGTTCAAGATTCCAGAGCAGGTGTGACCTCGGCACCTTGCCCCAGAACGCAACACAAACTACTGGGATACTCGCAAGTATCACCTCCTGGTGTCCATAGGACTCTAAAGAGGTTTGCGCTTCCGGGCCGCAAGCCCTTCACCGAGGAGTGATCATGCAGGGAAACTGGTAACTATTTGTCGCCAGTCTCACGGTGTGCAGCGACAATAAGCGGCAGATCGGGCCACCGTTCTCTCCGTTTGATGAGAGGTATCGGATGTAAAGGGGGGGGGGGGTTTAAGGGGTGCTGAATAATTTCTCAAAAGTGGAATCATTTAGCACCAGCTAAAGAACGTAAAACCGCCAACACGGACGCGCAGAGTGTGCCACGTCTGCGTAGCGTTCTGTGTGCGTGATGAGGAAATGTCAGACGCAGCGCATTTGCAACGTCGAGCACCTTGACGCACAAAATGCCTTTCATGTTAATTTTGTTTCCCATATTTCCCTTTTTTCTACATCCGTCATAAAAAAACCGACCGTGTGGTATCTACAGTATCTTCCGTCAGAACGTGCGTCCGTTGTGCACGCACGCCGAGGGCGCTCAGGCTGCCTTCGTCTGACTCTAGCATTAGATGTAGCTAGAATTTTACCTTGCGCGTCCCCGCAGTAATTAGCGCTAGTACTTTGTGATACCTTACTTATCAAAACGCTAATTTAGGATTGCGCTCCCCATATTAAGTATAGGATGCGCAAAGTACAGTAAGCTCGGAGGCTAACGCAAAAAACGATGAGCTAAGTGATTTTTTTAAGGGTTTACTGTTAGGAAGTAATATTAATAGTGTCCAAGGTCAGTACAGAGGTTGCATATTGTGGAGCGCCTAATATGAATATATGCAGGCAAGACTAACCCCAGCCTTTCTTTGCTCTCTTCTGGGGTAAGTTGGTCGAATGTCTTGGCCTCGTCCTTCCCCAGGAAAGCCTCATGGTCCAGCTGGAAGCTCTGGTTGTCCTCTGGAAATTGGTTGTTGAGCTCAGGGTCCAGGCGGATCCTTTCCTTACGGAAGGTGGGTTTGGTGAGAACCTGCTTGGCAGACAGGAACAGCAGCAAGTGCAAGAAGCTTCTGGGATCCATTATCCCCGTCAGAGAATCCTAAAACCCAAGAGGGAACAGTAAGAGAGGTGCCAAGACTAGGAATGTATGCCGATTCCTGCAGCCCCCACTAATACAACCTGGATAAGCCATGTCATGGCAAGGGTATATAAAGTCAACAATAACTAGTGTTAAAAAAACTTGTGTGAAATTTAAGGTGTGTTTGTGCTTGAATTAACATGTGTGTCTGTGCCAAATCCCCCGTAAGATTGCATCATGCCACACGTGCCAGCTCACTAGCATCTATGGAAAACCATACCAGACCTTCCCATCGCTTTAACTCATAAGTGTCCAGGACTGACTGACTATCTGTAACTAGAGTTGCCAGGACGACCATGTTTTCCTGGACACATATTGCCATTTCATGCAGAGTGGCGCACAGGGAAAAGTGTTGCCCTGCAACATGTATGACTCATATGCTGTAGGAAGGAAATCAAGGCAGGGCACCTGGGATTCCTTTTGATTTCTTACATGCAGCATATGGATTATACATGCTGCGGGGGTGGCATTTTTCATGCAATGCCCATCACTATGAATAAATTGTGAGTCCAAGAAAACATGGCCGACCTGGCAACCCTATCTGTAACAACCCCATGACATACATTCTGCACCCCATTCAGCTCCACTAAAACACTGCCCCACCTGTGTCATATCACAAAAATTAAGCACAACACAAGCTCACACTTGTTTTTGCCATCTTTACACATTTATAGGAGTGTCTGTCCCCAACCTCGCTACTCCAAGGCACACTCTGCAGGATACGCACTCTGTGACAGAGCCCAACTATGGACACTGCGCTCAGATCAGTCAAGACACAATCATAAAGCAAAATCCCACTCACATGAGTGCACACTCATTCACAACCCTTCCACTTTGTCAGCACCAACACCGAATGTAACATCCACGTTACAGCGAATGTATTTCAGCACGAGGTGGCATACATAGAAGTCATGAGCCTGCACTCACTGAGCCCCTCTCATCCTGTGCGTTCCTCAGCCTGCACTCACTGAGCCCCTCTCATCCTGTGCGTTCCTCAGCCTGCACTCACTGAGCCCCTCTCATACTGTGTGTTCCTCAGCCTGCACTCACTGAGCCCATCTCATACTGTGCGTTCCCCAGCCTGCACTCACTGAGCCCCTCTCATCCTGTGCGTTCCTCAGCCTGCACTCACTGAGCCCCTCATCCTGTGCGTTCCTCAGCCTGCACTCACTGAGCCCCTCATCCTGTGCGTTCCCCAGCCTGCACTCACTGAGCCCCTCATCCTGTGCGTTCCCCAGCCTGCACTCACTGAGCCCCTCAGCCTGCACTCACTGAGCCCCTCTCATACTGTGCATTCCCCAGCCTGCACTCACTGAGCCCCTCTCATACTGTGCATTCCCCAGCCTGCACTCACTGAGATCCTCTCATACTGTGCATTCCCCAGCCTGCACTCACTGAGCCCCTCAGCCTGCACTCACTGAGCCCCTCTCATCCTGTGTGTTCCTCAGCCTGCACTCACTGAGCCCCTCTCATCCTGTGCGTTCCTCAGCCTGCACTCACTGAGCCCCTCTCATCCTGTGCGTTCCTCAGCCTGCACTCACTGAGCCCCTCTCATCCTGTGCGTTCCCCAGCCTGCACTCACTGAGCCCCTCTCATCCTGTGCGTCCCCAGCCTGCACTCAGAGCCCCTCTCATCCTGTGTGTTCCTCAGCCTGCACTCACTGAGCCCCTCTCAACCTGTGCGTTCCTCAGCCTGCACTCACTGAGCCCCTCATCCTGTGCGTTCCCCAGCCTGCACTCACTGAGCCCCTTTCATACTGTGTGTTCCTCAGCCTGCACTCACTGAGCCCCTCTCATACTGTGCATTCCCCAGCCTGCACTCACTGAGCCCCTCAGCCTGCACTCACTGAGCCCCTCTCATACTGTGCATTCCCCAGCCTGCACTCACTGAGCCCCTCAGCCTGCACTCACTGAGCCCCTCTCATCCTGTGTGTTCCTCAGCCTGCACTCACTGAGCCCCTCATCCTGTGTGTTCCTCAGCCTGCACTCACTGAGCCCCTCATACTGTGTGTTCCTCAGCCTGCACTCACTGAGCCCCTCTCATCCTGTGCGTTCCTCAGCCTGCACTCACTGAGCCCCTCTCATCCTGTGCGTTCCTCAGCCTGCACTCACTGAGCCCCTCTCATCCTGTGCGTTCCTCAGCCTGCACTCACTGAGCCCCTCTCATACTGTGTGTTCCCCAGCCTGCACTCACTGAGCCCCTCTCATACTGTGTGTTCCTCAGCCTGCACTCACTGAGCCCCTCTCATCCTGTGCGTTCCTCAGCCTGCACTCACTGAGCCCCTCTCATACTGTGCATTCCCCAGCCTGCACTCACTGAGATCCTCTCATACTGTGCATTCCCCAGCCTGCACTCACTGAGATCCTCTCATACTGTGCATTCCTCAGCCTGCACTCACTGAGCCCCTCAGCCTGCACTCACTGAGCCCCTCTCATCCTGTGTGTTCCTCAGCCTGCACTCACTGAGCCCCTCTCATCCTGTGCGTTCCTCAGCCTGCACTCACTGAGCCCCTCTCATCCTGTGCGTTCCTCAGCCTGCACTCACTGAGCCCCTCTCATCCTGTGCGTTCCTCAGCCTGCACTCACTGAGCCCCTCTCATCCTGTGCGTTCCTCAGCCTGCACTCACTGAGCCCCTCTCATCCTGTGCGTTCCTCAGCCTGCACTCACTGAGCCCCTCTCATCCTGTGTGTTCCTCAGCCTGCACTCACTGAGCCCCTCTCATACTGTGTGTTCCTCAGCCTGCACTCACTGAGCCCCTCTCATCCTGTGTGTTCCTCAGCCTGTACTCACTGAGTCCCTCTCATACTCACACCCAGCTCCTCCAGCTACATGCACTCACAGACCAGAGCGACTCAGGACATTCACAGGAGTTTCCTATTCTGCGTCCAATCAGAGAGGGGAACGCATCATTCGCTGACCACTCGATTGTTTCGCCCGTTCCTATTGGCCGAGGCGGTTACAGAGGGTCCCAGAGCATGGGCGGGTCGGAGACGCCACGTTGCAGGGCTGCCTGGCTGTGCTTTCACGCTGTGCAGATTCTCTCCCAGCTGGCCACGCTGTGGTTAATGGGCGTGGCCTACGCCTGGTGGGTGTGTGAGAAGGGGGGGGGGGGGTTGACAACATGTCTGCCATGTATGGGTCTCAGCCCCTGCCAGGGAATTGGAGTGTGAGCTGAGGAAGCAGCCTTTACACAGGACAGTACACACTGCCCAGCCTTTGGGAGAGCAGCATGCAAAGAGGAAGGGCCTGCAGGGCAAATGCTCATAGTGGAGCAGTCACCATGGAAACAGATGCCCTGTGGGTTGATACTGTGCATTTATCACTTTGCCATCATTCAGTTAATTTCCCTCTTTTATTTCTCACTTTCATTTTGAGCTGAAATATCCTCACATCTGCTATTGTCTCCCTTTATGGGGGTGCACAGTGTACCCTCCCTTGCACAATTTAATGATAGAAAAGGGCTTGATTATGTGGCCTTATATTGACTGAGCTGGTATACGGCGAATGATAGTGCGAACCATTAAGCAATAGCTGCTCACTATTAGGCTGGGGTCAGACCAGCGCACTTTTAGGCTAGGGTCAGACTGAGGCAGTGCGAACGCGCGTGCAGCCGCACTTAATCACGGCCGCACTAGCAGCAGATGCCGGGCAATGACGGCCAATATACGAAGTACGGTCGCACAAAAGTCCGGCTGCGCAACGCAAGTGGAAAATGAACGCATTTTTTCGAGAACGTGAAACCGCAGGTACTGACGTACAGAGTGCGCTGCGTCCGCTAGCGGCGTGTGTGTGTGATTAGGAGACGTCAGACGCTGCTAATGTCCGGCCAACATAACGTCCAGACACAAAAAGTGTTTTATTGATGATCCGTACAAAATCACGGACGAAAATGCGCATAGTATGACCACTATCACGTATTCTGTGAAAAAATGCGTCCATTCGTTCGAACGCACTTTTTCACAGACAACATAAAAATGCGTTCGTCTGACCCTAGCCTTAACGTGCGTTCTGGCGCACATAATTACGGCCGCAATGACGGCCAATATACGATGTACGGCCGCACAAAAGTCCGGCCGTGCAACGCAAGTGGAATTTAAACGCATTTTTCTGAGAACGCTGAACCGCTAGTACTGACGTACTGAGTGCGCAGCTGCGGCATAGCGGCGTGTTTGCGAGATTAGGAGATGTCAGACGCTGCTAATGTCCAGCCTACATAACGTCCAGACGCAAAAAGAGTTTTATTGACATCCGTACAAAATCACGCCCGAAAATGCGCGTCGTCTGCCCGTTTTTGCGCATTCCGTGAAAAAATACGTCAATGCGTTCGGACGCACTTTTTCACGTTCGCGGGGAAAAATGCTTTCGTCTGACCCTAGCCTTAGTGGCTCTATTACAAGTGAAGCGCTACGGGGGTTATTCAGAGAGATCCGAAATGTAACCAGACACAGAAATTCAGCGTACGGTTACCTTTCCTGGCCATTCGGCTATTCAGAGAGCAGGCAGTTTGCCGAATTCTGGCGAATTGCCTGCACATGCGGTGCCTGTTCGAGGGCAGTGAATTCTCCCATAGAGAAGCAATGGTTCGTATATACAGAGACACTAAACAGGAGGGAAAAGTTGCCGAAATGCCCTGTTCGGTGGTTTCATTCGACAGGTTTATTAAGGCAAATCCCATAGGCTTCAATGTTAAAAATATTCCTGTCTAAATTCAATATCTAATAAACTGTTTATTATTTTATTCTGCTGTAAAGAATCTCTTCATTTCTAGATTTTTTTAGGATCTTTTAGGCATTTTTCTGTATTTTTTTTTACTCATATTTTCAATTTTCCTTAACAGACCTTTTTATTATCATTCATTGGATCTTATATGAAAATTCCAGACATTTTCGTTGTGTAGTTTTTTTGCAAACAGCGTTTCAAATTTCAATCTTTCAAGCGTACTGTTTTTTTTTTTTTTTTTTTTACCACGTACGTCTGCTTGTCGGGTTTTTCCGGTAGCTGCTCTGCGCTATGAGCGGCGGCTAGTCGGGTTTTCTGGCTTGTTCGGTGGGGTATTTGCAGCAGTTTCTGCGAGTTTTCGGTGAGTGTTCCGCCAGTGTTCTGTGGGTTTGCGGTGAGTATTCCCTGCACTACGGGGGCATTTCGGTGCTTGCTGAATACTCCGTAGGGTTGGCGAACTAGAATGGCCGAATCACCCCGAAGTGCGGGGAACGAAAGGTCACCGAACGTGCAGCGACTTTTCGGATCTCTCTGAATAACCCTGTATGTTAGTGGCTTGAATTGTAATATCAGGGCCATGATATAAATGAGCATTAGTGCAAGGCAGTGGCGTAGCGTGGGTTGTCAGCACCCAGGGCAAGGCAAGAATTGTGGGCCCCCCCCCAACCTGTGCACACGTTAGCACACCCTGATACCCTGTGACCACAGGTAACTTGGGCAGGGCTGGTGCAAGATTTTTTTTGTCAACATAGGCAACGTTGTATTTTTCCACCCCCCCCCCCCCCCATACCAATATCTTCCGCAACAAAGTCAAGCTTATTCACACTCAAAACCTTGTGAGACCTGAGCGGGCTCCACCGTAGAGCAGGCCACTAGTGCCGTTGCTCGTTCTCAGGACCCTCACAAACCCCCCTTTTTCCTCATTATTCACACACACCGCACATTATTGTGAGTTTTATTGCTGTGGAGCTCTATGATACTCTCATACCGCACATTACTGTGAGTTTTATTGCTGTGGAGCTCTGTGATACTCTCATACCGCATTACTGTGAGTTTTATTGCTGTGGAGCTCTGTGATACTCTCATACCGCACAGTACTGTGAGTTTTATTGCTGTGGAGCTCTGTGATACTCTCATACCGCACAGTACTGTGAGTTTTATTGCTGTGGAGCTCTGTGATACTCTCATACCGCACAGTACTGTGAGTTTTATTGCTGTGGAGCTCTGTGATACTCTCATACCACACATTACTGTGAGTTATATTGCCGTGTAGCTCTGTGATACACTCCTACACACCGCATATTACTGGGCACTATTACAAACATCATGCTAAAACGGGGATGCTAAGGAGAAAAGGCTGCGCCTGCAGGTTTCTCCTTAGCGACCCGTTTTAGCGTGATATTGGGGTGCAGGCACTAAACCAGCAGTCTGCACCGTAACACGGCGCTAACCCTCTGTTCCTGTGGCCCCACCCATGCTACGCCACTGGCGCTTTGTTAATTGAGGTGATAGCAGGACACCTGTATCACCTTCCGATCATTAACGGGTTAAAAAATCCACTAGCAAATCGGTTTTCTTGCGAGCTTGCTGTACTTTGCGCTCCCTATGCTTAACATGGGGAGCGCAAAGTGTAAGCAATCAGTAATTAGCGTTAGGATCACGAAGTACTAACACTAATTACGAACTGATGCCGCTAACAAAAATAGTCTATAATGCTGGGGTCAGACCAGCGCACTTTTAACGTGTGTTCTGGCGCACATAATTACGGCCGCACTAGCAGCAGATGACGGGCAATGACGGCCAATATACGATGTACGGCCGCACAAAAGTCCGGCCGTGCAACGCAAGTGGAATTTGAACGCATTTTTTTGAGAATGCTGAACCGCTAGTACTGACGTACTGAGTGCGCAGCTGCGGCATAGCGACGTGTGTGTGTGATTAGGAGATGTCAGACACTGCTAATGTCCAGCCTACATAACGTCCAGACGCAAAAAGAGTTTTATTGACGATCCGTACAAAATCACGCCCGAAAATGCGCGTCGTCTGACCGTTTTTGCGCATTCCGTGAAAAAATACGTCAATGCGTTCAGACGCACTTTTTCACGTTCGCGGGGAAAATGCTTTCGTCTGACCCTAGCCTTAGAGCTTAGAGCTGGGACTGACTGATTCTGTGGAATCTGTGGAATCAGTTAGCAGCAGCTGGAACACCCTAAAAATATCAAATAATTCATATCGTGGTGAGAACGGCGGCCCAATCTGCTGCTTCTGGCCGTCGGGAGCAGAGTGAGACTGGGGAGAAAAAGTCCCCAGTCTCCCTCCGTGATCACTCCACGAGCCAGCAGGTTCTCGCAAGAGGCAAGATCCTGCCGGTCATGTGACCCGGCAGGAGAAGCCTCCATGGAGTCATATGGACGCCATGGAGGGGATTCTCACAACGTCACATTAGATCTGCTGCTGCGAGCATCCTAGAGGCTAGTGGCCGCTATGGGGCAGGCTGCTGGATTCAGCGCCTGCCTCATAATCCACTTTTAAAACAGGGATGCTAAGGGGAGATTTTTCCCCTTATCCTCCCCGTTTTAGCTTCGGGCAGATTGTAATAGGAATTCTGTCACTGAATAATGGCAGACTCGAGCACTTGTGCAGGAAGCAACTTTTTATTGACCAGTCAGACTCCGTGAGATCAATTCCATAACCTAAGAAACGACAACATAACACAGTTTTTATAGTCACTGCCGTTATATAGGCATCCATGGTTACATGACGTCACAAGACACAATCCCTTGTTCATCTCCTTCCCCTACCCCTCGCATGGTCTCCCACCCAAGTAATCTACAAGGCAGGTCCAGCAATCACATTCTTTAGGGTCAAGCATAAAACCTGTTTCTCTCGCAGTTTATGGCCTGTGGCGATAATCACTCAGAATAGATTGCCCAACTTGTTTATTATCTTCCCAAATATCTCTGGCAGTAGGGTGGCTTGTTATATTACTGCTATATCCTGTCATACAGGTAAATTGGGTTAAGGATAACATAGTTCCTGAATCATATACTAGACATGTGCACAGCACAAAATTTCGTTTTGCACTAATGGATTAGTCCTAAAATGCAATTTATTTAGTTGCTAAAGAAATTCGTTTTCAGTTCTTTAGTATGAAAACTAATTTCATTCATCCGAAAACCAGTGGATACAATTACTATTGTAGTGGCTCCTCAGAGGGCTGAGAAAGCTGCTTGTTACAGTATCTCTCACTCTCAGCACAATGTGTCAGGCAAAGCTGTTACAGTAACTGACTGCTGCTCATCACAGTGCTCAGAGTTTCAGTAAAACTAGTAAATAATATTATTATATATGGGGTTAGAACAATATTATTTCCTTGTTTTACTGAAACTCTGACCGCTGTTACAGTCAGTTACTGTAACAGCTGAGCCTGATAAATTGTACTGAGAGAAAATATAGCAAGCAGCCGATCTCGACGATCACAGCCACTGGATTTAAAGGGCTAAAAATAAAAAGGCTCCTCTCTGTATAATGTATAGAACATCCTCCTGAATTAATTAATGTCCCTCTCTGTATAGAACATCCTCCTCAATTTATAACTTTCTCTGTATAATGTATATAACATCCTCCTGCATTAATACCCCTCTCTGTATATTGTATAGAACATCCTCCTGCATTAATAAATGCCCCGCTCTGTATAGAACATCCTACTGCATTGGCATGTGGAGGGTGCAGAACTTCAGCACAGGAGAGGGAACTTTTACTTAAACTTTGTATCTCTGTGGGGGAGACACAGGAATATAAAAGCAGGGGAGAGGGAAAATATTAACGTAAATTGGTCTGAAAGCTCAGAAAAGAGATGACGGGTGCAAATTTATTTTTATAATAAAATAAAGCACTTTAAATCCAGGGAAAACTTTAAAATAAATCACACTGAAGGCTCATAATGACAGAGTAACTGTGAGAGCTGGATACTAAATGTATCAGACGTAAAAAAAAACCTTTAGGCCGGCTGCACACTAGACGTTTTTTGTAACGCACTAACGCGCGTTAAAAAAAAAATCCTCGTACTCGACACTCGTCTACCCCCCTTGCGTTATCTTCCATAGGAGGATAGCGGAGCACCCGTCGACGCGAATCCTAGCGCATCGCCATTCTAGAACGCTAGGATTCACGTCGACGGGTGCTCCGCTATCCTCCTATGGAAGATAACGCAAGGGGGCGTGGACGAGCGTCGGGTACGATGTTTTTTTTTTTTAACGCGCGTTAGTGCGTTACAAAAAACGTCTTATCTAGTCTAGTGTGCACCCGGCCTTATAACAAGCAGCACTGCAGGGAGAGGAGAGGGACTTTATTTAAAATGTGTAATATAGATGAGGAAAGAGGGATAGTGCTCCTGGATAAAATAAAATGTATCAGACCTAAGCCCCTTTGCTGGTCTCCTTCACTCATCAATGTAATATCACAAAAAGGACTGAAACTAAAATGTAGTGCATTTTATTTTAGTTTCTTTCGTTTTTTTGTACTGAGCAGTTTCGTATCTCTTGGGTCATACGAAAACTAAATTATCCCAAAATTCAGACTAAATCGTTTTAGTACTAAAACGAATGCACATGTCTATCATATACAAAGGTTAATCTTATAACTCTAATCCTATCATGCAGCTAATATTGTTAGGGTGCTACTTCACCGTGAGAATCTGATGTATTATGAAAGTAAATCGGAGTGAGAGAGACACAATCCCCTTCCTCCTGCAGCTCCCAGAGTGTACACATGCTGGGGGGCAATGTGTTGCAATACTCTGTGGACATGCTGCTCGGAGTCAGAGTTATTCCAGGCAGCATGTCATACTCTAAGGCTAGGGTCAGACGAATGCATTCTGTGCGTCCGACAAGGTAGTGGCCACACGGTCCATTTTTGTGACTGACGTTTTTTTTTTGACTGATGTAGATGGGAAATAAAATTAATATGAAAAACCATTTTGTCCATCAAAAATGCTGGACGTCAAAAATGCAGTCCGTCTTACTACGTTCCATCACTCACACACAAAGCTGTGTGGACGTTGCGGACGCAGCGCACTCTGTGCATCCATTCTAGCGGTTTTACGTTCTTGCCTAACTTGCGTTCGTTTGCCGCATCCATTGTGCGTCTGCACTTCTGTGCGGACGTACTTCGTGTGTGTGTCTCTATTGATCATAATTGTATGCTACCACAGACGTTAAAATGTGCGTCAACACAGACGTGAACACTGCACTGAGGCTCCCAGCATGTGCCACAGTCTGCTACAGAACTCGAGAGCAGTATCCTTTGGATAGGCACCATAGGATGTACGTCTAAATAAGTGAATGCCACGTACAGTCAGGTCCAGAAATATTGTGACATCGACACAATTCTAACATCTTTGGCTCTATACACCACCACAATGGAGTTGGAATGAAACAAACACAATGTGCTTTAACTGCAGACTGTCAGCTTTAATTTGAGGGTATGTACATCCAACTCAGGTGAACGGTGTAGGAATTACAGCAGTTTGCAGACGTGCCTCCCACTTGTTAAGGGACCAAAAGTAATGGGACAGAATAATAATCATAAATCAAACTTTCCCTTCTTAATACTTGGTTGCAAATCCTTTGCAGTCAATCACAGCCTGAAGTCTGGAACGCATAGACATCACCAGACGCTGGGTTTCATCCCTGGTGATGCTCTGCCAGGCCTCTACTGCAACTGTCTTCAGTTCCTGCTTGTTCTTGGGGCATTTTCCCTTCAGTTTTGTCTTCAGCAAGTGAAATGCATGCTCAATGGGATTCAGGTCAGGTGATTGACTTGGCCATTGCATAACATTCCACTTCTGTCCCTTCAAAAACTCTTTGGTTGCTTTTGCAGTATGCTTTGGGTCATTGTCCATCTGCACTGTGAAGCGCCGTCCAATGAGTTCTGCAGCATTTGGCTGAATGAGAGCATATAATATTGCACGAAACACTTCAGAATTCATCCTGCTGCTTTTGTCAGCAGTCGCATCATCAATAAATACAAGAGAACCAGTTCCATTGGCAGCCATACATGCCCACGCCATGACACTACCACCACCATGCTTCACTGATGAGGTGGTATGCTTAGGATCATGAGCAGTTCCTTTCCTTTTCCGTACTCTTCTCTTCCCATCACTCTGGTACAAGTTGATCTTAATCTCATCTGTCCATAGGATCTTGTTCCAGAACTGTGAAGGCTTTGTTAGGTGTTTTTTGCCAAACTCTAATCTGGCCTTCCTGTTTTTGAGGCTCACCAATGGTTTACATCTTGTGGCGAACCCTCTGTATTCACTCTGGTGAAGTCTTCTCTTGATTGTAGACTTTGACACACATACACCTACCTCCTGGAGAGTGTTCTGGATCTGGCCAACTGTTGTGAAGGGTGTTTTCTTCACCAGGGAAAGAATTCTTCGGTCATCCACCACATTTGTTTTCCGTGGTCTCCCGGGTCTTTTGGTGTTGCTGAGCTCACCGGTGCATTCCTTCTTTTTGAGAATGTTCCAAACAGTTGTTTTGACCACGCCTAATGTTCTTGCTATCTCTCTGATGGGTTTGTTTTGTTTCTTCAGCCTAATGATGGCTTGCTTCACTGATAGTGACAGCTCTTTGGATCTCATCTTGAGAGTTAACAGCAACAGATTCCAAATGCAAATAGCACACTTGAAATGAGCTCTGGGCCTTTTATCTGCACATTGTAATTGGGGTAATGAGGGAATATCACACACCTGGCCATGGAACAGCTGAGAAGCCAATTGTCCCATTACTTTTGGTCCCTTAACAAGTGGGAGGCACATCTGCAAACTGCTGTAAGTCCTACACCGTTCACCTGAGTTGGATGTACATACCCTCAAATTAAAGCTGACAGCCTGCAGTTAAAGCACATTGTGTTTGTTTCATTCCAACTCCATTGTGGTGGTGTATAGAGCCAAAGATGTTAGAATTGTGTCGATGTCCCAATATTTCTGGACCTGACTGTATATTGATCATGTGAGCGTGATTGCTGGAATATGTTTTACTCATATAAAAAAATGTATTCATAAATAATGTATAGAAATCAAAAAGAAGAATATATTTATATTCATATTAGTCGCATCCCAAAGAGTTACAAAGTAAATTCACGCACTGGCGCCTATGGAGTGTTTAGGTTTTGGCGATGGGTTGAGTGAATTTACTTGCAGTGTTTATTTAGGCTTTCCGAGCTTTATGAAAGTAACCGTCCTGAAAGGGGAAAGCACCCGAATGTTTCCATAATCCTTCATTAAATTTTTTTAAAGTGAAGAAATCCCTGGAGATTATAAACCCAAGTGAATCAGTAAAGGAGAGAAAAAAAGATTCTGCAAAAGAGATTACTTTGCACATTTTGATATATGTAAATGATCACAAAGGAGGACAGAGGCTAGTCATTAAAATACTCAATGAAAGTTAATAACTCACAGTCACAATACATTAATAAGACTCATTTGATGTGACACTTTACCTCGAGCAGTAATTTGGTGTAAGAATTAGTACAGATATTTCAGTGTTTAACGATTTGCAATTTCATCACTTCCCCAGTTTTACAGAGAACTGTTTTCTGGCATTACTGGTGGGGACAGGAAATTAAACAACGTGTAAAAATCCAAATAATGAGCAGACGCTCAGCCTGCCAAAATATTACGTTTATAAATATATATATATTCAATTAGCTTTTTGAATTTGCTCGTCTCTGCTCGTATCATACATGGGTATTTACCCTACCAACGCACCACTATCCTCTTACTCTTATTTATCACAGAACCTTTATCTTCTAAAATACTTGGGGTGACAAGGTTTGGCGGTGAGTACATGCCTGACTTCCAAAAGTCTAGACTTATACAAAAGGGGTTATTCAAAGATCCCCGAAATTTCAGTGATCTCTCCTTCAGTGACTTCAATTCGCCGACCCTGCAGTGAATTCAGGATTCACCACAGGGTCCCCGAAGTGCACCGAACAGATCCACCGATCGCCGCTGAAAAATCACCAAATTGATCCGATGAACCGCGGAATGCAGACGAAAAACACGCCGAATGCAGACACAAGCCCGCCGGACACTGCCGAAGAAAGCCGACCAGCCAACAAGCAGGGGTTAAAAAAGAAGAACCTTAACCTTTAGAAGGCGTTTTCAACAAAAATAATGCATGGAAATAATATATACGGTCCTATGAATAACAATAAAAAGGTTTGTTACAATATAAATAAAAATCGCCATTTAAAAAAATCGGAATGAAAATTTTTGCCTAAAAATGCCTAAAGAATCCTATAAAATAAATTAAGTGACTTTTTGCTGTAAAAGAAAAAAATAAACAGTTGAATAAGAGATTAATAAAAACGGGGATTTTTTTTTACATTGAAACCTATAGGATTCGCCCGTTTAAACCTGTCAAATGAAACCACTGAAAATCTGGGCATTTTGCCAACTTTTCCCTGCTCTTTGGTGTTCTCTGAATAGATTCTCCATTACTTCTCTATGGGAATTTCAATGCCGCCAAAGGTCACCATTCTTCGCTTGCAATTCATCGATATTTGATGAATTTCCAGCTTTTTGAATAGCCAAATTGCCATGAAATTGCAATGTAGGGGGAAATTCACCGTTCGGTGCAATTCGGTGGCAGGTTCGTCTCTCGTTGAATAACCCCTAAAATGTTTTCTGTGTACAGAAAAAAACAGCAAAATAAAAAAATCGATATCGCATTTCAACTCTAAGCTTATACTATGACCATAACGTTTTCATTTAAATATTATTTAAAATATGGCATTTAACTGCACTTTGGTTCTTTCAATCTATTATACATTCTTTGGGAGAATATTATCCGCATCTCTGGAGTCTGCATGCCTGATAGATGTTCAGGTTGACATCCATAATTTTTATAACACGTGTATGTTATGCAGCAGCACATTATGCTCCATCAGACTGATGTAGCAGTGTGTTAAAACGATTAACGTGCACACCTCTCGTTAATTGAATTTTGGCTCACATTAAATGAAACCTGGTGTATTTTTTTTACATTTTGCACAAATCAAGGCTTAACTGTACAAATTCTCTTACTATGTTTCAAGTCATTGCATCGATGCTGGTGTCATGCCCTTGACATAGCAGAAAAAGATTGCAAAGATGGCATTCGGGAGCTACCTTGCAAGCAGACACCTCTCCTTAATATGATGCACTAGTAGCCCTACTCATAAAGTTCATAGGATGCTAGGGATGCGGGATCCTGGGCATATAATTCACTGAAGGGCACGACTATGAATAACCGGTCAGTGTTTTGAGCATTTAGCATCACAGAAGAGCATCACTGGAATAGATTCTTCAAATTAGCAAATCAGATAAACAAACACCAATAAGTAGCTTATTTTAAAGTGATATTATTGTAGTGTTCCTGTGTCTCATAAATATATTCTATCCACACTGCAAAACTACATTATGATCCTCTGTAAAGCTTTGAAATGGATTGCTAATTATTCATTATCAGGGTTTTTAGAGAGAGGTGAAAACCAGGAGAATGACTGGACAAGTGAAAATCCTAGGTCAAAATAGCCAAACCAGAAAAATTCTCCCATTTATCGCACTTTCCAAATCGGCTATTTGGTCTAGATTGTTAATTCTCCCGGCAATTCTCCTGGTTTACACCTCTCTCTGAATACCACTGTTTGTGTTATACCGTTTTACTGGAATGCCTGTCTGTCTGTAAGATTTATTTATTTATAAAGGGCCCTATTACAATCTGGGCGTTAAAACGCGGGCGCAAGGGAGGAAAAACTGCAAAAAAATGCTGCCTGCATTGTAGCGCCCGTTAAAAATCAGGATGCTCGCGGCAGCGCTGAGCGAAGCCGCGAGCATCCACTCGCTGGAGTCCATAGGACTCCATTGAGTTCCTCTCTGCCGGTCACGTGTCCGGCCGGATCCCGCATCGTGAGATCCGGCCGGTCGGCGTAGGGATACACAGGGAGAGACAGGGGGACTTTTTCCCCCTGTCTTTCCCTGCTCCCGCTGGCCAGAGGAAGCGACCAGAGCCACGGTCCTCGCCGCGGGACAGAGGGTGAGTATAGGATTTTTTTTTTACTTTTTTAAGCTGGTGTTAACGGATACTGCAGAAGCGGAATCCGTTAACACCAGGTCCTGGCTCTGGTTAACTTTTCGTTGACCAGAGCCAGGTGTTAATCAGCGCTGGGACATTGTAATAACAGCGCTGATTAACACTTTGCGCTCCCCATGTTAAGTATAGGGAGCGCAAAGTGCAGTGACCTCGCGCTGAGAAGCGCAAGGTCCCAAACGCAAACAGGTTTTTTAACCCGTTTGCGTTTGGATTGTAATATGCCCTAAACACCGCAGCTAACGGTAGTGCTCACGCAGGTGAGCGCTACCGTTAGCGTGCAGAGTGTAATAGGGCCCAAAGTGTTTTACTAGGAAGGATACATTGCGATTTCTCTCGTTTTCAAGTATGTCCTGGGTAAGGTGATCTCAATCACTCATTTCTTTCCCCCTCAGCATTCAGCAAAGAGGAAGAGATTCCAACCCCTTGCTGGCATAGGCGTCTCTAGGGGGGGGCAATTGCCCCCCCAGGTTATTTCTTGCCCCCCATGTGCCACTCACCAGGGATCAGCATCCAGCTTTCCCCACATTTTCAGACCACTGTATCTCTGGCCCTGTGCGTCGATTGAGGTGTCATTGGAAAGGGCAGAGTCTGGCCTTTCCAATGATTCCCAACATTACCATATTCAGTGTAAAGACAAAATTATAAATAATAAAATAAAAACATAACAATTTTTTTCACAGGGTGGAAGTGACAGGGTTAATGGTCAGACTATATATTACATTGTGTATTACTTTTGTTTGTGTCATGGTTTAGTTGTATATTAAGGGTTAATGGGCAGGCTTCATCCCTCACCGTATACTTTTTATTTATCCTTTATTAATAGGCTTTTAGGGGTTACATGCCTCACAGTATAAATATTTCATGTTTTCCCGTGATTACTGGCATTTTAGCAGTTAATGGATAGGCTACAGGCCACACTGTTTATTATTTATATTGCATTTCCCTGCTTTAATGGCATTTTAGGGGTTATTATGGAAGTTAGAATCTAAAGGGTCTATTCATCTTTAGATCCTTTGCTTTTTGTCACATTTTGGGGATTCAATTTTGCTGACAATATGCAGGGTTATTCAAAGAGATTCGAAAAGTCACCGCACGTTCGGTGACTTTTCGTTCTCTTCAATTCGGTTCCTTTTGCCAATCCCATTTTGGTGACCCTGCGGTATATTCAGCAAACACCACAGGGTCCCCGAATTGCAGGGAAAAGTCACCGCAAACCTGACGAAAACTAACCACAAAACCCACCGAATGCACGCCGAAAACAACCAAAACATCTGGATTGACCTTCGAAAAACCCGAGCAGGAGCCATCACAAGCCGAACAGGAGCCGAATCACACAGAGCCAAAGCAGCTGAGACTCAGACGAGGGAGGTGAATAAATTAGCAAAACTGTTTGTATGAATCTGTGAAAAGTGAAACGCTGTTTGCAAAGAAACTACTGAGCGAAAATGTCTGAAATTTACATATGAGGTTCAGGGAATGATAATAAAGAGGGCAGGGCTGTTACATAAAAAAGAAGTAAACTTAAAAAAAATCAAAAAAAACGGACTTTTAACCCCTTAGTGACCGGGCGGTTTTACACAAATCCGTCCGTTAGTGACCGCTGCTGTTTTTACGTTTCTGCGCTCTTAGTGTTTACGTCAAATTTTCCTCTTACTCGTTTATGTAACCCGCACATATTTTACACTGTTTTTCTCGTCACTAAATGGACTTTATAAAGATACCATTTTTTTCATCATTTCATATAATTTACTATAAAAAATATTGTGAAATATGACAAAAAAATTGAAAAACACCACTTTTTCGAACTTTGACCCCCAAAATTTCTTATGTATCAACAACCGTCAAAAAAAATTAATTCCTTAGTAGTTTCTAAATTTAGTACTGAGTTTAGCAATACCAATGTTTACATATTCCTCGCTTTTTTCCTTATTTTATGCAACAATAAGTGCAAGTAGCACTTTGCCATTTCCAAAGAGTTTATTTTCAAAACTAGTGATAGTGACATTGTAACACTGATATCTGTCACTAATTCCTGAATAAACCCTCCACATATACATATTTTTTTAAGTACACAAATCAAGGTATTAAACTTGGGGTATTTTGACTCTTTCCATGCAAACCATTTTACCACAAATCTATGCCAAAGTTTGAGAGAAAAAAAATTTTTGGTGATTTTTTTTTTTGAACGCAATTTAAGAAATACATGTACTGTGAACTTTAAGGTTTACTGCCAAAAGCACCCAAAATATGTTCAGCAACATCTTCTGAGTAAATTGATACCCACCCAAGTATAGGTATGTCGGGTCATTTGGGGGCTAAAAGGCCTTATTTGGGGGTGCGCATTTCAGTTTTCCAACTTGGAATTTTCACATTTCGTCATCATGCACCCATGTCCTATTTGGGACATTTTTGAAGCCGGCCAAAGTAATTTACCCCATGAAACCATTATATTTTTAGAAAGGGCACACCCTAGGGTGCTTCAAAGAGTTGTATTTTAACACTTTCCATACACTAGCTCTATGTCAAACTTTCAGGTAGTCACTTTTTTGTTTATTTTTTCACACACATTGTACTTTAGGCATGAATTGTCAAATCCAGTTATGGGTTACTGCCAAAAAACACCCCAAAATATGTTCAGCAACATCTTCTGAGTAAATTGATACCACCCATTAAGGTATGGTCGGGTCATTTGGGGCTAATAGGCCTTATTTGGGGGTGCGCATTTCAGTTTTCCAACTTGGAATTTTCACATTTCGTCATCATGCACCCATGTCCTATTTGGGACATTTTTGAAGCCGGCCAAGTAATTTACCCCCATCAAACCATATATTTTTAGAAAGGGCACACCCTGGGGTGCTTCAAAGAGTTGTATTTTAACACTTTCCATGCACTAGCTCTATGTCAAACTTTCAGGTAGTCATTTTTGTGTTATTTTTTCACACACATTGTACTTTAGGCATGAATTGTCAAATCCAGTTATGGGTTACTGCCAAAAAACACCCCAAAATATGTTCAGCAACATCTTCTGAGTAAATTGATACCACCACATGTATAGGTATGTTGGGTCATTTGGGGCTAATAGGCCTTATTTGGGGGTGCGCATTTCAGTTTTCCAACTTGGAATTTTCACATTTCGTCATCATGCACCCATGTCCTATTTGGGACATTTTTGAAGCCGGCCAAAGTAATTTACCCCCATCAAACCATATATTTTTAGAAAGGGCACACCCTGGGGTGCTTCAAAGAGTTGTATTTTAACACTTTCCATGCACTAGCTCTATGTCAAACTTTCAGGTAGTCACTTTTTGTGTTATTTTTTCACACACATTGTACTTTAGGCATGAATTGTCAAATCCAGTTATGGGTTACTGCCAAAAAACACCCCAAAATATGTTCAGCAACATCTTCTGAGTAAATTGATACCACCCATATATAGATTTGTTCTGTTGTTTTTTTGGGGTGCTACGCCAATCTTTGACATGTGCTTGTCAATTTTCTAATTTGACATACAGTATCTTCTTTGCTTATCTTCTTTTTAGGGGCCTTTTTACATACCCCAGTTTATGAACGTGCATATATTTGGTAAGCTAACTCCAAAGTATTGTAAATGGAGTGTTTTTATGCTATGGATGCATCCGTTTGCTCCAAACAAATTGGATACTGTTTGGTGGTCATTTTTCATTTTCACACCCACATCAGTTTTGGACTGTGATTTAGGAGACACTGTTGTTTGTTACTGCATGAAAACTCTCCAGGTTGTTTTCTGCAAGATCTCCTGAGTACACCCATGCCCCCCATGCATAGGTTTGCCAGGATTTTGGGAAGGTTCAAATACAATTTTTATGACTTTGTCATTGGAGTTGAAATTGAGATTATTTCTTCAGCTAGGCCTATATTTTGGTTTTGGGTCTACCGCATACCCCAGTTTGAATTATTGCCACAAAATTGTTTATATTTGTTATGTTGACACCCCAAGGTATTGCATATGGAGTGCTTTGATGCCATGGATGCAACGGTTTTAGCCCAAAACATTTGAGAAGGTGTGTGGCGGTAATTTTTCAATTTTCCGATTTTTACGCCCACATTAGATTTGGACTGTGATTTAGGAGACACGGTTGTTTGTTACTGCATGAAAACTCTCCAGGTTGTTTTCTGCAAGGTCTCCTGAGTACACCCATGCCCCCCATGCATAGGTTTGCCAGGATTTTGGGAAGGTTCAAATACAATTTTTATGACTTTGTCATTGGAGTTGAAATTGAGATTATTTCTTCAGCTAGGCCTATCTTTGGTTTTGGGTCTACCGCATACCCCAGTTTGAATTATTGCCACAAAATTGTTTATATTTGTTATGTTGACACCCCAAGGTATTGCATATGGAGTGCTTTGATGCCATGGATGCAACGGTTTTAGCCCAAAACATTTGAGAAGGTGTGTGGCGGTAATTTTTTCAATTTTCAGATTTTTACGCCCACATTAGATTGGACTGTGATTTAGGAGACACTGTTGTTTGTTACTGCATGAAAACTCTCCAGGTTGTTTTCTGCAAGATCTCCTGAGTACACCCATGCCCCCCATGCATAGGTTTGCCAGGATTTTGGGAAGGTTCAAATACAATTTTTATGACTTTGTCATTGGAGTTGAAATTGAGATTATTTCTTCAGCTAGGCCTATCTTTGGTTTTGGGTCTACCGCATACCCCAGTTTGAATTATTGCCACAAAATTGTTTATATTTGTTATGTTGACACCCCAAGGTATTGCATATGGAGTGCTTTGATTGCCATGGATGCAACGGTTTTAGCCCAAAACATTTGAGAAGGTGTTGTGGTGTAATTTTCAATTTTCAGATTTTTACGCCCACATTAGATTTGGACTGTGATTTAGGAGACACTGTTGTTTGTTACTGCATGAAAACTCTCCAGGTTGTTTTCTGCAAGATCTCCTGAGTACACCCATGCCCCCCATGCATAGGTTTGCCAGGATTTTGGGAAGGTTCAAATACAATTTTTATGACTTTGTCATTGGAGTTGTAATTGAGATTATTTCTTCAGTTAGGCCTATCTTTGTTTTTGGGTCTACCGCATACCCCAGTTTGAATTATTGCCAGAAAATTGTTTATATTTTGTTATGTTGACACCCAAGGTATTGCATATGGAGTGCTTTGATGCCATGGATGCAACGT
Source organism: Leptobrachium leishanense (assembly GCA_009667805.1). NCBI lineage: Eukaryota > Metazoa > Chordata > Amphibia > Anura > Megophryidae > Leptobrachium > Leptobrachium leishanense. The sequence goes on along the minus strand of CM019072.1, from coordinate 65,879,926 downwards.
TTTAGCCCAAAACATTTGAAGAGGTGTGTGGCGGGTAATTTTTCAATTTTCAGATTTTTACGCCCACATTAGATTTGGACTGTGATTTAGGAGACACTGTTGTTTGTTACTGCATGAAAACTCTCCAGGTTGTTTTCTGCAAGGTCTCCTGAGTACACCCATGCCCCCCATGCATAGGTGTGCAAAGATTTTGGCAAAATACAGCACCATTGTAGAACATAAAAATGGACGAATAAAATGTAAAGTCTGGTGCAGTAAAAGAAAAAAAAAACTAAACTGAACTAACTAACTGGAGTGTGAGAAAAAATAGAAAGGAAAAAAAAAATCACAGATCACGCACAGTGTGATATATCTTGAAACAAAACAATACAGCAGCTTGAACAAAGGGACACTCGTATTAAAAATTATCAACATACAAGTGGTACCCTTTGTTCATCAGGGGAAAAAGTAGGTCCCACACAATCTTGCCACTGGTTCCCATGTGTTCTGGGCAACCTGGAGGGTCAAGGCTACTATCCTTTCCCTCGTACACCGGAAGGCCTGAGTATACCCACTCTCGCTGTCACAGAGTTTATACACCTTCACTCCATACCTGGAGCGTTGGAAGGAATATACTGCTTGAATCCCTTGTATTTCATTAGGGATTCATCCACGCAGATATTCCTTCCAGGTGTATAAGCCTCTGCAAACCTGGCGGCGAAGTGGGTAATCAGGGGGCGGATTTTATACAGCCTGTCAAACTGGGGATGCTCTCTAGGGGGCACAGGCTGTTGTCACTGAAGTGCATGAAACGCAAAATGTTTTCATACCTTCTACGTGACATTGATTGGGGGTAAATGGGGGTAGAGCAGATGGGGCTACTGCTCCAGTAGGAGCGAATTGAGGGCTTCTTTATGATGCCCTCAGCATAGTAAGTGCCCAGAATTTCAGAAATTCTGGCACATCTAGCGGGGTCCATTGCTGCCTTGCCAAGTAGGAGTCTGGCTTTGCAGCACAATGCTGATGGGCATACAGATTTGATTGGGCCACGATGTGGCCCAACAAATCATCCCCCATAACACCTGCAAAAACTGTGTGGCGGTAAATCCTGCAACATCAATATTGATGCCAGGATTTGCCGTGAAAGGAGGAATATCTGGCCTCTGGCGATGAGGCACTACCACTCCTCAGCTGGAGCTGTGCGTCCTGCTGGCAGGTGGTGACCCAGGATCTGCATCAGAAACATCACTAGATACATCAGCCAGCGTAGATAATGTATCTAGCGACGTCTCTGGGCAGTTAGCGGGGTCGAAATGAGGGTCTGAGTCTGACGCAGATGCCTCAGATTCTGACGCCAGGATGGCATATGCCTCCTCGGCGCTGTACACCCTCTCAGACATTAGATTATAAAATTTTATAATTATTATATATAATAGCGGATTGTTGGTTCTTAGAAGAACCGTTGGGTTTCACAAGAAAATACAAATAAACACCTAAATCTCTCTAAATCCCTCTAAACCTGCCTCAATTCTTCTAAATCTCCCTAAAATCTCTCTAAATCTGCCTCAATTTTTCTAATCTCACTAAATCTACCTAAAATCTCTAACCTGTCAAATCTGATCTCTCTCTCTCGCTCACCAAAACACAAGTGAGGAGAGGGAGGGAGAATCACAGAGGTCAGAGCCAATATTTACAAAATATTGACCTGACCTGACAAATTAGAAATTTTTTTTGAATTTTTTCTAACTTCTGATTGGATGTTGCTAGCCTGCCTCTCTGATGAGGCAGGCTAGGAACATCCCACTCAGCCCCAAGATGACCCTGCCCTTAGAACCCTAACCCTAGCCCTAACCCTAACCCTAACCCTAACCCTAACCCTAGCCCTAACCCTAACCCTAACCCTAACCCTAACCCTAACCGTCAGTTTATTTTATTTATTTTTATTTATTTTTATTTATTTTTATTTTACTTTTTTTACACTTTTTGAACACTTTTTTTACTCTGCTGGGTGCCTTGATCCCTCGAGGCACCCAGCAGAGCACCTGATCACTCATGTGATCTTTTTTGTACTGAGTGCCACGATACCTCGTGGCACTCAGTACTTCCTGCCGCTACCGGAAGTGATCGCTCGGGGGAGAGCGATCACTGAGCGGACCGGCGGCAGGTAAGCATATTGCAAGGATGCCTCGATGTCGAGGCATCCCTGCAATATACACAGAGCAGCTGGAAGCGATCCGATCGCTTCCAGCGCTCTCTAGAAGTGCCGGGCACCTCTCCGGTAAAACCGGATGTTGATCGCTCCGGGGAGCGATCACATGGTGCCCCGGCACTTCTCACCGCCATTGCACGGATGCCTGGACTCCCAGGCAGCCTGCAATGGCGTTTGAGCTGCTGGAAGCGATCCGATCGCTTCCAGCGCTCAAAAAACCGCAGGACGTACCATGTACGTCAGCGGGTCTAAAAGAGACCCGCTGCAATGACGTACATGGTACGTCCGAGGTCCTTAAGGGGTTAAAAATAAAAAAAAAATCTGAAAAATGCTTAAAGTATCCTAAAAAATCTATAAATAAAGAGACTTTTTACTGCAGAATTTTATAATGAATGGTTTATTAGATATTGAATTAAAACGGGAATATTTTTAACATTGACGTCTATGGGATTCTCCTGAATAAATTTGCCGAATTAAACCACTGAATGGCAGGGCATTAGGGGAACCTTTCACTGCTGGTTTGTGTTCTCTGAATAGACGAAGCAGTGCTTTTTTATGGGGATTTCTCTGCCCTCGAACAGGCACCGAACAGGCACCGTATGTGCAGGCAATTCGCCAGGATTCGGCGAATTGCCTGCTCTCTGGATAGCCGAATGGCCAGGAAAGGTAACCGAGCGCTGATTTTCAGCGTTCGGTTACCTTTCTCAAGCAATTCGGATCTCTTTGGATAACCCTGATGGTGAATTCACTATTTAGGGAATGGTTACCGTAATTTGTGAAAATTGGAATCGCTGAAGTAGTTATCGGCAAAAACAGCCAAATTGCAGCGAATAAAATATTGAATTTATGTCAGGTTATTACAACATAAAGGTATCATTGCGCCACATTACTCTGGGATTTTGGAATCTTATTTATATATACTTATTTAGGTTTTTTCAGTGGTGTTATTTAGTGTCGAGAATTATTAGTGCCCCCCCTCCCAGTTTTGACTGTGGTATCTTACGTGCCCCCTATATATTGTTCCTAGAGTCGCCACTGCTTGCTGGAAACCGGATATAAAAATCAGAACTGAAACCACAGGTTATAGTTACAGTCACTTATTTAGCAGCACATTAAAGTGGGGTTGTACAAACATGAGCCAAACTAAAGATACCTATGTAACAAGGATAATTGTAGGATAATTGCCCTGCTGAGGTCTGTTGAGGAAACAGGATTGACTCCTAGGAAGTAAACATTTGCAAGTGCTAAAATGCTTAATTTATTAAGTCCTTAGACTATTATTGGTTTGTTTGATTCTATAGCTAATAACAGGATAAAATGAACATAGGATTGGTTCTAGAAGAGGCACAGCAATTTCAGGAGTCAGAACCATCGGAATCAGAACCATCACCCAGACTCACTAAAGGTACTTCAAGAGATTGCTCGGTCGAACATGAACTTCCTCTTGGTCATAAACTGTTTAGGGCAATAAAACCATTACCCCTTGTGTAGATATTGCCTTTTCTGATATGCAACATAACAAACAACAGGGAGCTATCACATGTCTTGGAGCAGAATTACCATTCAGGAAGTAGGGATAAAATAGAAGTTCCCTGCCTCATGCTCAGATTTAAAAATGGTGGTTTGAGGGTGGGGTATTAACTAAGGACTCGATTTAATTCTATCAGCTAGTTTTTAAAAAAATAAATATAAGCTGCTTGCGGCCAGCATCCTACAGATTTATGCCTTTAACATATCTATTAGAATTGTCCGATGTTTAAAAAAAGATTTCAGTCTAATCCCCTGTATTTCCCTGCCTGAAAATTCATTTATCAACACCTTTTAGCATTTGGAAACTTTTTTGGAAATCGGCATACTGATAAATTTGAATTGGATCGATATAGCCGATAATCGGCATACTGAGAAATTTGAATTGGATTGATATAGCCGATAATCGGCATACTGAGAAATTTGAATTGGATTGATATAGCCGATAATCGGCATACTGAGAAATTTGAATTGGATCGATTATAGCCGATAATCGGCATACTGAGAAATTTGAATTGGATTGATATAGCCGATAATCGGTGTCACGGAATGACCCAAGAGGCTCGGCGCAGCGAGACCCAGGACTCAAACCCAAGACATTTTTAAAAGGACCTTGTTTTCGTTTGAACGTTTGCAGTGTGCGTTTCAATGTATGAACAGTTTATTTTCCTTGCTAGATGTGGTTTTACTTGATGTGCTGTATTAAGATGTACCCTGTGTGATTGTAACTGTATTAAGTGTAAGAAAACGTCTGTATGTGTTTTTCCCCGTCGCCATTTTGCCCATTCCAGCATGGTTACACCAGACAAAGGATCTCCAGGCCCCAAGATGGAGGATGCAGCGGGCCAGCTGATTGGAGGCTTTTCCCAGACCTCATCTGCCTAATCCCCTGGACAATGGGAAACCTGAAAGGGCAAGATAGAGGATACAGCAAGCCAGCTGCTTGGAGGCTTTTCCAAGACCTCATCTGCCTAATCCTTGGACAATGGGAAGGCTGAAAGGGACCTGAGAGGGAACAGGAGGCTGGGAAAGGAGCCAATCAGTGCTGGTTGTGTGGGTGGGGGAGTTGGTAATCTGTTTGTATGAAGTTGTATAAATGAGCCTGTTGAAACCCATAAAAGTCAGTTCATCTGAGTGTTTGATACATGCAGCTCGTCTGGTGTTGTCATTTCACGCCGGCTATATATCACCACTGCCCAGGAACGGGTCACTCTAACTCCGCAGCAGAACATCGATTCGCTTCGCCGTTGCGCCACCTTGGATCGGTACCTCGGGATACCGCAACCACCCCGAATCGGGACCTCGACTCAGCGCCGTGCCCCGCATCTTCAAGGAGTCTCTACCGAACCGCGGTTCGCCACGCAGACCGTCTCCAGCCTTCCAAAGGTCAGCAGATCCGCTGCTCGAGACGCCGAGTGCCGCGCCACTCGGTAGTCGGGCGGATTTCCACCGTGGGTGCCCCATATACTCTCCAGATCTCCACCGCCACGTGGTCTTCTACCCAAGCCGCTCGAGACAACGGGTGCCGTGCCACTCGGTAGTCGGGCTTGGCAACACCAAAGAGGGGGTCAGATAGAGCAGGACCGCAGGCGGATACACCCATTCCGCCACAATCGGCATACTGATAAATTTGAGTTGGATCGATATAGCTGATAATCGGCATATTGATAGATTTGAATTGGATCGATATAGCCGATAATCGGCATACTGAGAAATTTGAATTGGATTGATATAGCCGATAATCTTAATAAATTTGAGTTGGATCGATATAGCTGATAATCGGCATATTGATAGATTTGAATTGGATCGATATAGCCGATAATCGGCATACTGAGAAATTTGAATTGGATTGATATAGCCGATAATCTTAATAAATTTGAGTTGGATCGATATAGCTGATAATCGGCATTTGATAGATTTGAATTGGATCAATATAGCCGATAATCGGCATATTGATAGATTTGAATTGGATCGATTATAGCCAATAATCGGCATGCTGAGAAATTTGAATTGGTTCGATATGGCTGTTATTTCCTGTGAGAAGTATAGCTGCAACAGCCAATATTCGATCCGAATTTTTAGCGGGAATTGAAATGTCTATAAACCTGCACTTGAATCTCCAGAATGAAAAATGATGAAAATCGACCAAGAATTATTCCAATTTCAGCCATTAGGCCAAATTAAATTGAGCCCTAACTTGGAAAAGGTCACCCCTGATAATGAACTTGAAATTAATAATAAAGGGACGAGAATATACATTAATGAACATCGCAGTATAAAAGAATGGAAATAAGTAGTTTATTCATTAAACCAAGAATGGTGGAAAAATCACATGGAAATTTAATATGTTCTGCAAAAATAATTAAGCCACAAAAATGTTTGAGATGGAAATTTTTTCCGGTTCAGCTTTTTCTACATAAATTGTGATTGACCTGTCAATTCTCCACGTTCCAGAAAAATCAAGAACCCAGAGTAATTAAGATTTATTTGTAACAGATGCAAAATTATTTGTCTATAATGGACAATGCGTGGAGAGTCCCTAGCATCAAAAGAAATAGGAGGACCAGTTGTCAAGACTGGGAACTGAAGCTTCCTGAGGTACCCAATTTCCTCGCCACCAAACAATATGTACAAAAGAATCAGAACGGTAAGTTACATTTTTCTTCAACTAACCGCTAATAGTGACCTGTGGATATAAACTGGTTTGATGAAGGTTTGGCAGCATAAAGTGGAATATCATGGAGGTGCAACATACATTAACTAAGTGAAGAAGCAATCATGGCTGACTTTACAAGGCCATTTTTTTAATTTTGAAATATGCTGTTCATCTATTATATTTTCTTTTCATGTTCAGTTTCTCCACTGAGAAAATGCTCCAATTGGGCATCTGTTGTTAACATTCCAATAGCGATTTCTCTCAGTGAGTCTATACTAATATAAAGAAGCAAGTTCAAGAAACCTTCTCAGTGTCCTTCCCCTGCATAATGTGGGAGAGGAAAGCCCACTAACGGGATTTCATTTATTATCAGCTAGTTTTTTTTAATTTACACCTGAACAAGAGAGCTTCAAGATTTCTAGTTTTCAAATTCAAGGGTTTTCCACTTTAGGTTGACCTCCATAAAACACGGCTCTGTATCCGTGGAGACCCAGGTTCGAATCCCGGCCAGAGCACCTCTCCAGAAAATGTCCATGGACAAGGCACCTAATGATACATACTTGCTTACCACATATTATCAGCTATGGAGTCCAGTGGTAACATCGCTGCCCTTCACTGTGGAGAAGCAAGTCAAAATCCCGTTCAGCACACCCCTTCACTAGAACTGTGGAGAAGCAATTCTCGACTTTACGAAAATCGGGTTCAACCTAACCACCAGGTCGCTGCTCTACAATCATAGAAAGCCAACTCGATCCCACTCAGAAGACGCCACCAGCAAGTGTCCTTGGGCAAGACACCTAACGATATGGATGTGCCTACCTCAGAAAATACTTGTACTTCTCATAGATTATGAGTTCCCTTGGGAACAGGAACCTCCTGAATCCGGCCATATCATCCATGTGTGGTTTTCCAATGTATCAACCCCTTGTACACTGATCTTGTAAAGCGCTGCAGAATTTGTGGTGCTATATAAGTAAATTATGAAAATAATAATAAAATCATAAAAAATTTAGAGATTTCAGCTTCTGCCCAATTTAGCATGTTCCATATGTATCTTTAAATGTTCATAAACTTGTATTTTTGTTCAATAAATCAGTTTTCTCACTTGGTTTAATCGAAGCTTCTGTCTCACAGGGTCATCATTTTCAGTACTTTATAGTGCAACGAAACATAAATTGATCACATACACATTAAGCAACTCATGAGTTAGTTTCATAGGTAACCACAAATCCAAAATATTGCCGAAAGTGTATCAGTGTGTTCTAGGGTGGGCTTGTCTCCAGAAATGGCATCTTCTCTCATGTTTGTTTCTTTTTTCAAATTGCTTTTGTTATGTCTTCTTTCAGATTTAAAATATGTAGGGCCATATTGCATTCTTCTCGCGTGGGTTTTGTGCGCACGCAAATGCTCATTTGCGCGAGGACAAAACCATTTGCGCAGAACGTCGTATTTCAACGTTCTCGCAAACGATGCGCGTTATCGTTTAACACGGATGGACTTGCGCGAGCGTGATGAATTGTGTGCGTCCTATACTTAACATTGTGAGCGCAAATGCGTTAAGCGGATGGTATTTCAATAGATGCGCAACTTCCTGCGAACGACGTTTGCGCGCATAATTTTAACGTCTTTGAAAACTTGGTGTTAACTGCAAATCTGAACGTTCTGGCAAAAACAAAATACACCAGCACGAAAAAAAAAAAAAAGACAGCACAGTATAGTTACACATTCTACACATACCCAAACCAAAAAATTGTGAATTCGTACATATTTTTTTTATTCCAACAAATCCACTATAACAATAGTGGTAACACCACACCTTCAAGATACAAGATGGAAATTTATGTGAATGATGTGATTGTTCACACAATACGCGAAGGTACTGAGACCTGAAACATATAGAAAAAGCTGGTCTGCTTGAACTAGTCAAGCTTACCACAAGGTATTGGTGACAGAATTTTAAAAACGAAGAAAACTTTATTAAGGCACAAAGCCAATAATTAAGAACTGAATACAACGTGATCACTTTGGACAAACACACAACAAGAAAAATTAATAAAAAGTGTTCAATTTGTTAAGGCATCTCCGTATGCATCACGTGTCTAAGAACGCAAGATTCTCATTCAAATCAGCTAATGCTGTGATATATATTGAGGAGATGAAGTTCAAATGGCAATGGGGAGGCTAAGAAACTAGAGATGTGCGTTTCGGGTTTCGGAATTTCGGAATTTTCACGAAATTTCCCGATTCGTGTTTTCGGATGCGGTCGATTTTCCGAAACTTTTTAGATCCGAAAATGGCAGATCCGAAAAGTTTTCCGAGCCGAAACAAAAATTTTTCGGAATTTTCGAATGGACTTGAAATGTGTCAAATCGAAATTAATTTTTGCTCTATTCATGATTTGATCTTTATTTAATAAAAAAAAACACGATATAATCGCCAGAATTATCGTAGACACTTTGAAACGAGAACAGAAGTTCCGAAAAAACGAAAATTTCCGAAATTTCCAAAATTTCCGAAAAGTCGATACAAAAAACGAGCAAAGTGACGCGAAAATACGAAAAATGGTCGATATTCCGAAAATAAAATGCACACGAAAAACGAACCGAACCGAATCGAAACAGAAATCGGTCGAAACGAGCCGAATCGAAAAGTTTAACCCTTTCGCTGCTGAGGCATTTCCCGCCTCTGTGCTGAGGTCATTTTTACCGGTTTTGCTCATCATGTTTAAACGTGTTTTGAAGGCTTATTTTAGTATATGACCCAGACATATTATATATCGTTCTTTCCGTCAGACTAGGCAGATTCATAATATGTCATTATTATATGTATACGTCATGTCCTGTCTGTATATTATAACAAAAAATGCAATAAAATATGAATTTTCAATAATTTACAATGTGTAAAGGTTTTTTTTTCACATTTTAACATGCGAACAATTGCGGTTACATTTTGTATGGGGTGCGCTTGTTAAAAAATTAGAGATGGGGTCTCGTTACATTTTTTTTGGGGAAAATTACGCGATTTATAACAAACGCACCGCATACAAAAATCGTTAGTGCAGCATCATTGTTCACATTATAATTGAAATGGGAACAATATTGCTGCATTAAAGAACCAAAAAAAAAATAAACTTGTTTATTTTTTTTTTTAAATTATTTTTTTTAATATTTTTTTATTTTTATTTTTATTTTTTTAAAAACTTTTTTTATACTCATGTTTGGTATTGTTGGAACGGCCATGCTCTGGCCGATCCAACAATACCAAACATTAACCCCTAACTGCCACGGATCGGGAGATAGGGGGTTCATTGGAACCCCCTATCTCCACCATTGGTGGCAGTTAGGGGTTAACTCCAAGACTGGTGTCATCGCAAGCACATTTGCGCAGAGAATGTAATATGGCCTGTAGTTACTACTCAAAAAAATTACACAAACGTGAACATTTCTGATTACAATTTTTCATTTGATTTCACTCAATGACCTACACCAGGGCTAAAAAAAATTCAAGTCCCAAGCTACTAACCAGGCCTTAAGAGTTACTACTCGCCACCAGTTGCTCCACCTAACCCCTACCCAGCCCTTAACTCTGCCCCTAAACACACACCCTTACATTATCTTATGAAATTACACTGTCAAAGGTTTTATTTAGAATAAATTTACAAAAACATTAACATTAATACCCAGACATCTGACCCCAGATACAAGTATACCCAGTCATCAGACCCCAGTGTGAGCAGAGCGAGGAGGCAGGGAAGCTCCTCTCCACCCAGTGCCAGTGACAGAGACGAGCTTGGTCAGGTTAGGTAGCTGATCCCTGCCACCATGCAGCCTGGGAAGGGTGGGCTGCACGGTGGCACCGCTGTAATACATGTGCATTTGCCCTCACTTAATTTCCACTCGCAAATGCGAGTAGGCGAGTGGAAATTTTGAGCCCTGACCTACACCACACCTTCATAAATTGTCATGCCTGCTAGTGCTCCTGCAGTGCGGCCTTCCCAACAGAGAGGTCGCCAGTCTCTGAATCAGGCCACTTTGAATGCCGCACCTGGTCAGGGATCTAGGCCTTTAAATATCAGTCACTGACTGTGCTCTGGGCCCTGACGTGGTTATTTCTAGCCCTCAGCGCGTGTCTATAACTTCTGCATATTGGTTTTCTGGTTTGACTTCTGGCTTGTATATTGACTGTGTTTTCTGTGATTATCCCTTGGCTGTAAGGACAGAGGCTTTGACCCCTGTATGGTGTTGGGTGTATGGAACCCAATGGCAAGCCGAAGGAGGAGACCAGAAGAAATATGATTGGTTAAACTTTACTGAAGGCAACAAAATATAAGTCCAGAATAAAGTAATGTAAAGTTTCTTTTGACAGAAATAAAAGTCCAGAACGAAGAGTTGTAAGGCTAAATAAGTACGGTTGTAATCTTGGAAGTAGTCCAGGAAGAGAGGTATGCCGAGAGGTGGAACTGGTACTGCAATGGCAATCTTGAATATGGAAGCGGAATGGAGCTGTACCGTGATGGCAGGAACAGAAGTGGAGCTGTATCGTGACAACAGGAGCGGAAGCAGAGCTGTACCGTGGCAACAGGAGCGGAGCTGTACTGTGGCAGCGGGAACCGGAGTGGAGCTGTACTGTGGCAACAGAAACCGGAGCGGAGTTGTACTGTGGCAACAGGAACCGGAGCGGCGTTGTACTGTGGCAACAGGAACCGGAGCGGCGTTGTAAAGTAGCAACAGGAAGCAGAGTGGCGTAGTACCGTGGCAACAGGAAGCAGAACGGCGTTGTACCGTGGCAACAGGAACCAGAGCGGCGTTGTACCGTGGCAACAGGAACCAGAGCGGCGTTGTACCGTGGCAACAGGAACCAGAGCGGCGTTGTACCGTGGCAACAGGAACCAGAGCAGCGTTGTACCGTGGCAACAGGAACCGGAGTTGTACCGTGGCAACAGGAACCGGAGTGGCGTTGTACCGTGGCAACAGGAACCAGAGTGGCGTTGTACCGTGGCATCAGGAACCAGAGCGGCGTTGTACCGTGGCAACAGGAACCAGAGCAGCGTTGTACCGTGGCAACAGGAACCAGAGCAGCGTTGTACCGTATCGGCAGCAGGAACGGAAGTCAGAATCCTTTTAGAGGAACACGAAGGGGAACCACTGGGTAACGTGGTATAACCACAGTATAACCTGGTTAGTGAGATGGAGAAGGCGGCAGGTTTAAATAGGGTTCAAGGAATCATACGAACACCGTTCACCTGGAACTCGCAGGTGGAATGAGGATACCTGAGTGCTAGGTAAATTAATTGGTGGTATACGAGGATCTCCAGTGCAGGTGGGGTGCAGTACCTTAACTTGACCAGCAGAGGGCGCCAGAGTACCTAGGTCTTCATGCTCTAGGATGGACGATCGCGCATGCGCGCCTGTCTTCTGCTCAGACGGATCGCGGAGGCGGCGTGGGACACATCCTGGCTCTCCTCCCTCGAGCTGCAGGCCGGAACCAGGGAGCGACGCGCCACGAGGGACCTCAGGTGAGTTTGTCAGGCGTCCCAACATGGCGGCCGCGGTCCGACCGCGGCGCGGGGCATTACAGGACCCCCCACCAAGGCGCGACCCCCGGGTGCGCTTGGTCGATGGCTTGGAAGGATAACGGATATGAAAGGCACGAACCTTTGCAGGAGCATGGACGCTGGCACTGGGTTCCCAAGATCGTTCTTCAGGCCCGTATCCCTTCCAGTGTACCAAGTATTCTAACCTGCCGTAACGGAGTCTCGAATCCAGAATACGTGATATCTCGAATTCCTCTTCTCCAGATATGGGTACAGGAGCAGGTGGTTTAGTATTCCGATCGGGGAACGGATTCTCATGCCAGGGTTTCAAGAGAGATACATGGAAGACAGGATGGATCCTGTAGGAAGGAGGAAGAGTTAAGCGGGCCGCCACGGAGTTCACCATTCTGAGGACCGGGAATGGGCCAATGTAGCGAGGGCCCAGCTTCTTCGAAGGACAATCCAAACGGAGATGAGCCGTGGATAGTAACACCTTGTCTCCGGGTGCATACACAGGAGCTTCCTTTCGACTACGATCAGCATATTTCTTTTGGTTCTGCTGGGCTAGTCGCAACTGGTGGCGTAGCGTTCGTAGTTGACCGCGTAGGGTTCTCAGGCGGGTTGACACTTCTGGAAATGGAGTGTTGAGCGGCATCTCCGGAAGAGTGCTAGGATGATAACCATAATTGGCAAAGAAAGGTGAAAAGCGAGTTGAGGAGTGTACCTGGTTATTGTACGCAAATTCGGCAGTCGGTATGACGTCTAGCCAGTCGTCTTGGAGATGCGTGGTGAAGCAACGAAGGTATTGTTCCAGCGTCTGATTTGTCCGCTCAGTCTGGCCATTACTCTGTGGATGAAAAGCTGAAGAGAGACACCTGGCAATTTTTAAGCTACGACACATTTGGGACCAGAAACGGGAAGTAAACTGCGATCCTCTATCTGTAACAATGGAACGAGGAGTACCATGGAGGCGGAATATTTCCTTGATGAACAAGGTAGCTGTTTCAGCTGCTGTGGGTAGGCCTACTGCTGGTATGAAATGGGCCATCTTGGTACAGCGATCTACCACTACCAGGATGGTGGTGTAGCGATGCGAAGGGGGAAGATCTACTATGAAGTCCATCGAAATATCTTTCCACGGATGCAGCGGTGGAGCCAGGGATTGGAGAAGACCAGCAGGACGGGTGCGGGGTTGTTTGTTACGTGCACAAACAGAACAAGAGGTTACAAAGGCGATGATATCCTTCTTCACGGATGGCCACCAGAAGTGTCGATGTACGGCATCTATGGTTTTCTTGATGCCACCATGTCCAGCAGCCGGAATGTCGTGAGAGTGTTGTAGTACCTGTAGACGAACCTCCGGAGGAACATATATTTGTTCGTTATGATAGAACAGACCATCGTTGGGTATGAGCCCATGAACGTCAGTCGGTGGTTGAAGACTATATTTCTTTATATTTTCTATTAAGGATCCTTGTGAGGCGCAGAAGAATTCGTCAGGCAGGATGGAGTCGGGTTGAGTGGTGGAAGGAAAGGCGTTTGAGTCGTACCGACGGGAAAGGGCATCTGCCTTACCATTTCTTACTCCAGGTCTGTAGGTAATTTGCAACAGAAAGCGGGCGAAGAATAGTGCCCATCTGGCTTGTCGAGGTCGCAATCTTTTGGCGGTGCGGAGATATTCCAAATTGCGGTGGTCCGTGTAGACAACCACGGGATGTTTTGCCCCTTCGAGAAGGTGTCTCCATTCCTCGAGGGCACTCTTGATCGCCAGGAGCTCTTTCTCACCTATACTGTAATTCTTTTCAGCTGGGGTAAGACGTCTGGAATAAAAGGCCACGGGATGCATAAGATCTTTGACTCCGGATTTCTGGGAGAGAATCGCTCCCAGGGCAATATCAGAAGCGTCTGTTTCCAGAGAGTATGGTAGGTTGATGTCGGTTGTTTCAGGATGGGGGCTTGGGTGAAGCTTTCTTTTAGCTTGTCGAAGGCCTGCTGAGCTTCTTCAGTCCAACAGAATTTCACATCTTTTTTGGTCAGGGAAGTGATGGGTACGGTGAGATGAGAGAAGGACCGAATGAAGCGACGATAAAAGTTGGCGAATCCCATAAATTGCTGGACCATCTTTTTATCTCGGGGTGTCGGCCAGTCTAGGATCGCCTTAATCTTTGCTTTGTCCATTTCAACATGTCCTGGTGATAGGACATATCCCAGGAATTCTATAGAGGATGTTTCAAAAGTGCTTTTCTCGATCTTGCCATATAGTTTATGTTGACGAAGACGAGATAACACAAGACGGACGTGCTGTTCATGTTCTTGGATGGTTCGAGAGTATACCAAGAGATCGTCGAGGTAGACCACAAGGAAGGTGTCCAGGACGTCACGGAAGATGTCGTTGAGAAAATGCTGGAAAGCGGCTGGAGCATTGCATAATCCAAATGGCATGACGAGATACTCGAAGTGACCGTATCGGGATCGAAAGGCGGTCTTCCACTCGTCTCCTTTTCTCATGCGGACCAAGTTGTACGCTCCACGAAGATCAATCTTAGTAAAAATATACACGCATCCTTCACCCTATCGAGTAGTTCAGGAATCAATGGGAGCGGGTAGCGATTCCGTACTGTGATTGCGTTTAATGCTCTATAGTCAACGCAAGGGCGGAGACCGTCGTCTTTTTTCCCAACGAAGAAGATCCCCGCTCCAGCAGGAGATGTAGAGTGACGGATGAATCCTTTTGTAAGACTGTCTTCGATATAGTCCTTCAGAGACTGTGATTCGGGAACAGACAGGTTAAAGATACGTCCATGGGGAATAGGTGCTCCTGGAAGGAGGTCAATAGGACAGTCGTACTCTCTGTGTGGAGGAAGTGTATCAACCCCTTTTTTCTCAAAAACGTCTTGAAATTCTGAATACTTAGGCGGTAGCGTGGAAGATGGATAGGTGGAAAAGGCGACCTTCTCAGACTTGGAGCCGTTCATACAGTGAACGCGACAGTGACAGGAGGGGAAGGACACGGTATTGGAAGACCAATCAATATAGGGGTTATGTGTGCGAAGCCAAGGAAGTCCCAGTACAATAGGAAATAAAGGAGAAGGGACGATGTCCCACTGAAGAATTTCTTTGTGCTTGGTTCCGATTAGAAGCTTCAAAAGGGTGGTTTCGTGGGTAACTGGACCGGTGCGTAGGGTGCTTCCATCCACCATATGCAGAGGCACGGGTTTCTTCTTTAGTTGGGTAGGAACAGCCAAGGAAGTAGCAAGGGATAGGTCAAAGAAGCTGTTACTGGCTCCGGAGTCGATGATGGCATTCAGGTCGACGCTTCTATCTCCCCACTGTAAGGTGACAGGAATGGCTAGATGGGTAGAAGCAGAGCCAACCACACTTTGAAGAGAGGCAACAGTTGGGTGGCTCTTACCTCTTTCAGAGGGACGAGGTGGTCGTGTAGGGCAGCCACGCAAAAGATGACCTGGTTTGCCGCAATACAGGCAGAGATTCTGGTGGCGACGTCTATCACGCTCAGAGGGCCACAGCGGACCTTTGGTAGTACCAATCTCCATGGGTTCAGGATTTGAAGAGGAGGAGGTCTGTCGTGGAGAGGACGCAGGAGAAGGTTCGTGTCTTCGAGGAGAGATGAAAGGAGCATTAGAGAGTCTCTCTTGACGTCGTTCTCTGAAGCGTTGGTCCAGGACCAGAGACTGGGTGATCAAGGCCTCCAGGGAAGTAGGTACTCCTATACGAGCCAGTTCGTCTTTCAGTTGTTCGGAAAGACCGTAACGGAAGTGGTCTTTAAGGCCCACATCGTTCAGACCTGTGTCGGCTGCCACCGCCCGGAATTCAGAGATGTAGTTCTCCACCGGTCGCCTTCCTTGTGTTAGACTTCGGATGGTGGTTAATGCAGCAGAAGACCTCAGAGGATCATCATAGATAGGGTTCATGACCGGACGAAGGAACCCCAGGAAGTCAATAAGGGGCTTCCTTCACGTAACAACTGGAAGGCCCATTCCTGTGGAGGTCCAGACAGTAAGGAGATGGCTGACCTCACCTTCACAGAGTCCGACCCATAGGTACGTGGGCAAAGGGAGAACAGAAGTTCACATGCGGTGATGAATGTACGATACTTCGTACGGTCACCGGCAAACCGTTCAGGCATGTTGACCATGGGTTCGGGAGTAGGCAGGTCCACCTGCTGTATCATAGAGCCGGATGGTGATGGAGGTAATGCAGTACTCTCAGCCCGGCTTCTTTCCTTATGCAATAAGGCTTCTTGGCCGGTTTGTAGTTTCTGTACCACCTTGGTTAGTGCTGACACTTGTTCTGTAAGTACAGCAAGGATTTGGTTCGAGCTTGCGGGTTCCATGTTTTCGAACCAGGTTATTCTGTAAGGACAGAGGCTTTGACCCCTGTATGGTGTTGGGTGTATGGAACCCAATGGCAAGCCGAAGGAGGAGACCAGAAGAAATATGATTGGTTAAACTTTACTGAAGGCAACAAAATATAAGTCCAGAATAAAGTAATGTAAAGTTTCTTTTGACAGAAATAAAAGTCCAGAACGAAGAGTTGTAAGGCTAAATAAGTACGGTTGTAATCTTGGAAGTAGTCCAGGAAGAGAGGTATGCCGAGAGGTGGAACTGGTACTGCAATGGCTATCTTGAATATGGAAGCGGAATGGAGCTGTACCGTGATGGCAGGAACAGAAGTGGAGCTGTATCGTGGCAACAGAAGCGGAGCTGTATCGTGACAACAGGAGCGGAAGCAGAGCTGTACCGTGGCAACAGGAGCGGAGCTGTACTGTGGCAGCGGGAACCGGAGTGGAGCTGTACTGTGGCAACAGAAACCGGAGCGGAGTTGTACTGTGGCAACAGGAACCGGAGCGGCGTTGTACTGTGGCAACAGGAACCGGAGCGGCGTTGTACCGTAGCAACAGGAAGCAGAGTGGCGTAGTACCATGGCAACAGGAAGCAGAACGGCGTTGTACCGTGGCAACAGGAACCAGAGCGGCGTTGTACCGTGGCAACAGGAACCAGAGCGGCGTTGTACCGTGGCAACAGGAACCAGAGCAGCGTTGTACCGTGGCAACAGGAACCAGAGCAGCGTTGTAACGTATCGGCAGCAGGAACGGAAGTCAGAATCCTTTTAGAGGAACACGAAGGGGAACCACTGGGTAACGTGGTATAACCACAGTATAACCTGGTTAGTGAGATGGAGAAGGCGGCAGGTTTAAATAGGGTTCAAGGAATCATACGAACACCGTTCACCTGGAACTCGCAGGTGGAATGAGGATACCTGAGTGCTAGGTAAATTAATTGGTGGTATACGAGGATCTCCAGTGCAGGTGGGGTGCAGTACCTTAACTTGACCAGCAGAGGGCGCCAGAGTACCTAGGTCTTCATGCTCTAGGATGGACGATCGCGCATGCGCGCCTGTCTTCTGCTCAGACGGATCGCGGAGGCGGCGTGGGACACATCCTGGCTCTCCTCCCTCGAGCTGCAGGCCGGAACCAGGGAGCGACGCGCCATGAGGGACCTCAGGTGAGTTTGTCAGGCGTCCCAACATGGCGGCCGCGGTCCGACCGCGGCGCGGGGCATTACATTGGCATAGGTTTACCTCGTGTACCGACCTCTGGCTTGTTATTACTACGATATCTCTCCTGTCCCTGATCTGTACTTCTATGTATTTTAGATTAGTACCTGGCCATTCTAAGGACCAGCTTCTCAGTTTAGGGTTTTTTTCTTGCCTTTCTGGGTTTTGTCTGCGTGGCTGGGTGACTCTTAGTATATCCTTACATAAATTTCATCCAACATCATTGTAATTATTAATATTTTATTATTTTACTTTTCACAGGTGGCATTGACATTTTTCCCATAGCTTTTACAAATGAAATTAATGTATTATTGAATTTGCATTTCTTGTTATATAACTTGAGCTGCCATACCTCCTGCAATATCAACAACGGATGACTTGGGCACACCCACCATTCTGACATTGACATATGTACACCATGAGTATTTCTACGCTTTCTTTTTACATTAATGGCATATAAAAAAGCCAAAATATTGATATATTATATTCAACCGTATCGCATTTTTTCTACACTTTTTACTGTTGCAATTGCAAATGTTATACAAGAACTTGAAAAATAAAATTTAATTTATTCTTGCAGGCTAAATTTAAATGTCATATACTGCTGTTTTGTATGATATATTTGTTGAATTTATTAAAAATCAACATTGCGTTTCGAATTAAAATATTTATACCAATTAATTTAATTTCTTCAGACTATGAGGAAAAAAGTAAAGCCTTCATGCTAAAAGTACGTAAAAAAAATAACAATAATAACAACGCTGTTGAATTAAATTGGATACTTAATCTATGTCAAAAAAATGATGCTGTTGCCTGAGTAGTTTATTCATTAAAATAACTGCTTGGTTCATGGAGTGAAATGACGAATTAAAGTTTTATTGAGCACCTCACCAAGGAAGAACATACTGATGTCATACAAGCTTAGATCAGTGAGCGAGACGGGCTGTTCTCTAGAAGTAGATTTTCATACCAAAATAATTATTTAAGTAACAAGAATAGGCCAGAAATATATAACATTTTATGTTGAAATTAACATAAAGTGATCTGTGGACATCTGCTAAGCAAGCCAAACTTGAATTCTAATCCGCGCTCTCTGCCTCACTGCCCTAAAATAACAAGCACAATGTACATTGGTTGCTCGCTGTTCCTTGTTAGGGGTTAGACTACATCATTTGCACTATTTATATGGAGAGTTGTCCGGCCATTAAGTACACTGACAAACAACTGTGGATGTAGACTTTCCAGGTATCTGAAAATACAGCTATATCTATGCGAAGCGCTATTAATTAGTACATTGCAGGGCAGGGATGCCTTCATTTGTTGCTCATGTTCTGGAATTCTTTCTTACGAGCATTTATGGGATATGATGTTGAGAAAACGCATTATGCCCTGTATTAATCCTTAAAATAATTTTATTTATTTATTTATTTATAAAGTATTTTACCAGGAAGGATACATTGAGATTTCTCTCGTTTTCAAGTATATCCTGGATTCAAGAACATTGAAATGTTACAGTCGTTATAGAAATACAAAGTGATACAATGCAAGATATTAAAAACACAACACAAATATACAGATTAATACAGAAAATAAATATGTAGGAAATAGTCATTATGTTACATGTTTACAGGTGCATTCCGTGTTGAGGTATGTTAATAGGGAGCTCTTGAGTGACTTAATACTGGGGGAAGATTTTCTGCCGTCTGGGAGGTTATTCCATAATTGCGGTGCTCTGTAGGAAAATGAGGATCGAGCCACTTTCTTTTTGTATTGTTTTATTGCAAGTAAGGTGCTGGTCCTGGATCGGAGGTTATAGGATGAGGGAACTGCTGGGGGAAGCAGCCTATTCAGGTAGGGTGGCAACTTCCCAGAAAAGCCCTTAAACTCCAGGTTGGAAAGGTGAAGGGTTGGGCTAGATTCCAGGGACAGCCAGTTTAGTTCTTTTAACATGTCACAATGGTGGGTCATGTAGTTACATTGTAGCACAAGGCGGCAGAATGAGTTATACAATGTAGTAAGTTTATGAAGGTGTGTTTGCGGGGCAGCTGCATACACTACATCTCCGTATTCAATAGCCGGCATAAGCATTTGTTGTACAATTTGCTTTCTTACCGTGGGGCTCAGGCAGGATTTGTTTCTGTACAGGGCACCTAGTTTGGGGTAAAGTTTAGATGAGAGTTTTTCGATGTGAGGGCCAAAGGATAGATTTGGGTCTAAGTAACCACCTACCTACCTAGATATTGTGTGATATACCTAGATATTTGAGAGAAGTGACTGGTCAGCGTGCCATTTGATATGATTATTATCATTTGATATGATTTCATTATAGGTTCTAAGCACCAGCACCTCTTGTTAGTGTCTTCTTAAATGTTGCTTGTCGTTCTGATAGATTTACCTCCTTATTCATAATGTAAAGTGATGCGGAAAAGTTGGTACCTTAAACTATTAGGATTATTCAAAGAGAGCCGAACTGGCCACCGAATTGCACTGAATAGTGAATTTCCCCTTACGGTACAATGCTATTCAGAAAGCTGGCAGTTCACCAAATATTGGCAAATTGAAAGCGAATTACGGTGATCTTCGACGGCAGTGAACTCCCCATAGAGGAATAATGGTTAATCTATTCAGAGATCACCAAACTGCACCTAAGTCTCTGTGAAATGCACAGATTTTCGGTGGTTTCATTCGACAGATTTAAACAGGCGCATCCCATAGGTTTCAGTGATTTATTTCAAGCATTTTTCAGCATCTTTTCTGGAAAATAAATTTTCTATTTTTTATTTTTTGCTTTTTTTGTAGCAGGCCTTTTTATTATTATTCATAGGATCTTATTTATTATTTCCAGGCATTTTTGCAGTAGTTTATTTGCAAACACGTTTTAAAAGTTTCAGGGCCATATTACATAGTTGGTGCTAACTTAACCAGAGATGTTGTAAACTTACCAGAGCCATTATAACCTATGGAGGTTTTAAGTTTATAACAGCTCTGGTTAAGTTAGCACCAACTATGTAATATGGCCCTCAGTGTTTTGTCTTGGTTTTTTTTTTACCCCTGTTTGGCGGCTTGGCGGCTTGTTCCGGCAGCTGGTCAATGCCCTGTTCAGCAGGTCATTGGATTTTTTCTGTGTTTTTTTGGTGTTTTTTTTGGATTGATTTGGCTGTTTTTCGGATTGAGTCGGTGATTTTTCAGTAGATTTTCAGATCGGTTCGGCGGCGGTTTTTCGGATCGATTTGGCAGTTTTGTGGCGGTTTTTCGGATGCACTCTGTGGGTTTGTTCGCTGCACTTTGGGGACACTGCAGTGAATGCTGAATTCGCCGCCAGGTTGACGAATTTGACTTGCTGAATTGCGGCTAACGGCAGAGCACTGAAATGTCAGTGACATTTCAGTGCTTCCTGGATAGCCTTGTATATATAATAATAATTGCTATAATTTTTTTCCACTGAGCAATCTCAGTTTTTTGTGACTTATGTGTGTTTTCAGTGGCGATTTAAACACTGGAACTCTCAGGTATCACATTTTTTAAGATCCAAGGGGTAGTGGTTGTATGCCTATGTATGCCATCATCTCAATGTCTTTCACCACAATTTCTGAAACCCCTTATGTTTACGCCATTATGTGTTCCCGTTTCCAGCTATAAATTGCTAAATACATATTCACTATCGAGCAATTTAAAAAAAAACACTTTCAAGAACCAGTGCTATTAGTTTTTTTACTGTGGTAACCTATTTGGCAGGCGGATGTCATCATCTACTGTCCAAAAGGAGTTACTGCAGTTCTCAGCTCCATGCATAATCCGATCAGAAAAAGCCCAACAGAGACATTCCCCAGCTGGTTTTAAAAAGTGTTAGCACTTTGGTCATTACATATAAATGCTGCTTTTGGCCAATCCCTTAATGTTCCCTGGTGCCTCACCTTTATTTCTTGTTCCTTTCATCTTGTTTATTGTCGAATCTTGAAGTTTGCTGAAAGTTGTAAGGAGTTGTAAGGAGTGCAGACGTTTACTAGTCCAAGTGGGAGCTAAGAGAACTCTGTTCCCCTGAAAAACATAATTTGGGAACTGTATTCACATACATTCCCACTCAGCTCATTTCCTGACACTATAGTCAGTATGCACTAGATCCACAAGTAGAGCGGCACTCTCCTCAAGGAATCATTATCCAGGAAAAACAGGATAAATAGGTGCCAACACAAACCCAGAGAGGCAACCTTCAACAGCACACTAACAAAAAAGGGGAGCAGGCACACCACTTCTTTTCTCCTACGACAGATTTATTGGCCTGACATAGAACACCAACATTTCTCAAGTAGGCTTGTGCACCGATTTTTTTTTCGGTTCAATGCGGTTCGGCTCATTCGGATGTTTAAATTTTTCGATTCGGCTCGTTTCGACTGATTTCTGTTTCAATTCAGTTCGGTTCGACTCGTTTTTCATGTACATTTTTTTTTCGGAATATCGACCATTTTTCGTATTTTCGGGTCACTTTGCTCGTTGTTTGTATCGACTTTTCGAGATTTCGGAAATTTTCGTTTTTTTCGTAACCTCTGTTCTCCTCGTTTCAAAGTGTCTAACTCTCTTCGTTTTGACGGAGACTGCTATGGTTTACTTTTTTTACACTTTATATATGTTTTTTATAATAAATTTTTGGTTTGTTTTTCCATTTCACAACTTTATTTAATCATATTAAAATGTTATGAAAGCCAAGGAACAAAAAAAATGAACAAAACGATTTAAAAAACGCTAAACTGACCCAAATGGTCTGACTTTAAAAATAAAAACCAGAACAAAAGGTTTTAAAACAGAAAAAATAGTTGATCAAAAATACGCATTTACAAATACAAAATTTACAGAATCAGCGATATAACCGATAATAGTTAAATATACGATGTCCAGAATTACCGAAATGGAACCGAAATCACGAATGGAACCGAAATCATGAATAGAGCAAAAATAAATTTTGATTTGACACATTTCAAGTCCATTCGAAAATTCCGAAAATATTTCGTTTCGGCTCGGAAAACTTTTCGGATCTGCCATTTTCGGATCTAAAAATTTTCGGAAAAATCGGCCGCATCCGAAAACACGAATCGGTAAATTTCGTGAAAATTCCGAAACCCGAAACGCACATCCCTATTCTCAAGTTGGGGAGGCTTGAGTAAAGCTTGTGGCAAGTCAAAACGTTTGCGCTCTATATGACGCCAATAAATCAGCCCAAGGAGGAAAAATTGGTTTTCCAGTCCCCCTTTTTCTGTTCATATGCTACAGTCAGTACAATCGAAGCATTAACTAACTGCAGCTACTTTGTTAGCTGTTTATGATTAAGGAGTATAATAAAAATCAGAATTCCATTTGTTCTTTTGATGAATTTGAACAAAAAAATGATTTTCGAAAATCTCAAATGCAGTAATCTAATCTCTTAACACAGAGAATAAAAATAAATCATATGTTTATATATAGCTTTCTATCTATGGAAACATGGTATAAAAGAAACGGTTGACTTCTCGTTCTTGCCACCGAACACGTATTCCATTACACTTCAACTGTACATCTGTCATTAACGGACACTTATTTTATGTTTTTTACTTCCATCGAGCTAACAGGTGTATTTAGCAATTTATAGTCGACGCTAATGTATAATTGAGGCACAATAATATTTTATTACAGGAAATGCAAATGGTATACATTAGAGGTTAATGTCACACAGAGTTTACTTTACATTCAAGACTCCCTCGGCGTTGCTTTGTAAACAGGGAATCGGTAGCAATTGAACAGTTGGTTGGGTCAGAGTCTGTACAGACTTTTAAAAAACGACTGGATGACTTCCTGCAGACACAGAATATTAAGGGTTATAATATTTAATATGTGGGTAAAAGCTTCTTGATCCAAGGAGAAATCTGACTGCCATTCTGGGGTCAAGAAGGAATTTTTTCCCAGTATGTTGCATATTGGCAAGCATTCAGACTGGGTTTTTTGCCTTCTTTTGGATCAACAGCAGTAGGTTATGTGGGAGAGGCTGAACCCGATGGACGCATGTCTTTTTTCAGCCTATATAACTATGTAACTATGTAACTATGTAACAGGGAATTTCATATTCCTGACCAAGCATGCTGAATTGAAAACCACTATCCAGTTCCCCAAGCACATTATCTGCACTACTGCAGGAGCTTTACTATAAACCACATAGTGGGGGTCGCAGCAAGGTTAATCATTAACCCCTTCTGATTCTTTCTGCACCCCTCTCCTGTTTTAACCACTTCCAGCACAGTGCTGGTATCTTATCCTCTGGATATGACATGCTTGCAGTAAGTCAGAGCTATTTACATGGCTACATGGGGGCTAGATGCTCCAAGCAGCTTCCAGCCAATCCCGTGACTGAATAGGTTACATCTCCTGGTCTCAGAGCCTGCTGCTCAGGTTGTCTTTGCTGATCTGACACTTGAGGAGGAGCTAAGACCCTGCTATGGGAGGGGCTGTGACAGCTCTCCAAGAGTCCCCTAGAGGAGGGAAGTCGACCAATCAGTGGCATAACCAGAGTTAAGGTAGCCAAGGGCAGAACAAAATTCTCACGTCTGGCATCGATATTCCGATCTTGTGGCTGGTGTGAAATCCGTTATCGTTTCGCTGCTCGCACGAGTTTACTGTACTTAGCGTCTCCTATACTTAACATGGGGAGCAGAATCAATTTTTACCATCTCGATAAGTGAGGTATTCCAAGGTGCTGGCGCAAGTTATCGTCGGGATGCAAAATGACAAATTTTAACATCTCCCGAAAGCTGGCAAATCCAAAGTCATTTAACAAGCACTACACCCCACCCCACCCACAATTAAATCCCATACTCACCTCTCATCCCGCAATGAAAAGGGTGGCCCGATCCACTTCTTCTTCTCGCCGGGAGCAGAGTGAGACTGGGAGCAAATATTTCCTAGTCTCCCTCCATCTTCACTCCGCAGCGCTGTGTGATCTCCAAAAGAGCTTGCAGCCCGCATGCATAAGGCTCCATTGAGTCCTAGGAATCCAGGAGCTGATACTTGCAGTGGCGCGGAAGCACTACTGTGGGTATCAGGGAGCTTAAGCTTTGTTACCGGGAGGAGGTGCTGAGATAGCACCTTCCCCAGATCAGGATATTAACATGGAGATGGCAAGGGAAAATTTGCGAGTGCACCTTATCCCTCTTACCGTCTCCATAGCATCCCTTAGGGAATAGGGCGCGTAGTAAAAATGTGTCTAAATAATAATAAGGTCTGTTAAATAAGAAGGTCTTCTTTCTTTAAATGTCTTAAAAAAGACAAATAGGTCTTTTAAAAATTAAAAAGATATTACATTTATTACAATAAAACCTATTAGAACCCTATTCAACCCTAGAATTATGCTAGGCCTAGTCAAGGCTGCAGCGTCTGAGCCTAATGAAGGTGGCGGCTGGACCTAGTCGAGGCAGCGTCCATGCCTATTCAAGGCGACAGCAGCCGGGCCTAGTTGAGACCAAGGCGTTGGCCGGGCCTAGTCAAGGCTACGGCGTCGGCCAGGCTTTGTCGAGGCTGAGGAGGCAGCTGTGCCTAGTCAAGACCGAGGAGGCAGCTGTGCCTAGTCGAGGCGGCGGTGGCTGGGCCTAGTCGAGAACACGGCGGGGGCTGGACTTAGTCCAGGCCCCAGCAGCTGCTGGGCCTACTAGGCCATCAGGCATACCGGGTCTGGACAAGGTGGCAGTAGGCGCCTGGGGCAGCCGCACCCCCCCCCCCCATTGTTACGCCAGTGCTCTCAATTCAAATTGAGAGGTCACATTATGTATAGTGTTCCTTTTAGTGTCTCAAGGTCACTTCCTGGTCAAGAGGAGCCCAACAAGTATAGTGAAGCCTGCTCATTTCCCAGTAACGTCTGGGACTGCTAAACCTTTATCTTTCCATGCCATTGTATTGTTTCCAGGGAACAATTTAATGGAAGGTATGGAAATATATAAAAGAATTTCAAAGCAGTTAAGCAAAAAAGGAATACGTGCAGGTCTATTCACTAAAGGTGAAACTCAGGAGAATGCCTGGAGAAGTGAAAATTGTAGGTCAAAATAGCCAAACCAGAAAAATTCTCCCGTTTATCTCACTTTCCAAATCAGCTATTTGGTCTAGATTGTTCTCCTGCCAATTCTCCTGAGTTTCACCTCTAGTGAATAGACCTGATAGTAGCATAGTAAATATAAATAGATGATTGATTATGCCACATCATCTATGTGTGGTGTTCTAATGTCCCATCCCCTTGTACAATGATCTTGGAAAGTACTGACAAATCTGTGACGCTATATAAATAAAGGATAATATTAATTACACAAAGCAGATACAGTGACTGGACCCTATCCTAAGGGATAAATGGCTGTATTAATGGTAATCGAGTGGTAACTTCTGTTGCATCTTGAGTTGTTACTTGCCCTGCTCTTTATATAGGAAGCGCAAAAATATTGGGAGTCACACAATAACGAATGATTGAGAGCTGCTCGTTATTCTCATTGCAGATAAAAAATTATTGTCGCCCCAATAATCGTATTTAGTGATTTTTTTTTATTAATTTTTTTATTGCATTATACCATATAAAATACATGGAGAAAATCAAACTTACCTCCCATCGCTCGAAAGTGAGATCCCCTTCCTCATATTGCCACTGGTAGGACACGAAAAATAAAACAGTTCCTTTGTTGGTCCTGTACCATCCGATAAATTCATTAAAAAATTACCAAGACCCTCTTCATTTTGATTATTCCACCCATAAATTTGCATTCCACTCACAATTCTCCATCGATTCACCACTTAGTGAATATCTCCTATATGTATTTCCTTTCCGTAAAACTCTCTGACAAGTGTATATTGTTTCAGTCCTACTGAATGCACAGCTGTGGATAAGGCGTTCACAAATCTGCTTGGTGTCCACGGTCTAATAATCGGCTCACTCTTCTCGAGTCCACAAAACAGCAGAAAACCATTGTCATGGCTAATTATAATTTAGGGATCTGTTCAAAAAAACTTTCAAAATCTGCTCGCTGAGCTAATTAGCTAAAACTTGGGAAACAGCACTGCAGATTATACCTCAGCCTTCTAAATAAACTAATCATTATCATAAACTAATAATAACTCCATAGCTAGCACTCTGGAAATGTATCATTCCAACTAAAGAGTTGACCCATACTTGCGTTCCATTGATTGCAATGAAGGCTCTATCCGGCAGCTGAGCATGGTGGGGGGGACCTGCAGCAATTAAGCTGGCAGCACATTCCTCCCGAGTCCAGCTGCTTGGTACGCATTTAAAGGGATTGGTTTTGAAAAGGACCCCAGGTGCAGAAGTGCCCCCATTGGGTTCAGCTGGTGAGCCAGCCGGTGTTGGAACTGAGTAAATACCGGAAGTGATAATTTTTGGGTAAGAAACTCAGAATTATCACCTTTCAGGCATGCTTAGGCCAAGTCCGTCCCATTGTGAATAGGCCCCCCTTTGAGTCTCTAGGAGATCTGTCCATGTGCCAGGTTGACTGGATCCAAGGCGATTGACTTCTTCTGGCTTTCCTACCACATGTTATATTTGAATAACACATTGGATCCAACGATCAAAATTAAAATTTAGGATTCTATATTGTTTTCCATTGATAGTGACGTTGGTCAGAGCTACAACACACATTATATGCAAGCAACCCTAAGGAAAAAAAATCAACGGTATCCAGTCTATTCCAGACAACGTCAACGTCCTGCTGCACATCAATGGTGAGCTACTGGTTATAATGGCTGAGGAGCAAGGTGTTGTCCATTCTTGGCTCTCTTATATATCGTCTTGAAGCTTACGATAATTTGTGCTAAATATTCTTGTGGGCTATTTTCCTTTGATGTTCATCCAGCCAACAGCATCAAAAGAGTTAAAGACGCAGCGGGTGTGAAGCATAAATTATTAATGCCGTATTAACGCCATGGTACCTCTCCTCTTGACCCTTATATTGCCCCCCCTTGCTGTGTGTTATTCTTTACCTTGTTGATGACCCCCTGCTTTCACCCCTTACACCTTTTTGTTATCTCATGACACCCCTCCCTGGCTCACCATTATAACCCCCCATTGTATGTTTTTACTTTGCAGAGACTCTTTTTGTGTACATACACTTGGGACAGCTGTCACTTCCCTCCTTGTTATGCAAACTTGAGTCCATACTGATGATAGCCCCTCGGGGGCTGATGTCTCCTGAGACTCTTGCTTTTTTGGCGATTATTATTTATTTTTTTCTCTCCTTTCTCTATTCCCGTTGTTTTTACCCCCTTCCTCTTTGCCCCCCCCACCCCCGGGGCGCAAGTCCTTTGTTGATGCTGACCCGCCCGCTGACGGTGTACCCTTCTCCCCCTCACCCTTTTTTTTTTGGTTTTGTATGGCATTACTGTGGCACTCACCATGGCTCTGTCTGCCATCTCTGGCCCCCGGGCTCCTGGGCCACGTAACATTGTCCTTCCATGGCCTCCCCCGGGAGTGAGCCAAGAACGTCACGGAAATGGTCAACGCCGTTCCCTCCCCCCATTTTATTAAATTTTATTTTTATTATTTTTATTTACTTGTTTCTTTTTTTGCTCACCATCTGCTGGACTGTGGTCGAAGTATTGTGCTGTCCCCTTTTCCCTGCCTTCTTTTTCTGTAGTTTTTCCTGCTCACATTATTGAAGTAACTCTACGGCCTTAGTCCTGTGTGACCATTGACCCTGTGATGTCTTTTGTGGCTGTACTGTCTTTGCTTCAGTTGTAACACTGCTGACTTATCAAAATAAAACATTTTAAATATATAAAATAAAAAGAGTTAAAGAAATCTTTTTAACAACTAGGATCTCTTTTTAACAAAGATTTATTTGTTTACTGTTGTAACTCTGAATTACTCACAAATAAACAGGATCGTGTAACCTCAAATCTTCTTAACGTTTTCCAGCGATATTTCAGCGTTTAATTAAGAAAAAATATATAATTTGTGATTATGCGCCTGTATATATTCAATAACAAAATTAGAGCATTTAATAATAATCCTGGGGTACTGACGCATTACGTTTCTTGATTTATGACCGCTTAGTAATGAATACAGTAGCTAGACCTTTCCTCCAGTTTTCCTCTTGAGATGGCTCTGAAGTCATTGCAATGATTATTGGCCGACTCCGTGGCCGTTGCAGTTATGTGCGGTACATATAGGCTGATTTTAACAGCGGCAAAGAGGCACGCATAAGGCTAGGCTCAGACGAACGCATTTTTCACGTCATCCGTGAAAAAGTGCGTTCGAACGAATGGACGTATTTCATCACTGAATACGCGATAGCGGTCATACGATGCGCATTTTCGTCCGTGATTTTGTACGGATCATCAATAAAACCCTTTTTGCGTCTGGACGTTATGTTGGCCGGACATTAGCAGCGTCTGACGTCTCCTAATCACGCACACACGCCGCTAGCGGACGCAGCGCACTCTGTACGTCAGTACTAGCGGTATCACGTTCTCGAAAAAATGCGTTCGTTTGCTGCTTGCGTTGTGCGCCCGCACTTTTGTGCGGCAGTACTTCGTATATTGCCCGTCATTGGCCGTCATTTGCTGCTACTGCGACCGTAATAAAGTGCATTCGCACTGCGTTAGTCTGACCTTAAGGCTAGGGTCAGACTGAGGCAGTGCGAACGCGCGTGCAGCCGCACATAATCACGGCCGTGCTAGCAGCAGATGCCAGGCAATGACGGCCAATATACGAAGTACGGTCGCACAAAAGTGCGGCCGCGCAACGCAGGCGGCAAACAAACACATTTTTTCGAGAACGTGAAACCACTAGTACTGACGTACAGAGTGCGCTGCGTCCGCTAGCGGCGTGTTCGCGTGATTAGGAGACGTCAGACGCTGCTAATGTCCGGCCAACATAACGTCCAGACCCAAAAAGTGTTTTATTGATGATCCGTACAAAATCACGGATGAAACTGCGCATCGTATGACCGCTATTGCGTATTCCGTGAAAAAATAAGTCCATTCGTTCGAACGCACTTTTTCACGGACAACGTGAAAAATGCGTTAGTCTGACCCTAGCCTTAGCCTAAATCTCACAGGATGCTGCAGCCAACTGCATGTGAATTTCAGCAGGATCAAAGTACTCGCAGACGCCGCTTTTATTTAAATGAATTATTTAGGGACAGTTTAACGCGCTACCTATGGCATTTGAAATGCGGCACAAAAGAAAAGAAAGGAAAATGTGTTCTTTAATTATCGATACTTTTAAGTCATTTTTAAACCAATTTTTCCCATTTAAAGAGGTTTTTTTTTCCAATTTATAATTTTCATTTTACCAAAATGTCATGTAAAGAGCTTTTAACCCCTTCACTACCAAGTGCTTTAGTAGAAAAAAAATATAACATCTACTGAAACCTTAAAATTTTTAGTTAACAGTTAAATGTAGGGCAAAATAGCAATTTTTCATACAGATTGCTATTCCAAGATAGTTAAAAGATTATAAAAATTTAATTTTGCTAATTTTTAACCTTTTTTTTAAGAGTGTGGCTCGGGGTTAACTTTCAGTGCTGAAAGCGGTAACCCCAAGCCACACTCGGGCTTGATACTTACAAGTACCTGCGCTCCGTCACTGACCTCCGCGATCGCATTCTCCTCTAGCGATCGCGGCGTCCTGCTTCCTGGTTCCCCTTCTCGCGAGAAGGGAACCAGGAAGTATGACGTCGCGATCGTCCGGAAGTGACAGCGGGGGTCAGCGAGGGAGCGCAGGGACAGGTAATGTATCCAGCCCCAAGTGTGGCTCGGGGTTACCGCTTTCAGCAATGAAATTAAACCCAAGCCACACTCGATATACCACCAGGGGGCCAAATAAATTGTAACGATTCTGACACATAAAATATGTCAGAATCGTAACGCCAGGTAGGTTTATTTTTCGTGTATTCATTTAATGTTGCTGGGCTGAAAAGTGCTAAACTCTAGATGGTGTCTGTTATCTTACACAATTTTTACAAGGTGTCTGCATTATCAGCATACAGGCACATATAGTGAATTGCGTCAAATTGAGTAACTGTAATGCACATAGATGATAAAGTGGTCAGATCTCTTGCTTATGGGGTATTAGTAGTCAGGAATGGTGCTCCCACTAGGCAAGCTAGGCAACCGCCTAGGGCGCATTGCCGCCTAGGGGCGCAGACGGCCCCAACCTGGGTTCCATCATTGTACCTGTTCCTCGTGTAGACAGGAGTGGTGGCTCACAAAGCAGAAATTGTCAACTCGCGGACCCCCGCTAGCGGCGCAGAAGGTGGGCATCTTATAATGATTCGCAGGCACCACCATATGACGTGCGGGCGCCATGAGAGGCAGATTAAAGAAAAAAAGAGGCAGAAGAAAGAAAGGCACGAACGAAAGAAAGAAAGGCACGAAAGAAAGAGAGAAAAAAAGAGGCATGAAAGAAAGAGAGAAAGAATGAAAAAAAGAGGCACAGAAGAAAAGAAAAAAAGAGGCAGATGAACGAAAGCAAAAAAGAGACAGCTGAAAGAAAGAAAGGCAGATGAAAGAAAAGAAAGAGGCAGATAAAAGAAAGAAAGAGGCAGATTAAAGGAAGAGGCAGATGAAAGGAAAGACGAACGAAAAGTCATAGAAGGAAGAACGAAAGAGGAGGAGGAAAGAAAGAGGGCAGAGTAAAGAAAGAAAGAGGCAGAGGAAAGAAAGAGGCACAGAGGGCAGAGGAAAGAAAGAAAGAGGCAGAGGAAAGAAAGAGGCACAGAGGGCAGAGGAAAGAAAGAAAGAGGCAGAGGAAAGAAAGAGGCACAGAAGGCAGAGGAAAGAAAGAGGCACAGACCAATCCCGGGCCTGACCAGCAGAGGGGTAAGATGGGCACCAAACGACCATGTGCAGCCCCCGTGCACAGTGTGTGTGTGTGTCCCACAGTGTGTGTTTGTGTTCCCTGCACAGTGTGTGCCCCTCTCGCACACACAGTGTATGTGTTCCCCCCACGCATTTCAACCGTTCATTATTTTTTCTGGGGGCGCAAGTAGCTGGTCTTGCCTAGGGTGCAAAATAGTCTAGCACCGGCCCTGTTTGTAGTGAACATAATGAGATTATTAACAATGCAGCTTCCATAAAATACGAATAAAATATAAAAATAATATCTGTATGTGGCATGATGCCTGTATGTGGAAGTTGCAAGGTAATGCATTACATCTGTACTGTACAGGGATTTTCAGTCATTATAACCCCCTGAAACTTATGCCTGTACAGTATTGAGTTCCCCTGAGCTCTCCCTGTATTCTGCCCTCTCCCTGGCTGTTGGAATGCTGCAGAAAGGTTGTTACCCTTTCGTTTAAGTGAGTGTGGGAGCTGCTCCTTGCAGCATCTTTACAGTAATACAGGGGAATATTAGTGAGTGCTCACAGAAGATTTCACTAGTCTTGCATTAAGAACAGATGCAAAAGAGGTTTTATATGCTAATTATTGCTTTTCAATGTGTTACAGTGCAAAATCGAATTTGCACATTTGTGGTAGAGAAAGTGTTAAGGGATGTAATAACCACACCAACGTCTTTTAATGCATTCTGTGAACTGTATCCCAGTTTTCTTAGATATAAAATATAGGCTGAATACAGATGTCCAACCTTTTCTATTCAAGCTAAATCATTTTCAAAGTTAATACAAAAATCTCACAAAATTGGACAGTGAGGAATCAAAAGAAAATAGCATGTTATTTAAATGTCAAGAAAAGTAATTGTTCCTTCTTATTAAACATAGGAACTGCTACTGTTTGGGAAAATCACGATTGAACAATACAGGTCTACTCTTCACCCGTGATTTTTTTTTTTTTTACAAAGCCCCATCTGCTGGACAAGTTATGTTATGACAGGTATTAGGTTAGTAGAGAGTGGCCTGTGTTATGTTGCAGGTCTCTATCTCTAAAAGTACTGCGTTTTATTGGACTTAGCATTCTTATACACTTCTATACGATGTCATTCTGCGGTGAAGCGTAGCACCACAATAGGTGAGAAGGAGAGAAAGAGGATGGTGAGTGTCTGGAATTGCTTAAACGAGTCCTCTAGATTGTAAGCTCCTCTGAGCAGGGTCCTGTACACCTCTTCTTTCCGGTCCCTATGTTTGTTTGTAGTTGTGTCTCATTCCCCATTGTTTATTGTAAACACTGCAGAAACTGATGGTCCTATATAAACGATGGTGATAATAATAATAATAATGCGCAGGTATGAGATGCTGATGAAGTTCTCTGTTGGAACTCAGCATTACAATGTTGCCACTTTAGATTGTGAGAATGGACTACCAATTTTCCCCTTGAAGTAATATATATATATAAATTCTTTGGGCTCGGCTGGATAAGTCTGGTTGTTGCAGCCGCCCCGGCAGGGCTCAGGCGCAACACCATTTTCCTGTATATATATCTATATATATATATACTGAAGAGGAACAAGATGCGGCGGCACTCCAGGTCTATTCAAAAGACTTTATTATGACACAAGGGTATATATATATATATATATATATATATACTGTATATATATTTACAAGTAGAATGGCACTTCCTGAGCTTAATAAATGTATTCTTTCACTGTAGGATTTTTTTTCAAAGTAATGCAGTGGATGATCAATGTTTCAAGCCGTAGTTTTATTTGAATATATATATTGCAGATATATTTATAAATACATCGGGCTACATTACATTCTTGACACTAACGTTAACGCTCACCTGCGTGAGCATTAAGGCTAGGGTCAGACTGAGGCAGTGCGAACGCGCGTGCAGGCGCACTTAATCACGGCCGCACTAGCAGCAAGTGCCAGGCAATGACGGCCAATATACGAAGTACGGTCGCACAAAAGTCCGGCTGCGCAACGCAAGTGGAAAACGAACGCATTTTGTCGAGAACGTAAAACCTCTAGTACTGACGTACAGAGTGCGCTGCGTCCGCTAGAGGCGTGTGTGCGTGAATTGGAGATGTCAGACACTGCTAATGTCCGGCCAACATAACGTCCAGATGCACAAAGTGTTTTATTGATGATCCGTACAAAATCACGGATGCAAATGCGCATCGTATGACCGCTATCGCGTACTCCGTGAAAAAATGCGTCCATTCGTTCGAACGCACTTTTTCACAGACAACGCGAAAATGCGTTCGTCTGACCCTAGCCTAACTTTAGTCGCGGTGTCTACCGCATATTACAATCCAAACGCAAACGGGTTAAGTAACCCGTTAGCGTTTGGTACCTTGCGCTTTTCAGCGCGAGGTTACTGTACTTTGCGCTCCCTATACTTAACATGGGGAGCGGAAAGTGTTAATCAGCGTTAGTTACAAAGTCCTAACGCTGATTAACGTCCGGCTCTGGTTAGCAGAGCCAGGACTTGGTGTTAACGGATTTCGCTTCTGCAGAATCCGTTAACACCAGCCAAAAAATAAAAAATAAAAATCCTATACTCACCTCCTGTCCCGCGGCGAGGACCGCGCCTCCAACCGCCTCCTCCGTCCGGCAGGAGAAGGGAAAGACTGGGGGGAAAAGTCCCCCCAGTCTCTCCCTGTGTATCACTACGCTGACTGGCCGGATCTCGCGAGGCGAGATCCAGCAGGTCATGTGACCGCCGGCGTCTGGCTCAATGGACTCCATCGAGTGGATGCTCGTGGCTGCGCTCAGCGCCTGCATTGTAATTTTTTGCATTGTAATTCCATGCTAAAACGGGGGCGGTAGGGGGAAAACCGCGGGCGTCGTTTTTTTTCTCCCTACTACCGCCCCCGTTTTAGCGTGGAGATCGTAATGTGGCCCATCAAGTTTTACATTTTTAGTTTTTACTTAATGTAAATGTATAAAACATTATTCATTAGTAGCAAAAGCTCCCACTAGTGTCGAAGAGCATTATGAACGCTTGTATTGGTTTAGGTACACGTAAAACTGACTCTTTCTTATGTACAGTATAATTATTGGGTAATAATGTTTTTTTCTTTTGCTTTGAATAACTTTAAGGCTGTTTTGTGGATGGATAGATAGATAGATAGATAGATAGATAGATAGATAGATAGATAAGATAGATAGATAGATAAGATAGATAGATAGATAGATAAGATAGCTAGATAGATAGATAAGATAGATAGATAGATAGATAGATAGATAGATAGATAGATAGATAGATAGATAGATAGATAGATAGATAGATATGAGGATAGCTAGATAGATAGATAGATAGATAGATATGGTAGATAGATATGGTAGATAGATAAGATAGATAGATAGATAGATATGAGGATAGATAGATAGATAGATAGATAGATAGATAGATAGATAGATAGATAGATTAGATAGATAGATAGATAGATATGGTAGATAGATAAGATAGATAGATAGATAGATAGATATGAGGATAGATAGATAGATAGATAGATAGATAGATAGATAGATAGATAGATATGAGGATAGATAGATAGATAGCTAGATAGATAGCTAGATAGATAAATAGATAGATAGATAGATAGATATGAGATAGATAGATAGAAAGATATGAGATAGATAGATAGATATGAGATAGATAGATAGAGATAGATAGATAGATAGATAGATAGATAGATAGATAGATAGATAGATAGATAGATAGATATGAGGATAGATAGATATAGAGATAGATAGATACTCTGTGCCATATTACATTCTCTGCGCAAATGCACTCGCCAGCGCAAATTTTTTTGCGCGCAGTGTCCAGCGTTATCGTGCGAAAATTAACATGATATTCGGATCCGAACGCATTTTCTCATCCCTCAAAAAATAACATTAGTAAAAAAAACACGCAAAACAAAGTGTAATACGCGCACACTAATGTTGTGTATGTAAATCAGTGTGCGGACTGTTTTCTTTGTGGGATTCAGCCAATCAGAATTAAGAACCTTAATTAACATCAATTCACGTTAATTGACTCACTAATGTTTTTGCGCCTGTCAAAATAAATTTGAGTATACATGCTGCAGCAATAAAAAAAATATGCACCAATTCACAATTTTTTTGTTTGGGTATGTATAGAATGTGTAACTATACTGTGCTGTATTTTTTTTTTTACATGCTGGTGTATTTTGTTTCGGCCAGAACGTTCAGATTTGCAGTTAACACCAAGTTTTCAAAGACGTTAAAATTATGCGCAAACGTCATTCGTAGGAAGTTGCGCTTCTATTGAAATACCATTCGCTTAACGCATCTGCGCTCACATTGTTAAGTATAGGACACACACAGTTCATCACGCTCGCGCAAGTCCATCCGCGTTAAACGATAACGCGCATCGTTTGCGCGAATGATGAAATACGACATTCTGCGCAAATGGTTTTGTCCTCACGCAAATGCGCATTTGCATGCGCGCAAAACTGATGCACGAGGAATGCAATATGGCCCTCTATGTATCTATAGAGGGAGAGCAACTGGGAGGCAGCACTCTTCCTGTACTAAGCATAAATGCATATCGGGTAGGTGCTTCTCAAGACAACACAAAACAAACCAAGTGGAGAGCACTCCATTACAAAATCACACATCTTAAAGCTATTTAAAGATTTTAACAGATTGCAAACCACTGAGCTTGGATAATATATTGTATTTAATAATTTCCTATTTAAAATAATAAACGGCGTGAGTACCTGTTTCTTAGATGAATTTTGTTTTGTTTTGTTCCACTGTTGATTCATTGAAATTCATTCTACATACTTTACAAATGAAGCTAAATGCATGAAATTTGCCAACGTTTACACAAATGCAAAAGGACAGAATATTATTTGGTTCATTGAATTAGCGCCCACATTGTGTTCACGCGGCCGTACCATAGGTTTTCCCTTCTCATGATTAAAATGTATTTGGTTGCAATTAAAAAATAATGTGATTCAGCAAACCTTTGTAACATACTATTTTTTTGTGCTCATTCTGTCACTATGTAGATTATGATTGGGAGGGGGGGATGCCCTTCAGTTTCAAGAAGTGGGTTACTAATTTATTCAAGGAAGGTCCTGCCTTCATTTTTAATTAAGACTTTATATCGACCACCGATAAAGGGCAAAAACGCAATCGTTTCGCGCATAACAACAAATCCGTGTTTGCGTTAAAAAAAATCCCCCAATTTCTCCTTGACTTAAAGTGCTGTGGAAATTGTCAGATGTGATTTCCCGAGAATTAGCTTATGTACAATGACTGTCAAACAGCCGCGTACACACAATACAATCCGCTGCCGAATGTTTCTGTAGAAGACGGAGCCCGCAAAGCCGGAGACGCGTGCTATACAGACAATAATGAATCTGTATCATCAGAACATATAATTAAGACAGTGACAAGAGACAATGGTGCCAATGACATGAATATAACACTTGCGACGTTTGTAAGAAAATCATTGCAGACAACAATAGCGAGTTTATCACTATAGTTTTGTGCAGAAATCAGTTAAATTATGAAAGGGTCACGGTTGATGAAAGATGCAGTTAAATTGTTGCCTTGTGATGGCTGAGTCTATTCAAGCTAAAACAATCTTGTAGTGTAGATTTGGTAAAAATGAAAAACAGGCAAGACATGGTTTTGTAATAACCTCTAGTTAGATCACACAGTGACATCTTTTGGCAGACAGCCTCATGCAAGACTAAAATATTGCATTTTTTTTTTTTTTGCTACATGACTTTTTATGCCATGTCTTTTTAAGTGCTGTGAGTGCAGAAAAAAAAAAACCCAAAATATTTCAGTATATTATTAAACTCGTGTGATTGGGTTCTCTACGCAGCTCGTTTCTGTTTGCCAAGGTTTATTTGTAATTTAATTCGTTGAATTTGCCACTTTTTATTTTAAAGCAGAAACTGTTGACATTGTATGAATTATTATTATTTATTATTTATTATAAATATAACAGTGTTTACATGAGATAGGAAAAAACATAAGGGTTATTCAATAAGCGGTGAACTTGGTACCGAATTGCACCGAACGGTGAATATCACCATATGGTGCAATTTCATGGTAGTTCGTTTATTCAGAAAGCTGACAATTCGCCAAATATTATTTATTTATTTATTTATAAAGGATTTTACCAGGAAGGATACATTGAGATTTCTATCGTTTTCAAGTATGTCCTATTGGCTAATTAACAGCGAAATACGGTACAGTTTGCGATCTTTATGGGACAATTTCACTGCCTCCAGAGAAGTAATGCTTAATCTATTCGCAGAATGCTGAACTGCACCGTCGTGTCAGGGAAATGATTCAGTTCGACAGTTTTAAACAGGTGAATCCCATAGGATTCAATGTAAAAGAATATTACCATCTTTATTATTTTTTTATTCGACCACTTATTATTTTCCGTTTCAGCTAAAAGCCTATTTATTTATTAGAATTTTTTGTTTATTTTTCTGGATTTTTTTTAGGCGAAAACTTTGATTCCAATTTTTTTTTTTATGGCGTTTCTTTTTCATTCTGTAACAGACCTTTTTATCTTTTTTTATAGGACCTTTTTATTACTTGCACACACTTTCATGCCTTGTAATTTTTGAAATGCCTTTTAAAAATAACAGAGTTGCGTTTTGGGGTTTTTCTGCAGTTCGGTGGCTTTCAGCAGTCAGTTTGGCAGTCTTCGGTAGCGTTCGGCGGACTAATCGGAGGTCAGCGGCGTTCGGTGGTCAGTTTGGTGACGTTTGGTGGTCTTCAGCAACTCCTTGTTCGGCGTAATTCAGGGAATTCACTGCAGGGTCGGTGAACTGAAATCACCAAAGCACACCTAAGTGCACCGAATGAAATTTCACTGAATTTGGAGTGCTTTCTGAATAACCCATATGGAATGCTATTCCACAGAACAATGGAAAGGAATGGGTACAATTGGCCATTTACATGTTGTCAGGAATCATAAAAGGTTGATACCCTGATGAAGCAACACTTCTTTAAGGATGAAACAAAGTATACAAAGATATTAGACCAGTTATGGTTAAAGGGATGAATTATATGTATCGAGTAAAGAAAAAAGGGGAAACAGAGGGACACGGCAATAATACGGTAATACGAGTAATACGGCTAACAACAGGATATTGACAACACCAGGACATGGGCAGAGAGGTTGCACTGGAGGCTGCGCAGACAGGTGGCACTGGAGGTTAGGCACATAGACAGGAACAGGATAAAATCTTGGTACAGACAAGAAGACATGGGCAAAGACTTAGCACAGATGGGATGGCAGGTTCCCAGGATACTTAGGGTTCTCAGGATACTCAGGGTTCTCTGGAGTAGGGTAGAAATACAGGGAAACGTAGCCAGACCTGACACTTTTAGGTGTCAGAGGGAAACTGAGTTAATGATCTGTCCCAGAGGAAGGGGTGAGGCCATCTAGCGGTGATAACTGGGTGCTAGGCTGTATATGGTAGCCATCACCAAATGAGAGAAGTGGCCCAAAGTAGTCTTGCAGTCTGGTGTCAATGGGGTGAACCAGCTCCAGACAAGTGAAGTGGCTGTTCGATTTACTGCAACTCTTGGCCAAAAGGGGGTGTGAACCCTTCTCTCTGCATCCATCTCAGCTTTCTGATAGCTTGACGGGGTGGACCACACTGTGTAACGTGTGTAATAGTACCGCACATACAACGGATGTGCTGAAACCCTCCCCGTCAAAAAGCTACGACGGTTGTAGGACGGGCCGTAGGAGGCTCACGCTTTGTAGGGCTGAGCGCACTAATGTAGTTCACACGGGCGTCCGAGCGGAGAGAACGCCTGTTCTCACAGATGTTCCCTCCATGCTCGTGTGCGCTCGTGTGACCTAACGTGTGCTGCAGATCCCGGTGGAATCCTGACACACATTCCAGGATGTATTAGCACTTATCATCCCCAATGGGATCTATAAAATGTCAGGGACTCCAGAGTCATGAAGGTGAACATCAACAATGCACCATCAGTCCAGTGTTGGGAGCAGTTCATTTTCAGGACCTGTCATCCTGTGGTCCAGTGGCCATGATAATAATAGTTTGTTGAGTTTCATCAATATGTTTGATTCCTCGGGAGTAGACAGACGGGAATCACAGACTGGTATTAGAAGTACAGGAGTTGAGATGTACTTACAATCTAAATAGGAAATCTAACAGAGCATAATACACAAAATATAAAAATCCACTGTAATCATACAGGATTAGTGTACAGTAATGAGTCGTGAATAGGTTATACGTAAGTTAAATAACTTATGGATAGGGTGTGGGATGCTGGGTAATGGTATAGTGTAGGACAGTGGTTCCCAACCCTTTTCAGGTACCCCTAAAATGTCAGGTTTGCCAGATATGTGTAGCACAGCACAGGTGATATGATTTGCTGGTCAGTGATTGCAGAATTCAGTCTGCATTTCCCAAAGGTGATCCTTAAAACCTCTCCTGTTAGATGTACTTGAGGACCAGGGTTGGGAAACGCTGTTGTAGGATACTCTTTGAAATGACAAGACAAAACATAACAGGTAGTCTGAAGACGAAAGGACTTGCAGTTATTGTTGGCTGTTGATTGTATATTGTGGTTGGAAAAGGCAACAGCTGCATGTACTGACTATGGTTCAGGGACGTGCCGTCAGGGTAGGCAGATAGGGCAGAGCCTCACCTGCCATTAAGAAATAAAATAATAAAAGAAAATAAACCTGGCTTCTCCGCGCTCCCCTGCCACCAGCTCCGTCCTCTGCGCGCAATGCGAGCATTCTTTATACAGCCTTTGCAGTTTGCGTAGTGGTATGCTTCCCCCCTACACTAATCACGTAAGCTGCTCAAGAAGTCTGCACCGCACGTCTGTTCAAATAGGGACACACGCGTGCAGCCTACTTCCTGAACACTGCTCATCAGAACCTCAGAAAAGCCCTGACAGAACAATGGAATAGCTTGGACCAATGGGAAGGAAAGCACCATTGGTCCAAGCCATTCTAAAAAACACCTACATTGAAGGCTGGCCTCTGATTCACAGGAAGGGGCCCAGGCAGCTCCCTCTGTTTCCTCTAGTGGCGGATACAGACTATGATAGGCACAGGCACAGAAAAAAAGTTTTTCCATCATATTTATTTTTAATAGTAAAGTATATGATATGATGAAAATAATGGTGTCTTTAGAAAGTCAATTTAATGGCGAGAAAAAACGTATTAAATATGTGTGAGTACAGTAATTGAGTAAAACGTAATTTACAGCTAAACACAAGCCACATAAAGTTAGTTAACCTCCCTGGTGGTATTCCCGAGTGTGACTCGGGGTTAAATTTCACTACCATGAACGGTAACCCCAAGCCACACTCGGGCTGGATGCATACTCACCTCCTCCTGCGCTCCCTGCCTGTCCCCCGCAGTGTGATCGTGGCGAGCTGCTTCCTGGTAAGGCTCCCTGCGAGTCACACGATGCAGGGGGCAAGACCAGGCAGCATACTTAGAAAAAATATTATAATACACTGTATAATCCAATGTGCAATGTTTATGAACGGCCATTAGGTGGCACTACAGGATAAGAAACAGACCATACATCTTCTCACCCTTGTTTTCAGACAGATTTCAGTGTTTTTTGTTGTATTTTATTGAATATCGTTTATTCGCATTATTTTGGATAATTATTTTTGCGATAATAAATTATTATGTCGTGTTTCAAACTTTATCGGACTCAGTGTATTTACTATTTTATTTATTTATTTATTTATAAAGGATTTTACCAGTAAGGACTCTTGATTGCACTGATTTCAGTGCGTGATTCCTAATTATTACAGGCTAACTATGTACAAAAACACGTTTCCTTTAAAAAAAAAATTGAGACACGAAATTTTGAAAAAATTAGACCGCCAGGGAGGATAATATCTGTGTATATCTGGCTCTGATGCTAGCCGGTGCCTCACCAGCCACTGAGCTCACCACACGCCCCTGCTATGGATGGTTACTTGAGAAGCAGTGTCTAGGTTCAGGGCAGATCTGTGATGAGCTACGAGGGCGTCCAGAGGAGTAATCACTAATCTTGCTTACCATTTCCTCCTTACTGTATCAGAATGTATCATGACTATGTGTAATGCAGTCCTTGGCTGTAGGGAGCGACATTCTTAGTGATTAACTGTAAGACTTATATTAATTAAAATGATTACCTTATTTCCTATTTCCAAGCCTATTTCTCTTACAGTTAAAGACTAGTTGTACAGTGAGCAGGCACTCAAATGCATATAACATACAAATTCCTATACTAGCCAAAATACATCCCCCAGCCCCCACATATAGTAGCATCAGGAAGTAGTGGGGTGCGTAGATAGATCCAGTGTTTTCGTAAGATTTCTGATGAGCATTTTATGTATTTTCACATGGACTGATACTTGCATTTTCTCTTTAATGCACTTTCCTTGTAATATCGTATACTGCACCTGTCTTGGCAAATGTCATGTAGCATAAATGTAACTTTATATAGTGTTTTCACTGGTTTGCTAGAAAATGATGAAAATGTGTTGAGCACGTACTCTTTTTTTACTTTATATCTTCCAGGCTTTACTGTTCTGTCAGAGCATAATTACAAAAAAATAAATCTGACGAGACCATGGACAGCACAAGTGGCCTATCTCAAGGTAAAGAAGGAGAGTTAAGCAGCACCTTGCATGAGCTACTACTCAGTCCATTCCAGGATATGATGGCGGATGATTGTGCTCCCCACTGTAGGAGTTAATTGTGTTCAATAGAACCATTGCTAGTTAAGCAGTTAACCTCTTCACTACCTGGTGGTTTTCCATAAAACTACTGCAAGGTCTCAGAGAAGATATGGAAAATCTCTTTCCATTGCAGTGTAAAATTGTATGCACATTTTTACATGTATACGTTTTAGAGACAGCCTATATAGGCAGAGGGCTCCCCCTGCTGGCCAGAAAGTGCTACTACATGTTTAAAACTACAGTTTGAGCTCCGTGTTTTTGTGAAAGAAAATCAGAACGCAGAGTTGTTCAAACAGCTTCAGCACCTTGGCAGAAATGTCCGAGGTGCAGAAACTTTAGGGGCACGTTCTGGAGCCCAATAGAAAATGAATGTCGTTTGCAAGAAACAAAATCTCTTTACATTTAGGCTGGGGTCAGACCAGCGCACTTTTAACGTGCGTTCTGGCGCACATAATTACGGCCGCACTAGCAGCAGATGACGGGCAATGACGGACAATATACGATGTACGGCCGCACAAAAGTCCGGCCGTGCAGCGCAAGTGGAATTTGAACGCATTTTTTTGAGAACGCTGAACCGCTAGTACTGACGTACTGAGTGCGCAGCTGCGGCATAGCGGCGTGTTTGCGAGATTAGGAGATGTC
Source organism: Leptobrachium leishanense (assembly GCA_009667805.1). Classification (NCBI taxonomy): domain Eukaryota; kingdom Metazoa; phylum Chordata; class Amphibia; order Anura; family Megophryidae; genus Leptobrachium; species Leptobrachium leishanense. Next base: position 65,837,204 of record CM019072.1, on the reverse strand, counting down.
AGACGCTGCTAATGTCCAGCCTACATAACGTCCAGACGCAAAAAGAGTTTTATTGACGATCCGTACAAAATCACGCCCGAAAATGCGCGTCGTCTGACCGTTTTTGCGCATTCTGTGAAAAAATACGTCAATGCGTTCGGACGCACTTTTTCACGTTCACGGGGAAAAATGCTTTCGTCTGACCCTAGCCTTAATCAGAATATGACCAGATTGAGTTTACTCGATGTTGGACTCCTGCGAGAGCTTTTGAAGATCAAATATGATCTTGATCATGGTAGTGAAGGGTTAATTGGCCTGGATCGAAATATTTTGGTGAACCTTTGACTGTTGTGTCACCATTGTGCTACTGCCCTTTTCCCATTCATTCCCCATTGTTATATTATTCTCTGTGATGGACACATTTGGTGCCAAAAAAATTAACTTGTTCCCTATTGTAGGGGTTAGCTTTGATAGGTTTTCTGTTTATCCAGCATTGATTAAAAGTATACTTACCGGTATATCAAGTTAAACATATCCTTCACATTATCTGTAGTTCAGCGGGTAGCTTCAGGACCAGTGATGTGCCATGAGAGTTCCAAAAAATGTCCCTGACTGTGATAACTGGTCCATGGCTGAAGGGAGTGATACTTACCTTCCAACATCAGCACCATTGGAATTCCGCTGTCAACTTTCTCGGATGTGTGGCACATCAGTACAACCAATTCACCTGACCGCAGCCATGTGGTTGATGCGATTGGCTGTTACTTTGTCCACAATGCATTGTGACATTGTGGGTGTCCTCGTCCACCAAACACAGAATATCCTATGTCACAATTTTTTTTAAAGTGTGCCAAAACCACAATGGAATATCCTTTGACTCAGTCATGTGTGAGCACGTTTCTTATTCAATTCGTGAGAACCTGTCCTGTCGTAAACAAATAGTCATTCCCAATTACTAGATTTTTTATTAATGAATTATTTATTATTATTATTATTATTAATACAATCTTTACTGCATTAGGAACAGGATCAATACTTTTTAATTTGTCGAAATCCCTGTAATAAACACATCTGTCCGGAACTCTAGAGCATGAAACATCATCATCATCATCATCATGTGATGTGCTTGGCAAAAAGAGACAGCTGGCAACCAATGGGTTAATCTATAACAACCCATGGCATGGTTGAATAAGTTACTATTGCAATCTGCTCGCTCATCCTCTGGATATCTGAAGAGCGTTGAGCATGTTTACTGTGCGGCTCAAAGGTTTCTTAATCATATAATGTTTATCCTTTGTGACTGTAACATCAGACATACAAGGATAGTTGAATTTAATGTAGTAAGCAAGTGACACAACAATACTAACAGTGTCAATTAAATTATAACGCTGCGCCGCATGCACAGGAGTTTACTACAGATTAGATGACGCACTATATGGGCATCTCCAGCATAGGGATTCGCTTAGTAAATGAATTATCTCACCATTGTGGATTTATTTGGAAGTTAACGATTTATTTCGTTAATAAGCAGAACGGTGTAAAATGTGTAGTTCTTCTAGATATTCCTGGATGATAAGGTAAGGTTGTCTATTGTGGATCTGCACGGGCTTTTACTTCCTTTTGTAACATAAATGGAAAAAAATAAATAATCGTTTTTAAACATTACATTGTGAAAAACATACATATATAATTCAGGCATACTGTAGGTCCATTTTACGGACAGCACATAATAATCCGAGAATGTGGAACCACACGTCTAGTTATCACTCACTACAGGATCCACACATCAGGGCATGGCTATCAGTCTCCCAAATGTTAGTAGCCAAGGAAAAATGAATGTCGGACACATTGTGGGATTCGATAAGGCTGCTTTAATCAGTGCCAAGAAATACAATATTTTGGCTCAGCACAATTGATTCTTGATAAAAGCTGGTTTATTGAGTCATGTATTTATAAAGTACAACAGTGCGACTGGCATTCCTTTTTCCTTGGCTACTAACAGAAAACAAGTGCATACAGGGTGCAGGGCCGGTCCGCCCATAGTGCCAGTTGGAGCAGCTGCTCCAAGTGGCAAATTCCATAGGGCAGCATATTTTGTCCACCGGCACAGTGTATCACTGACTGATGAAGGCATATGGCCGAAACGCTTCTCAGTAGTTTTTGCTGTTTTTATACATATATTTTAGATGTATTTTACTGATTAATTACTTATTAAATGTTTAGCATTTTACCTATTGGTTTTTTTTGGAGTATTGAGCCACCATATCCTGGAACCAACAACCAGAGGGGCATTTTTAGGTGTTTTTGCCTAAGAAAGAAACACCCATGCGTATGAAATGAGCGTAATGACCTGACAGGCTCCAACCTCGGTGAGTGCAAATGTGGCTGTAGTCTCTATACGATTTTCACCATTATAAGGAGTTATTGCACTATGTGAGCGCTTGTTTTGTGCTTTCTTTGAGTGACCCATACCACATTACAAGATAAGAACAAGAACGGGAGAACACTGCGGGCTATATCGGAAGATTACCCGAACATTACCCGAATATTGCTCTATTTCTCGAGTTTCTCTCCTCACATTTCTTGCTTGCGTCGGACTTTTGTCTGGACAGTGGACATACCTAACCTCCAATCCCACACTACCGATAAGTAATATTTGAAGTTACTATTGTGTATACGTATACACATATGGAAAATAATTTTTTGCGCTATCTGGTGACCTTTGTTTGTTTTTCGTATACTATTTGTAGTACAATCTTTTGTGAGAGTTTTTATTGTACTGTATCCCAGTTAAGCAGCATAACTAAAGTGGATCTATACCCCCTTCCCTATTCTATAAAATAGATAAATAGGTGGGGTAATAATTAACGTTGCTAGTAAATAATTAAGCGCCAGCACACAAACCCCCCTGTTTTTCTAGCAATTCAGTTGCGTTTGATAGGTGTTTCTTCCTTTTGATTGGCTGAATGGGTGCACAAAACTGCACGCAAAACGATTTTTGCGCGAGACAGCACTGAGCCTGCATTTGTGCGCGTACTGTTTGCGCGCGCAATTGATCGGCGGAAGAAAAAAGCCGCGAGGATTGTAATTCCAGCGGTGATTTGCGCGCGCAAAGGTTTAACGCTTGGCGCAAACATTTTCGCTTTGCGTGAGGCTTATTGCGCGAAGATTGCAATTTAGCCCAATATCGGCTGTGGAGTCCAGTGGTGATATCTCTACCCTTCGACCGTGGAGAAACAAGTCAAATCTGGCTGGAGATGAGTTTTTCAGCAGCTGATGGGTTCTCTGGCTTCAATGAAGATTCCTTGTCGCTGTCAGAGATATCTACTTTCAGACATAACCTGTTGCCTTGGACGTCAAATTCCCCAGATCTCAGTCGAATTGAGCCAGTGCTGTATCTTGGCCTAGGCCGACAAGGCCTAGGCCTAGGGCGGCAGTTTCCAGTGAGGCGGCAAAAACAGCAGCTACTGTGTGTCAGTCTGGCCGGGGAGCCCAGGCAGCGGTGTATTGTTAACCCTTTAAGGACCTAGGGTCTTTAAAGTCAATGCATTTATGACGGAACAGTTCTGTCATTCGTCCTTAAGGGTTAATGGTCAGCAGAGGCTTTGTTATCTTTTGTCTGGCTATCCATCATGAGTCTGACACTTCCTGGTGTCTCCTTGCAGGGTCTGGTCAGCTTATTAACCCATTCAGTTAAATGGAGAGAGTTTTCATTCTTCCTAAAAACATTTTGTTAAAACTCCATTAATGAAAAAACTTCATTAAAAAAGGGTTATAAAAGAAGGGGGAGAGGGCTATTAACCTAGATCTTAATTAATACTCCACCTTATAACAGTTACAGTTACAAGCAGTTATAAAGCGCCAACAAATTCCTTAGCGCTGTACAATGGGAGAGACAGAATAACAAATATACATAATGTTACACACACTGAACAGAAGGAGGAAGGACCCTGCTCAAGAGCTTACAATCTAAGAGGAGAGGGGTGACACACTAGATGAGGCAACATAACACAAGAGAAATCTATAGGAGGATCCATAACCCGTTCTTTAGAAATACTTCCAAATTGTATGGCCATTTTAAGAGTGCAAAAAATTGCTGTATACGACACGTGTCTCCTGCACTATCCAAAAGCTGCTCGTTTCAAAACCTAATAATACTATAACCTATCGCCTAGTATCCTATTATAGTTTTTTGCGGTTTTACTTAATATGTGTAACACAGACGAAAGTGAATCCCAGACTCTCTGTATTGTGTAACACAGACATATGTAAATCCCAGACTCCTTGTATTGTGTCCTCTGTGTGTATAATGTGTAATACAGACATATTGGTAAATCCCAGACTCCATGTATTGTGTCCTCTCTGTGTATTATTATGTATAATACAGAAGTCAACTGTAAATTTGGAGGGGACCCAAAGGTTTCCTAAACTTGTTGGCAGGCCTCTCCATGCAGCCTGTACTGCTCTAAGGCTAGGGTCAGACTAACGCATTTTTCGCGTTGTCTGTGAAAAAGTGCGTTCGAACGAATGGACGCATTTTTTCACGGAATACGCGATAGCGGTCATTCGATGCGCCTTTTCGTCCGTGATTTTGTACGGATCATCAATAAAACAATTTTTGTGTCTGGACGTTATGTTGGCCGGACATTAGCAGCGTCTGACGTCTCCCAATCACGCACACACGCCTCTAGCGGACGCAGCGCACTCTGTACGTCCGTACTAGCGGTTTGACGTTCTAGAAAAAATGCGTTCGTTTGCCACTTGCGTTGCGCGGACGAACTTTCGTGCGGCCGTACTTCGTGTGTTCCCTGGTATTGGACGTCATTTGCTGCTAGCACGGCCGTGATTTCGTGCGTCTAAACGCACGTTAAAACTGCTTTCGTCTGACCCTAGCCTTAGTGGATGATGGCCACTGCATTATAGCAACAGCCATCTTTAAAACCAGAAAGTGTCTGGCTGTTTAAACAGGAGGTGCGGGCCTTGAAAGGAAGGAGTGTGTCCAATTTAATTTAGGGGGTGCACGAGTTTAGTCAGGCCTAGGGCAGCACAAAACCTAAATACACCACTGAATTGAGCATATATGGACAACAAATCCGATCCATGGTGGCTGCACCTCGCCACTAGCAGGACTTAAAGGATCTGCTGCTAACATCTTGGTGCCAGATACCACAGGATATGTTCAGAGGTCCTGCAGAGTCCATGGGGACATCACGAGGGGGACCTACACAATATTAGGCAGGTGGTTTTTTATGTTGTGGCTGATCAGTGTACGCGATCTCTAGTAAGAATGAAATATAAAAACAATTCGGTAAGAAGAGATCGCGTTTAAACTGTTAAATCGTAAAGCTTCTACATTCACCTTTTATGCAAAAAAAAAAGGAAACACTAGGACTTTAATTACTCTCGTAAAGTGGGTGCAATCGGAAGATCTTCCCGTGACATTTTCAAGTTTTCTGTCTGATCCACTTACGAGAAACAAATGGGTCTGCGAGACTCCATCTAGATTGAGATTTTCATAAAGCCATTACTTCTGTCACACACACTATTTTCAGATTGAAAAATCTGAAACAATAAATGATGGTGAAGCAGTTAATAACTGTTAAGAAATCACATTTGGAAAATTGCATTTAAGCAATAACCTTTCTCCCTGTAATTAAATGACAGAAAGGTCCTGGTTTTAATTAAGTCAGCAATTTATAGTTATGAAGCAGTATTTCACTATGCAGATTAGGAGATGATAGGTCATAGAGCACCCTCCGAGCATTTTTACCAGAGCTGATCTGGTAATTACTCTGCTGTTCAATGGTGACCACATTGAACCGTATCTCTAGATTAAACAATTTCCCTATTTCCCGCTTCATGATGTATAACTGGGTAAGCATAAATGTACCGCCAGGACTGCGCGCAGCATCTTTAAATTAAAATGGTTTTTAAATGAGGGGGATACGAGTGAAACAAGCCACGTTAGGAGAACAAGCGTCGAGACGCCTCGAGACGCCTCGAGACGGAGAATATATCATTGTTTTACGGAGCCTCTCTATCTTTCCCCTGCATGTTGTTCACGGGGAGATTTACGAGGACGTAAAATGCTAATGTTAGTGTATTTATAAACATATGATGGGGGCTTCATCTATAATTTATTTCCCGGTGTTGCATTATGCAGCTCGTAAAAGCAAAATTAAATGTCCTGTTGGACAGCAAGTGGCTTCATTACTACGGCTTTCACATTTTATTTAACTAACCCCAGCTCTTATTACACATTGATTATTAGATTGGGAGATCCATCTGAACATTCGCGTTCTGCCCCTAGGCCTTTTATCTAATGTTTCATTTGTTTGCAGCTGACTTATTGAGGCTACCAGTAAGATATAGCCCGAGGCAGGCAATCGCTTTACACCCAAATCTCTTTAGAAATACTTAAGATAACGCTAGTTAGTGTTGACTTACGTCTTCCAAATGTCTATGAGGTTCACATCCCGACTGCAAACTGGTTATCGTGTTGCTCGCTGATTAACAATTAGGACATTTCTGGTGTCTCAAAGGGCTGAGCCCCCATTAAGGGGACTATTAACTATTGCGGCACAATATCTTTTTTATTTTTTTTTATTTTTCTATGTTTCTATCAGGAAAGGCTTAATGATCTTAACATGTACAGCTTGGAAAAAAGACGAGACAGAGGAGATATGATAGAAACATTTAAATACGTAAAGGGAATCCACAAGGTAGAGGAAGGGAGTATATTTAAAAGGAAACAAAGTAGCAAAACAAGAGGACATAGTCTTAGATTAGAGGGGCAAAGGTTTAAAAGTAACATCAGGAAGCATTATTTTACTGAGAGGGTGGTGGATACATGGAACAGCCTTCCAGTAGAAGTGGTAGAGGCCAAAACAGTAATTGAATTTAAGCAGGCATGGGATAGGCATAAGGCTATCCTAAACAAAAGATAAATCCAGGTAAAGTATCCATGTAATTGGGCAGACTAGATGGGCCGAAAGGTTCTTATCTGTCGACATTTTTCTATGTTTCTATGTTTCTAGGCTTAATGATCTCATATCGGTGCAGTTTTTTCCTGTTTTGCTATTGATTCTCTACACACATTTTCAAAATATACTCCTGATGACGCTGATGGATATGCAGCGAAACGCAAAGGTTTGAAATGGATTTTTATACATTTTAGGCCAATGTCAGATGAGCGTACTAGGTGCGTCCGTACTGACGTGCCTACCGGCGTCTGTCGCAACATTGTGATGCTTCGACGGGGCCGGCCACACGCTGTTGCACGCGCACGATTTGCGCACACAACAGCGGTCGTGCTGTGTCCGTTCAGCAGGCCTCCCCGTCAAAGAGCTAGGACGAGCATTTACGGAGCTGCAAAGCACCATCCTCCATAGGAGGATTGAGCCTTGCAGCGCTGCGCGCACTAAGGCTAGGGTCAGGCGGACGCATTTTTCGCATCGTCCGTAAAAAAGTGCGTCCGAACGCATTGACGTATTTTTATCACGGAAGACGCGATAGCGGTCATACGATGTGCATTTTCGTGCGTGATTTTTGACAGAGCTATTAAAAACAAATGGACGTGATGTAGGCCGGACATGTGCAGCATCTGACGTCTCTGTGCGTCAGTACTAGCTGTTCAACGTTCTCGAAAAAATGCGTTTGTTTGCCGTGTGCGTTGCGCGGCCAAACTTTCGTGCGGCCGTACTTCGTATATTGGCCGTCATTTGCTGCTACTACGGCCATAATAAAGTGCGGCTGCACGCGCGTTCGCACTGCGTTCGTCTAACCCCAGCCTAACTGTGCTTAGCGAGGTGGCCAGACGGGCGTCAGACGGGCGTCGAGTAGAATGAACGCCTACTCACACGGACGTTCCTTTCTCTCTTAAACACCCTCGTCTGACCCCGGCCTTAAACAGCGATTTTTGTTCCTGATTCTTTACCTGATTTTTCTTTCTGGTCTGGTTGAGCGCTCACAGACCCTCTGATGACATCATCCAGTTTGTTTTAGAATTTCTTGGTTCCAGTTACTCACTAAAGATGTCTAATAGGTGCAAATGCTTTTCTGGCATATAAGGGGTTATTCAAACACTGATAAATTTGACACCAAATTACACTGGTGGTGCATTTACCCATATGGTGCAGTTTCGTGGCAATTCGGCTATTCGGAAAGTTGTCAATTCACCATATATTGGCAGGTTGCCAGGGAAATATGGGGCAATTCGGCGACTTTCAGTGGCAGTGAAATTCCCCATAGAGAACTAATGGTTAATCTATTCAGAGAACGGGACAGGGTGGGGGGGGCACTCCAAACAGCCTGAGCACTTTAATTAGCTAAAGTGGTCAGGATGCATAAAGTATCCCTTTAAATATCTTCTTGACCCTATAGCCAGCACACACACATAAAATCACACACAACTTTACCCCTCTCCCTGTTTATTTTTCAGTACAAAGGAATCAGTATTGCTGGAAATACACTGTATTTGACAGCAGACAGAGTATCTGACTCCCTCTGCTGGTGAATCCAGTTTTGGCACTGAGGCTGATGATGCCAGTTTTTGTGCTTCCCTATCTCTGAGAGGAGAGTGAACTGGAAGCTTCAACTGCACCGCAAGTATGGAGATACATTCTGGAGCTCATTTGCAAAAGAAATCCATTTGCAATAAACAAATTTCATTTGTTAGTGCCCTGAATAAGTACAGATCGAGATAACTCGGTTTCGGGCATGCAAAGTTGCTTTTAGAGAACCATTTTAAACACAATTATGGTAATGAAATGGTTAATAATCAGCAAGGAACAAGATTACAAGTGAATAGTTGACATTTGAGGACACTTGGAGTGGAGGGCTACACATGAGTTACATATTGCCATTAATAGTGATCAGGAAAATTTATGGTTTGATACAATTTCCCATAATATTGATATTGGCTTAAAAAGACATGTTTTTCCTGGAGTGTCTAAAGAGTTTGAAAACAGCTCCTGTAGTGGTAGGGTTAGTATATCCATGTTTTATTATATTGCACACACCTTCATAAACTTACTACATTGTATAACTCATTCTGCCGCTTTGTGCTGCAATGTAACTAGCCGTCATGGAGTCTAGACGCACCCGTCACCTTTCCAACCTGGTGTTTAAGCTTTTCTGGGAAGCTACCACCCTACCTGAATAGGCTGCTTCCCCCAGCAGCTCCCTCATCCTATAACCTCCGATCCAGGACCTGCACATTACTGTACAATACCACAATACAAAAAGAAAGTGTCTCGATCCTCATTTTCCTACAGAGCACCGCAGTTATGGAATAACCTCCCAGACACCATTAAATCTTCCCCCAGTCTAAAGTCACTTAAGAGCTCCCTATTAACATACCTCAATACAGAATGCACTTGTAAACATGTAACATAGTGACTATATACAGAAGGCACCTGTAAACATGTAACATAGTGACTATATACAGAAGGCACCTGTAAACATGTAACATAGTGACTATATACAGAATGCACCTGTAAACATGTAACATAGTGACTATATACAGAATGCACCTGTAAACATGTAACATAGTGACTATATACAGAATGCACCTGTAAACATGTAACACAGTGACTATATACAGAATGTGCCTGTAAACATGTAACATAGTGACTATATACAGAAGGCACCTATAAACATGTAACATAGTGACTATATACAGAATGCACCTGTAAACATGTAACAAAGTGACTATATACAGAATGCACTTGTAAACATGTAACATAGTGACTATATACAGAATGCACCTGTAAACATGTAACATAGTGAGCCACATTATATTCCTAGCGTTAAAACTCGGGCGCTAGGGAGGAAAAACTGCGCCCGCAGTTTTCCCCCTTGAGCCTGTGTTTTAACGCTAGATTACAATGCAGGTGCAAAAAATGCTGCCTGCATTGTTTGCGGGCGTTAACCCCTGGGATGCGCACGGCTGCGTTAAGCACAACTGTGCACATCCTCTCAATGGAGTCCATAGGACTCCATTGAAGCAGACTCCTGCGGTCACATGACCAGCCGGATCTCGCCTTGCGAGATCTGTCCAGTCAGCGTAGTGATAGGCAGGGGGAGACTGGAGGGACACTTTCCCCAGTCTTTCCCTGCTCCCGCCGGACTGAAGAGGCGGACAGAGCCGCGGTCCTCGCCGCGGGACAGGAGGTGAGTATACGATTTGTTTTTTTGATTTTTTTTGGCTGGTGTTAAAGAATTCTGCACCAGCGGAATCCGTTAACACCAAGTCCTGGCTCTGGTTAACTTTATGTTAACCGCAGCCAGACGTTAACCAGCGTTAGGACTTTGTAATCCTAACGCTGATTAACACTTTGCGCTCACAATGTTAAGTATAGGGAGCGCAAAGTACAGTAACCTCGCGTAAGGTTCCCGCAGGTTCACACGCGGTACACGATTCCACACGGCTGTAGCGCTGAGTATGTAATTCGCAAATGGTTTTACCCCAAGCGGTAAAAACAACTTATGCCGGCGCAAATATTTGCGTCAAGATTGTATTGTAGCCCAGTGAGTATATTTCTTACATATTTATTTTCTGTGTTAATCTGTATATTTGTGGGGGGTTTTATATCTTGCGTTATCACTTTGTATTTCTGTAACAACTGTAACAATTCCAACGTTCTCGAACCCAGGACATACTTGAAAACGAGAGAAATCTCAATGTATCCTTCCTGGTGAAATACTTTTGCAAATAAATAAATAAATGATGGCGTGAATATATACATCGAAGGTAGGTTGTCCTCTGCTGTGCACTTTATGATAGATTTACAGGATTATTTGTCATGTATCCAAGTCATAACATGAAAAGAAAGGTATATTTTAAGGAGCCAGTTCCTTATGCATGAATAGTTTAATCTTTTCATTGCAGGGTATTGTTTACAAGACTTTTTCTGTGCTGTAGCTAATTAGACATTCAATCATTGCAAATTTATACTCCACATAACTGAAACATGTTTGAACTGTTTCAACTTTATGCATAAAGGATTTGCTTAAAAAAAAATAACAACTTATAAATCTCGTGGAAAACAAACAGCCTTTCTAATTTAAAGAAAAGAAAACTGTAGCCTATTAAGAAAATTGAAGACTATTAGTACTGCACAACTGTCATAATTGCACACTTAATTTAACCAAGCAGAATGAGAAGGCGAACGCAGAACAAAAATATTGAAAAAGGCAAGACTATGTTTGTAATCTGCAAAACTGGAAGTCTATTTACCGGCAATTTTAAAAGCAAAACATTTCGTGAAGATCTTTAAGATAAATGTGGGGAAAACAGTCAAGTGCTGAAAGGTGTTAATAAATGGCACTTCATGCAAGCAAACAGGTAAAAAAAATAGATAAACTGAAACCCTCAATTTTGTTATTACCGTGGATTTACAACTTCTACCTTAAAAGCAGGGAGACTTATTTAAATTGTCTAGCAGTCCAAGTCAGACGTCAACATGTCTCGTCCTCAGTAGTGATGGGCCGAACGCCCTCGTGTTTGGTTCGTATTCGAACTCGAACACTCGGAAAAGTTCGACCGCGAACTCAAACACGATGCGAACTCAATGCAAGTCAGTGGGGCTCGAACGTTCGAAAATTAAGGTCCCCTCCAACAGGGCATATATGCAAGATATTGCCATAAAGGGTGTATGGGGGTCCGGGTAGTGCCCTGGGGGACAGGAAACAATGAAAAGAAAGTAAAAAAAAAAATGTTTTTAACTCTTTCACTGCTGTGCGCTGAGCTCATTTTTACCGCTTTTGCTCATGTTTAAACGCGATTTGAAGCCATGGGAAATGTTTGACCAACAATGAGTGGGAAATTTTCCCGTTTTAATTCAATATCTAATAATCCATTTATTATTATATTCTGCAGTAAAGAGTCTCTTTATTTTCACATTTTTTAGGATCTTTTAAGGATTTTTTTGAATTTTTTTGAAAAAACATTTCAAACTTTCCGCGAACGTCCTGAAAAGTTCGAAGTTCGCAAATTCTCGAACAGCCAATGTTCGAATCGAACTTCGAACCGATTCAAACCGGCAGCCCATCCCTAGTCCTTAGTGCCATTCTCCGGTCTGTGTTGTCTCCAATTAAGTCCTGCATACCAGGGACTTTCTCTAGCACCAGTGACATGAAGGGTGGGTTTGCAATGTCCATGGAGCCCCAGAGAGAGTCCAGGCCAACAACAAAAATGATCCTGCAGGACAAGTGGGTGTTGGTTGTCCAGAGGGTCTCACAATAGCAATGGAAAGGAAAGGAGAACTGGAACCCTGCACAACATCTCCAGAAGATCAGGGAACCAGGATTGGCTCTGCCAGAGAGGGTTCACCATGAGCAGAGTCAGTGAACTGTCCTTGATTCAATGGATTGGTGAGATTGGAGGGGTCGTCTGTTAGTAGGACCGTTGGTACGTTTGGCATGGAGTAATTAATTAGGAGGGCCTCTGTTGGAGTTTAGTTTGGGTGTCTCAGTTAGGCCATTGGAAGCCTTTTGAGGATGGACCATATTTAGTATGGCAGTTGGCCAAGGTTGGAGGCCATTGGTGAAGCTTGATGGGTCATTTATTAGTATGGCCATTATGCAAGATTGCAGGGGGTCAGTTATTCGTAATACCATTGGTGGTATTTGACACTGGATAATTTATTAGTATGACTAGTGTAGCAGTGTTGGTGGTCATTTATTAGTTGGGCCACTTAAGAGATTGAGAGGTAGTCAAATATTGCTATGGCCATTCGAGGACCTTCAGCAAAGCATCATATATCTTTATGGCCTCCTGTGGAGCTTGGGGGTCATTTATTAGTAGGAACAAATCAAATTCAGCCTTTTTCACTTAAAACATTAATTTCCCTGCAATTGTCCATCAATTCAAGGCTCAACTAATAACCAGGTATAAATGCCTTACTTAATATTACAATACAGGAGCATACCAATGATTACCATAAATAAATTAATGCCTTTAGTAATAGTTATAAGGAAGAGATGGGATCATTTAGGCCGAGTGGGAATCCTAGTAAACATAGCATACAAACCTAGAGATTTAAAGATCACACAATGCTGGTTTCAATGCGTGTCATTTAATATTAATAATTAAAATTAATTATAATGATATTATTGTTGTTTTTTGTACTATAGGAAAACACTGTCATCTTTTTGTTAATACAATCATTTTTTGCTAAAAATATAATTTTCGTGGTTTTTTTTTGTTAATAATTTTATAGGGTTTGTTGTATTCCTAAAAGGTGCCTGTTAATGAATGCACTTCCACCAGGCACCTCTTATAATTAATGATTAAATGTTCCAGCAATTAGTGTTCTTATACTTGTGGTTGAGCACTGGAATTAGGTCAATAGACTGCACTGTCTATTTATTTAACTCTTTTCGATGATGGAGTGAAAGAGCATGCACTGGCAGACCATTGCCTGTCTCGCTGCAAGGGAAGGGGTTAAAGACGTTGGTGATCCCGTCACCATTGGTTCATCTCGCTCAGTCCTTTTGGGATTGAGAGTTATCAAAAGTGATTAATGGGTATAGTTATCTTCCACTTAACTACGCCTGGCACCCAGTACCTGTGTAAAACACTACAGCTAAGCTGACATTAACATTAATCATGGCTGCGGACAGATTTATCACTGGAGTGTGAGTGGCTTCGAAAATAGCTTTCAAAGGCAGAGTAATTTCCTGGCTACAATGTGGACGACACAGGCCCGTTCGGAGGCGGTAAACGGATTGCATTTAACAAGCGCTGCTAATCCATGAAAATCATTTTCTGTGCTTTCATTGTGTAGAGAAAAGAGGCAGTGAAGCTTATAGTAAGGGTCTGTCAACTAGGGGAGCTCTGCGCCTATTTTTCGGGGTCTTAGTATGTGAGCAAAGATATAGAATTTCTCGATTGCGTCACCTAGGTGGGTGTCCAGCTTGATTTGATCAAGTTTACAAGAATTTATTGTATTTTCTAAATACATATTCTGTTTGTGGATATACGTCTCTCCCAACACTTGCATTTTTGTGTGTCGCTAGGTCTGAATTTACATTAATTTTTTTATTTTTTTATTTTGAGAAAGGATTTTACAGGAAGGATACATTGAGATTTCTCTCGTTTTCAAGTATGTCCTGGGTGGCGAGTATGTAAAGTTGGGTGTCTTGCCCAAGGACACTTACTGGAGAGGTGCTCTACTACAGGAGTACTTGGTACTCGTGCAGTACCCCCGATATTTCCCCCCGATACCGGAAGCAAGCATTGAGCTGGCTTGCCGGCATCCGAGGGGCTGGGGCGGCTGTCCGAATGCTCTATCAGCATTCGGACAGGCCCCTGCAGCTCATCGCGGTCATACTTACCTTCCACGGGCGCCGCCGGCAAAGTTTCCGCGCGTGCGCTTGTTGGAAAGCCCCCAGCCTCGATCTCTTGAACTCCCACGTGATCGCGGCTGGGGGCTTTCCAACGAGCGCAAAGACTTTGCCGGCGGCGCTCGAGGAAGGTAAGTATGAACGCGATGAGCTGCAGGGGCCTGTCCGAATGCCGACAGAGCATTCGGACAGTGCCCCAAGTCTGGTCTGGGGTCTGAAAGTGTGCCAGTTTGTGTATGTGTAATATATACACATACACACAGAGCTGGGGGTATATCCATGAGAGCTGGGGTATATCCATGAGAGCTGGGGTATATCCATGAGAGCTGGGGGCATAATCCATGAGAGCTGGGGGAATATCCATGTGAGCTGGGGGCATATCCATGAGAGCTGGGGGCATAATCCATGAGAGCTGGGGGAATATCCATGTGAGCTGGGGGCATATCCATGAGAGCTGGGGCATATCCATGAGAGCTGGGGGCATATCCATGAGAGCTGGTGGCATAATCCATGAGAGCTGGGGACATATCCGTGTGAGCTGGGGGCATATCCATGTGAGCTGGGGCAATCTCTATGAGCTGGGGGCAATCTCCAAGTGAGCTGGGGGCATATCCATGTAAGCTGAGGGCATATCCATGAGAGCTGGGGGCATATCCATGTGAGCTGGGGGCAATCTCCATGTGAGCTGGGGGCAAGCTACATATCCATGTGAGCTGGGGGCATTCTGTATATATATATATCTTGGGGGATATATACATGTGAGCTGTGGCATTTTTATACGAGGTCTGTTCTTATTGAAAATGTCATGTCACATGACATAAAATAAAAATATCGGTACTCGGTATCGGTGAGTACTTTTAAAAAAGTATCGGTAACTCGTACTCGGTCTTAAAAAAGTGATATCGGTGCATCCCTAGTTTTTAATAATTAAACGTTAAAATATTCACACAAAAAGTGCTTGCAATAGCATGGAAAACTGTCCTTGAATGATTTAACAAGAGGACTCCCAGTGGGTTCCCCTTACGCCATTCTATAAGAATCCAGGATTTTTTATCTATACGCTATTTAAGGGTGGTGAATATATTACATATTAGACACAGCACAGAATGTACAACATTCATTCTGACTGAAGATATACTTATCAGAAAGATAAATATTTGACTAGAAGAATAATAAAGGGTAAAAATATGACAGACGCAACGATTGAGCTAAATCCCTGCAATTTATCATGAGCTAAATGCTACGCCGCTAATACAGCATTAAATGACTGGGTTTTGCATCACTCTGCAGCGATGTATATGTGTTTATAAGAGGAAATTCAATTCAATTCTCAACAAGGCTTCATTAATGAACTGTGCGCGCAAATCACCTCTCATAAATTATTCTGAATAATGCTATGATAGAGCCGGGGATGTGCAAATTTAATACAATTTACTGACAGCTTGGTGCAAATTTCTGTGTATCCTGAAGCAAAATATCCTCCTTTTCTTTTTCAGTTTTACATGATAATATTATATCACGTTAAGAAATAGACTGTCAGGGTTATTCAAAGAGAATCGAAAAGTCACCGCATGTTCGGTGACTTTTCGTTCTCTTCAAATCGGTGCGATTTGGCGATCCCATTTCGGCGACGCTGCGGTGTATTCAGCAAGCATCACAGGGCCGTCATAGTGCAGGCAAACCCGGCGAATGCACACCAAAAGCTGCAAAAAAAGCTGGATTAAGCCCACCAAACACGCCGGAGAAACCCAAGCAACCGCTGATCACAGCGCAGAGCAGCCACCGGAAAAAGCCGACACCACAGACGAATGGAGTGAAGAAAAAAAAAACCAGTACACTTGAATGTTTGAAACATGAAGCTGTTTGCAAAGAAACTACAGAACGAAAATGTCTGAAATTTACATATAAGGTCCAATGAATGATAATAAAAAGGGCTGTTATAGAAAAAATAAAAAATTATTTTAATAAAAACGGAAAAAAACGGGGGCGTGGCTAGGTGCCTGAAGAGAGCAGTCACATGTCCGGGCAGCTCCCGCAGAATCACCCTGATTTAATCTACTTTAACGCTGCCATCGGACTTTCCCTGCTTTCCCCTCACGCAGCGACATACCCAGGAACGGGTGGTGTCAAATATTGACCAAGAGAAGTTCCCTGGCTTAGACTGACTTGGCTGTTGGTTTTCGGCCTAGGTGCGGAGTGAGGCAGAATGATGGCGATCTTTGCTGCCTCGTTCTGCTGTTTAGCCCCTTCCTCCGAGATACCGGTACGTCTAACGGCTATGGGAAAAAAGAGGATCGGTGCGGCGGAGTGCCCTAATCTTCCGGATATTAGGGTCGCGCTGGCGGGCCCGAAGGAGGCAAACGCCCTGCCCCGACCACCGGCAGAAACGGCACCCGGGGAGGTGGGCCCTGCTGCTTCCCTGCAAGCCCCACAACTGACGATGCAGGACTCTGAGGACCTTCCGGCGACGAGGCGGGACATCAGAGCCCTTCTGGCGGATGCCCGCTCCTCGTGGGCATCGGAGCTGGCAGAGGTGCGCTGTGATCTCTCCTCCCTACGCACAGAGGTGGCAGATATTGGCTCCCGAACTGGCACCTTAGCGACTACACAAGCCGAGGCCTCTTCCCAGGTTCGGGCACTCCAGACCCAGGTCACTGGACTGCAATCTGCCTTACTGGCTCTGGAGGCCCGACATAGGAGACGGAATCTGAAGCTGAGGGGTATCTCGGACGCTGTTCCTACCTCTGATCTCCTGCACATGGTCAACCGGTTGGTAAAGACTGTCCTCTCTCTCCCTGCCGAAGCCCCAGATCCGGTGATATCAGCGCATAGAATCCGCAAGGCAGCGGCGGCCCCTCAGACTGCCACGAAGGATGTCATTGTGGTGTTCGGAGATGTCCTTGTACGGGAACGCTTTCTGGGGGCGACGATTCAAGCTCCCCTGATCCGATTTGAGGGACTGGATGTCACAGTGTTTCGCGACCTCCCGTTTTTGGCCCTGGCAGCAAGGCGACAGTTTCGGCCGATTACGACCATGCTTCGAACCCACGAGGTTCGTTATCGCTGGGGAGTCTCGGGCTCCCTGCTCATTCCCCATGGCTCTACGATTTTGGTAGCCTCGACGCTGGATGAAGCGCAGACTCACTTATTGACTCTGGGTCTACCCCATCATGTGATTACTGCTTGTAGGGAGCAGTTGTGGTCCCCTTCGGATGGGCAACCTTATGATCTGGACTAGTCTGTGGTACTCGTACGTACTCCACTCTCCTAAGACCGAGACCAACACCGGTCGCTTCCTGACCTTGGCTATTCTCTGATCGACTGTATGCTGACTTCATGCCCACCCCCCTTTTTGCTCTTCCTTTCTTCCTTCTGTTCCCCTTCTCATATTATTCTATCTTCCCCACTAATTAACCCCCCCTTTTTTTTTTTTTTTGGGACTGGAGGCATGGTTTTATTGAGGGCGAGCCGTTGGGACAGTCACCTAGGCTCTCACTGTTCCCTTGGCCCTTCAGTGACCTTTGCCCTGTGGTTCCCTCTGTGGCCCTCTGTCTCCCTGCGGGGTCTCAGAGCAGCGCTGCTGAGTACCACTTTTTTTGGGCTGCCTTTTCCAATTTTAGGAATTATTATTTTCCCTTTTTTTTTCTCTCCCTCTCTCTTTTTTCTTCTTCCCCCACCCCTCTTCTTCTCCCACTCTTCCCCATTCCCCCTTTTATTCCCCCCCTTACTATGTCCTGAGACCAATTACGATAATAGCTGTCCTGTATTACGTTGATTGTACTTGATTACCTTTCCCGTTGCCACCTGCCATACACCGTTAATGGTTTGATTCCCTTGCATTGTCTATGGCATGGCCCTACGGGGTCTTTGTTTTTGTTTCTCTGGCTTTATTGCATTCACTTGTGATTTGCTTAATCATAAATAAAGAATTTAAAAAAAAAAAAGGAAAAAAATTTGAGCAAAAAATCCCGAAAAATGCCTAAAAGATCCTAAAACATCTAAAAATAAAGAGACTTTTTACTGCAGAATAAAATAATAAACGGTTTATTAGATATTGGATTAAAACGGGAATATTTTTAACATTGAAGCCTATGGGATTCGCCTGAATAAATCTGTTGAATGAATCCACCGAATGGCAGGGCATTTCGGCAACTTTTCTCAGCTGTTTTATGTTCTCTGAATAGACGAAGCATTGCTTCTCTATGGGGATTTCACTGCCCTCGAAGAGGCACCGTATGTACAGGCAATTCGCCAACATTTGACGAACTGCCTTCTCTCTGAATAGCTGAATGGCCAGGAAAGGTAACCGTACGCTGAATTTCAGCGTTCGGTTACCTTTCGGCCCCAATTCGGATCTCTTTGAATAACCCTGTATAGCAATTACTATTTCAATAGTCAGTGCATGGCTTAAATTGAAACTATTTTGTAACAATAGAGGGGCTCTTATACACGTGAGACAATAAAGCCGGAATTCCACTGAACGTGATGCGACATGCAGCGCGGGTAGGAGGTGCTGCGCCTCAAGACGCACTCAGTGTGTACAGCCCCATCTTCTCAGCGCGCTTAGCCGGTGTCGGGCCACGTGGCTGAGCGCCCGGAGTTGAAAATACCCAGCTTTGGCCACGACGCGGCATGAATCAACCGCTTCACATCGCGGTCAGTGTATCTCCAGCTTAGGCCGGGGTCAGATGAGCGTTTTTCAGAGTGGATGGAACGTCCGTGAGAGTGGACGTTCCTTCCACTCTGACACCCGTCTGGCCACCTCGCTGAGCGCAGTTAGTGTACTCAGCGCTGCAAGGCTCAATCCCCTACGGAACGCTGCGATGGGGCCGGCCACATGCTATAGCGCGTTGTAGAGTTTCGTGGGGAGGCTTTCTGTACGTCCGCTGTAGCACACGCAATTCATGCACTCACTACAGCGTGCGGCTGGCCCCGTCGCAGCATCAAAGCAACTCAATAGTTCTTGCTGAAATACAGCTTTTTATATCTTTTTGGCCAACAAATAAAATCATTAAATAATTTGAAAAAAATATATATTTAGAACAGTAAATAGTAGGGACAGGACGAATTTTGCAAGAGAAGAAAACAAAAGGGCATAATAAATAAGACGTAGCACATGCACATTCAGCAAATGGTGGCTTACACCAGCAAAATATTTTATTTCCAATTTTTATGCCCCATGATCAGTAAAAATTGCCCCTCAAAAAAAAGGTAAAAGAACAGATAATGATTAAATGTACCACAAATAAATACTTAATATAAGCTAAAAAAATATATACCATTTGACACAAATATATAATATAAATATTTAAGTAATGCAATAAAACCAGTGTATGTAACTTATATAAATATGTTCAAATTGCATAATACCTCAAATAAAGCAACGTGGTGCGAGGTATGACTTTTATGAGTCATAACTGTATGTAAAAGTTAAAACAAAAACAGAAATGTGAGATTTCAACATAGGTGGGAAGTGTTGGGACCACAGGCAAGAATTCATCACTGATTCAGAAAAAGAAACATCTTGAAAGGTCTTGAAGTCTAACTTCTACATTTAACGCCATTGATTTATATGTACTTAGTGAAATAAAGTTAAAATGGAAACAACAGTCATAATACAATAATACACTGTCTCGCCAAAACAATATTCACACACTCTAATATTTCATTGGACGGCCTTTTGCTTTGATTACGGCACACATTTGACATGGTATCATTTCAATAAGCATATACATACAGAAAAAAATGGCGTCGCGCCTGTACTCACCAGAGCGGTTGCAAAGCCAGGAGTAACAGCCCAGTTCATGTATAACACATAACAAGAAAAAAAAGTTGTCATCTGCACTCGTTTCTATACAATTATAAAGAAACGAGTGCAGATGACATCTTTTTTTAATTGTTATCATTTCAATAAGCTCATGTAATGTCACAGCATTACTTTCTATCCAGAGTCACATTAATTTGTGGCCAAGATCTTGTATTGATGATGGGAGAGTCGGAGCGCTGCGTAAAGTCTTCTCCAGCACATTATCCCAAAAATTCTCAATGGTGTTAAGGTCTGGACTGTGTGTTGGCCAATTCATGTGTGGAAATGATGTCTCATGCTCCCTGAACCACTCTTGCACATTTGAGCCCAATGAATCCTGGCATTGCCATCTTTTCTTCTTTTTTTTGAGAAAGTATTTTATCAGGAAGGATACATTGAGATTTCTCTCGTTTTCAAGTATGTCCTGGG
This sequence comes from Leptobrachium leishanense, assembly GCA_009667805.1. Lineage (NCBI taxonomy): Eukaryota > Metazoa > Chordata > Amphibia > Anura > Megophryidae > Leptobrachium > Leptobrachium leishanense. Next base: position 65,816,641 of record CM019072.1, on the reverse strand, counting down.
TGGCGAGTGTGTATCGTTAGGTGTCTATGCTCAATCAGACGGAGATCTGGGGAATTTGAAGTCCAAGGCAACAGGATATGTCTGAAAGTTGTGACATCTCCGACAGAGACAAGGAATCTTCATTGAAGCCAGAGAACCCATCAGCTGCTGAAAAGCTCATCTCCAGCCAGATTTGACTTGCTTCTCCACGGTCAAAGGGTAGAGATGTTACCAATGGATTCCACAGCCGATATTGTGTGGTAGGCAAGTATGTACCATTAGGTGTCTTGCCCAAGGACACTTACTGGAAAGGTGCTCTTGCCAGGATTCAAACCTGTGTCTCCAGGGTTATAGAGCAGAGATGTTGCCTCTACTTGGAATATGCCTGCATTATCAGGGAAGAAAAAACCCATTGATGGAAAAACATGCTCATTCAGTATATTCGGGGAGTCACAAGTCCTCATTTTTTGCAGCTGAAACCTATTAATCACTGCAGTAATTATCCAATGGATGGCTCACAGCTATCTGCTTAGCGTTCGGTTACCTTTCCTGGCCATTCGGCTATCCAGATTTTTAGGATATTTTAAGCATTTCTCTTGATTTTTTAAAAAAAATATATATATATTTTTTTAAGTTTACTTATTTTTTCTGTAACAGCCCTTTTTATTATCATTCATTGGACCTCATATGTTAATTTCAGATATTTTCGCTCAGTAGTTTCTTTGCAAACAGCGTTTCAAACATTCAAGCAAAGTGTTTTTCTAATTTATTCACTGCATTCGTCTGTGGTGTCAGCTTTTTCCGGCGGCTGCGCTGCCTGTGATCGGCTCCTGCTCGGGTTTTTCCGGCGTTTTTGGCGGGTTAACCCAGATGTAAAAACAGGTTGTGTTTGTTGTGTTGCGGGTTTTCGGCGTGCATTCGCCGGGTTTTGCGGTTAGTTTTCGGCGGGTTTGCGGCGACCTTTCCCTGCAATTCGGGGTGTAGTGCTTGCTGAATACACCGCTGGGTCGCCGAAATGGGATCGGTAAAACGAACCGAATTGAAGAGAACGAAAAATCCCCGAACATGCGGTGACTTTTTGATTCTCTTTGAATTACCCTGATAGTAGCAGAAATATATGGGGTTTTTCTTTACAAAAAATGCCAAAACTGAGTTCCTACATATCACTAGAGAGTACCCATAGTTCTCTGGGTTATTCAGGGAATTGCAAGAATTCAAATTACTTTGCGCATAGAAGAAGGTCTTTTTTTAAGTGGACATTGTCACTTGTGGAAGATCCATGTAGACATAATGAATGTTGCACCAGAAAACATTTTATTGTTTTAGGTCCCTAATAATTTAAGGATTGGGATTTTTTTCAGTAATGCAATGGGTATAACAAGCTTTTCCATTCAGTGCATAAAACACTTATTCAAACCATGTGAAACAGTCTCCCGATCCTCGCTTCTATTTTTTGTGATATGTAATTCTCAGTGACAAATAATTCCTTCAAGGAAATTCTGGGATTCTTCAGGGGAAATGGCTGGAGTGACATGAGATTGAGACAATGTGACTTCTCTTTTTTTTTTAGATTTTTTTTGTGCCAGCTGAGAATATTATAGTTTAGTTCTGTTATGTTTCCTTCAATTGTTTTGTTTTCTTGCCCTCCATGGGGTGAAGCACACAAGTGATTTTAATTGGGACTCATATTGGCGTTTTTTAAAAATTTGGGGTGTAGGGCTTTTGATCCACATTTTTATGTACATTATTAAGGTGGAACCTGAAATAAATAAGCACTTTTCTAAATCCCTCAATCTAGTTTTCTCTACTGTCCATGGTACATCCATTTTATCTTAAACCAGTCCAGTAGAGCCTCTTCTGTCAAACTTTATTTTCTTTGAGAAAGTATTTTACCAGGAAGGATGCATTGAGATTTCTCTCGTTTTCAAGTATGTCCTGGGTGGCGAGTATGTACCGTTAGGTGTCTTGCCCAAGGACACTTAGTGGAGAGATGTTCTAGCTGGGATTCGAACCTGTGTCTCCACAGTTATAGTACAGTGATGTCTACTCCACCCAGCCGGTACTATGACTTCATTAGTGTTCCCCTGAATGAGACTAGGGAGATATGTTTATTTTTTACTTTTCCAAAGCATTAGAATGACATATTATGTACTCCACCCCTCATACTAGACCTTCAGTGCAACTCCTCCTGGTCAATATATGAGCTGGTTAGTGAACCATTGGCTGAGGTCTTGGAGTTTTGGTTCTTGCTGTGGGCATGATAGCTCAGCAGTGAGGCATTGTGCTAAATTCAGTATCTAACTGGCTCCTGTGGTATGTTAAAAGTAGTTCCATCTTAGAAATTGCAGATTTACAGTCAATATGAGGTCTACATACCAGGTATTAAATACAGATATTGTATTCTACACCTCCAATAGCAGAGACCAGATGCTCATAACTCAACACCCAACACTGTTTAAGACTAATTTGTAAATACACAGTTGTGCATGAAGAAGTTAAGGAAACATCAATGTTCGATGACAAAAGGATAATCTCACAAACAGCTGTTCAGAAAAATTTCATAAAGTATTGGACACAATGATTTAGAAATACCTCTTGGACGCTTCATTCTAGTTTGTAGTACCAAATCAGAGAACATCCATTCCATCGTGAGACACATGGGTGAGTTACCAGTTCTACAGGCTTGGCGGTACAATCGTTACTTTTATATGAGCGAGACTTTAGGGTCTATTCCCTGGTCACTGTTGTTTTTTGAAATAACATTGGATTTACTTGGGCAAACTATGGTGTATTCACCACCTATGAAATTTCCAACATAGTTGGTAATTTTACTACTGTTTCCAACGTAGTTTCTGTTGAGCGTAGGTTTCACCATTGTTCAATTTGGATCTCAGTGAAGGTCACCACCTAAAATTGTCGAAGTATCACAGTGGAGGAAGATGGTACCTAGAGAACAACTGTAGTTGACTTCTCCATTGGAAGGATAGCAGTACTTTGATTGTTCATGGCTGTTTACCGTTGTTCACCTCTGTTTGAAGCAACTTCACCTTCGGAAGTTGAGTTTTTCTTCTCTGGATAGTCAAAGTTTCCCTTAATTCCAACAACAATGACTTTTACCATTATTTGAAACTAAGGTGAATATCGGTGAAACAACAGTTATTTGTGAATGACCCCTTTGGTTAAATATTGCGAGTGTCTTTTACATGCGCTCACCACCACTTTCCCAGTCATTTTGATAGCCTGGTTTGCATGCGTCTCACTTTTACCAAAGATGGTATCCAGCTGGAGCTCATTATCTCTTTTGGTTTTTTTGGGCTCATCATCATGAATAGTTCACACTAAGGTTAATCTCTTTAATCCTAAATTCTTATACTTAAATCAAACAGAGCGAGTCAGAAAATGAGCATTAGAGCGAAACTAAATTTTCTGAAGTAGTCAGATCAAATTTACTCATCCTTGGTGAAGGATAAGGTGTGCCAGGATGAAGAGTAGCGTGTATTTTTTATCATATTATATTACTTTCAGAAAATCTAGTTTCTTTGTCTTTTGTTTGTTCTGATTAATGGGCCTCTTGTTGATCACAAACAAGGGTGGAGTATTAATCTTCGCTTGATTTACCAAGGGTTTTGTATTCTGAGGACACAGTATTCACTGCTAAATACTTCATGAACCCACTGGATATTTATTTGCCTCAAGTTTTTCATTCATATTATGTATCTCATTTGAATTTAGTCAGAGGGTTTCCAGTGACTTCAAGACTTTATTTAGCTTATTTTTTGTTTCTGGTCTACAGAGAAATATGCAAAAAAATACAATTGGTTCAACTAAATGCATAAACACTCGCAAGCTTGCTGTATTTCAAAAAGTGTAAGAAAAATGATCCTATTAACACCAATTAAGGAAGCACTGGCTTATTATACCAATAAAATACAAATTTTGTTCCAAAAGATGAGTAGTTTGCTGCAAACTACCATAAGAGAAGCTAAGTCATAGTCTATTATAAGTGATGTAACATCCTGAAACTCTTTCAATCGCTGATTGGACGGTGTGTGTGTGGGCGATGTTATCTTTCCCCACTGGACGTAGGAATACTGGGAACTACAGAGAAGAGGCGGAAGGTGTGGGACACGCAGTGGAGCACACGCTACACGCTTCTTTTTCAACTATACCAGGACAATGTAATGGCGGAACATGTGCTCTCGGATTCAGAACATGGTGTTCCGGTAATATTAATTAGGACACTTTCTTGTATGTATATAAGAGAATACAGGCACATTATAATACCATCCCTGATGAAGTCTGACATTTTTTTATAGGACGAAATTCACTGCATGTTGCTTTTTAATATATATTGTTACCATTAAAATTATTGTTTTGTACACCTACCAAAACTGTTTGGATTTTACCCCTTTTTTGGAGAGGCCATTCCGGAGGTCTGGGGGTCATTTGGATCCCAAATGATGTCCTGATCCTGTACTACACTATATGAAGGGCTTTGGGGATTCCACATCAGTTATTCAGGTGAGGACTGGATTCCAGGTGATTGGCAGATCCTGTATAAAGTGGAGTGGTAACTCTTGATGTGCCGTTTATTTATGTATCTCTTGTGAGTGGAATTCCCCCAAAAGGCTTTTCATAGCAGTTTTTATGTATACGGTCTGCATTATGTGTCTATAATTTTGTTATTGCAGATACATCTTCTACTGTTTCATATTTCTATGCAATTCTTGTTCTGCACCTGAAGAGAAGGCGCTATTAGGAGCCAGCAGACACATAAAGCAATGGGAGCTGGTGAATTTCGACCGATTCCCAGACTCCTGTTATTCAAGTGACTGCGCCTAAAGCTGGTGTTAAGTGACTTTGTGACTTTGTGTGTATTAATATTGAGAAAAAAACAGCATCTATGAGAGTACTGAGGCCTAACAAGGCTGAAACGATCAACGTGGGTGTTAGTTTTAATTTCCTGTATGAATATATATATACTGTGATTCAAATACATATCTTAGTCAACATGTCCCCTTTTAGTTTTCATAGTATTTGCACATTTCCTCTATAAACTTAAGGAATGTTTATTGAAAACATACATTCTGTAGCAGAACGAAGTACCACACCCTTGTTGCCCAGCAGATAAGGTAAAAAAAAACATCTTTGTGCTTTCAATGTATATATGATATATGGTTGGTGGATTGAACTATGTCTGACATTGAAACTGTTTATTGGTCTGTAATCCAAGACTCTCTATGACTGTCCCACTGCTACAAAAACACGTTGCATGATTGCTGACCCTCAGAAAAGAGAATCTTTTTGAAGCAGCATTTTGTGTCTGTCTCTTTTCTGCACTTAAGTGTAATAACATTTTGTTCTCGTTGGATCAAACGGAAAAGAAACAGAAATCTCCTTCATTACATGACTCAGTCAGTCCTGTTAATGGTTTCTGCTGAAACCATTTCAGTGGGTTGAAGCATCTCTCATGTAGAGTGGACCTCCTTAGCATTTCAGTGCTGGCCACCCTTTCTGGAATACTCCTCTCTGTGATGGCACCATTGAGTGATACAATTGAGCGTTGCAGGCAACTAGTGCTGTTGCCCATTCTCAGAGCTCTCTTAAATCTTATTTTTGTGTATTAATATTGGTTTAGTTGTTGCAAGTACAGTGGTCTTGAAGTGAAAATTATGGAAAATAGAAGTAAAATGATAGTGATAACATGATTTTAAAAATCTTACTAAAAACTTATCCCATAAAAACTGTGATAGAGATAGCTACTATATCCACTGAGAATACTGCTGGTATATAACCAGATTAATTTAAGATTGTTTTATCTTTTATGATTTGTCATGTAGTATTTGCCTGTTTTCTCGGTTTTGTTTTGATAAAGTATCACAATGATCCTACTGAACCAAACAATAAAAGCGTTTCTGTAATTTCTGTCATTAAAGACCCTCATTCTCTCCAGATGGGTTATTCCATCAAAAGATTTACTCTTAAAAAACAATGCATCAATCGACTTTCCTTCCCAACAGACATTCTCTAAAGAAACCCCACAAAATTACTGTTTCAAGAAAAGATTGTTGGTCAAATGTTAATTGCTGGCTAGAATCTGCAGCAATCACCTAAATTGTAGGGATAGAACATTGTGTTGCCATCGCCACTGAAGACAGAGAACCACATTTATTTGTCTTATTCTTCTGAGACCTAGCAAGATATAGAAAGTTGAAAACAATAACAAAAATAAGAAACACAATATGTTAAAGTGCATTCTAAATTAAATAAATATGTTAGGGTTCCAAAGCATTCTAGATCCAGGGGCTCCATGCAACTTGAGCCAGCAATAGGGAGCCTCTAATGCAGTGGTTCTCAACCCTGGTCGTCAGGGCAGGTATTAAGTATTACTTTATGGAAATGGAAACTCAATCCTGCAATCAGTGACCAGCAAATCATGTCACCTGTGGTGTGCTTCAGATATCTAGCAAACCTGGCTTGTTAGGGGGACTCTTTGTGTATTGGAGGTTTGGATTGTTCGCTTATCTGTTTAATCTCATTGAAGGAATACCTTTGGAGGTATTATCCCCAAGAATTACAGAAACGTAAGACAATTGTTGCCTTTTGGTGCACCTTGGTGTTATTACGTGGGACGCACTGTTGTATACTAGGAAAGAGCGCTGTTCTTTCACTTGGTTCACATTTTATAAATTTATGCCACGCTGGAATAGTGTCCATAGTAGGAGGCTCCTGAACCTAATGTTTTGAATACACAAAGATCTTTATTAACATTTATTAAGATTAACGATATAATACATTATGTAAACAATCATAAAAACAACATAGATATGTATGTGCAAACAATAAACAAAACCATAAAATAAGCACAGATACAGAAAATAGCATAAATTCTAGGTGATCCCCCCCCCCCCATTGATAACAGCATTCTAGGTGACAGTGTTAATAAATCCAATCCAGTTAAAAGAAGCATTTTAGCAATTGAAACTGTTAACTTTTTCATTCTTTAAGAAGTTGATCCTATATCTTTAACCATCTTCTAGATCCGGCCAACTATGGGCCACATTACAATCTTGGTGCTAACATTAACGCTCACTTGCGTGGCTACCGCATATTACAATCCAAATGCTAATGGATTAAATTGGTACCTTGCGCTTTCGGCGTGAGGTTACTGTACTTTGCGCTCCCCAGGGAGGGGCAGTCAGGGGTGGCAGGGTAGGCAAGGCCTCCCCTGCCATTCCAGTAAATTAATGTGCTCATTGTGCTGTAATGACATGTATGTATATTTAATCTGTAAATAAAATGTTATTCATTGAAAAAAGTTTTCATAATCACCTCTCAACGCTCCCTCGCTGTGCTTCTCTGTCCTCCACTTTTTTTTCCCCGTACTTTCAGTTTGCCGGCTGCTGTGTTTTGTGATTCACTACACAGACAGTAGGGGCATCACTGAGCCAGCATAGCCTACGCAATTTGCGCAGCTGAACGCTACGCTAATTGCGTAGCTCAAGCTGGCTTCCTGGTTCTATGCTCTTCAGTGCCTCCAGAGGCACTGAGATCAATTGAAAGCTTGAGCCAATGGGAAAGCTCCATTGGTCTCAAGCAATTCTTTTTTTTTTTAAAAAAACGCCCCTCATGGGAGGCAGAGCTCCCCATGGATTGATTGACGCAGGACAGTCATGTGGGGGGGGCAGGCAGAGCACAGCAGTCAGCATGTGTGTAATAGCGCCCTCTATTAGTCAGTATTGTAAGTGCATGCTCCTAGAACTAAAAAACAATATGCCAACTTTACTTTTAAAGCTTTTTAAGTGCCTGCACTGTAATCCCACGTTAAAACGGGGGCGGTAGGGAGAAAACTGTGGGCGCAGTTTTTTCTCCCTAGCGTCCCCGTTTTAACGTGAGGAATGTAATGTGGCCCTATATGTCCTGAATAACAGAGGGAATTAAGAGGTTTCTGTATTGAGTGCAATGCTCAGTAGAAGGGTGGAGAAATATACCGATCTGTGAAGTTAAACTGGAAGGGAGCAGCAGCTAGAATTTAAATATATATTGTATATATATTGGCAAGCCTTTCGAAAGCTATAAAGACAGTTATGTTGCTGTTTGGTAATAGATAGCATATATTTAGGATACAATTAATCCTCACAGTATCCCAATAACTGTCATTATTTTTTCCCCTCAATTCTATATTTAAACCTTGACAAGGCTGGGTCCAGTGAACAAATTATAATTAAAGGATAAACAACTTGTTTCTGGTCTTCTGAGTTTTTCCACTGAATCAATGGAGAACTTTTACACAATTTTGTTCACAAAATACACAAAAAACACCTTTGCTATCAGTTTTATTCATCTACAAATTATCCTAGCCCAGCTAAACAGAATGGTATGCACCACCATGTGCACCGCGGCAAAAAGATATCTGGAATTCGGCAAGCAATCCGCAGGACATCTTGACTAAGGATTTCACTCGCTCGTTATTTCAGATAAATGGCTTTAGAATTAAAGTAGTAAATATATACCACATACTGCAGTGAATATGCTCAGATGTTTGTTTTCTTCAGCACTTTGCTGATCCAGAGACAGATGGGCTGTGACCGGGAAGCAGTGAAGAACAGACTGGTGGAAAGGCGGTTGGCACACAAACTGGGGCAGGTACAGCTGTGGTATGCTTTTTTTTTAATTCAGCATGCCTACCTCCCGCATCAGCAGCTTGCCATACTATCAGCCCAACCTCTGTTGTGTTAACTATTCAGATGCCAACGTGTCCATTTGGACTAGAAGATCAGCAATCCAGAAAGCCATTGGAATTCAACCTGTATGTGAGGTTTGAGGTGCTTATTGCTTATTTATGTTTTGTTTAATTGTGTTGGGGAGGTTGCAGGTAATGTTGTTTTACTATAGATGCATTTATTGCATTTCATGGGAGGAGTAACATTAAAAGTAACATATATTTGATACTATAAAGGACTGGATGGCACTTACAAAACACATACAGTCAGGTCCATAAATATTGGGACATCGACACAATTCTAACATCTTTGACTCTATACACCACCACAATGGAGTTGGAATGAAACAAACACAATGTGCTTTAACTGCAGACTGTCAGCTTTAATTTGAGGGTATGTACATCCAACTCAGGTAAACGTTGTAGGACTTAAACAGCAGTTTGCAGATGTGCCTCCCACTTGTTAAGGGACCAAAAGTAATGGGACAGAATAATAATCATAAATCAAACTTTCCCTTCTTAATACTTGGTTGCAAATCCTTTGCAGTCAATCACAGCCTGAAGTCTGGAACGCATAGACATCACCAGACGCTGGGTTTCATCCCTGGTGATGCTCTGCCAGGCCTCTACTGCAACTGTCTTCAGTTCCTGCTTGTTCTTGGGGCATTTTCCCTTCAGTTTTGTCTTCAGCAAGTGAAATGCATGCTCAATGGGATTCAGGTCAGGTGATTGACTTGGCCATTGCATAACATTCCACTTCTGTCCCTTCAAAAACTCTTTGGTTGCTTTTGCAGTATGCTTTGAGTCATTGTCCATCTGCACTGTGAAGCGCTGTCCAATGAGTTCTGCAGCATTTGGCTGAATGTGAGCAGATAATATTGCCCGAAACACTTCAGAATTCATCCTGCTGCTTTTGTCAGCAGTCACATCATCAATAAATACAAGAGAACCAGTTCCATTGGCAGCCATACATGCCCACGCCATGACACTACCACCACCGTGCTTCACTGATGAGGTGGTATGCTTCGGATCATGAGTAGTTCCTTTCCTTCTCCATACTCTTCTCTTCCCATCAGTCTGGTACAAGTTGTTCTTGGTCTCATCTGTCCATAGGATCTTGTTCCAGAACTGTGAAGGCTTTGTTAGGTGTTGTTTGGCAAACTCTAATCTGGCCTTCCTGTTTTTGAGGCTCACCAATGGTTTACATCTTGTGGTGAACCCTCTGTATTTACTCTTTGTGAAGTCTTCTCTTGATTGTTGACTTTGACACACATACACCTACCTCCTAGAGAGTGTTCTTGATCTGGCCAACTGTTGTGAAGGGTGTTTTCTTCACCAGGGAAAGAATTCTTCATTCATCCACCACAGTTGTTTTCCGTGGTCTCCCGTGTCTTTTGGTGTTGCTGAGCTCACCGGTGCGTTCCTTCTTTTTGAGAATGTTCCAAACAGTTGTTTTGGCCACACCTAATGTTCTTGCTATCTCTCTGATGGGTTTGTTTTGTTTCTTCAGCATAATGATGGCTTGCTTCACTGATAGTGAAGGCTCTTTGGATCTCATCTTGAGAGTTGACAGCAACAGATTCCAAATGCAAACAGCACACTTGAAATGAACTCTGGGCCTTTTATTTGCACATTGTAATTGGGGTAATGAGGGAATATCACACTCCTGGCCATGGAACAGCTGAGAAGCCAATTGTCCCATTACTTTTGGTCCCTTAACAAATGGGAGGCACATCTGCAAACTGCTGTAAGTCCTACACCGTTCACCTAAATTGGCTGTATATACCCTCAAATTAAAGCTGACAATCTGCAGTTAAAGCACATTGTGTTTGTTTCATTCCAACTCCATTGTGATGATGTATAGAGTCAAAGATGTTAGAATTGTGTCGATGTCCCAATATTTCTGGACCTGACTGTACATACATAAAATAACAAGATGAACATTTGTTTCCTATTGATGGTATTGCTCATGTCCACTCTGTATACAACCCTGTGTGGAGAAAACGACCAACAGCTATTGGGCAATGAAGATGATCTAGAAAAGACTGAGCATTTGATCATTGTAGGAAGCAGAACATATGAACAGGAGACGTAAGGTACGTACGTTTATCAGGTTTATCTAAAATGTTGAAATTATGTTAGAAACCAGACGTGTGTATTAGTTTTTGGATGATTAAGATTTGTGCACGTTTTACGCAATCTGTCGATTTGTCCAGGTGGGCCGTTGGTTATGGCTACTGGCAGGCCACCTGTGACGGGACAGCTGCCACTTTGTTTATTTCGTCTTTATTTTGTTATTATTTCATTGTTATTTATTGATATTTCATTCCCCTGTTATTTATATGTTATGTTTCCAAGATTAAATAATGCATTGATTGTTACAAAGTGTTTCCTGCCTTGCCCAGAATTGTATTCCTCCTGGCCACTGTATGTCTATATCGAGCCAGCCACCAGCCGAGACCCGACAAATGCCACCATGCTTTGCCCCTGAGTGCCTTAGCCGCTGTCCACTTTACCACAGCGCATTTCGGGCGGTGTGTCCCTAACAATAAGAGCCTACCACGGGGTGATTCCAGAGGGGGAGCGCTATCAGGAACCCCAACATCTAAACTCCCACTCCTCCCGAAGGGGAGTGCAGCCACTCCAATGGAACTGATATATATATCCAGTGCTTTTTTTCTGGAAAAACAGGTGAGGGTACTCTCATGCCCGGGGAAAAACTGATTATTTTGACTATTTGCATGTCCTCATAAACAATAGTTGTAGTTCACATAAAGGAAGACACTATAAAAGGGGACCATATTATTTAATACTGTGTTACTTTAAATGAACTACAACTATTGTTGTAACCCTATGGGGGTTATCCACTAAGTGCCTCTGGTGCAAGTAAAATCTGTATTGCATGGTTGTTAGCTGTTTTTTTTGCAACGATGGCACTGAGTGGATAATCCCCTAGCATTTGTGAGCACCACAGCAATGAAACTCACAGTAATGCGCAATGTGTATGAGCTCCACAGCAATGACACTCACAGTAATGTGCAGTGTGTATGAGCTCCACAGCAATGACACTCACAGTATTGCACAGTGTGTATGAGCTCCACAGCAATAAAACTCACTACCGCCTTACAGTGCCAGCTCCTCTGATCACACCGCTTGCCTGAAACTCCGCAGCTCTGGCAGATGTGTGTAAACATGCTGCACCCCACCCCTCCCCATGCTGTTCAGAGTTTCAGTGGCTACAGAGAGAGGGGGAGCAGCCCTCCCTTGTCACTTACTGGGGGAGGGGGTTATCAGTCCTCACATATACTCCTGACAGTCGGAAGCGTTCAGGAGCAACATGAGCTGCCGAACGCTTCTGATTCTCTGCCTGCCACTGCAGGAGGAGGGAGGAGCAGCATGCTCTCTCCTGTTAGTTCTGACTGGTGGTGAGGTGCCGGTACTGAGTACCCTCGAGTACCCCCTGAAAAAAGCCCTGTATATATCACAGCTACAATGTAACAATGTAAAATGTTGTGACCCCTTTACCTATTGTTCTATTCTAGTAGGTTTCATCGATTCAATCCGCCAGAATCTGTCTTCACATGCTCGGGATAGACTAGTCCTTATCTCACCGAAGGTCTATGACCTGACGGCTACTCTCTACCTGGTTTAGCCAGCCTGTCGAAGCTGTTGCCTGGGGTGTGGCCGCTGTGCATGCTACAGCTACTAGGAGCCACAGGTGAGAGCTGAGTGACAGGTGGGGACCAAAGGTGAACGAGCTGTCCTAAAAGGACACGACCAGCTCTACACCAGGGGCGCTACCCCTCCCTGCACACCCCATACACCCCAAAAAACTGTTCTATCTAACACTTAACTAACAAAACTTATATAACTAACAACGCCGGGATCTCCTTTAACTCGGGAACCCGGCGTTTGACCTGAAACAAAAAAGAAATAGAGCGTTAAACACCATGACTGGGACAACTCTCCGTATAGTGTTATTTACAGCATATGTTATGTGCAGCACAGCCGAATTATTCCAAAACCTATAAAAAAGAATGAATTAACCTGTTAAAGTCAATTTATCCACTTGTTCTTGGTCCTGATCAGGGTCATAGCTGAGCTCATGGCAGCGTCACCTAGTAGGAAACATTAAAAGATGGAAAATAATTAACAAGATGATCATTTTACTCCTAATACAGCATCTCTTATCGTGCACCATCAGGAGCTGTGAGGGAGACAAGGGGCAGGTCAGTGGGACAATCTATAATCGCGTTGTTCACATATATATATATATTTTTTTTAGAAAGGATTTTACCAGGAAGGATACATTGAGATTTCTCTCGTTTTCAAGTATGTCCTGAGTGGCGAGTATGTACCGTTAGGTGTCTTGCCCAAGGACACTTACCGGAGAGGTGCTCTTGCCGGGATTAAACCTGTGTCTCCGCAGTCTTTCTCCACAGTTATAGAGCAGTGATGTTACCTCTACTCCACGAGGCCCATACACGCATTTAAACAAAAGGATTGTGATGTAACGGCATATAAATAAGAACAAATCTATCACATTTCAGTTTTTCAGCCAATTTAATGCACTAAAAATAATAATAATAATTCCCTAAAATACCCATTATTTTATTAAATCGCTCGGAGAAAAGAGTAAATAATCAAAGAATAAAGTCATAAACTGAACCTGATCAGGGTGATAATCCATCAGTCGATGTGCTCCTACTGACAGCAGCTTCAAGACCAAGGTGGGCGGTCGTCGCCGTCTGTAGATCATGGGAGCTCCCGGCTTTCTCTGAAGCCTTCGTCACCCGGGGCCATGTTCTTAGTTACCTGTAACGTAAAGTGATTGATGTAAATATCCTGATTGATAATCCAATAAATAATCACACAGATAAAGACACCAGAACAACATCTCCCAATGTTCCCTATTAGAGGAGAAAGCAGAACACCTACCCGCTTCATGGTGACCGATGCCTGGTCTTTGGAGGTCACTCGTGATGCCATCCTCATGATGCCAGCTCTTCATTCGGATGGCATTCGGTACGTAGACCTGAGGCACCTCCACATCCTTCCGCTGTATGTAAATAAAATAGAGATTATTAATGTTACAAGTTACTGGTCAGTTTTTACCAGAAAAGACACTTTCATTAATGTTCACTTTGCCGCCTCCACTCACTGCACCAACAACTAAGCTGATAATAAGGTGTCTCTATACATTGGGAGAATAATTCCTGCATGATTCATAATATTTTATTATGTGATCACTGAACAGTTTGATCTCTGGCTCTGTAAGAGCTGATTACAGAATTGCAATAGGGTCACATTCATATTTATTCATTTCTAGTATATTTAATCTTATTTTATGTATCCTGCAGCACAATGAGCAACCCCAAACAGGACAGGTTTAATTATTAAAAAAGCCTTAATATCCGCAAATTAAAAAATCTCACAGAATGAAAATCGAGTTCTAATACAACAATAATAAACATCCCTGCATGGTTACAAACCGCTAATAATGACACATTACGAATTATAATCCCGGCAAAACCAAAATCCCACTAAAACCTATAACCCCATCACACATAAAGCTACCCATCCCCGTGTATACCCACAGCCTCCTCCCCATATGCCTCTTACCCATGCGGTGAGCGTGCTGACAGTTGGTGGAGCTTTCCAATCTACTCGCGGGGCCTCTTTGCCGGCCGCCCGCAGCTGCTCTGTGGTTCCTCTCTTGCCCTTTTCTTGCTGTACCCCTCGGACTCCTTCACCTTGATGAAATGTCCTCCACAGTCAGCCTCGTGCCGAGTGAACCATTTTTCTTTGGCACATGGTGGTCGATTCATGGCTCGTTTGATGAAGCCGAAATGCGGCCCTTCATGCTGGCAGGGGCCGTCACATCGCCACCAGTGATTCCTGTAATTGTTCGGATCGGCGTAATAGTGAGTCGTGATGTTCAGCCTGTTACCGGAGTCAATCAGGTTCACTTTCAATACGGCGCCGGACCGGACACAAGCAAAGATTGTCTGAACACGAGTCTCTTCAGGAAAGGCAAACTTTATTGTGTCGTCACACAAGTGCTCACACAGGATTCAATCGCAAAGAGTGAGCCCCGTCTCCCCCCCCTTACAAGGGGTCTTATACCCAAAGATACGTAATTAGGTACATCCCAATTAGCCCACCTCCCGATGACACTTTATTCCACCCCACGTGGGTTAATACCTCCCATCGTTAGTACAAAGAAATTCCACATTTTAACAATAAATTGATACACTTCATGTTAGTTTGACAGTCCGTGATTTGCTGCTTGTGCTTTCTCTGGGCTGCGCCCTCCTCCCTACTGGCTGTGTTTATTTGAGATAGCTTGGGACCTGGTCTGTTCTCTACGATCCCTTTGTTTCTCTGCGAGTCTCCATGACCTTGCCCCATTCATTCATCTTCCTGTCTCTCCGTGCCAAGAACTGGCCGGATTCTGCCTCGTTTTATTGCTAGTTCCCTAATCTACCACACATTCCTTAAATTCTATGTAAGCTTCGTTTTTCATATCTAATAAAATCTATTCTATTTACTTGTGAACAATATTCTGAACAAGATGGCTGCCTGGCTCATAGTAGTGACCATCTTTCAGCCTGATTCCACTTCATTCCCCCCTTGGCTCAAGCCTCAGGTTCTTTTCCTGATGCTTGTAGCCATCACACTCCGCTATTCTGAAATCCTTCATACCTTAGGGGACCCTTCTTCGTGGGAAACATACCCTGTGGAATTATCAGTGGTATCTTTTGTGTTTGTGTGGGTGTTAGTGCTGTCTTGCACAGTGGCCATAAGCATAGCCCTATGCGGTACATCAGTATCCCTACAATCAAGATCATCACTAGCATGAGTATCATGGATCCAATCTGTGAAATAAATCTCAAGATGGATCCAAACCATTCTCCGATTGCTCCAAACCCACGGAGTGGATTCCAGCCTTCGGCGGCAATTCTCCTTGCCGTGCCTTGCAACTGTGCTACCTTCTCTTGGTGATCTTGAATTACCTGGTAATAGTCCGGGACTTCATGTGTGGTGTTTTTAATGAAAGTACAACATTCATAGTGCATTGTCATTTCACACAATCCATTCAGAGCCACACTGATTTGCTCAATTGCCATGTCATGTATCATCTGTACCTTTCGTAGCTCACGCACTTCCAGATTCAGCAGCTGGATATCCATACTAGTTCTATTCAGAATTTCATCCATTAAGTTGACATAGCTATTTAACCTTTTCATCATCTCTCGTCCCCATCCAGTCCATGCTGGCAACCATGACCATATTCGATCTATCTTTGCAAACATCTCTCTTTTCGTTCTTTCAAACACCAGTGGGTACCTAGGGTGAAGTTCTGTGTTTGTGTTTGTGTCCTCTACCCTTAGTCTCTGGATTGGGACCAACTTGGCCATGTAACACATTCCCGTTATTGTTGGTGGAACCCATGTGTAACACACTCTCCCACAACACACCTGGTATCCCTCCTCTAGCATGAATGGTGATAGATGTAATGTTCCCTTTGCTAACTCTACCATCATTCGCCTCATCCGTCTCGTCGTTTCTAGTACACTCTGCTTCCCATCAGACTCTCTCGTTATCACTCCTTCTTGTTCACTTGTGAGTTTTCTGCACTGTATGTATAGAAAATTTGACTGTTCCTTTGTGTCAATTGTGTATATGTATGATGTCCAATTAAATTTACTTGAATAACACCCTTCCTTCTTATGTGTGTCCCTATCTGGTCCTATTTGGAAACACCACTCTGGGGGATATATGTACCCTATTATAGAATATCCGGACTCATATCCTTCTGGTCGTTGCATGGGTGGCCTAAAAGGGTGTATTGTGATATTCCCTGATGCAAACACACTCAGATTCATTGGAACGGAAGCAAATGGGATATGGATTGTCTCTGGGTGCATTCTGCTGCACACCCAACATGTCTTTTGTCCAGACTTTTTGGCATAGTCATATTTAAATTGCACAAGTAAATGTCCTCTTGGCAAAATCTCAGATGTCACTTCTCGTTTTTGTCTCCACATGGTACGGTTCTCCATCACTGGGTGTGTACCATTCCAGATATGGGAAATATCCACTTTCCCAGCGATACCTGTACAATTGGGGCATGCTCCACGCGAGAGTCCATAAATCAAGTTAGCGAGATACAAAATCAGCACCACAAATGCCCCGAATGTCAGAATTCCTTGGGCAATTCTTTTCACAGTCACATAAACCCAATCCCTCCCCACCGGAATTTCAAAAGTAAAGAACATTTCTGGATGATCAAGGGTGGGGGCCGGGCCCCTAAAAAGCACCCTGTGGGTATCCCCCGTTGGCGGGTGGTCAGGACCTGTGCCCATCAAAACACCCACTTGTTGATCCTCTGAATTATCTGGGTTAGGATCATTTAGGTGCTCGTGGCTATTGTGGTCTTTGTCAGCTTCAGCCTCAGCGGGTTGGTCTCGTTGGTAACGACCTTCCATGCTGGTTCAGGACTGGCTGCAGCTGCTTTCACTCTGTGGTGATGTATCCACGGAACCACTTCGGCAACCTTTACTGCTGTAGGGGTTGATAACAGAACAATGTAAGGACCTCTCCATTTTGGACCCAGTGGATCATATTTCCACCCTTTTACCCATACTGTGTCACCCGGACAATACTTATGCAGTGAAGGATATAGAAAGTGAGGTATATTATCCCCCACCCAAGTATTCAATTTCTGCATTGATTTACCCAGCATTACAACCTGTTCAGTTAATTTATTTTCTCCCAATGCCCGATGGTCCCCCCTTAGTCCATTAATCAGAGGGGTTGGCCGCCCGAACATAAGTTCGTACGGACTTAGCTTCAATTGGGGGGTTGGTCTGCACCTAATGTGCAAGAGGACTATCGGCAGCAAGTCCAACCAGCCCAGTGACGTCTCTTGGCACAGTTTGGACATCAAAGTCTTTAGGGTGCGGTTCATTCTCTCGACTTTTCCCGAGCTTTGGGGCCTGTAGGCAGTATGTAGCTTCCAGGTAATACCCAGTAGCCGGGCAAGTTGCTGTAGACAGTTCTGTATAAATGCAGGGCCATTGTCTGACCCTATTTTGAGAGGAAGTCCATAACGTGGTATTATTTCTTTCATCAGACTCTTTACCACCTCTGTGGTCTTTTCAGTTCTTGTTGGAAAAGCTTCCACCCATCCTGTCAAAGTGCACACCATCACCAGTAAATATTTGTATCCTTTGCAGGGTGGCAACACTGTGAAGTCTATTTGTAATGATGCCATTGGGGATAGCCCGATTGGCTGTTTCCCTGGAGTTTGAGATGGGCCTGTTCTTGGGTTGTTTTTGGCACATGTTACACACTGCTGGGCTATTGCTCTGCAGATTACTGACAATCCTGGTACATAGAAATGTGGTTCCAACTGCTGCTCCATCATTTCTCTTCCTCCATGGGTACTTGTGTGTAGTGCTCTTACGATTTCAGGAGCCAAAGTTGCTGGTAGGACTATTTGTCCATTCTTCAACTGGAACCATCCATCTTCTCCATATCCTCCTGGTTCTTCTGTCAGCCATTTCTTTTCTTTCTCTGAGTACACAGGTGTCCATTCACTCAGTGGCGCCGGTAGGAGTGCAGCCACCACTGGTTTTGCCTTGTATTGTGCCAATTCTTCATAACTTCCCCAGACGAATTCTTCTTTTGGAAAATACAATCGCCATGCGAAAAACAGTAAATCTTGTCTGTCCTGTAAATCTCTTACTGCTGGTATGAAAAAGTTCATTGCACTTTTCTTCATTCTTGGCAGTCTGTTCTTGATAAGGATCTCCTTGAGGAAGAACCTCACCAACGGGGCTTGGTATTCTTCTGCTCCCAATTCTCCCAGACTGTGCAGTATTCGTGTGATTCGTAGATTATTGTGAGGATTAATTGTCAAATTTTCAAAACGTGAGGCAAAATTTTCTGCTCGTTCAACTTCAGTTATTTCTTTGTCTTCTTCACACTCCCCCATTATTTTTACGCCAAAGAATTTCAGCATCATTTTGTAAGCTCTACGTAGTCTTTGCTGGACTTCTGAGGTGTAAATCATCAGGCGTGTCTCTTGCGGATTCAGAGGAGTGGAGTAGAAATTTCGGCCTTGTGTCTGAGTTGGGAAAAGCCATTGAATATAATCATGTTTGAGTTCTAACAGTTCATAATCATCTTGCCATTTGTGCAATATTATTTCAATAAATTCGCCGTTGGGATCAAATTTTCTCCAATTCATATAGAACTCGTAATTTGGCATGGGAGGTTGAGGTTCTTGCTTGCAGAGTAGGACCTTGACTTGCTCAATTGTTGGTGGTGGTTTTGCAGCTGCTTTTGCGGCCTGGTCTGCGCGTCTGTTGCCTTTTGGAATTTCATCCTGGCCCTTTTGGTGGCCACGGCAGTGCATGATGCTGACAGCACTTGGTTTCCATACAGCTTCCAGGAGGGCCGCGATTTCAGCTGCATACTTGATTTGTTGTCCTGAGGACGTGAGTAGGCCTCTTTCTTTGTAGAGTGCACCATGTGCATGGACTGTCATGAAGGCATATTTGGAATCAGTGTAGATATTTACTCTTTTGCCTTCTGAGATTTCTAGAGCCCTGGTTAGGGCCGTTATTTCAGCCAGCTGTGCAGAAGTGTGGCTTGGGAGTGGCTTTGCTTCAATAATTTCTTCTGTTGAGACTACTGCATAGCCAGAGACTTTCTTCCCATCATCCATGTAACTGCTACCATCGGTGAATAGCTGTAGATCGTATTTGTCTAGGGGTATATCTTTCAAATCTGGTCTGCTACTGAACACTTCTTCCATGACTTGGAGGCATTCATGATCTGGATCCTCTTCACAGTCAGGCAGTAAAGTAGCAGGGTTCAAGGTAGCGATGAGGTCCAAATGAACCCGTGGGTTTTCACACATCATGGCTTGGTACTTCGTCATCCGGCTGTTACTGAACCAGTAGCCTCCTTTCACATCCAGCAGGGCCTTGACAGCGTGGGGCACCTTGACATGAAGAACTTGTCCAAGGGTCAGCTTGTCTGCTTCTGCTATCATCATTGCGGTGGCTGCCACTGCTTTCAGACATGGGGGTAGGCCGCAAGCCACAGGGTCAAGTTGCTTGGAGAGATAGGCCACTGGCCTCAGCCAGGAGCCGAAGTTCTGGACCAATACTCCTGTTGCTGTTTGGTTATGTTCATGCACGAACAACTGAAAGGGCTTGCTATGATCTGGCAGGCCCAGTGCAGGAGCCTCCATTAGCAGGGTTTTTAATTTCAGGAAAGCTGCTTCTTGCTCTTCTTTCCATTGAAAGGGGTCTTGTTCTCCCCCCTTGGTGGCTTGATGAAGGGGCTTGGCAATATCTGCGAAGTTGGGGATCCACAGGCGGCAGAAGCCTGCAGCTCCCAGGAACTCACGGACTTGTCTTCTGGTCTTTGGTTGGGGTATGCGGCACACTGCTTCTTTTCTTTCTGCCCCCAATGCACGTTCGGTACCTGTTAACTGGAATCCCAGGTATTTTACACTTTGTCTGCATATTTGTGCTTTCTTTTTAGAAACTCTGTAACCTGCTTGGCACAGCAGATACAGCAGAGCTTTTGTGGCAGATAAACAGTCTTTTTCTGTGGGGGAAGCCAGTAATAAATCATCAACATATTGGAGTAACACAACTTTGTCTGGCTGAGCGTTGAAGGCAAGGAGATCTTGGCTGAGCGCGCAACCGAAAATCGTGGGCGAGTTTTTGAAACCTTGAGGGAGGCGCGCCCCCGTGGTGGACTCTTCCCACTGAAATGCAAAAATGGGCTGGCTTGCTGGAGCCAGACGGATGCAAAAGAAAGCGTCTTTTAAATCAAGCACTGTGTAATATTTTGTATCTCCGGGAATTAATGCCAGCAAATTATATGGATTAGGAACCACAGGGTGTAGGGTTACTGTGGCCTCGTTGACAGCCCGTAAATCTTGGACGGGGCGGTACTCTTGTGTGCCCTCTTTCAGTACTGGCAGTAGTGTGTTCCACGGTGACACGCAGAATTTCAATATGCCGTGATCTTTGAGTCTCTGTAAATGTATCTGTATATTCTGCTTGGCTTTCTGTGGGATATGATATTGTCTTAGGGCTACAGGTGTTGCACCGGGCTTTAATTCCACGTATACCGGGGGTATGTTTATGGCAAGTCCGGGCGGGTTTTCCTCCGCCCATACCCCAGGAATTTCAAGGAGTAGTGCATACGGGTCCGGCGCGGCAGGCGGAGTAGGTGCCGTGCGCCATTCTTCCTCCCTTGGCATACTAACTGCGATTTTCACAGACTGGGGGTGCTGGCTGGCTGGATTATGCTGCCGAGCAGAGCTGCCACTCTCAGGCAGGTCTAATTGAGCGTGTCCCCCGGGAAGGAACGTAATTTGGGCTTGCAATTTGCAAAGGATATCCCGCCCCAGGAGCTGGATGGGACATTCGTTCATATACAAAAATTCATGTTCAACATTATGCCCACCCACACTGCATTTTCTAGAAGCAAGAAAAGGATATTTAGCAGACACTCCCATTGCTCCCATAATATCAACCTCATTTCCCATTGGGGTGCAATTTGCTTTGTTACAACAGAATATTCGGCACCGGTATCAACTATAAAAATTTCATCTTTATTTCCCACTCTCATAGTGACCGTGGGCTCGTGGTTACCGAGCGGGATGGGCCCAGGTCCTTGTCAATATGCATCCTGCCCCTCAAATGACGTTCCCGCCAGTCCCACAAACCCTGCTCCGGCATCCTCATTTCTCTCATACCTGTCGTTCGTTACCTGGCCGTTAGAGGCTTGACCTCCCGCTTCCCCAGACTCCCCTTGCCCCCCAAATTTAGCCAAAAATGCAGGGCAATCATTTTTCCAGTGACCTTCACCCCGGCACCAGGCGCACTGATTGGGTCCTAGGGGTTCCCTAGGGGCTCCCCTACCCCTTCCTCTAGCCCCCCTACACCTTGACCTCCCTCTTTCTGGGCCACCTCGTCCTCCACCATTCCCCATATATCCGACCACCCCGGTATGTCCCTTCTGTTTCTTTATCTCCTCTAGATCCCGGTTATGATACACCTTATTAGCGATCTCAACTAATTCACTAATACCTTTCCCCAAAAACCCATCTATTCTCTGTATTTTGTTCCGTATATCCCTCTGTGACTGTCCTACAAACGAAGAGTTAATTAACCTCTGAGTCTCCGTTGCCTCAGGATCAATAGGACTATACATCCTGTATGCATCCAGCAATCTCTCTAGAAACGCACTTGGGGATTCCTTTACTTCTTGTATCACGTCTGCTATTTTTCCCATATTTGTGGGCTTCTTCCCTCCCGCTTTAACACCCATTATTACCGCTGTTCTGTATGTCTGCAGATGGGCAATTCCTTCAAGTGTGTTGTACGGCCATTTAGGATCTGTTTTGGGGTAATGTTCCTCTGCCCACGCTTCTGGCTGGGGCTTAGCATCTGCTACAGCCTGGGCGAGTAAAATCTTTTGCGCGCTACTATTTATTCGGGCTCTCTCTTCTGTGGTAAACATCGTCAAGATTAATTGCTGACAATCTGCCCATGTGGGGTTATGTGTGAGCATAACTGACTCTATAATACTGGCCACTGCTGCGGGATTTGTGGAATACAGTGGTGTGTGTGTTTTCCAGTTAAAAAGATCTGTTGTCGTGAATGGGACATATGTGTATTGCATTGGCCCCGGATTCCCATCCGCCAGTGGAGGGCCTGGCACCTCCCGCAAGGGCATCTGCATAGCGCTCTGGTAGGGATTGTGTTGGTATAGATCCCGGGGTTTATGTATATTATTCGCTGCGCGTGTGGTAACTCCCTGTTTCTCATCCTCCTTTTCGCTATCACCATCCCCATGGGATTCTAATTTATATATGCTCCCATCGGGCATCTCAATCTTCTCTGGTGGAGCCTCTCTGTCCCCTCCACCCGCTGCACCCTGCTCCTCCGCAATCCCACGAGACGGAGCTGAGGGAGCTGACCGAGACACAACAGCTGCCCACTCCCCCCTCTCCGCCCGCGCAACCGCGGCACTCAAAGCTTCTCTAGCTGCCCCATAACACGATGGATAAGGTGGGGGCAAAACATCACTCTCTTCCGGCTGTTCCACCAACACCGCTCTCTCTCTCTCTCCACAATTTGGGGTACTTGCTTCTTATTTTTCTTATCTTTTATACAATATCTCCATATATCTATATACGGGTACTGTTCAGGATGTCCATATTGCTCGGTGACTTGAGAATGCACCTTCTGCACTAGCTCTGGGTCCATCGACCCCTGCTCTGGCCATTCTGGGACTAACATTGGCCATACAACTGTACACATTAATCTCAGTTTCTCCTTTGTCAATTCTACACCATAGTCATGCGTTGTGTATAACACCCCAAAATTCCGCACCATATATTCCAGGGGCGTCTCACCCTCTTTTACCTTCTTGGGCTTAGATGACTCGTTACCCATTGTTACTCTTGAAAACAGTACCCTTTTTCAACACAGATATATTACTTTTAACAATAACAATTAGAATTTACAGTCTGACACTTCAGCCAACAATTCTTTTGTGTCTGGGACGCTTCCTCCGTCAGTAGCCGACTGCAGTCGCCTGAGCCAGAAACGTACGCTCGGGAGTCAACTCTCGTGTTTGCTTCCTCGCAGACCGAGTAGGCGCGTGTTCACTCACAGCACTCGAATCAATTCATTCACAGCACATACTGTATCAGATACTTTCAGCACATAACAAAACATAAACACTTCAACTCTTTCTACTAGCCGAGGGTACTCAGTCCCTCCTCTGTGGCTCCTTATACCCCGTAATTTGAACTCTAACTCTTGCCTGCTTGTGTCTATGTGCACCCCGTTCTTTAACTATACTCCCGTCTGCAATTCCAATTTGCCTAAGGATAATCTACCCACCCGGCACCACTATCTCTGCAGCTACCTCTGGCTTCAATAAGCCCTCTTCACTACACAACGTACACACTAGCACTGACTCAGGGCTCTAAGCCCAGTCACAGAAATCCCTCCTCCTTTCCTTTTTATCCACGTGGCGAAGCTTTGTTTAAAAACACTAACTCTGACTATGCAACTCCACGTGGCTACTCTCTCCCTCTCTTACAGAACTACCCTTTGGTTGGCATCCAATTCCCCCGAATCCAGACACGCGCTAGCCACTCTGGCTCCTTTGCATTGTCCGTGCTATCAGCGGCGGGCTAGGTATCCCAACGAGACCGTGGCCATCGGGTCTCCTTATCCGTCTATCTCAGTCGGACGTTCCCTTAGATACCGGTATCTCCTTCAGACATACAAACATAGAAGACACTTTACCTATCGCCGGCTCTGCTCGCTGTTTCCTCAGACTCGATGGTGTCCCAGGTTCCCGGGGGCCGGGAGTCCGTTTGGGACGAGACGAGGTCCACTGAACAGGAAATCCTGCTTGGCACCTGCAGATGTCAGCTCACCTTCAACGGACACCCAACCGGCGGGATACTTGCACCTGCAGTCAACCGCTACAGTGTGTTCAGCAGCCGTTGCTTATGCCGGAAAGGGCGATCATCCCGGCTATCGAGCCCCCAAAATGTTACCGGAGTCAATCAGGTTCACTTTCAATACGGCGCCGGACCGGACACAAGCAAGGATTGTCTGAACACGAGTCTCTTCAGGAAAGGCAAACTTTATTGTGTCGTCACACAAGTGCTCACACAGGATTCAATCGCAAAGAGTGAGCCCCGTCTCCCCCCCTTACAAGGGGTCTTATACCCAAAGATACGTAATTAGGTACATCCCAATTAGCCCACCTCCCGATGACACTTTATTCCACCCCACGTGGGTTAATACCTCCCATCGTTAGTACAAAGAAATTCCACATTTTAACAATAAATTGATACACTTCATGTTAGTTTGACAGTCCGTGATTTGCTGCTTGTGCTTTCTCTGGGCAGCGCCCTCCTCCCTACTGGCTGTGTTTATTTGAGATAGCTTGGGACCTGGTCTGTTCTCTACGATCCCTTTGTTTCTCTGCGAGTCTCCATGACCTTGCCCCATTCATTCATCTTCCTGTCTCTCCGTGCCAAGAACTGGCCGGATTCTGCCTCGTTTTATTGCTAGTTCCCTAATCTACCACACATTCCTTAAATTCTATGTAAGCTTCGTTTTTCATATCTTGTAAAATCTATTCTATTTACTTGTGAACCAATATTCTGAACAAGATGGCTGCCTGGCTCATAGTAGCGACCATCTTTCAGCCTGATTCCACTTCAAGTCCAGTTTCGCGATTAAGATGGTTCATATATCGCATAAATGTCGGACCATGAGCGTCGCTGTCAAGCTGGTTTGTGACACACTGATAGGCGTGAATCATCTCATGTAAGAGCATCTCCACCAGGGTCTTATAGGATACTGATCCTAGGACTGGCTCGCTCAGCACGATCTTGCAGGAACCGTTTGAAGAATTATATCTGGTTTTACCTGCACGTAGCATCATTCGCTTGCTCCACGCAACTTTCACATTGCTCAGTTTCCCATCAAAGACTACCTGGTTAAGCCTCTGGAAATGCAAAGCGAGCTGATCGTTCGTCATAGGGGTTTTCATTTGCGGTTTAAGCTGGGGTTGATCTCTGTCAGATTTCTCACTGTCCATGTTGGCTACACTTGTTTATCTTCACCAGAGTATCTGAGCAGAGGTTCAGGGGAGCCTAAGTCAGGTCACAGTGAACATTCCATGACATCATCCGTTCTAGAACTTTAAGGAAACAGTGATGGAGTTGGCTCCTATAACATTTATATCTGTATAAATAAAAATTTACCCCAAATACCCATCTATAAAACATATGACTTCCTTAGACGCTCTCTGTATGGGACAAACGTACTCACGGACGGACGCTTACAATACTGATCTAATCAGTCGCATGTTTTTAAAAACTCTTATATTTAAGCAGATTACACTGTATATTGTTTGTTTATTCAATGGACTCAGTAGCACTCTTATAATTACATGTTAAACTTTGAGGGTAGCCTCACCCAATGACATTATATATATAAACCCCAATAAAATCTGCTCCTACACTCTCACACCTAAATCTAGAGTTACTTTCCAGAAAATTAAATATATACCCCTAAAACGAAGGTTGTGTGTAGTTGTGAAATGAAATTAAATGAGAATGTGAGTAGGGTTGTCTGTCTGGTTCATGATTCTGTGTGGCTGTGTGGGATGGGAGTGTGCTGTTGACGGAGTGAAGGAGAATCAGGCTGGAAGATGGTTGCTACTATGAGCCAGGCAGCCATCTTGTTCAGAACATTGGTTCACCAGTAAATAGAATAGATTTTATTTAGATGAGAAGAGCAGAGCTTACATAGAATTTAAGGAATGTGTGTTAGATTAGAAAAGCTAACAAGAAGACCAGGCAGAATCCGGCCAGCTCTTGGCACGGAGGGACAGGAAGATTTATGAATGAGGCAAGGTCATTGAGATGTGCAGAGGAACAAAGAAAACATAGAAAACAGACCAGGCCCCAGGCTATCTGAATAAACAAAGCCTATAGGGAGGGAGGCACTGCCCGGAGAAAGACAGCACAACAAATCACAGACTGTCAAACTAACATGAAGTGTATCAATTTATAGTTAGATGTGGAATGTTCTTTGTGTTTATGCTAATGATGGGAGGTATTAACCCACGTGGGGTGGAATAAAGTGTCATCGGGAGGTGGGCTAATTGGGATGCACCTAATTACGTATTTTTGGGTATAAGACCCCTTGCACGGGGTGAAAGGGGGGCTCACTCTTTGCGATTCAATCCTGTGTGAGCACTTGTGTGACGACACAATAAACGTTTGCCTTTCCTGAAGAGACTCGTGTTTGGACAATCCTTGCTTGTGTCTGGTCCGGCGCCGTTAATGAAGTGAACCAGTCTGACTCCGGTTACATTTTTTTGGGGGCTTGATAGCCGGGATAACGGGCCCTTTGCCAGGACACAGGCAACGGCTGCTGAACACAGTGCGTCGATATTGACTGCAGGTGCACGAGAATCCCGCTGGTTGGGCGTCCATTGAAGGTGAGCTGACATCTGCAGGCGCCAAGCAGGATTTCCTGTTCAGTGGACCTCGTCTCGTCCCAAACGGACCCCTGACCCGGGAACTGGGACACCCTGAGTCTGAGGAAATAGCGAGCAGCGCCGGCGATAGGTAACGTGTCTTCTATGTTTTGTATGTCTGAAGGAGATACCGGTATCTAGGGGAAACGTCCGACTGAGATAGACGGATAAGAGGATGCGATGGCCACCATCCTATTGGCATATCTAGCCCGCCGCTGATAGCACTGACATTGCTAAGGAGCCAGAGTGGCTAGCGGGTGTCTGGATTCGGGGGAATTGAATGCCAATCAAAGTGTAGTTCTGTAAGAGAGGGAGAAGGTAGCCACGTGGAGTTGCATAAGTCAGTCAGTGTTTGTAAATAGAGCTTCACCACATGGGTAAACGGGAAAGGAGGAGGGTTTTTCTGTGACTGGGCTGAGAGCCTGAGTCAGTGCCTAGTGTGTACGCCGTGTAGTGAGAAGGGCTCATAGTGGAGCCAGCGATAGCTGCAGAGATAGTGGTGCTGAGTGGGTAGATTATCCATAAGGCAGATTGGAATTGCAGACGGAAGTGTAGACAAGGAACGGGGTGCACATAGTCACACGCAGTCAAGAGTTAGAGTTCAAATTACGGGGTATAAGGAGCCACAAAGGAGGGAATGCACCCTCGGCTAGTAGAAAGAGTTGACGTGTTTTCTGTTCTGTGCTGAAAGTATCTGATACGGTATGTGCTGTGAATGAATTGACTCGAGTGCTGTGAGTGAACGTGCGCCTACTCGCTACGCGAGGAAGCAAATACGAGTGTTGACCCCGAACGTACGTTTCCGGCTCAGGCGACTGCAGTCGGCTACTGAAGGGGGAAGCGCCTCAGACACAAACGAATTGTTGGCTGAAGTATCAGACTGTAGATTTTAACTGTTGTTGAAATAATATATCTGTATAGCAAAAGGTACTGTTTTCAGGAGTGACAATGGGTAACGGGTCATCAAAGCCCAAGAAGGTAAAGGAGGGGGAGACGCCCCTAGAATATATGGTGCGAAATTTCGATGCATTATATAAAACTCATGACTATGGTGTAGAATTGACAAAAGAAAAGCTAAAAGTAATGTGTACAGTTGTGTGGCCGTTATTAGTCCCAGGATGGCCAGAACAGGGGTCAATGGACCCGGAGTTGGTACAGAAGGTGCATTCCCAAGTCACAGAGCAGTACGGACATCCTGAACAATACCCGTATATAGATATATGGAGATATTGTATTAAAAACAAGAGTCATTTTATAATGATAGCGGGGAGAAATAAGAAGCAGGACCCCAAAATAATGAAGAGAGAGGGAGACCGGTGTTAGAACAACCGGAAGAGAGTGATGGTCTGCCCCGTCCTATCCATCATGTTATGGGGCAGCTAGGGAAGCTCTGAATGCCGCGGTTGCGCGGGCGGAGAGGGGGGAGCGGGCAGCTGCTGTGTCTCGGTCAGCTCTCTCTGCTCCGTCCCGAGTGGCTGCGGAGGAAGAGCAGGGCGCAGCGGGTGGAGGGGACAGAGAGGCTCCACCAGAGAAGATTGAGATGCCCGATGGGAGCGTATATAAATTAGTGCCCCACGGAAATGGTGATGACGAAAAAGAGGATGAGAACCAGGGAGTTACCACACGCGCAGCAAATAATATACATAAACCACGGGATCTGTACCAACACAATCCTCACAAGAGCGCTATGCAGTTGCCTTTGCGGGAGGTGCCAGGCCCCCCATTAGCGGATGGGAACCCAGGGCCAATGCAATACACATACGTTCCATTCACGACAACAGATTTTTTTAACTGGAAAACACACACACCACTGTATTCCACAAATCCCGCAGCAGTGGCCAGTATGATAGAGTCAGTTATGCTCACACATAACCCCACATGGGCGGATTGTCAGCAATTAATGTTGACAATGTTTACCACAGAGGAAAGAGCCCGAATAAATAGTAGCGCGCAAAAGATTTTACTCGCCCAAGCCGTAGCAGATGCTAAACCTCATCCAGAAGCGTGGGCAGAGGAACACTACCCCAAAACAGATCCTAAATGGCCGTACAATACAGTTGAAGGAGTTGCCCATCTGCAGACATACAGAACCGCTGTAATTATGGGTGTTAAAGCGGGAGGGAAAAAGCCCACAAACATGGGAAAAATAGCAGATGTGGTGCAAGAGGTTAAGGAATCCCGAGTGCGTTTCTAGAGAGATTGCTGGATGCGTACAGGATGTATAGTCCTATTGATCCTGAAGCGACGGAGAATCAGAGGTTAATTAACTCTTCGTTTGTGGGTCAGTCACAAAGGGATATACGGAACAAGATACAGAGAATAGATGGGTTTTTGGGAAAAGGTATTAGCGAGTTAGTTGAGATCGCTAATAAGGTGTATCATAACCGGGATTTAGAGGAAATAAAGAAACAGAAGGGACATACCGGGGTGGTCGGATATATGGGGAATGGTGGAGGACGAGGTGGCCCAGACAGAGGGAGGGCAAGGGGTAGGGGGGCTAGAGGAAGAGGTAGGGGAGCCCCTAGGGAACCCCTAGGACCCAATCAGTGTGCGTGGTGCCGGGGTGAAGGTCACTGGAAAAACGACTGTCCTGCATTTTTGGCTAAATTTGGGGGACAGGGTGAAGTTGGGGAGGCCGGAGGTCAAGCCCCTAATGGCCAGGTAACAGACGGAAGGTATGAAAGAAGTGAAGGGAATGGAGCGGGGTTTGTGGGACTGGCGGGGACATCATTCGAAGGGCAGGATGCATATTGACGGGGACCTGGGCCCATCCCGCTCGGTAGCCACGAGCCCACGGTCACAATGAGAGTGGGAAATAAAGATGAAGTTTTTATGGTTTATACCGGTGCCGAATATTCTGTTGTAACTAAACAAATTGCACCTCCAATGGGAAATGAGGTTGATATTATGGGAGTAATGGGAGTGTCTGCTAAATATCCTTTTCTTGCTTCTAGAAAATGTAGTGTGGGTGGGCATAATGTTGAACATGAATTTTTGTATATGCCCGAATGTCCCATCCAACTCCTGGGGCGGGATATCCTGTGCAAATTGCAAGCCCAAATTACGTTCCTTCCCGGGGGTCACGCTCAATTAGACCTGCCCGAGAGTGGCGGCTCTGCTCGGCAGCATAATCCAGCCAGTCCGCACAATCCACAATCTGTGAAAATTGCAGTAGTTATGCCAAGGGAGGAGAAATGGCGCACGGCACCTACTCTGCCTGCCGCGCCGGATCCGCATGCACTACTCCTTGAAATTCCTGGGGTATGGGCGGAGGAAAACCCGCCAGGACTCGCCATAAACATACCCCCGATATATGTGGAATTAAAGCCCGGCGCAACGCCTGTGGCCCTAAGACAATATCATATCCCACAAAAAGCCAAGCAGAATATACAAATACATTTACAGAGACTTAAAGATAACGGCATATTAAAATTCTGCGTGTCACCATGGAACACACCCCTATTACCAGTACTGAAAGAAGGCACACAAGAGTACCGCCCTGTCCAAGATTTACGAGCTGTCAACGAGGCCACAGTAACATTACACCCTGTGGTTCCTAATCCATACAATTTACTGGCGTTAATTCCCGGAGATACACAATATTACACAGTGCTTGATTTAAAAGACGCTTTCTTTTGCATCCGTCTGGCTCCAGCAAGCCAGCCCCTTTTTGCATTCCAGTGGGAAGAGTCTACCACGGGGGCGCACCATCAAATGACGTGGACGCGCCTCCCTCAAGGTTTCAAAAATTCGCCCACGATTTTCGGGTGCGCGCTCAGCCAAGATCTCCTTGCCTTCAACGCTCAGCCAGACAAAGTAGTGTTACTACAATATGTTGATGATTTATTACTGGCTTCCCCCACAGAAAAAGACTGTTTATCCGCCACAAAAGCTTTACTACATCTGCTAAGCCAAGCAGGTTACAGAGTT
Organism: Leptobrachium leishanense; assembly: GCA_009667805.1. Taxonomy (NCBI): domain Eukaryota; kingdom Metazoa; phylum Chordata; class Amphibia; order Anura; family Megophryidae; genus Leptobrachium; species Leptobrachium leishanense. The sequence goes on along the minus strand of CM019072.1, from coordinate 65,785,887 downwards.
TCTAAAAAGAAAGCACAAATATGTAAACGCAGTGTAAAATACCTGGGCTTCCAGTTAACAGGTACCAAACGTGCACTGGGGGCAGAAAGAAAAGAAGCGGTGTGCCGCATACCCCAACCAAAGACCAGGAGACAAGTCCGTGAGTTCCTGGGAGCTGCAGGCTTCTGCCGCCTGTGGATCCCCAACTTCGCAGATATTGCCAAGCCGCTCCATCAAGCCACCAAGGGGGGAGAACTAGACCCCTTTCATTGGGAAGAAGAGCAAACAGCAGCGTTCCTGAAACTAAAGACTCTGCTGATGGAAGCTCCTGCACTGGGTCTGCCAGATCATAGCAAGCCTTTCCAGCTGTTCGTACATGAACATAATCAAACAGCGACAGGAGTATTGGTCCAGACCTTTGGCTCATGGCTGAGGCCTGTGGCCTACCTCTCCAAGCAACTCGACCCTGTGGCCTGGCGCCTACCCCCATGCCTGAAAGCAGTGGCTGCCACCGCAATGCTGATAGCAGAAGCAGACAAGCTGACCCTTGGACAAGTTCTTCATGTCAAGGTGCCCCACGCTGTCAAGGCTCTGCTGGATGTCAAAGGAGGTTACTGGTTCAGCAACAGCCGGATGACGAAGTACCAAGCCATGATGTGTGAAAATCCACGGGTTCATTTGGACCTCATTGCTACCTTAAACCCTGCTACTTTACTGCCAGACTGTGAAGAGGATCCAGATCATGAATGCCTCCAAGTTATGGAAGAAGTGTTCAGTAGCAGGCCAGATTTGAAAGACGTACCCCTAGACAAATACGATCTACAGCTATTCACTGATGGTAGCAGCTATATGGATGATGGGAAGAAAGTCTCCGGCTATGCAGTAGTCTCAACAGAAGAAGTCATCGAAGCAAAGCCACTGCCAGGCCATACATCTGCACAATTGGCTGAAATAACAGCTTTAACCAGAGCCCTTGAAATTTCTGAAGGCAAAAGAGTAAATATCTATACAGATTCCAAGTACGCCTTCATGACAGTCCATGCACATGGTGCACTCTACAAAGAAAGAGGCCTACTCACGTCTTCAGGACAACAAATCAAATATGCGGCTGAAATCGCGGCCCTCCTGGAAGCAGTGTGGAAACCAAGTGCTGTCAGCATCATGCACTGTCGTGGCCACCAAAAAGGCCGTGATGAAATTCCAAAAGGTAACAGACGCGCGGACCAGGCCGCAAAAGCAGCTGCAAAACCACCACCGCCAGCAGAAGACCAAGCTAAAGTATTGATCTGCAAGCAAGAACCGCAATCCTCTATGCCAAATTACGAGTTCTACATGAATTTGAGAAAGTTTGAACCCCACGGCGAGTTCATTGAAATAATATTGCACAAATGGCAAGATGATTATGAACTGTCATGATTACATGATGCCCTGCGCTGTGATCGGCTCCTGCTCGAGTTTTTCTGGCGTGTTCGGTAGGTTAATCCAGTTGTTTTTGCGGGTTTCGGTGTACATTCGCCGGGTTTTGCGGTGAGTTTTCCCTGCATTACGACGTCCTGTGGTGCTTGCTGAATACTCTGCAGGGTCGCCGAAATGGGATCACCAAATCGCACCGAATTGAAGAGAACGAAAAGTCACCGAACGTGCGGTGACTGTTCGATTCTCTTTGAATAACCCTGTATGTTTTCATTATTTCTTTCCATTAATTCATTGACTGTAATGCTGTAATGGAATAAGGAATGTCCTTGACAAAACCAATAAGCTCATTGTATGCTGCATCATTTTATACTGTGGTGCTGGGTGGGAAGAATATTGGTTGGAATCCCAGAGAGTGTAATGTCAGCTACGTCCCAGGCAACACAGATTAAAAACCTTTCACATTAGCATTCAAAACAATCTAGAATAGCAAGTACATGCGCCTGATGACATTTCCCCACTAACTGGTCAGTTAGGAAGTGTGCATGTCTGTGTGTTTCTGAATAAAGATCTCAGTCTGTTTATCAACCTCAATTTGTGACATCAAATAGACAGCAACAAAACCACATGGATATATTGTCCTCCAGGGAGGAAATTATTTATCAGTGCATGAACAAGCCTGAGCAGATGGTCAGCTCTGTTTTCCCGAAGTCATTCCTTGCGCCCACTATTTAGTGTCACTGCCAGAAAGAAGACGTGCTCTCATGACATTAAACATCTTTAAAATAAATTTACTAATTGGAGACCGATTCCAAAGGCTGTATTTCTGCTGCATCTCAACAGTGGAACTCAGGATGATGGCTTCATTTCAGATTGAGGGGAGGAAAAAAATCTGCTATGTGATGGTTTTCCTGTCCTAAGGAGAAGTGCAGTTTTAGGAAAGCATGGAGCTATTTATGGTGCATGCATCACGGATACAAACTGGCACTGGGTGACCTGATGGTTTGCTTGTGGCTAACTGGACTTGAAATTCCCCAAAAGGAATGACACTACAATATATCCTACTGCCTTTTGTACTTCTGTCTGTTGCGGCTTGTACAGTTTTTTAAATATACCTTGTAGCAGAATGGAGGAACCTTTCATAGGGATAAATTCAATGAGGGCAAAGTATGAAAATCTAAAAGCTGCCTTTTAGAACTAACAATGGCTTATATATCCATATGTACATTAATTCCATATAGATATAGTTGTGAAAAGAAAATGAATCATGTGAAATTCCTCGTGACAAAGGTTTCCACTTAGAGAATTTTTATTTATTTCAATCCATACAGCATAATGGCTCAAGCGCTGTGCTTAATTTAAACTGGTTCTATTCCATCCAAGATGCAAGCTCTGCTTCTGTCTCATATGTAGCGTCTCCTATACTTTGTACGTGACACAATAATGTGCACCTTGCAGGTGTAGAACAAGCTATTGTAACCAGCTTGTTCTCCATCTGCACCTGACGTTATTCTGAAATGAGTGACATGTTTCACAGGCTGGTGTTAAGTGACTGTGCTGAAGTGCAATCACTTAACACATAAATTTAACCGCACCAAAAATTGCATATTCACCTCAGATCCCTCGGTGGAGAGAGCAGTGCGATCTGTCGCTTCCTCGTTCCATAGGCAGTTGAACACTGGAAACAAATAGTTTCCAGTTTGTCTCAGTGTATCCTTCTACCATCCTGGCCGAATCTCACTCACACGAGCTCATGTCTATCTTCAGTGGCGCTGGTGTTAAGTATTACGAGTTGAGATGTTGGAAAAGCGGCTCAGTCGAAATACAGACGATAAAGGCGAGCAGTTAATGGAAAACAGCTGGCGCAACAGTTATACCTACAAGTATTTATAAACCGCAAAATTTCCATAGCGCTGTGAGACAGAATAACAAATATACATACAAGTTAAACACACAGAACAGTAGGAGAGATGACCCTGATCGAGAGCTTACTATCTAAGAGAGGACTGGTGACACACTATGTAGGGGTGATAGATGAAAATGGGAAGTACAGGGGGCATGTGGGTTCTGGGAAAGATGGAGCAAGAAATGTACTGTGGGGGATTATGGAGTGAGCCGACAGGCTTCTCTAAAGTAATGTGTTTTCGGAGACTTCTTGAAGGACTGGAGAGAACGGAAAAGTCAAATGTTGTGGTGGAGGGAGTTCCATACAAGGGGGCAGCTCGGACGAGAGTTGGGGTATGGGTACGAGGATATACGATAAAATCAGATCATTGGCAAAGCCAAGTGGATGAAACGGGATATACCTGCTAAAAGGGAGGAGATGTAGGAAGGGGTGTGTTATGGAAAGCTTTGTATGTGAGCAACAATATTTTGAAGTGAATTCTAAAGGAAACAGGGATCCATTGTAGAGATTGCAAAAAGGGTGAGGTGTGAGAGGTGCAGGAGGTGAGGTGGATGAGCCTGGCACAGGCATTCATTACAGACTGCAGAGGGAGAATCTGGAATCTCTTAAGGCCAGTGAGAAGGAGGTTACAGTAGTCAAGGTGGGAGACAATAAGAGCTTGTATAAGCATTTAGGAGAGTCCTGATAAAGATAGGGAAGGAAGCCTGCAATGTTTTTTAGGTGGAGTACCAGGATTTGGTTAGCAACTGAATGTGAGGAGTGAAGGAGAGAGTCTAAGAGGACACCAAGGCAACAAGCCTGTGAGGTAGAAGTAATGGTGGCACCATTCACCTGAAGGAAAATGGGGGCTGGAGTGTTGGCTTTAGAGGGAGGGAAGATGAGAACTTCAGTTTTAGAGAGTTTTAGCTTTAGGAAACGGGAAGTCATCCAGTCGGGGACAGCTGACAGGCAGGCAGTAACACGGTCCAGCACAGGAGAGGGATCGGGAGAGGAAAGATAGATTTGAGTGTCGTCAGCATAGAGATGATATTGGAATCCATAGGAAGAGATGAGGTTACCAAGAGAGGCGGTATAGATCAAGAAGAGTAGGGGACGCAGAATAGAGTCTTGAGGTACTCCAACTGAGAGATGAACTGGGTGGTGAAGAGACACCAGCGAAGGAGACACTGAAGGAGTGAAGAGAGATAGGAAGAGAAGCAGGAGAGAGTGGTGTCACTGAGGCCATGTTGACGCAGCATGAGGAGCAGGAGAGGTGGTCAACAGTGTCAAATGCAGCAGAAAGGTCAAGAAGAATAAGCAGGGAGAAGTGACCTTTGCTTTTAGCAGCAACTAAATCATTAGTCACCTTGGTCAGAGCAGTCTTAGTGGAATGCTGGGAGCAAAAGCCAGACTGCTGCAGTAGAGTTAGCAGCAAGAAAACCGGTGAGCTGGTAATAGACCAGGCGCTCTAAGATGTTGGAGGCAAAGGGGAGCAAAGTGATGAAATGGTAGTTCAAAGGGGAGGAATGATCACGAGATGGCTTCTTCAGAATGGGGGTGATCAGAGCATGTTTGAGTGCAGAGGGGAAGACTCCAGAGCAGAGGGAGAGGTTGACAATGTGAATCAAAGGAGGGGCAATAACCGTTAGGACAGACTGAATAAAGTGGATGGGATCGAGTGGACAGGTGGTTTGGCAGATGGACATAAGAAGTGCCAAAAGGTCCACCTTTGAGACCGGAGAAAAGGAAGACATACAGGGTTATTCAGAGAAAGGTGAAAAGCAGGAGAATTGGCAGGAGAAGAGAACAATCTAGACCAAATAGCCGATTTGGAAAGTGCGAAAAATGGGAGAATTTTATTGGTTTGGTTATTTTGACCTAGAATTTTGCTTCTCCAATCATTCTCCTGCTTTTCACCTCTCTCTGAATAACCCTGATAGTAGAAGAGGGGGCTGGGAGTGAAGGAGTGAGGTTGAATGGTTCATGGAGGAGGGCAACGAGGAGATTTCTAGTCTAACTTTGTTAATCTTGTCAGTGAAGTAGTCAGCAAAGCTGACAGCAGTGAGGTCCGTAGGAGGTTGAGTGGTAGTGGGACGCATTAACGAAACAGACGTCTGGAATCATGAGAAAAGGTGGAGATGAGGGATGAGAAATAGGTTTGTTTAGCGAGGGATAAAGTCAGACTATAGGGACCGAGAATGAATTTCAGCCGAAGTGCGAGACTTCCTCCAGCCAAGTCCAGCTGCCCTGGAACACCATCTACAGTTTGGAGCCTTTCATCCCAGCAATATTTCTGTAAAGAAAATACATTACATGAAACTTTGAAAATGAGCAAGTTCACATTATTTTATTCTTTTCATCATCTCAGCAGAAAAAAATCTTTATGCAAAATTGCTATTTTACTTTGCCTTTAAGTTTTAACTAAGCACACGAAGCTTCAAAATAATGTTATAGAAACATAGAAAAATGTCAGCAGATAAGAACCTTTCGGCCCATCTAGTCTGCCCAATTACATGGATACTTTACTTGGATTTATCTTTTGTTTAGGATAGCCTTATGCCTATCCCATGCCTGCTTAAATTCAATCACTGTTTTGGCCTCTACCACTTCAACTGGAAGGCTGTTCCATGTATCCACCACCCTCTCAGTAAAATAATGCTTCCTGATGTTACTTTTAAACCTTTGCCCCTCTAATCTAAGACTATGTCCTCTTGTTTTGCTACTTTGTTTCCGTTTAAATATACTCCCTTCGTCTACCTTGTGGATTCCCTTTACGTATTTAAATGTTTCTATCATATCTCCTCTGTCTCGTCTTTTTTCCAAGCTGTACATGTTAAGATCATTAAGCCTTTCCTGGTAACTTTTCTCCTTCAAGCCGTACACCATTTTAGTAGCCCTTCTCTGAACTCTCTCTAAGATGTCTATATCCTTCTGGAGATACGGTCTCCAGTACTGCACACAGTACTCCAAGTGAGGTCTCACCAGTGCTCTGTACAGTGGCATGAGCACTTCCCTTTTCCTACTGCTAATACCTCTCCCTACACAACCAAGCATTCTGCCAGCATTTCCTGCTGCTCTATTACATTGACTACATACCCTTAGATCCTCTGAAATAATAACCCCTAAATCCCAACCCTCAGATGTTGAGGTTAGGACTGTATCAAATATTCTATATTCAGCCCTTGGGTTTTTGCGTCCCAGGTGCATTATCTTGCACTTATCCACGTTAAAACTCAATTGCCACAGCTCCGACCATTTTTTTAGTTTACCTAAATCATTTGTCATTTGGCTGATCCCTCCAGGAACGTCAACCCTGTTGCAAATCTTTGTGCCATCAGCAAAAAGACATACTTTTCCATTAATACCTTCTGCAATATCACTAATAAAAATATTAAAGAGAATGGGTCCAAGTACTGACCCCTGTGGTACCCCACTGGTAACAAGACCTTGCGCCGAATAAACTCCATTTACCACAACCCTCTGTTGCCTGTCACTCAGCCACTGCCTAATCCATTCAACAATATTGGAATCCAAGCTCAAAGATTGCAATTTATTGATGATAATTTGTTTTCGCTAAGACATTGGTAAGGAAAGGGTTAATCAGGAGTGGGGACCTTTTGGGCAGGACAAAATCAGTAAAGCCAGATAGTAATACGGGACTGTAGAATTTTTATAAATAGATGTATTATTTAAAAAAAGGTTTGGGACAGCTTGAACTCAATACAGTACTATTGCTCCCGAGACACAGATAGTGACATTTAGTGGAGATGACAGTAAAGGCTCAATCTCGGGAAGTCCAAGATTATTTTTTTTTCCATGGAGTATTCATTCCAATCAGAACCAGGGGCTGAGTGGGGAACCCTCATTAAATCTATAGTGTAACGTAGTAGAAGCTCTTTTCCACAAATAATGGGCAGGACAAAAACCTTCGAGGGGGAGGACACGGGCACCCCTTGGGTCTCTGGTTAGAAAGCACTGTAGTTCTATTGTATAGAATTGCATTCCTGTATTTTCTCCATGGTTATAGGATCCTACCCATAATGCTTTGCGTTTTAAACAGTCTCGAGCATGGTGTCTAATTCCCAACTAGGTTAAATGGAAACTATTTTACCAATGTTTTACTGATATTTGTCCTTTAATTCTACCTCCAATGTCATTCAGGGACACAAAACTATGTACAAAAAAAAAAAAACCCTGAACTACAACAGAAATATAGAAGATGCTATTTTTTCCACTATTTTACTAGTTCCGTTACTTTGAACATGATTTATAGGTTACAGTCTGAGCGCTAATACTATAATTGGAAAACATTCCTAAATATTAGTTAGGGATATAGCTATGTGTTCCCAAGGATGAGTTCATTAGTGAGAAAATAATGATTAACCTTTAAAATCAAGCTGGCATTTCTTTTTTTCTCCAAATGTAGAAATAATACACATTTTTTAATCATTAGTGTAATTTTCAGATGATACTTTTGTTCTTTTGGCTGTTGAACTGTTACGGCTGCTACTAACCCTTCAAATTGTTTGCTCCATTCATGCATTCTTTTCTGAATAATTCATTAGGCATTATAATCCAAGCGTGGAACACCTCATTTAGCAGTGGCGATCTTTTCCTTATGTGTAGCTGACAGGCAATCAAAGTTTTTATCAGTGCAGAAAATTTGCAATTCAGAAATGTAGTTGCTGCAATTAGTAGCTATCAGGTAGCATAGGAAGGACAGCTTCGTAAAAAAAGAGCGAGATGAATAAACTCAACTGATGTTAGCACAAAGTAATAGATAAAACTAACCAGCTGTTTCTAAATTTACCAAATGGAACATTCCCTTCGTCCAAGCACAGCGTTTTAATTAACTTCACGGTATGTGTGGCTTCACAAAAGAAGTCTGGGTGACAATATACCCCAACTGAATGCTTCTCAATTAAGTTTGTACCAGTGTAGAGAGTCAATAGATAAATGTTGTATCACTTGGCTTGATAAAAGATTGAGATGCATTGTATTATTAAAGCTTGCATGCTTTGACACACTAGCTAGATTGCTCCAAGGAAAGTGATACAACTTATGAAACATCTAAATGTCTCTGAGACGTAGGCAGTAGTGGTGGTATGGGACAGCCATGGTCTCCTGACCTTTTTGAGGTCATCATGGCTTGTGTGAGCTCATGGTACATACTGGATATAAAGTAGCAAAGATGGTCTACCCAAACTGCATCCTCAAAGAAGTATTTTATTAGGAAAATGAGAAAACAGTTGTATCCTACTCTTAGTTTTTTTATTTTATTTTGAGAAAGCATTTTACCAGGAAGGATACATTGAGATTTCTCTCGTTTTCAAGAATGTCCTGGGTGGCGAGTATGTACCGTTAGGTGTCTTGCCCAAGGACACTTACTGGAGAGGTGCTCTTGACGGGATCGAAACTGTGTCTCCACAGTTATAGAGCAGTGATGTTACCTCTACTCCACCCAGCCGGCACTACATGCAGAATGCAGTTCGTGTAGCTCATCTTTGCCACTTTGAATCTATCCTTGGGAGAAACCAGTGGTTTTCCTGACTGGAGCTCCCGAAAGATTTCACAGCATATGCTGGGTATCTGGTGCAGCTTCTATTCTGTCTGACTTCAGTCTTTTATAGAATATGACAATCTTGTTGACTGAGTCTTGTTGAGAGGTCAATGACAAAAAAGGACCAGGCACTCAGTCTTCCAAAAATTGTACGTTTATTAAACAAAAATTTCCACACTACCTGAGCTTTTCTCTGGGTTATGCAATTCAGGTATGGAAACTGATGTACAGAAGAAAAATATTTGTGGAGTGCTTCAGTCACAGTGACAATCATCGGTGACAATCATCAAGGAACCAGTCCACTTGGGTGCCCAACAAGAACTCAGGATATTGTACACCTTATGCTCTTCTATGACATTCACAGTTATTTGAGAAGGGGGTTATCAGGTTCGACCAGGGAAAGGATTGGGACAATTTGTCATTTGTAATTCACAAAATTATGGAGTGTAACAGCATTTGTGATCACAAGTATTATTATTATTATTATTATTATTATAGCTTTTATTTATATAGCACCACAGTTTCCACAATGCTTTTCCAAGATCATTGTACACTGGGTTGATACATTAGAATACCACACATGAATGATAGGGCATGATTCATACAGTAGTCAAGATGTTTCACTGGATTAACATAAGGGCTATAGGAGCTGCAGCTCCAGGCTCATGCCTCAAAACAAGCCGAACTGCCACCAACACAATGTGGCAAATGGGAGGTGAAAATAATGTGGCAGAGGAATAATGGAAGGTTAGAAGAATGGGCCGAGCACAATTAGCAGTGAGAGGGAACCAACAAAAACACATCTCAATCTTCAGTGCCAGGTCCAAGGAGCCTTTAATCCAGCAGTGCTACCAAATATTACAGACACACCTTGTTTTCATCCAGTTGTCCTTACATACTGTAGTTACATAGTTAAATAGGCTGAAAAAAGACATGCGTCCATCGGGTTCGGCCTCTCATACATCACCTACTGCTGTTGATCCAAAAGAAGGCAAAAACCCCAGTCTGAAGCGCTCGCCAATATGCAACAAACTGGGGAAAAAATCCTTCTTGACCCCAGAATGGCGTCAGATTTCTCCTTGGATCAAGAAGCTTTTACCCACATATTAAATATTATAACCCTTAATATTCTGTGTCTGCAGGACGTCATCCAGTCGCTTTTTAAAAGTCTGTACAGTCTCTGACCCAACCACCTCAACAGGCAGACAATTCCACAGCTTTATTGTTCTCACCGTAAAATAACCCTTCCTATGATTTAGGCTGAATTTCCTTTCGTCCAGTCTAAATGGGTGACCTCATGTCCTGTGTATAGTCGTATTAATGAATAGGTTTCCAGACAATGGTTGATAATGGCCCCTTATATATTTATATAAGGTTATCAGATCCCCTCTAAGGCGCCGTTTCTCTAAACTAAACAGGTTTAAGCTTGTTAGCCTTTCCTCATAACTTAAACCTTCCATTCCCCTTATTAATTCAGTCGCCCATCTCTGCACTTTTTTAGCGCCATAATATCCTTTTTTAAGACAGGTGCTCAAAATTGCACGACATATTCAAGGTGCGGCCTGACCATTGATTTATACATGATGGGCCAAATTACATACTTGGTGCTAACATTAGCGCTCACGCATGAGCGTTAACGTTAGCCCAAGTAGTTTCCGCATATTACAATCCAAACGCTAACGGGTTAAGTAACCCGTTAACATTTGGTATTTTGCGCTTTTCAGCGCGAGGTTACTGTACTTTGCGCTCCCTATACTTAACATGGTGAGCGCAAAGTGTTAATCAGCGTTAGCATTATAAAGACCTAGCGGTGCTTAACGTCCGGCTGCAGTTAACAAAAAGTTAACCAGAGCCAGGACTTCTGCAGAATCCATTAACACCAGCCAAAAAACAAAAAAAGAATCAGATACTCACCTCCTGTCCTGCGGCGAGGACCGCGGCTCTGTCCGCCTCCTCAGTCCAGCGGGCGCAGGGAAAGACTGGGGGAAAAAGTCCCCCCAGTCTCCCCCCGCGTATCACTACGCTGACCGGCTGGATCTCACGAGGTGAGTTCTAGCAGGTCATGTGACCACTGGTGTCTGGCTCAATGGAGTCCTATGGACTCTACTGAGAGGATGCGCGCAGCGGCAATCAGCACTGCCGCGTGCATCCCGGGGCTTTGCGCGCATGGTATCAATGCAGGCAGCTTTTTTAGCACCTGCACTGTAATTTAGCGGTAAAACGGGCACGCTAGGGGGGAAACTGTGGGCGCAGTTTTTCCTCCTTAGCGCCCCTGTTTTACTGCTAGGAATGTAATTTGGGCCGATCTGTCCTCATATACTAACCTATCTAAATATTTTTGTTTTCATTGTGGACTTCTTTGTTCCTTACCAAACCCAAACAAATCCCTTCCTATTCCCAGAATCTCATGCATGTTCTCCAAATTCCGCCTGGTTTCAAATTGTGAAATCTGCTCCTGTTAGTCCTGTTAGTTGACAGACAAAATGAATTGTAAAAAAAAAACCAAAAACAATAAATTTAAAGGAAACTCAAGTGACGCTGCCTATCTGTATCAGAATTCATTAGAGTTTCTTCTGGATTGTGCTGGGATGAGCAAGCTTGCACAGATCAGTATGCAACAGAGTAGGGATCTCTTCAGGCTCTTGATAGTGGTATTGATTAGGGATGTGCGTTTCGGGTTTCGGAATTTCGGAATTTTCACAAAATTTCCCGATTCGTGTTTTCGGATGCGGCCGATTTTCCGAAAATTTTTAGATCCAAAAATGGCAGATCCGAAAAGTTTTCCGAGCCGAAACGAAATATTTTCGGAATTTTCGAATGGACTTGAAATGTGTCAAATCGAAATTTATTTTCGCTCTATTCATGATTTCGGTTCCATTCGTGATTTCGGTTCCATTTCGGTAATTCTGGACATCGTATATTTAACTATTATCGGTTATATCGCTGATTCTGTAAATTTTGTATTTGTAAATGCGTATTTTTGATCAACTATTTTTCCGTTTTAAAACCTTTTGTTCTGGTTTTTATTTTTAAAGTCAGACCATTCGGGTCAGTTTAGCGTTTTTTAAATCGTTTTGTTCATTTTTGTTGTTCCTTGGCTTTCATAACATTTTAATATGATTAAATAAAGTTGTGAAATGGAAAAACAAACCAAAAATTTATTATAAAAAAATATATAAAGTATAAAAAAAGTAAACCATAGCAGTTTCCGTCAAAACGAATAGAGTTAGACACTTTGAAACAAGGAGAACAGAGGTTCCGAAAAAAACGAAAATTTCCGAAATCTCGAAAAGTCGATACAAAAAACGAGCAAAGTGACCCGAAAATACGAAAAATGGTTGATATTCCGAAAAAAAAATGTACACGAAAAACGAGTCGAACCGAACCGACTCGAAACAGACATCGGTCGAAACGAGCCGAATCGAAAAGTTTAAACATCCGAACGAGCCGAACCGAATCGAACCGAAAAAAAAATCGGTGCACAAGCCTAGTATTGATATGAAAAAGTGGGAATGCGGAGAACGTGAGAGTAGTATCTGATGTTTCGGCTATTACATCTCGGACCATGTGCCAAAGAGTCATTACCTTTAAGCAGTGATTGGGGCTCAATTTAATTCTATCAAATGTTTTTTCCAACAAATTTTAGGGGTTAATGGGTTGGCTCCATGCCTCACAGTGTGTATTCTTTTCATTTTTTTCCCTTTATTACTGACATTTTATGGGGTTAACGGGTAGGCTCCATGCATCACAGTGTATTAATTTCATGTTTTCCCTTGATTAATTGCATTTTATGGGGTTAATGAGTAGGCTACTTGTGTCAGGGTCGTGGGAATGGGAAGCAGGAACCAGGTGTAGAAGCAGTAGCGAGGTATACGATAGGGAGAATCCAAATTCAGTGTCGAGAATAATTCCGGGTTTGGTACACGATAGGGATGATCAGAGAATTTTCTGTGCAGGTATTCAACTCCTTAAGGAAGCAAGGCTGTGGCAATGATGGTCTGCAAGGTCTGAGTATATATAGGCAGATGGGGTGGTCACGCCCCTTTGAACGGTGATGCCTCGCCTCCCTATTGGTTCTCACCTGGTAGGTAGGCTCACCCTGGGGGCGATCCCAGCTCCTGCCCGTCAAGGACTCAGCCACGCCCCAACCTGTCATTAGGAGTCTCCTGATCCGCACGCCGGTTTGGGCCATGCCCCTCCAATATGCGCGGCGGGGAGCCATGCGCCATGGCGCTCTGAAGCTCCAGACCGGCGCCATGACAGGCCCCATCGGCTGCTCGAACCTGGCGTGACCCGCCCAATGCTGGAGGAAGGGACCCCCATGGTCGGGGCAGCGCTACCGCGACCACCACAGGCGTTGGCCGAGACTGCGAAGCGGCACCAGGTGGGTCCCGAGGTCGACGAGATCCCGCGGTGGGACGTGACAACATGCCTCACAGTGTATTCATTTTATGTTTTCCCTTAATTAATGGCATTTTGGGGTTAGTGGTTAGATTACATGCCACACAGTTTATTATGTTTTTTTGCATTTCCCTGGGTTTATAGCATTTTAGGGGTGAATATATAACTTATAATCTAAAGGGTGTATTCCTCTTTAGATCCTTTGCTTTTCATCACATTTCGGGGGAATCCATTTCGCCGAAAATATGGTGAATTCCCTATTAGCGAATGGTCACTGTAATTTGCGAAAACTGGAGTTGCTGAAGCAGTTATCGGACGTCGGCAAAATCTGCCAAATACAATATTGAATTTAAATATCAGGTTAGTACAACAGAAAGGTATCATTTAACCACATTACTCTGGGATTTATAAATCTTATTTTTATATACTTATTTAGGGTTTTTCAGTGGTATGATTTAGTGGCAAAAATTATTAGTGCCCCCCCAATATTGACTGTGGTATCTTATGCCCCCCTATATATTGTTCGTAGAGACGCCACTGACCATGAGATTTCAAACAATGATATTTGATATCCGTTTATTCCATAAAAAATTTAAAATACCTGGAATTATTCACATTTTATTAGGTCTCGAGTACATCTGTGTTAGCACATCACTTTTATAAGGTCAACCGAATCGCTTTAGTTATTTTACAACATAAATATCCACCATAAAAATAGCAATTCTTAACAATGTCTGTAAGAAACATTGTATTGTTCACGCTTACAAATTCTTTTAGACTATAGTGAAAGGTGCACATCTAAGGAGTCTTATCCCATGGCCTGTTGTTCTGTGAATGCTAATCCATTACGTGTGAATTTTCGAAGCCGACCTTCCCCCTAAATCAGAGCTGGGAATTTTGTAAATAATCTCAGTCTTTGGTTTGCTGCCCGAGCCTTGTAATGTAGCCTGAATCGAGCCCAATTTACTCCTTGTTTGCATTTTAGCTGTCTGTAGGATGAAGAACTAAGCTGGACAAAATTTTCTGCCAATTAGACATTTGGAGCACCTGCAATGTAAGCCTATTTGTTTGTCATCAAAGTGGACTGCTGGGCGTCAATTGAGAACTGTTTTGGGGGGGCGTGTCTTCTTTTTTTTCTAATTTTTTTTAATTTGAAGGTAATGAATCAAAGTTGAAATTACAGACCGAAGGTTCTCTTAGGCAACCGAATTTGCATCTTTTTCTCAATGACAAAAAAAAAAAAAAAAAAAACGCAATTGTTCAGGCTAAGACTTTGAAGTAATTGCTTTTGTAGAAAAGAGCTCGGAATCTCTAGTCATTAATTGAGGAGTTAATCATTAAGATTACACTAAATAACGCTTGTGACAAGAGTCTCAATACATGAGTTTGCAGATCTTACACAGGCTTAATGCGTTAATCACATTCTCAGATTACTTTAACAACATATAGTGCACGTACAAAGAAAAAAAATATAAAAACACACGTACAGACATATGGAAAAGATGCAAGGGCTGTGCCTTAACAAGAAATGTTTTGGTATCGTTTTTTGATATGTTTGGAGGGTTTTACAAAAGTTGGGATTGATTATTTTATTGTCCTTTTTGACACATGTTCTTTGTTAAACATAAAAATGTGAATTCAATAAATTCAAAGTTTTGGAAAATTCCATACCAGTTGTAATAATATGATCTTACAGAACTTAATCATTATATGTATTTCATTTGTGTATCATTTGGTATCGCCAAAAATGTTTCATTGATATTGACCAAAATGCTTATTAGAAGAGCAGAGAGGATACATTGTCCAGATTATCCTTATTTAAAGCATAATGGTTGTCCCCTGACAATATTACCTGGAAGACTGGCTGGATGGAGAAGAGGTAACCTCACTGCTCTATAACCGTGGAGACCCAGGTTCGAATCCCAACAAGAGCACCTCTCCAGTAAGTGTCCTTGGACAAGACACCTAACGGTACATACTCACCACCCAGGACATACTTGAAAATGAGAGAAATCTCAATGTACCCTTCCTGGTAAAATACTTTCTCAAAAAAAAAAGACCCCCCCCACAATGTTGGGAAAAAGCGACACCAGTTCATTTGAAGAATAGCCTCTTGTATGAGTACTCGTGGAAGGTAAATAATACCCTTTTGACTGAAGCTCTGTTATATGAGAGGTGTAATGTAGCTGCACATTGCCAAACCATTGTCACACACTATTTTAGTGGATAATCACCCATTTTTTTGCCTATGAGTTAGCCTCATTTCCTTTCATTCTCTAAGCAGCAGCCTGGACCTATACGTAAGTGGAGCAGAGGAACAGGATGTCTCTGGAGGTTGTTTTATTCTAAGGTAACCACTCTTTATTGACTTCAACAACAATGCTTCCTATTCATTTCCACGTACCACAGAAAGGCTAAAATCTGCCAAAACCAAGGATAAAGCTAGCTGAAGTATGCATAGCATCATTTGTGGGGAATCCTAAAGAAACACAATCCAGGACCTCTCGGTTTTGACTGTCTTTGCTCCAGGTTCTACTTGGGCGGATACAGTTCCTCGAGTGGTACAAACCCAAAAATATTAATTTTAAAATATTGGTATAACATTCTTATCATGCAAATTATTAGTAAGTGGGCATTCGAGTCCAAAGCATGTTGTTGTTGTTAGCACTGTGTTCTGTACCGGTTCCAGGACCTGAGCCCACCATGTCCACCGTCCGCTCTCAGACGCACTTTGCATTCCAGCACCTTCTTATCTACAAATTAAGCACTAGCTATACGTACTATTTTCTTATCTTAGGACATTAAGAAAGCCCAAACTGATTATGCACCCAATTGTGCTCAAACTATTATCATTTCTGTGTAACTATAACGTAATGCTTAATGGCTGGACTAGTAAATTTCTCCTCTCTTTCGGCTTGGCTTAGCTGGCACATTACTGTTGATTTATGCTTCTCACGCTTTGTGTAGGAAGTGCAAATGCACAGAGAGCAAGTGAATAAGAGTGTGAGCCATTCCTTTACAGGGTTATTCAGAGAGCGGTGAAAATCAGGAGAATGACTGGAGAATTGAAAATTCTAGGTCAAAATAGCCAAACCAGAAAAATTCTCCCATTTATCTCACTTTCCAAATCAGCTGTTTTGACCTAGAATTTTCCATTCTCCAGTCATTCTCCTGCTTTTCACCGCTCTCTGAATAACCCTGTAAAATAAAAAATACCAGCTCTTAACAGCAGGGTGTAGTTGGAAAACACCAGAATTAAAAAAAAATAATAATAATAATATCTAAATTTCGTTCCTCAGTGAAGAGTATGACGCAATCCACTGGCCTTTCTTTCTGCAAAGTGAAGGATACCAAGAACAAATAGTCCTCCAGTGTCCTTCCATGACTCTTCAGGATCTCAAGATAATTGAGCTCTCACTTGAGTCTCCACCAAGCCTGCCCTTTTTTGGTGTGGTGAGCGGGGTGCATGCCTTGGGCCCCAGACCAGTGCTGACACCCTCCGTGTGGTAAAATAGTGTCAACGACCACCACCTCTCTATCTGGGGGAGATGGAATGTCTATCTATGAAGAGATGTTGAGGGGGTGTCTTATCTAGGGCTGAGACGGGTAAGCGGTGTCTATCCGTAGAGGTGGGAAGATTGGGGGGGTCATTCTGTGTATCTGTGTGTGAAAAAAGCTGGCGAATGAGGAGGTGTGGATTTTAAAGCATAGCGAGGGGCCCCAAAGGTTTTAAATGCTATAGGTGGTACTGATCTCCAGCGATGGAGCACTGCATCCAATATTTATGAGTTGAGGTGCTATTATAGCAGCTAGACCATATTTGAGTCAGGAACAGGGAGCCTCGAAGACGTAACAGTTCATGCTGATTTTTGGTCTCCTGAAATAGGTTCCTTTGGATTTAACATATGATACAGAGAGGTTGTTTTTCTTGGGAAGATTAAGGTAAAACAGCTTTACGTGGCTAGAATCTGGGGCAACCTCGTAGAATGGATTATAATATAAACATTTTTGTGTAGGAAGGAAAAGGAAACCTTTATTGCCCTCTGTTAAATACAACGGCAGCCCTATTAAAACACGAGTCAAATGTGTGTTTAATGATCTTGAAAAGAAAGTAATTGCATGAGTATTACTGCCCAAATGTTCTTCTCAAGTATTAACAATCGATTTTGTTCTATGATGGACAAGAAAGTCATCTGTGGGTCGACTCGCAGAAAAAGTCATCAGCACAAATACACATATATGTGCACATACATAAATAGCCATATACACAGACACATAGGGCTCGATTACACTCTTCGCGCAAAAATGTGCGTGTGCGCAAAAACGCATTAACGCGAAGGGCAAAACCCTTCGCGCTGAATGTCGTATTACAATGT
Organism: Leptobrachium leishanense; assembly: GCA_009667805.1. Classification (NCBI taxonomy): domain Eukaryota; kingdom Metazoa; phylum Chordata; class Amphibia; order Anura; family Megophryidae; genus Leptobrachium; species Leptobrachium leishanense. The sequence continues at coordinate 65,768,273 of CM019072.1, read as the reverse complement.
TCGCGCAAACGATGCGCGTTAACGTCTAACACGAGTGACCCTGCGCGAACCCTACGCGAGCGCAAGTTCGTGCGCGCATCCCATACTTAACATTGTGAGCGCAAATGCATTTTCTGCGCTGGTACGCGGATGGTATTACAATCGATGCACAATTTTTTACGAACGACGTTTGCGCGCATAATTTTAAAGTCTTTTAAAAGCTGGTGGTAACAGCAAATCTGAACGTCCTGGCCGAAACCAAATACACCAGCCCAAAAAAAAATACAGCAAAGTATAGTTACACATTCTACACATACCCAAACAATAAAATAGAGAGGTTGTGCGTGTTTTTATTATTGCTGCAGCATATATACTCAGATTGATTTTGACAGGCGCAAACACTAAACGGGAGACAATTGTGGTTCTTAATTCTGATTGGGTGAATCGTGTGAAAAAATAGTCTGCGCGCAACGTTAATGCGCGGGCGCTTTTGCACGTCTTTTTTATGCGTGTTATTTTTTTGACGGATGAAAAAATTCACTCGGATCGTAATACCAGCGTTAATTTACGTGCATTAACGTTTAACGCTGCGTGCAAAAAAATTGCGCTGCGCGTACGAATTTGCACAGAGAATGTAATAGAGCCCATAATACGTTAAGGGAATCCACAAGGTAGAGGAAGGGAGTATATTTAAAAGGAAACAAAGTAGCAAAACAAGAGGACATAGTCTTAGATTAGAGGGGCAAAGGTTTAAAAGTAACATCAGAAAGCATTATTTTACTGAGAGGGTGGTGGATACATGGAACAGTCTTCCAGTAGAAGTGGTAGAGGCCAAAACAGTGATTGAATTTAAGCAAGCATGGGATAGGCATAAGGCTATCCTAAACAAAAGATAAATCCAGGTAAAGTATCCATGTAATTGGGCAGACTAGATGGGCCGAAAGGTTCTTATCTGCCGACATTTTTCTATGTTTCTATAATATATTGTTCAGAAACTGTATTGCTACCCTGGTTTAAATGCAAAAGTATCCACTGCAAACCTAATGGCTAAATAATTCCTAGACCGTGTTTATTGATATTAACACCATAAAGACCACTGATGTACATACTACGTCCTGGGGAAAATTCCCCTTAAGTACCAAGGACGTGCTATGTACGTCATGGTCCTTTAACCCCCCCCCCCTCCCTCTCTATTTTCACCTCTCTGGCGGGGGTCCCACTTCAGTCTGGCTTCCTTGAAGCCTGAAATAGGTATATAATATGAGTGGGTTCCATAAACGAGTAAGAGAAAAATTAGACCTAATCACAAACAGCGCAGAAATGTAAAAAGAGCAGCAGATACTTTCGGACAGACAATGGTAAAACCAACTGGTCGGTCACTATGGGGTTAAACTGAAGTTGTTATTCAGTGGAAGTGAGGTTCGCTTACACCTATTATTTGTAATCCTAGTGAAATATCCACTTCTCATTAAGTTGTGATGATGGGAATAACACTTTGTTTAATTAAAGATTAAAATAGCATAGACAAGTGATAAAGGCATTATTGCAAAAGTTGCGTCTGTACATTGTCATCGTCAATCTGATGTTCTGCTTCTGTTACCAATATACTGTATGGCATAATGAAATTTCAGTGAATTAATACAAAAACATAAAGAGTCGGTCGCAAGTAGATGATTAGCACCTTTCTTCCGACTTGTGTGTAATATGGAAGACTGGGAGTGGACTGGGAAAACAAGGTCTGGAGCAGTGGCATGACAGGTGCTGCCAGAATCAGAAGCACTGGCACGGACTTTCGCATGGCATTTCCGTGGCTGGTGACATGCCCATAGCCACCCTAGAGTATCTTGGCTGATGACTTAGTCCAAAAAAACACAATAACTAATGAAACAAACCTTGTTGAAGTTGCAATTGCTCAGCCAATGAACTTTGGAGTGAGGGGTTAATATATTTTGTAGATCAGCAAAGTCCCTCGCTCTTCATTCTGTTACCGAGTTGCTAGGCTCGGAATGGAGTGTTCGTGGAGAAAGAAACACTCAATCATCTAGATCCATTAGATTGGTGGTGAGGCCCGTGTCAGACGAGCCAGTGATCACGTCTTTGTTGCCGCACATTTTAACGTCCGTCGTAGCATAAACGTATGATCAATAGAGACCCACACACGAAGTACATCCGCACAGAAGTGCGGACGCACAACGCACGTGCCACCAGACGCAATTTAGGCAAGAACGTCAAACCACTAGGATGGATGCACAGAGTGCGCCACGTCAGCGTAGCTTTGTGTGTGAGTGATGGAACGTAGTCAGACGGACTGGATTTTTGACATCCAGCATTTTTGACAGACAAAATGGTTTTTGATATCATGTATCAATTTTTTTCATTTTACATATTAATTTTATTTCCCATTTACATCAGTCAAAAAAAGTCAATCAAAAAAACGGACCGTGTGATGTCTACATCAGTCAGAAAGTACGTCAGTTGTGCACAGACGCACAGTATGCTCAGAATGCGTTCGTCTGACATTAGTCTAAAATAAGAATTTTGTCCCAGACAATCACTATCCATCAGGATTTGTACGATTTCCTGAAGTGTCACCAATTCTGTCTAACTCGACACATGGTTAAATAATTTTTTTAGGTTTTTATTTATTTTTTGTTAAATGTGTAGCTTGATAGATAGTATCAACGGCAGAACAAATACTCAAGTCTAATATGTTCCACCAATCACAGGTCCACCTCCCTGTTATAGATAGTGTTTGAAAGGAAGGTTAAAAAAATACTTGCAAAGAGAAAACAAAAATCCTTCTTGATTACAAAAGCATTTTTTTTATTTATTTTCATTTAGCATTATCACCAAGAATTGTCCTCTGTGTCAACAATCTCCTGGGCTATTTTTTATCTGATAACTCGGAGGATGGAGCAATCTGCATGGAATCCAATGGGACGCCTCTACCAGTGTATCCATTTTAAAAAAAATATATTTATTTTTTTCAGAAAGGATTTTACCAGGAAGGATACATTGAGATCTCTCTCGATACTTTGCTTGAAGATGTCCCTTATTGATACAATTCTCAGTGTTGCTAAGTGTGTTTATTATTTCTTAGAAAACGTTTATGGAAAAAGAAAATAGACCTAAATCCTACTGAAAAATTAAAGTTGAAGAGGAGGTATCTCCGACAACCGCAAATAGAAAGAAGCTGCCGTCCCAGTAATTTGGTTTAACGATCCTCTTTTATCATTTGTAACCAACCTTTATAGTTGAATAAAGGAGGACGAAACAGGAGGGTGCGGGGAAAGATTCTGAAGCTCAAGATCACTATGAATTGGTAGCAATCAGTAACCCATTTTATCTGTTTTTGTATATTTTATGGCTCTTTGTTATATATCTCACAGCTCCTTTTGAGCAAGGACTAGAAAGCCAAGGGGAACCACGAGCAGAATCCATGTCTGGAGGACACCATTAATGAATATTCTTCAGGCCAGAACAATGTAGCCGCCTGCTGATCCACCTATTTCCATTTCTAAGGGTTTATTGATAGCATCGCTCATTACAGGCAAGGGAGGGAGAAGAAGTTAACTCTCTTTGGTACTTTTGTAATTCTCTTTCCATTGATAGTCAATTTTCCCCTAATTTAAATGTGTTTTTATTGGGGACTGTGGACTCCTTAAATTATGTTCTCAAAGATGTGGTATAATTAATTAGGAGACTGTTTTATAATAAGTAATAATTGCTACTGTATTCTCTGTAGTAGGCTTTATGTCTACCATTAAATCTATCTATATTAAAAGTGCCAAAATTCCATATATATATATATTATTATTATTATTTATTTATAAAGTATTTTACCAGGAAGGATACTTTGAGATTTCTCTCTTTTTCAAGTATGTCCTGGGTTCAAGAACATTGAATTGTTACAGTCATTATAGAAATACAAACACGGTTATTCAAAGAGATCCGAATGACTGCCGAAAGGGAACCAAACGCTGAAAATCAGCGTTTGGTTACCTTTCTTGGCCATTCGGCTATCCAGTGAGAAAGCAGTTCGCCAAATACTGACGAATTCCCTGCACATTCGGTGCCTTTTCGAGGGCAGTGAAATCCCCATAGAGAAGCAATGCTTCGTCTATTCAGAGAACAAAAACCAGCAGTGAAAAGTTGCCGAATTGCCCTGCCATTCGGTGGTTTCATGCGGCAGATTTATTCAGGCAAATCCCATAGGTTTCAATGTTAAAAATATTCTCGTTTTAATTCAATATCGAATAAACCGTTGATTATAATATTCTGCAGTAAAGAGTCTATTTAGTAATAGATTATTTAGAATATCTTAAGCATTTTTTGGGGGGGTTTAAAAGAAAACATTTTTTTTTTAACTTTACTTATTTTTTCTGTAACAGCCCTTTTTATTATCATTCATTGGATCTTATATGTAAATTTCAGACATTTTCGCTCAGTAGTTTCTTTGCAAACAGCGTTTCACTTTTCAAACATTCAAGCGAACTGTTTTTTATTTATTTCCACTCCATTCATCTGCGGTGTCGGGTTTTTCCGGCAGCTGCACTGCATGTGATCGGCTCCTGCTCGGGTTTTTCCTGCGTTTTCGGCGGGTTAATCCAGATGTTCTTGCGGGTTTCGGTGTGCGTTCGCCCTTGTTTTGCGGTGAGTTTTCGGCGGGTTTGCGGCGAGTTTTCCCTGCATTTCGGCGGCCCTGTGGTGCTTGCTGAATACACCGCAGGGTCGCCGAAATGGGATCGCCAAATCGCACCGAATTGAAGAGAAGTGAAAATTCTAGGTCAAAATAGCCAAAACTGAAAAATTCTCCCATTTATCTCACTCTCCAAATCGGCTATTTTGATCTAGAATTTTAACTTCTCCAAACGTTCTCCAGAGTTTCACCTTTCTCTGAATAACCCTGATAGTGATTCACTTTAAATGATTTTGCAATCACAAAAACAATTAAGGGGTTATTCAGAGAGCACCGAGATGTCACAGAGTCCTATGCACTCCAGGAGGAGATACTTGGGTGGCGTGTTAGTGCTGCCACGAGTATCCAGTGGCTTAGCTCTGCATTTTGGGGCATGCTGCTGAATTAGCTCCTGCCTCCTAATAGGGAGCTAAACTGGTTACACCAAGGGAAAACCTGCAGGCACAGGTTTCTACCTTAACATACCCATTTTCGCGGGCACTATGTAATAGTGCTCATAGTCAATAGGGTTGTTAAGTTTCCAACAGCTCTGGTTAAGGCTAGGGTCAGACGAGCGTGATTTCTACGGACTGTACGTCCGTGCACACGGACGTACGTCAGTACGGAAGACGCAGTAGTGGCCACACAGTCCGTTTTTTTCACTGACAAATATTTTGACGGATGTAGGAGGAAAAATAAATTAAAAAAGCAAAACCATTTTGTCCGTGAAAAATGCTGGACGTATAAATGCAGTCCGTCTGACCACGTTCCATCACTTCACACACCAAAGCTATGCAGACGTTGCGGACGCAGCGCACTTTGTGCGGCCGTTCTAGGGGTTGTACGTTCTTGCCTGCCTTGCGTCCGTGGGCCGCGGCCGTTGTGCGTCCGCAGTTCAGTGCGGACATACTTCATGTGTCAGGCTCCAATGGGCTTCCTGTCATGCTATCCGGACGTACTTTAAGGCTAGGGTCAGACGAGCGCAGTGCGAACGCGCGTGCAGGCGCACATAATCACGGCCGCACTAGCAGCAAATGACAGGCAATGACGGCCAATATACGAAGTACGGTCGCACGAAAGTCCGGCTGCGCAACGCAAGTGGAAAATGAACGCATTTTTTCGAGAACGTAAAACCGCTAGTACGGTTGTACAGAGTGCGCTGCGTCCGCTAGCGGTGTGTGTGTGTGATTAGGAGATGTCAGACGCTACTAATGTCCAGCCAACATAACGTCCAGATGCACAAAGTGTTTTATTGATGATCCGTACAAAATCACGGACGAAAAATGCGCATAGTATGACCGGTATCGCGTACTCCGTGAAAAAATACGTCCATTCGTTCGAACGCACTTTTTCACAGACAACGTCAAAATGCGTTCGTCTGACCCTAGCCTTAGGCGCAATCACGGACGTGAACACTACGCTCGTCTGACCCCAGCCTAAGTTAGCCCCAACTTTGTAATATGGCCCTAGATGTTTTGGAACTATATCTTCCATGATGCTCACTGACACATTCGTTTTGAGCTTCATGGGAAATGTAGTTCCTCAACACAGAAAATATATATATATGTACTTTAAAACTGGACGTGCATTTGTTGCTAGCAAAAAGCCCGAAAAGGCGTATTTGCACCTAATACCGCAACATGATGACAGAATGCAATAGACTGTGTGTATATATTTTTAATATTTCGGTATATTGTGTTTGTTTGTTTATGCCACTTAATTTTTGTTAATAATGCATCAATTATTGCTATGATATATGATGTCATCATAATCAGCATACATTGCACCTGCCACAATCAGCATCATATTTATTCTGGTTACTGAGCATGCCTATTCAAAAATCCAGGGTTTCATTGTTAGTTTTTGGGTTTTCCTGCCTGGGGAGCCATTTAGCAACCCTTTCCAGCATTTGATATATTGTATACTATTGGCATACGGAATGCACGGAATTAAATCGCTAAAGCGGATATTTCCATAATATCACATAGGCGCAAGTGCTAGTAATTGAGCTGAAATTTTAATGGGAATCGATTTCCTGGTAAACGATACATATGTATTTTATAGATACAGATACATTATGAACTGAAAAATGGCCTTATTGGGTCCTAAATTCTGTAAATATCAGCGATCAAGCTCAATTAACTCGACTCATGCAGGGTTATTCAAAGAGATCCGAATTGCTTGAGAAAGGTAACTGAACGCTGAAAATCAGCGTTCGGTTACCTTTCTTGGCCATTCGGCTATCCAGAGAGCAAGCAATTCGCCAAATCCTGGCGAATTGCCTGCACATACGGTGCCTGTTCGGTGCCTGTTCGAGGGCAGTGAAATCCCCATGGAAAAGCACTGCTTCGGCTATTCAGAGAACACAAACCAGCAGTGAAAGGTTCCCGAAATGCCCTGCCATTCGGTGGTTTAATTCGGCAAATTTATTCATGAGAATCCCATAGGCTTCAATGTTAAAAATATTCCCGTTTTAATTCAATATCTAATGAACAGTTCATTATAAAATTCTGCAGTAAAAAGTCTCTAGATTTTTTTAGGATATTTTAAGCATTTTTCAGATTTTTTTTAAATTTTTTTTAAAAGTCCGATTTCTTTTTGATTTTTTTTTTAAGTTTACTTATTTTTTTCTGTAACAACCCTTTTTATTATCATTCATTGGATCATATGTAAATTTCTGACATTTTCGCTCAGTTCTTTCTTTGCAAACAGCGTTTCACTTTTCAAACATTCATGCAAACTGTTTTGCTAATTTATTCACTTCACTCGTCTGCGGTGTCGGCTTTTTCCGGCGGCTGCGCTGAGTGTGATCGGCTCCTGCTCGGGTCTTTCCGTGGTTTTCGCAGGTTAATCCAGATGTTTTTGTGGCTTTTCGGCGTGCATTCGCCGGGTTTTGCGGTTAGTTTTCGTCAGGTTTGCGGTAGCTTTTCCCTGCAATTCGGGGACCCTGTGCTGCTTGCTGAATACACCGCAGGGTCACCGAAATGGGATCGGCAAAACGAACCGAATTGAAGAGAACGAAAAGTCACCGAACGTGCGGTGACTTTTCGAATCTCTTTGAATAACCCTGATAGTGACTAACTCTAAAGACGCACTAACAGGTCGGATTTTGCAGATCACCTTGGGGAAATGCAGACTGAATCCTGCAATCACTGAGCAGCAAAGCAGATCACCTGTGTTGTGCTTCAGATATCTGCAAACCTGGCCTATCAGCAGGTACTGAGGACAAGTTCATGAAAGTATGCATTAATTGGTAATGGTTAACACCACCTTTTGCCATTTGTAGCTCCCTATGACTGGCTCAGCTTTCAGAAGCTCTTCCAAACCAGTTATAGGATTATTTTTTTTACTAGAACCATTAAAGGGCCCTATTACAATCTTCGCGCAAACGTTAACGCGTGCGCAAATATGCATTAACGCAAGGGGCAAAAAAACCCTTTGCGCTGAACGTCGTATTACAATGTCAGCACAACAAACGCGCGCAGTCGTCTAATGCGGGTGAACCTGCGCGAACACTTTGTGAGCGTAATGTACTTTGTGCGTCCTATACGTAACATTGTGAGCGCAAATGCGTTCGTGCGCTGGTACGCAGATAGTATTACAATCTATGCGCAGTTTTTAACGCACAGCCTTTGCGAGCATAATGTTAACGACTCCTAAAAGCTGGTGGTAACGGCAAATCTGAACGTCCTGGCCGAAACAAATACACCAGCCCAACAAAAAATACAGCAAAGTATAGTTACACATTCTACACATACCCAAACAATAAAATTGAGAGGTTGTGCGTGTTTTTATTATTGATGCAGCATATATACTCAGATTGACTTTGACAGGCACCAAAACTTAACGTGAGACAATTGTGGTTCTTAATTCTGATTGGCTGAATCGCGTGAAAAAACAGTCCGCACACTGATTTCTGCGTGCAACGTTAATGGGCAAGCGTTTTGCAAGTCTGTTTTACGCGCGCAATTTTCCGACGGATGAAAAAATGCGCGCGGATTATAATACCAGCGTTAATTTACGTGCGTTAACGTTTAACGCTTCGCGCAAAAATTCACGCGTTGCGCGTGCGTTTTTGCACTAAGGTTGTAATAGGGCCCAAAGTCTTTTCTCTTTTTTTCACTGAATTATAATACTCAGCGCTTCTGTTAATACTCTTCAACACTCCTAAATCTTAAAAAAAAAAAAATTATATACAGGGTTATTCAGAGAGCGGTGAAAAGCAGGAGAATGACTGGAGAATGGAAAATTCTAGGTCAAAATAGCCAAACCAGAAAAATTCTCCCATTCATCTCACTTTCCAAATCGGCTATTTCGACCTCGAATTTTCCATTCTCCAGTCATTCTCCTGCTTTTCACCTCTCTCTGAATAACCCTGATAGTCCTCTTTATTCCTTATTTCTTATATATTGGGTTCCTATTCTTACTTTTCTGTTCGGAAAGTATATACACTGTTTCATGCGCCTAACGGAAAACTCAATGTGAAACGTCTCAATGTTGCCTCCAAAACAGTTACAATGTAACCACTCTTAGCAGATCAACGGCCAATTTGTCTCTGTTCTCTGTAATTTTCAGGGAGCCTGCGGTCAGTGAGCAGGTCGGGGCTGCCAGACCAAGGGATCCTGTAGAGATGTCTCTTACCCCTCATCTGAGATGCTATTCAGGTCTGATGGCCAACTGGTGGTGCTAACGCTCCATTAGATGCGAGGTGAAGGTTCAAATTGTCTCTGAGTATGTACAGCACGCTCAAACGAGACCTCTGAGGAGTACAAAGCATCACTCAGCAGGCAGAACAAGCCATTACAAGTAAGTGTATGTAACTTTACTGGTTGCTACTTCATATTTATCTACACATGTACTTGTGTTCTATTGATGGACTTGAGCCCTGACCAACTGCTTAAACAATTTAGGTGGTTCTAGATGGCAGAGTCATCTGCCGGGTTCTCTGCACCTCTTGTTTCCATCATTTATTATTTATTTATTTATTATGTCATTTATTATGTCATTTATTATTTTCTTTATCATATTTGAACTTTTAACTTTTATTAAAAAGAAATATAATGTGAAGTGTTGAAGAATCAAGTGCTGCATTATGAATGATGACATAAATCATTTTAAGACAACTTTGTAACTAAAGGGGTTACTCAGCTAAATTTCAGTGCTGTCTCCTTGGGCGCACTTTATGATTAAAGACTTATTGTGTTGGATTGCGCTAGGTATGGTTTATTTTTTTAGGTTTTATAGCTTTCATCTGAATAACGTCTGTCCTTGATACTCTTTGATCTATGTAAGCTGGACACAGGAGGATCTGTTAAGTATGGGATATAGTTTACTGCAGGGCTCCCAAGCTACTAGCCAGGCGTTAAGAGTTAGGCTCGGGTCAGACGAGCGCAGTGATCACGTCCGTGTTGCCGCACATTTTAATGTCCGTGCTCGCATACAATTATGTTCAATAGAGACCCACGCACGAAGTACGTCCACACAGAAGTGCGGAAGCACAACGGACGCAGCAAACGGACGCAGGTTAGGCAACAACATAAAACCGCTAGGATGGATGCACAGAGTGCGCAGCGTCCGCAACGTCCGCGTAGCTTTGTGTGTGAGTGATGGAACGTAGTCAGACGGCCTGCATTTATAGGACCAGCATTTTTGACGGACAAAATGTTTTTCATATTAATTTATTTTCCCTACTACATCCGTCAAAAATAACGTCAGTCACAAAAATGGACCGTGTGGCCACTACCTTGTCATCAGTCAGAAAGTACGTCCGTACTGCATGGACGCACAGTCCGTACAAAATGCGCTCGTCTGACCCTAGCCTTACAAGCCACCACGTGCCAGAGAGTATGACAGTGCTCCCCAGTAATACAATTCGCAGTAATGTGCGGTGTGTATGAACGTATCACAGAGCTCAACAGCAATAAAACACACAGCAATGTGCGGTGTGTATGAGCGTATCACAGAGCTCCACAGCAATAAAGTTCACAGTAACGTACGGTGTGTATGAGCATATCACAGAGCTCAACAGCAAAAAAACTCACAGAAATGTACGCTGTGTATGAGTGTTTCACAGAGCTCCACAGCTCTCACGCTCGTACACACTGCACATTACTGTGAGTTTTATTGCTGTGGAGCTCTGTGATACCCTCATACACACAATGCGAGCAGGCAGGAAATTTTGAGGTCTGGTTTACTTGCATCTGTTGAAATGTTTGGATTATCTTGTTGCAGACTTTAAATTATTGTGCAGTATTTGTAAAAATAACAGTGGAGCATTTGACAATATATTTACAAGATAATACAATATAATATAAATTATATATAGCCATTATATCCTTGAGAAAGCCATTCATGCCAAACATCGGGTATTATTATTCTTTATTTATAAAGCGCCAGCATATTCCGCAGCGCTGTACAATGGTCACAATATAGACAAGGTTACAATACATTGAACAACATTTTGACAAACCAGTACAGGAGGAAACAAGGGCCTTATTCCCGTGGGAATTTACAATCTAGAAGGGTTGGGAGTGGAACAGTGGCGTAGCGTGGGGGGGGCTGGGGGGCCGTGGCCCCGGGCACAGTTTTGTTAGGGGCGCATTTGCGCCCCTAAAACTGGCCCGCGGGTTGAGGGGACCCAGATGCCGGGCAGCGGGAGTGCCTGCCCGCCGCCCGGTCCTGAACAGTCCGTCCTGTTCTTGAAGGGGATGCAGCTGCGTGCAGGCGCAGCCGGTCACGTGGTCCGGCTAATCAGGTGGTACTGAGTCTCTGTACCACCTGACTGGCCGGACCGCGTGACCTGCGCACGCACGCAGCCGCCTCCCCTTCAAGAACAGGACGGACTGTTCAGGACCGGGCGGCGGGCAGGCACTCCCGCTGCCCGGCATCTGGGTCCCCTCAACCCCTGCCGGAGCAATATCCAGGTGAGAGCTGGGGCAAATCCATGAGCTGGGGGCAAATCCATGAGCTGGGGCAAATCCATGTGTAAACTGGGGGGCAAATCCATGAGCTGGGGCAAATACATGTGTAAGCTGGGGGGCAAATCCATGAGCTGGGGCAAATACATGTGAGAGCTGGGGCAAATCCATGAGCTGGGGCAAATCCATGAGAGAGCTGGGGCAAATCCATGTGAGAGCTGGGGCAAATCCATGTGAGAGCTGGGGCAAATCCATGTGAGAGCTGGGGCAAATCCATGTGAGAGCTGGGGCAAATCCATGTGAGAGCTGGGGCAAATCCCATGAGCTGGGGCAAATCCATGAGAGAGATGGGGCAAATCCATGAGAGAGATGGGGCAAATCCATGAGCTGGGGCAAATCCATGTGTGAGCTGGGGCAAATCCATGTGTGAGCTGGGGCAAATCCATGAGCTGGGGCAAATCCATGTGCTGGGGCAAATCCATGTGTGAGCTGGGGCAAATCCATGTGTGAGCTGGGGCAAATCCATGTGAGAGCTGGGGCAAATCCATGTGAGAGCTGGGGCAAATCCATGTGAGAGCTGGGGCAAATCCCATGAGCTGGGGCAAATCCCATGAGCTGGGGCAATATCCATGTGAGAGGTGGGGCAATATCCATGTGAGAGCTGGGGCAATATCCATGTGTGAGCTGGGGCAGTATCCATGTGAGAGCTGGGGCAAATCCCATGAGCTGGGGCAATATCCATGTGTGAGCTGGGGCAATATCCATGTGTGAGCTGGGGCAATATCCATGTGTGAGCTGGGGCAATATCCATTTGAGAGCTGGGGCAATATCCATGTGAGAGCTGGGGCAATATCCATGTGAGAGCTGGGGCAATATCCATGTGAGAGCTGGGGCAATATCCATGTGAGAGTTGGGGCAATATTCATGTGTTAGCTGGGGCAATATCCATGTGAGAGCTGGGGCAATATCGATAACGTGTCCACAGGTTGGGGGGGCCGCACAATTCTTGGCTGGCCCCAGGCGCTGACAACCCACGCTACGCCACTGGAGTGGAAACAGGATGAGAGGACTGCAAGGTGAGAGTGATGAACTGCAAGGTGGGAGTGATGGACTGCAAGGGAGAGTGATGGGCTGCAGGGTGAGAGTGATGGATTGCAAGGTGGGAGTGATGAACTGCAAGGTGGGAGTGATGGACTGCAAGGGAGAGTGATGGGCTGCAGGGTGAGAGTGATGGATTGCAAGGTGGGAGTGATGAACTGCAAGGTGGGAGTGATGGACTGCAAGGTGGGAGTGATGGACTGGTTGCGTCAGTGAGTCGGGTGGCAGGCTTCCTTAAATAGGAATGTTTTAAGGGAGCGTTTGAAGGAAGAGAAGCTAGGGGAAAGTCTGACCGTGCAAGGGAGAGCGTTGCAGAGGATGGGGGCTGCGCGGGAGAAATCCTGCATTCTATCATGGGAAGAGGTGATATATATAAGGGGTATCCTCTTCCCGCCTTCTTGCCCAATGCTAACTCTTCAATGAGTTTTTCTTTCTGTGTGTATTTGTGTGGAGTTCTCTACTTATAGACAAATGGTTTCTTTTGGCTTTTTTCTGCATGCGCTATACGTGAGTTATTCATATGTGAGTTACTTTACTACTTATGCAATTGACATTCTTATTGATACGTATGTGTTTGCATTCCGTTTGTTTTGTATTTGTTTCTATGTGTTGCTGATATTGCTATATTGTAATTTCTGATTCGAGTTTATGCACACTACTACCATTATTTGCCGTATGGTTTGATTCCTTAGTTTGGATTTTATTTTGATTAATAAAGTATTTGTATTTCACTCTATTGGTTGTGCAACACCTAAATATTGTTTTGTATGTAAAACTAACAGGGTTATTCAAAGAGATCCGAATGGCTGCCAAAAGGTAAACGATCGCTGAAAATCAGCGTTCGGTTACCTTTCTTGGCCATTCGGCTATCCAGAGAGCAGGCAATTCACCAAATCTTGGCTAATTGCCTGCACATATGGTGCCTGTTCGGTGTCTGTTCGAGGGCAGTGAAATCCCCATAGAGAAACAATGCTTCGTCTATTCAGAGAACAAAAACCAGCAGTGAAAAGCTGCCGAAATGCCCTGCCATTCAGTGGCTTCATTCGACAGGTTTATTCAGGTGAATCCCATACAGGGTTATCCAAAGAGATCCGAATTGCTTGAGAAAGGTAACCGAACGCTGAAAATCAGCGTTCGGTTACCTTTCCTGGCCATTCGGCTATCCAGAGAGCAGACAATTCCCCAAATCCTGGCGAATTGCCTGCACATACGGTGCCTGTTCGGTCCCTGTTCGAGGGCAGTGAAATCCCCATGAAAAAGCATTGCTTCGGCTATTCAGAGAACACAAACCAGCAGTGAAAGGTTCCCCTAATGCCCTGCCATTCGGTGGTTTAATTCGGCAAATTTATTCAGGAGAATCCCATAGACTTCAATGTTAAAAATATTCCCCTTTTAATTCAATATCTAATAAACCGTTCATTATAATATTCTGCAGTAAAAAGTCTCTTTATTTATAGATTTTTTAGGATCTTTTAAGCATTTTTTGGGATTTTTTTTAATTTTTGTTTTTAAAGTTTTTTCTGTAACAGCCCTTTTTATTATCATTCCCTGGACCTCATATGTAAATTTCAGACATTTTCGCTCAGTAGTTTCTTTGCAAACAGCGTTTCACTTTTCAAACATTCAAGCTGTGATGCCTCTCCTTATGGTCTGGGCGCTGTTCTTTCCCACATCCTACCGGATGGCTCTGAGAAACCGGTGGCCTTCGCCTCCAGATCCTTGACGAAGACAGAGAGCAATTACTCTCAAATTGATAAAGAGGCACTTGCATTGATATGGGCAATTCGGAAGTTTCACCTTTACCTGTATGGTAGAGAGTTTACCATTTTAACGGATCATAAACCGCTTCTTCAAATTTTTAGCCCTGACAAAGGAATCTCTCAGACAACTGCAGCCCGTCTCCAGCGCTACGCCCTGTTCTTGGGAGCATACAGCTACCGCATACAGTATCGAAGTCATGATGACAATGCAAATGCAGATGCAATGTCCCGTCTCACAGAACTGCCTCTAGAGTCGACACCATCAGTCCAGAGTTGTAGGTACACCACCTCACACCTCCTTACTACCAGAGAGATAGCAGCCCATACTGTGAAGGATACCCTTCTGACAAACGTGCTTACCTTTATACGAGACGGCTGGCCTGCGACGGTATCACAGGAACATGAACCTTACTACAGGAAGCGAATGGAATTGTTTGTGAAGGATAATTGTGTCTTATGGGGAGACCGAGTGGTCATTCCAAAAACCCTCCAGAGACACATCTTGGACTTGCTACATACCGGTCACCCTGGAACCACGCGGATGAAACAGAAAGCAAGGGGCTATGTGTGGTGGCCGAACATAGATGCAGATATCACGGCATATGTCAATGCTTGTGTAGGATGTGCACAAACTGCCAGAGACCCTCCTCGAGGATGCATTCAACCCTGGACTTGGCCCACGGTTCCCTGGTTTCGCCTTCACTTGGATTTTGCGGGTCCCATAAGGGGACAAACCTTCTTGATTATAATTGATGCCCACTCAAAATGGCCAGAGGTCATTCCAGTTACCCAGCTGACTACAAAGGCAACAGTTGCCATATTATTGCATCTTTTTGCTTCGTTTGGGTATCCCAGGGAGATTGTCACAGATAATGGTGCCCAATTCACAAGTCAGGAGTTCCACAGTTTTGTTACGGTGCATAATATCAAGCACAAATTAACCGCCCCCTATCACCCAGCCACCAATGGGCAAGCAGAGCGGTTTGTACAAACTTTCAAGAACTATTTCAAGGCCTCAGTGGCTGTGACTAGCCAGAGGTCCATATCGCCTCAGCAGTTAGACTCTTTCCTGTTTACTTACAGAACTACACCACATGCCACCACTGGTACGACACCAGCTGAGCTTATGTTGGGAAGACAGCCATGGACTGCTTTTGACATGCTTCGCCCTCAGACCGTTCATGAACATGTATTACAATCCCAAGAAAAGATGGTGAAGTCCAAAGAGTCTCCTGTTTTTGCAACCCACCAGGAGGTCTGGACTCGATCGTATGGATCTGCCAACAGTCGGTGGCTGCCTGCTACCGTTGCAGAATCTTTGGGACCCAAGATGTACAGAGTCCGCCTGGAAGATGGTTCCATTACCAGACGACATGTAGACCAGCTACGGTCTCGTTTACGGGTGCCTGAACCCTTAACGTCCCCAACCCTACGGGGTCCGGTGTCCACATCTAATGCGTCGGAGGACATCTGGAATGGTGTCTGGGTTGACTCGGAAACTTTGGACTCGTCTCCTGTGGGTATTTGTGACTCTGGTTCAGAGGTTCCCCCTGACCCCTCTGTACCCTCCTTGACCCCACCAGTTGATCTTTCATCCAATCCTACCGCCTCCAACACCCCGCCTGCTGGTGGACGTCCCCAACGTCACCGACGCCCTCCTGACCGCTTACTTCTTCAAGAACGGATAAGAGACTTCCGTCGGTCCTCGCGTAGGGCCCAGAAAGATGTGGATGATGATTTGGCCCCGCAATTTTCTTCAGAAGACTAGTCATCAGTTTTTCAGTGACACTCTCCAAGTTCCTCAGATGAACTGTGTTCGATTGTTCTGGTTGTTGATTTGTTACTAGGTTTTTGTTATGTTGTTCTGGTTTTGTTTTTGGGGTGGGGAGGAAGGTGTTATAGCTGACTATACTAAACCTGTGCTATCACTTTAACTAGTGGCTCCGCCCAGGATGACACAGGTCAGAGGACACAGCAGCCATCTTCAGGGTCAGTTAGTGTGATGCAGTTATGAAGGCAGATGCATGATCCTGTGTTCCTGCAGTTATCCAAGCCTGTATATAACAGTAAGTGTCCTGCAATAAAGCAATGGTGAACCTGACAGTCCAGCCTCATATCTGAACAAGCAGAGATCATAACACAAGCGAACATTTTTTTTTAATTTATTCACTGCATTCGTCTGCGGTGTCGGCTTTTTCCGGCGGCTGCACTGCGTGTGATCGGCTCCTGCTCGGGTTTCTCCGGTGTTTTCAGCGGGTTAATCCAGACGTTTTTGCGGGTTTGGGTGTGCGTTCGCCCTCGTTTTGCGGTGAGTTTTCGGTGGGTTTGCGGTAACTTTTCCCTGCATTTCGGCGGCCCTGTGGTGCTTGCTGAATACACCGCAGGGTCGCCGAAATGGGATCGTCAAATCGAAACAAATTGAAGAGAACGAAAAGTCACCGAACGTGCAGTGGCTTTTCGATTCTCTTTGAATAACCCCGTTACTCATCCGAACGCTGCCGTTAGCATTCTCTATGGAATGGTGCCCTAAGTAGGGTGAAATATTTCCGATACGTGTGCTATTGTGTTTTGTTTTCTGAAATCAAGAGTTTTATATAGATTCAGACCTTGAGAGATTCTTGCACCTTCCTTGTCTCGGCATGTATCACTGCAGAAAAAAAAACAACAACAGAAATTCTTATAATGTGTTGATATTGAGGGCCATGTATGTAGATGCCTCTGATACACAAATTTTTTGACAATGTAATTTTTTTTCTATGTGATTGCTAAAAAGGCTGGCATATTCACTCTGGTAATACCCTTTAAGGCTGGGGTCAGACCAGCGCACTTTTAACGTGCGTTCTGGCGCACATAATTACGGCCGCACTAGCAGCAGATGACGGGCAATGACGGCCAATATACGATGTACGGTCGCACAAAAGTCCGGCCGTGCAACGCAAGTGGAATTTGAACGCATTTTTCTGAGAACGCTAAACCGCTAGTACTGACGTACTGAATGCGCTGCGTCCGCTAGCGGCGTGTTTGCGTGATTAGGAGATGTCAGACGCTGCTAATGTCCAGCCAACATAACGTCCAGACGCAAAAAGAGTTTTATTGACGATCCGTACAAAATCACGCCCGAAAATGCGCGTCGTCTGACCGTTTTTGCGCATTCCGTGAAAAAATACGTCAATGCGTTCGGACGCACTTCTTCACGTTCGCGGGGAAAAATGCTTTCGTCTGACCCTAGCCTTAGGGGTGCAACACGTTCTTTCCAATTTGGCCGATGTTTGCCTGGGAGAAAGAGATGCTCAAAGTCAATTTACTTTACATCAGCACACGTGCCGGGGGAGTGGTATTTGCGAGTTTGCATGGGAAATTGTTTCGATATCTGAGTCTAGACACCTCTTGTGATTGCTTGTTTTTTTTATATGACTTCTTTTAAAAATAACACCATTTTTTTAAATAAAAAAATTTATATTTATTAACCTCCCTGGCGATTCGATTTTTGACATATTTTTTTATGTCAAATCGGTACGCAACGGGAACTCCGAAGCAGGACGACGCGATCGGACGGAGGTGACTGCGGGGTGAGGACATCGAGGGAACGCAGGGACAGGTATGTTTCAGCACGAGTGTGGCTCGGAGTTACCATTTTCGGCACTGAAATTAAACCCCAAGCCACAATCAGGAATACCGCCAGGAGAAGTTAATTTTTATTTTTTTAGAGAAAGGATTTTACCAGGAAGGATACATTGAGTTAGTTCTATTAAAATAATATAAATATATATATATATATATATATTATTCCAGAAACTTGAAAAAAGTCCCGGAGGGGACTGAAACATCGATCTATGGAATAAACTTTATAAGATACTTTTCTAAAGACTTTCAGGGTTATTCAGAGAGAGGTGAAAAGCAGTAGAATGACTGGAGAATGGAAAATTCTAGCAGGGTTATTCAAAGAGAATCGAAAAGCCACTGCATGTTCGGTGACTTTTCGTTCTCTTCAATTCAGTGTGATTTGGCGATCCCATTTCGGCGACCCTGCGGTGTATTCAGCAAGCACCACAGGGCCGCCGTAATGCAGGGAAAAGTCGCAACAAACCCACAAAAAACTCACCGCAAAACCTGGCGAAGGCACACTGAAACCCTCAAGAACACCTGGATTAACCCCGCCGAACACGCCGGAGAAACCCGAGCAGGAGCCGATCAGAGCCCAGAGCAGCCACCGGAAAAACCCGACACCGCAGACGAATGGAGTGAAGAAAAAAAAACAGTACGCTTGAATGTTTGAAAGTGAAACGCTGTTTGCAAAGAAACTACAGAACGAAAACGTCTGAAATTTACATATGAGGTCCAGGAAATGATAATAAAAAGGGCTGTTACAGAATAAAGAAAAAACTATTTTCTAAAAATAAAGAGACTTTTTACTGCAGAATAAAATAATGAAATTTATTAGATATTGAATTAAAACGGGAATATTTTTAACATTGAAGCCTATGGGATTCTCATGAATAATCCTGTCGAATGAAACCACCGAATGGCAGGACATTTCGGGAACTTTTCACTGCTGGTTTGTGTTCCCTGAATAGACGAAGCATTGCTTCTCTATGGGGATTCACTGCCCTCGAACAGGCACCGAACAGGCAACGTATGTGCAGGGAATTCGCCAACATTTGGCGAACTGCCTGCTCTCTGAATAGCCGAATGGCCAGGAAAGGTAACCGAACGCTGTAAATATGTACAGAGGCATCCCAATTTACTGTATATGTTTACTGTATGTAAGCCCTTTTTGACAGGAAAAGGGCTCCATCTATTGGCCAAAAAGTGCTACTACATTTACATTATTTATTTATTTATTTTATTTATAAAGGATTTTACCAGGAAGGATACATTGAGATTTCTCTCGTTTTCAAGTATGTCCTTGAATTAAAGCTTGGGCTCTGGGTTTTCTTGAGGAAAAACCAGATCTCAAAGCTTTCAAACTATTTCAATGCATCGGCTGTCATTTATGTTGTGTTGAAATTCCAGGGACAAATTCTGGGGGCCATTAGTAACTGAATTTCTTTCTTTGTTCCAGTATTAAACTACATCAAATATACTTGATCTCGGGACACCTGCACATGCTTATGAAGAGCTTCTTGGTAGTGAGCGGGTTAATGTTGTGTCAGTGACACATACCTATTCTGGAGATCTAGGGTCAGCAACCTTGGACCTCCAGATGTTTTGGAACTACAATTCCCATGAGGCTCGGTCATCCTAAAGAGTAGCTGAAAATCACAGGACATGTAAATTTAGAAAATCTGGAGGGTTGAGGTTACTGACCCCTACTGCAGATAAACCAATTTTGTATGCCTAATAGATATGGGACCCTATTACATTCTTAACGCAAAAACGCACGCTAAACGCGTGTCTTTTTGCACGAAGCATTAAACGTTAACGCACGAAAATCACCGCTGGAATTACATTCCTCGCGCATTATTTCACCCGTCGGGATATTGCGCTCGTAAAACCGACGCGCAAAAATGCGTGCAAAGTACCATTGCGCGCAGAAATCAGTAAGCAAAATGTAATTTTTGACGCAAGTCCCTCATTTTGTGCGGACTGCGCACAACAGACGTACGTTCTGCCGGAAGACAAGGTAGTGGCCGTCATTTATGACGGATCTAGTAAAAAAACACCTGCGCATCGACGTTCTCCGTTGTGAATCCGCAGTTTGGTACGGTCAGGTTGTTACAATTTGCCGTTACCACCAGCTTTTCAAAGACGTTAAAATTATGCGCGCAAACGTTGTCCATTAAATTTTGCGCTAAGATTGTAATACTATGCGCGTACCAGCGCACAAACGCATTTGCGCTCACAATGTTAAGTATGGGATCCGCGCACTAAATTGCGCTCGCAAAGGGTTCGCGCAGGGTCACTCGCGTTAGACGTTAACGCGCATTTTGTGCGCGAACATCGTAATACGACGTTCAGTGCAAAGGGTTTTGCCCCTCGCGTTAATGCGTTTTTGCGCGTGAAGAATGTAATAGGGCCCTACAACGAGGTTTATATACATTTATGAAAGTTCTCCCTCACATAATTTATATTTTAATGTACCCTTGCTCGGCTCCATATCTGGAATTGTGCTCTTCCCGAATGACCGCAACAGCAGAAGAGCTAATATATATACAGTGAATTATGTAAAAAAAAATGATTTACGATCCAGGATGAGATAAAGAAAGGCAGTTCTCTCTGTGAAAAATAAAGGCTTTGCATTCTCCGTATAGGAATGTCAACAGAAAATGTAATTTATTTGTCATGAGTCTATTACGATCCAATTCGGAATTATGATTAGCATATTAATATATCACCTCTGTATGCGCCTGCCGCCTGCAATGGAAATGTACATCATTCTCACCAATACTTCGTTTCTCGAAGGGGTTAACAGACTTTACTGCGGGAGACGGTGACCAGTAAGGCTAGGGTCAGACTAACGCATTTTTAACGTGCGTTTAGGCGCACTTAATCACGGCCGCAGTAGCAGCAAATGACGGCCAATATACGAAGTACGGCCGCACAAAAGTCCGGCCGCTCAACGCAAGTGGAAAATTAACGCATTTTATCGAGAACGCAGAACCGCTAGTACTGACGTACAGAGTGCGCTGCGGCGACATAGCGGCGTGTTTGCGTGATTAGGAGACGTCAGACGCTGTAATGTCCAGCCTACATAACGTCCAGACGCAAAAAGTGTTTTATTGACGATCCGTAAAAAATCACGCACGAAAATGCGCATCGTATGACCGTTTTCACGCATTCCGTGAAAAAATACGTCAATGCGTTCGGACGCACTTTTTGACGGTCGCTGCGAATAATGCGTTCGTTTGACCCTAGCCTGAATAACTGAAATATTTTCATTTTATAAAAAAAATTTGCCAAATAGTTTAACAAGAAAATTAGAGACACGGCACCCTGTAAAAATACGTTATAAAACGCTTTGCAAATGCATTTTCTGTGCTGGCTAGTAAGGGGTTAATGAGAGTCAAAACGCATAGCTTAAGTTCTTAATGTTCACTGCTCGCTGGTATAATAAACAGATATCCCCCATGGAGATTACTAATTCATCATCGCGCAAAACAAAAAAATGTGAACACTTAATATTTAATGCGTTGTCACGGTATTAATAAAAAATTAAGATGGCAGAATTTTAAAGTGACAGTACACTTATATTTATTACGTAGCTGTTTATTTTCCTTATTGAAAAAGGAAAGTTACTTGACGCTGCACAGGACCAGATACAGTTACAGTTACAAGTACTTATACAGCGCCAACAGATTCCGTAGCTCTTTACAATGGGGAAGCACAAACAGGTGACATACATGACACAAGAGGAGAGACAATCCTGCCCGTAGGATAACTGACCACCATCAAAAAGGTGAAGAATCGCTCATAAAAAGTGATGATCTTGTGTACTCGGTTATATATGTAGACCTGTTTTTGTAATTTAATATTTACCTGATTGCTTGGACTGTTGAATGCAATCAGATCGTCTAACGGAAAAGGAATGACCAATGGGTATGAATTAACCACTCACGTGTTCCAGAGCCTAAGGCTCTATATTCACATATTATGGGCAATCAGGGTTTGTCCATACGCCACACACTCCTGGTAATTAACATTCAAGATCATGGAACAGTACAAGCGAGGATATCATAGTGCAACGTATCTATACACAAGGATAAGTGCGCAAATATGGAGTATCACCCAGTTTGTTTTTTACCAGGAAGGATACATTGAGATTTCTCTCGTTTTCAGGTATGTCCTGGGTGACGAGTATGTACCGTTAGGTGTTTTGCCCAAGGACACTTACTGGAGAGGTGCTCTTGCCGGGATTGCAGCCTGTGTCTCCACAGTCTCCATGGTTTAAAGCAGTAATGTTACCTCTACTCCACCCAGCCATACCTGGCTCATGTTATTCCGCCTGCTGGTTGTAGATCATAGGCACAACCTGCGGGAAGGCTCCTCACCCGGTAATTCAATGAGGAAATTTAAATGGTGGTGTTAATATTTGCACAAAAGGCTCTAGGCCAAATAAATATATCCATTCGATTTATTGTCTCAAAAGATAGGTGTATACAGAAAATAGGGGCACTTTAAATGTGTTCATTGTAACCGGTAAATTATACACTTAAAAACAATGAAAACCAGACGCGTTTCGCCCACTAGCTGTAGGGCTTCATCAGTGATGATGTCTTATAGAGTCCTCTAGATAGACATTGTCTCTCTTATGTAAGGTTCTATTGGAGACTTGATACCACTGATGACCGCAAGGGGGCGGAACACGTCTGGTTTTATGGTATTTATTGTTTTTACGGGTATAATATACCGGTTACTAGATATGCTGCACTATGATATCCTCGCTTTTCCTGTTCTAGGATCTTGAACGTTTCGCTCTAACACAGAACCTTTATCAGGCTTGGTATAGGTTCTGTGTTAGGGCCGCAACAGCTCTTTTTTTTATTCCAAATAAAAGTGGCTTTTGAGGAAATCTACCCAGTGTAACCGGCATTCTTTTTTCCTGTTTGACCATTTTTGGGACTTTTTGTGGCCGGACGCCTGCTGAGTGGAACCTGGAGTGGATTTTCAGCAAAGTATTATGTAGGCCTGCTGTTCCTGTTACCACTTGGATAATATTTAAACTTGTAGCCCTAATCTGTAGAGTTAAAAGAAATCAAACCGCCAACCATACTTTACATACCAACTCCAAACACACCAATGCTACCCAAGCCTAACCACACCATGTGAATTTATGTAATCATGCCAGTGTAAAACCATGCTAACCTTTCAGATCTAGCCCTAGTTCACTCTCCTAGACTTTCTCAAAAATAAAAGTATAGCGATAAAACCAAATTAAAAGACTCAAAGGGTAATTCAGAGAGAGGTGAAAACCAGGAGAATGACTGGAGAAGTGAAAATTCTAGGTTAAAATAGCCAAAACAGAAAAATTCTCCCATTATCTCACTTTCCAAATCGGCTATTTTGACCTAGAATTTTCAGTTTTCCAGTCATTCTCCTGGTTTTCACCTCTCTCTGAGTAGCCCTGTAACTGGTATACAACATGAAAACAATGAATTGCGTAAAAACACAACAAGATTACACTTACATATTTCAGAGCCTAATGCTCGATATAAGCTCACCAACATGTCAGAAGTATTTGGTACTGGTCCTGTATAACCTTTTCCACAAAAAACATATTTAGGGTCAGAATGCACATTACTCTTTGATAACTGATCATGTTCAGTAGAGGGAAGAATACCGACCCTTGACCTTTGCAACATTTCAGTGTGAAATCAAATGTGTTATAAATATGCTATTTCATAAACTTTTTGAATATTCTTCATATCTATTGAAGGGCAGCCAAGACATCATAGTCATTTATTTTTCAATTGTTTGCATTGTGTTGGACTTTGGGTGGGGGGGTAAAATGGTAACTTTGGAATGTCACAAGGGTAGGGTATTGTGGACCAAAGATTTACTGGCCGTGTAGTTTTCGTTGACGGTTTTATTAGGCTTTCCTTATATATGTATAGAAGTCAAAAGGAGGAGAAAGAACGATCGTTGGCGCAGGACCTAGTCCATTTCGTTGGTGTCCCCGACAATAAATGGTGTCCGCAGCTCAGCCCTCAAACCCCACATGCTGCTCAAAGTAGAAGGTTTAACAAATACTTTGTTCAAACCTTTTCTTTCTTTGTGGATCGAAGCTGGGCAACACATTCTCTGTGAAAGAAAGAGGGACCTGTCATTGCCCTGATTTTATGGCCCTTGGAATAAATCTGCACAACTTACCGAAATCATAGAGAACTCTAAGGAATAAAGGTCCTCTGCTGTAATAACCTTCTGTAAACTCCAAAATGGTTAACATATTATTTCTAAATGGTGTATAGCCTGCTAAACGTGTTGGGTTTTTGCTATGTCCCACTCCAATAAAGAGAGGAGAAAAGGTTTTAATGATATCATGTTGGCTTGAAGTCAAGAGTTGGTCTCCACAGATGCTTAGAGCCCTTTCCGAAGAATTGTGTTATTGTTAACCTCCGCAAGAAGGACAACTCTCTACTAACTGGGCCCCCCCCCTTATGTAAATGTTGATTTATTAGACGAGGGATGAATTCAACAAAGAATCAATAATCCTAAACCATTAGAGTCTATTTAATTTAATTGCCGTGAGTATCTCCTTTGCATTTTTCAACAACAATGTGCTGGACTGTGGGCCATACTGCAACCATCTGCTCCAGAAATGCTATAAAATTAGGTAAAATCCTCTAAATTGTTTTAGATCTAACTGGGAGAGATGAGTTATTGTTATATTCCACAGAGCCAGCCCCTCCATTCCATGCCTTTCAACTAGTATTTATTATTTCTGTGATCGTCCTCAATGAGCCATATAGTCTTAAAACGAGAGGGTCCAATTAATTAATAATTAATATATTTAATAAGATGTATTAAGTTTTAACAGTGGAGACTAAAGCAGCTGTGTTATGATGTGTGGACGTGTGTACAAATAAAACTCTTAATGTAAAAACACTATTAAAATATTCACTCAATGTGAATCTTTTTTGTTGTTCAAATGCAACGTATACATATATATATATATATAAACTAATGAGCGGAAAATGATTTACAGATTTTGGAAAAAAAGTCACTTTTTTATTAGAGAAGGAAAATATTCTTTGCACTGGCTAAAGTGATGAAATGTGGCCAGGGACCAGTAAATAGTCAGTATGGCAAATTACGTTTCTATCAAACTGTAAAAAAAAATCATAAGTTTACAAAAAAAATTCATTATTGTATGATTTCACATATGGCAAAAAAAAATCAAATTGGAAGAGCAGGGTATAATATAAAAAAAAAAAGATCAGAGAATGTATAAAATGAGCAAATCACATTGATGAAATAAGAGGTGAAACAGAGGGGATAATAAAGATAATGGATATAGTACAACAAAACTAATAGCACAATAGACACAAGGAAGCCCGAACAATCTCTTTCATCAACAATCTCTTTCAAATCAAACAATATCTTTCCTCAGTGACTGGTATGCTTAATGTACATGGGTAAAAATATATATTTAATGGCTACATACTAATATATACTGTACATGTTACAATGTAACTGTCTTCATATTTTAACATATACTCACCATTAAAATTCTAATGGACGGTCACCAACATATAGGTAACAACTGTACCATTGTACTGTACATTAGTATCCCATTGGCAGGTCTCCAATATAAATACCATTTACTGTATAATAGAATCCCACTGGCAAGTCTCATATTAATAGGTATACATTAAGGATGCAAATATTTATGGTGGACCCGCCATGAGATCACGGGCATCGCAGATCTCAAAGTAGGTTTTCGCTTATGTCACAAACATCAAAGGCCAACTATTTTCTGACTGTTATGCTTATTAGCAATCAATTTATGCAATCATAAAATGCAATGCATTGTGGGTTAGGGGAGTCTCTTCCCAGGTTGGTACCATTGTAGACATTTATTGAATCCCATTCTATGAGAAACGAAAGAGGGCAAACATTTAGAGAGATCTCTGGAGACAGTTCCATTTACATCGACTTTGTAACACAGAAAACTAAAGACACAAGATCATAAAAGAATAAATGAATAAAAAAAGAAAATGAGAGGCCAACGTTCTATTAGAATTAAAAGTTACTTTCAAAATCATCTGCAGTCACCTTTGCTATTCAGAGGACAATACTGAAGAGGATTAAGACAAGTTCTAACAAACCTCAAGAAGCTGGGTTCACACAGCCACGTCTACTCATTCTACAAGGAGAGTTATTATGAGCTCCAGTAGACCTTATCGGAGATTAAGACAGAGATAGAAGGTCGAATGAGTGGGCAACACCCAAGTGTGTGGAAACAGAAGCGGCTCGATTCCACGTTGAGCAGCCAACACTTTATTAACAATTTAATAATCCAAATAAATCCTTGGTATTTTACAGTTGAGTGTTAACAATGCATCTATCTCTATCACTACTGGAGGTAACTTCTCTCTGGGCTTTCCGATTCCTCTTGGAGAGAACTAGAAGTTCATGCAAGTCAGCAGCACCACATGAATTGTGGGAAGGTGGCCAGCAGAGGGACACAAGAGTCTGTATTTATATGTTTACCCAGGTAGGGCCAAACACATGTGGATTACGCTGTGTGCTTACCGGAATGTTACTTACACATGAGCGTATTTGGTAACTTTTTTTCTTGGTTTCCCTCAGATTTTCTCATGATTAGCCGAATCGAGTAACCCCAGGATCACGTGAAATTTGTAATCATATACATTGTGAATAACCAATGACTTGGAATTTCTGATTATTCCTAGAGAAAGTTCCGCTGCTAATAATCCAAAAGTACAAGCAGAGAAGTTCAACGTTAGGCGTGGATTGCAGAGAGGGCCGGCACGTCCATGGAGACAGGTGGTGCAGCCGCTCCAAGCGTTCTTTTATCAGGGGTGACATTTTGCCACCCTGTCAAAGGCCGCGGCATGGAGCGCCCGGCCCGGACCTCAACGGCAATTCACGTCCCTCCAGCAGGCTGTGCCTACCCCTCCAGCAGGCCAGCACCTACCCCTGGAGAAGGCTGGCGCCCTCATCCATGAACCATCCAGTGAGTTTTGTGAGTTTTATTGCTTTGGATCTCTGTGATATGCTCATGCACACCACACTTTACTGTGAGCTTTATTTCTGTGGCTCTCTGTAATACACTCATATACACCATATGTTACTGTGAGATTTATTGCTGTGGCTCTCTGTAATACGCTCATACACACAAGAGAGACGTAGGACGCACGCTGGGGCTGTTAGGGTTTGAAACCAGGCCGGAGTGTGGAAGTTGCTACAGTCATGTTAAAGATCATGCTGTTCCCTGAGCGTTGAGAGTACAGAGCGAACAGTGAGAGAGAACAGTCGCAGTTGACACTTCTGGGATCCTGGCAGAGTTGGAGCGTAGAGAGACGGCGGCATCCATTGCTGCAGTGATCGGAGAGAGAGTGTGCATCGGCCGGCTGTGTACTACGCTTAAAAAAAGTGCAGTTTGGGAGAAGAGGGACATTGTGTGAGGAGAGGCTGCAAACTGGAGCGGAGTACTGGCGGCCTATGTGTTCGTGTTCTGGCGGAGGAGAACCAGATCGGGAGTGCAGGCGTTAACAGCATCGAGTTCCAAGTGGCAGCGAGGACAGATCCTCTCGAGAAAGATCCCTTTCTTCAGCGTTCATCGGTCCAGGACAAGCGGTTACACGGATGGGTGACAAGGCTTCGGGCTCGTGAAAACGCAGAACATTGCGCACTTGTTTATTGTTTCTTTAAGGGCCCCAACGGTGACTAGTCGAAGATTGTTTTTTGTTTAATTTAATGGCCAGTTGAACACAGTATCCGGGTAGCCTAGACAACACACATATATATTTTTGAGTTAATTTTCACGGGATTTACACTCCAGAACTAAGGGGGTTAACCGGTTTCTTTTACCGCCGCGTGTTTTTCCCGCGTTACGAATTCTTGTTACTCAAATACCGTATATGCGTATTATATGCTGCTTTATTGGGATCAGTAAAGAATATAATATAGAAAAATCCACAACAGTGCTGGTGTATAGTTATTTCCTAGTGCAGTGAGACTATCCCGAGGTTTATTCAGCGGCTCCTCCGGGGGTGAGCGCTACACGCTCATAAACACACCACACATTACTGGGAGTCTTTTTGCTATGGAGCTCTGTGATACGCTCATACACACCGGTCATTACTGGGACTTTTATTGCTGTGGATCCCTTTGATACGCTAATACACAACACAAATTACTGGGAGTTTTATTGCTGTGGCGCTCATATCACGCCGTGTGGGTGTTTTTTTGGGGGGGCAGCAATTCATCCTTGGCACCAGGCAGCACAGTGGCTTGGGCTGGCCCTGATTGCAGAATTAAATATTGGGGATGAGTTATCTTGCTATATAGGAGGGAGCATTATTAATGAGATGCTAATTAGCTCAGTAGGTCCTCTCATAATTAGGGGTTTTTGTTCTCCCATTTTTCTCCTACAAGTTGATTTCATGGTTAGAAGTTGAATTGCTGAGGCGGAGCTAGCTGTGGAAGCGAGCAGCAGCATTTTGGAGGAGCTCTGTGTCTACCACGGATTTTATTGCTTTTTTCGCCGTTTGCACTGCCCTGTGAGCTTCCCGGTTGGCTAGAGGGATCCTGGAGAGTTGAGGTACCTGATTTAGCCCTGAGTTTCGTGCCCGGGGACAGATTGCTGCCGGCAGCGCGATTTGGGCCTAGTCACAGCGGCCATCTTGGAAGCCTACTCGAGGCGTATTGAGATTCCCTCACCGCCCTGCGACCTCGTGCCAGCCCAGCATCTCCGGAACCATGCCTACCGGTCGTTCCCAGCGACGGGCCCCCCGACAGAGGGACATTCGGGATGTTTTGCGAGGTGGGTCCGCTTTTACGGGACTGACTGCTTCTTCCTCCCTCCCCCCGGGCTATGGCTCCTCGGAGGCTGACAGCGACTATGAACCTCAGGGGGGTATTACTGGGATGCCCTGGCTTGCCCCGCAGTCACCGGCGTCTGACTCCCGACCCCTCTCGGCGGCTGCTAGGAAACGGGCACAGAAGAAGAGAAAATCAGCAATGCGGACATCGTCCGGGGCAACGCCGGACACAGAGGATATTTTTGATGGGGACCCGACTGAGATTCCCCTTACCTCCGCCAGTAATAGTGTGACCTCGGATCATCGGTCTGCAGTGGGGACGGGACTTCGACAGCAACAGGTGCAGGAGGAGGACGACCATCTCCCCTCCACGAAGGGGGATCTCCGCAGGATCTTGGAGGAGCTTCGGGTGATACGTGAGGTGTGGCAGCCTGAGGTGGCGGCGGTCCGCACGGAGATAGCGGCGATGCGTGCTCAGGTGAAGGTGGTACAGGAGACGACTTCTGCTGTGACAACGGAACAAACTCACCTGTCTGGTCAGGTTGCTGGTTTGCGATACCAAGTCGAACTTCTGACACGCTCTGTGGAGATGCTTGAAACGAGACACAGACGCCGAAACATCAGGGTCAGGGGTGTCCCGGACTCTATTACCTCCGACGCTCTGCCGTCCTACGTGACTCGTCTTGTGCTTCAGGTCACGGGGCTTCCCCCTGACACACCTGACATGCTTGGGTCGGTGTTTCGGGTCAGGAGACCTGCGACGAACCCACCTGGGGCTCCTCGAGACGTCGTAGTGGCCTTCCGTGAAGTGGCTTTCAAGGTCAAGGTTATGTCTGCTCCGGGCGCAAGGGATCCCGTACGCTTTGAGGGCTCCACTCTGGCCCTGTATCATGATCTCCCATTCCAGACCCTGATGGCTCGCAGGCGTTTTCGTGAAGTGACATCAGTTCTTCGCCGACAAGGTGTCCGATATCGCTGGGGTCTGGCAGGAGCTTTGGTGGTGACCCACGCAAATGTCCCCTATACCATCACGGATCCCGCGGTGGCTTGGATTGACCTTGAGGCTGCGGGCCTCTCACCAGATCCTCCGGACCCTCGACCGGATTGAAGGCTGGTTTCTATGCCCTCTACCTCTCCAGGTCTGAGCTTTACTGAATTACACCCCCTCCCCTGCATTTCTCTTATATGCTTACGTGTCCCTGGTCTCTAGCTTGGCCTAGTGCCTGGACTTTCAGGACGGTTCGTAATTTGTTTTGATCAGTCCCAGCCTGCATTGCATAGGGCTTTTGCTTTTTTGCCTGCACATGGTACTTTCTGCCTTTTTACTTATTTTTACCGCCCTGTCCTTCTTTGCGACGCATGTTTTTTGACCAGCTGACCGTAGTTACCTTGGCCGGCCTTAAGTGGCTGCATTTATATATGTTTGATTTCCCACCTTGATGAGACCCCCCGTCTAGGGGATGTTTTCTGCTAACATATTGCTATCATTAGATTTTTTCGATTCGCTGTTTTTACGATGACACTTTTTTGGCCATGTGTGGTTTCCGTTGCTTGTTATGTCTTCTTGTTTGGCCCTGCGAGGTCATCCATTATTTTACAGTATGATGTAATGCTGACTTATTTCAAAATAAAAAACTTTAAATTTAAAAAAAAGAAGTTGAATTGCTCAGGATGTATTGCCACACAAATTTTCAAAGAGAGATTTGCAAATAATGAATGTAAAGAGTTTTATTCTCAAAGACTGACGCACAAAAGAGCCTGTGATGGTCATGTCAGATTTATAATCTATTTTCTTTATTATTTTATTCTGTTACAGTATAATATTCCATAGCATTGAGTGAATTCTAGATTAGGACTTTAACAATTCCTCTTATTTCTAACTCTAATGCAAATACCATAAAATCCATTTGAACTATACATGTTTATACATACCTTATATCAGTATAATCCAATGGGTAAATGTTTAACCTGTTGGAAGACCCAGATAGAAACATTTTTTTAAGTGCATGTGAATGGAAAATTCCAACTGCTTTGTCATCAAGCACAACCAATGGTCTCTTCTAGACGTTGCATCTTAATACTGGGTCCTACACTCAGATCCTGCAGTGTCATGGCCAGCCATGTTCCAGAGTCAAACAAAACAACATTAGTAGATTGTTTGGGAGATCAAGAAGAAAGACAAAGTTACAGACCTGATTATTTCAAAATATAAAACACTAGGAGTGAAGCGATGACCAAGAAACAACTACGAATATTTAAATTTAACGGGAACACGTGTAATGCTCCGTCTTCTCGTGTCTTATAGAGTTCAGGATTTACATCCTAAAGGTGTCACAGGTTGCACTTCATCAACACACTTACATTTTGGTGCACATGAATGACGTCTACCAAAAGGAATGAGTCATTGGGCAGGATTCACTAAGCAGTGATATAGGTGTGATGTGTCTCGATATCACATCTAAGCATCCCGCATGATGCACAAAGACCTTAGAAGGTGCTATGGAGTCGCGATGTTACACATCCCTGTCCAGACTGCTGGCGTGTCAGGTTGCTGACATATTTTGGACTTTAAGACAAGAAAGGCCCAATAAAGGGTCAAAAGTGTTATAGGCGCTGATGGTAGTACACCGTATGTGGAAAGGATGAATTATGCAATTTGTGCAGCTCACTGTGGAGTGTATCCCTCACCCAATATAGAATATAGAAGCAAATATATACCGCAGTACATGCAGGAGCG
This sequence comes from Leptobrachium leishanense, assembly GCA_009667805.1. Classification (NCBI taxonomy): domain Eukaryota; kingdom Metazoa; phylum Chordata; class Amphibia; order Anura; family Megophryidae; genus Leptobrachium; species Leptobrachium leishanense. The sequence goes on along the minus strand of CM019072.1, from coordinate 65,736,657 downwards.
CAAATAAATGTTAAAGTCCTCTTTAAATTTTGCAATCTCAGGAATCTCCGGAATGAAGTCTCTTTTCAAAAATTGTCCAGTTGGTTCTCCAGTGATATAATGGAAAGTACCGGAAATGAAAAAGAAAAGAAAAAAAATCGAGCAATATCGTTTATGCCATGCAAAAATGAAACAAGAGAATATAAAACTCACAAGACTAGAGCTAAATAGCTCAATTGGAGCGCAATCGAGTCTCTATGGGGGACTCCTCCCTCGGATGATGGAGTTTCTTATTTCACCATTCACCTTGGTCGAATGTTCCACGTGGTATAAACATCAAGTGCCTCGGAAGAAACATTAATAGCGTAATTCCGTTTAGGGTGTAAATTCAATTATGCATCCAATGGGGTACTCACATGTATCGGAACCTCCTTGATAGGTGGTTCTGTATGGGAGCAGTAGACCACTTGAAGGGGGTCTTATCCTTAAATCAGATGAATAAAAAATTCTTCTAACAATAGGTCAACGGACCCAAAAAAAGAGATCATGCAGCTCCAAAACGAATGAAGGTGTAGGCAAGGTGACCATATATATATATATATAAGTGGAGAGGTATAAATAAGGAAAAAAAGTTTTATTTAAAACATGTAAAAAGTTATATATATATTTTGGACTTTCTGTCCCCCCCCCCTATGCCAACCCTGAGCTGGTAAGTTAGGGGTTAATATGGAGAACGATTAGGCCACAGTTCACCTCACCCGCTCCGCATGCAAATTCATAGCCCCTAAGGAGTTAATTACATCGTTGTACCCCAGATCCCACATGCCCAATTAGCCTCACAAAAGCTAAACATAAAAAAATAAAAATACTACCCCATTTTAACATCCCCTACCACCCCTTAACCTAAGTCTAATGTAAATACCCCTAAAATGAAATAAACCCCTTCCCCTATTAATTGTATAATACTTAATAACCTAACCTAGGTTATATAGTATAAAAATTTATACTTACCATCCGATGAAAGGTGGCAGCAGGTCCTTGAACACTAGGGTCTTCTACAGCACGGGTGGCATTGGCTTACGGATATTTAACAAGCTATCCAACAGCATTCCTGGTTACATATTGGATTCAGCCACTGAGAGAGCTTAATAGATGTACCTCTTCTCATTAGTTGAAGTATTATGGCCATGTGTTCTCGGTTTCACCAATCAGAAAATCTATTCCACTGATTGGCCAGTTGTGTACGCATGGCTACCTGTTACGTCCTCAGCTCCCGCGGCGCTGCCTGGGGGTCTGGGCGCCCGGTGGCATCGCTGGCTGGCCAGGTGCCAGGAGCTAGAGATGGCCAATATGCGTCTGAGGGGGCGGGCATGGCATGGTGACGCGGAGCCGCCGGCCTTAAATACAGGGCGTGAGGATTTGCTCGTCGTCCTGACGTGGAGTAATTTTCCCACATCACCAGCTGACTCTTGAGACTATCTCTGTGTATTTTGTATTTGTTGCCAATCTTTTGCTTGTAGGAGGACCTTGCTTTAGTTGATTGACCCGGAATACCCACTGACGATTCTTACGCTTAACCCCTGTGTGTATGTTTGTGTTTCATGCATATGTTGAACCGCATGGTTTCACTTGGGAGATCTGCCCTGTAGGTTGGTCATTTCATCAACCGCTCGATCTGCCTAATGAGTCCCGGGCCTCGCTCTACATTACCATGTATCGTCTCAGTATGTGGGCCTGTCCATCATGTTACTAGATCAATCAACAGTTCTAGTTGCTTGTATAATGTCTGGTCTGTTTCCAAAGCATATCGCACGATCTATGATTGTAAGCCTGCCCAGCAGGTTGCTAAATATAACAGTCCTACAAGTTATCTGTTTAACACCAAGTCACAGTACAAAAGTATAATCTCTGATTGTAGGCCTGCCCTGCAGGTTGCAGAATACAGTGAGTATTTACTCTATATGGTTGAGATCAAGTAAATGAGTTTTACCTCTGTTATCAATCCTGCACGTACCACAACCATTACTGGTACCGATCTGAAACCTACCAATAATCACACTTTTGTTGTACAAGTCTCTAATCACTGTATCCAGTTAAATATAGTTAATGTGTTTTCGCTCAGCGGTCTCTTGGTCACGAAACCATTTGAGGCTGAGTGGTATCTAGAGTTTTGTATTACCTCCCTGGCTTGGGATTATAGTTATTACAGTCTTTACTGCTTTGAAATTTCGTATCATAGAAATCTGTCCATAAAGATCCAAACAACTCTGATCTGGGGGTGAGCGCCATAGCGCATGTTACACCACCCTACACCAAGCGAATCGGAGAAGAGGTAAAAGGACATATTTCAAGTCTTCTGTTCTTGGTTTGATGTATTTTGGCCATGTGTAGCCAATTTGGCCAATCAAAAAAGCCCTTCTCTTTATGGCCAAATTGGCTACACCTGGACAAAATATGTTAAACCAGTCACAGAAGAGGTTGCATTACGTCATTGCGTATTCGACATACACATACGTTGACGTACTGGAATGACGCCTGCAATCAGAAACAAACCTTAGGCTGTTCATATCTGGCTCTCAACTGTGCACCTTGCCCTGTCATGGTTTCAGTCTCTGACCCTTCTTACTGTTTTTGGCTTTATGATATGACATTGTCTGACTTTGTGTTTCTCGTTTCCCTTTACATAACTTGTCTCTTCGTTTTCCTGTTTTCTGCAACCCTTGACCTAAGCTGTGTCTAACCATTCCTTTATGTCCTCCTTTGGCACCTCTGTATAACCAGGCCATCTTAATATTGACACTCAGTATAGAGATTTTCGTACTCCTATCTTTCTTGCTAAGTTCTTCCTGCTGAGGGTTCCAAGGATTCTTTCACACTCCTCATCCATCCAAATCTTACAAAACCATTGGAAGATAAAGATCAGCTGCATGTCAGAGCAATCTGTCCGGTGGATAAAGATGCCGTCTGTCTGGTCAGACGGAACTAAGCTTTACTTGTGATTGACATCATCATACATCATGGCACAATGACTCAATGAATAAAGCAGCTTGACCTTACACGTTTCATGACCTCAACAGTCACTTCATCCAAGAAAGCTAAAGTCCATCATGGACATCACCATAATATAAGTAGTAGATGGCCACTGCTGAAAACCTATAACCAGCCAAGAGTAAAAAACATATAAAATACTAAATAATGTCATAATCTGAGATAAGCGAACCATCACCAGATCTATGCTATTACTGAGTTATTGTAAAAATATATACAGCAATGAACATGTAGACAGGTATTGGTATGAAATATATACGGATGCATATGTACGTCCAGTGTATCTGTGTACAGGTCTATAGTATACATTATATAAATATCTTTTAGATTTATGCACGGCCCTCAAACCTTTGCGCCTCTGTTTGCCAATGGCAGAGGTCAGCAACATTGGCCTTCCAGATGTTCAGGAACTATATCCCCCATGATGCTCAGTCAACCTAATAAGTGTCTGAGCATCATGGGAGATGTAGTTCCAAAACATCTGGAGGGCCAGGGTTGTTGACCCCTGGCCTTTGTCCTGTCTTAACTTATTGTAACCTCACTACCACGTTGTACACACTGCAACATAAACAAAAAAATACATATGTGCACATCTTGCATCTGCAGCGTGTATTAGCAGTACACTACCACAAACAGTTAACTAAACAGTAACAGTAAACTAAATACAAACCCAACACTAATATAAATAGTACCCTAAATACTAACAGAACTCTAAATACAACCAGTACACTAATACAGACAGAGCACTAAATAGAAACAGGTGATTAATACAAATGGAACAATAATACACACAGCACACTAATACAGAGCACTAAATAAAAATAGAGCACTAAATAAAAATAGAGCACTAAGGCTAGGGTCAGACGAGCGTGATTTCTACGGACTGTACGTCCTTGCACACGGACGTACGTCAGTACGGAAGACACAGTAGTGGCCACACAGTCCGTTTATTCACTGACGTATATATTTTGACGGATGTAGGAGGGAAAATAAATTAAAAAGCAAAACCATTTTGTCTGTGAAAAATGCTGGACGTATAAATGCCGTCCATCTGACCACGTTCCATCACTCACACACAAAGCTATGCAGACGTTGCAGACGCAGCGCACTTTGTGCAGCCGTTCTAGGGGTTGTACGTTCTTGCCTGCCTTGCGTCCGTTTGCCACAGCCGTGGTGCGTCCGCAGTTCAGTGCGGACGTACTTTGTGTAACAGGCTCCAATGGACTTTCTTTCATGCTATCACGGACGTACTTTTAGGCTCAATCACGGACGTGAACACTACGCTCGTCTGACACCAGCCTAAATAAAAACAGTACAATAAAATAAACAGTACATTAATACACACAGTACACTAATACAAACAGTACAATAAAATAAACAGAACAGAGCACTAAATATAAACAATCCAGTAATAGAAACAGAACAATAATACAAACAGTACACTAATACAAACAGTACACTAATATAAATAGTACAATAAATCAAACAGTACACTAATACAGAGGGCACTACGCACTGAGGAAGGGGCTGTGACCCCGAAACGTCTGTGTTGTGTATTTTCCTGTCCTCACTGGAAATAAACTGGGTGTCACGAGTGGACCCTATTCAAGCAGCGCTGGTATTGTATTACTTTGTCTTCCAGTACACTAATACAAACAGAACACTAAACATAAACAGTACATTAATACAAACAGAACAATAATACAAACAGTATACTAATACAAACAGTACAGTAATACAAACAAAACAATAAATTAAGCAGCGCAGAGCACTAAATACAAACAATACAGTAATAAGAACAGTACACTAAATATAATCAGGATTCTAAATACAAACATTACACTAATACAAACAGAACACTAAATACAAACAGTACATTAATACAATCAGAATCCTAAATTCTCCCATTTATCTCACTTTCCAAATCGGCTATTTTGACCTAGAATTTTCCATTCTCCAGTCATACTCCTGGTTTTCACCTCTCTCTGAATAATCCTGTTAGTATTTCCTATTTTCTGTATTTTGTGGAAAAAATATCTAAAAAACAAAACTAATACAATGATTCTATGGAGAGGAATCTGCTAAAACAACTTATTTTCTTTCTCTTTTTTCTTCGGTCTCCAGGTAACTGCTCCTGTAATATATTATGTACTTGGTCACAGAAACAGACATAGACAGAATCCATTTCTAGTTTCTCCTTGTAGACAGTACATCCCCTCTCAGACCTACTAATTTAACCAGAACCCCCATTCCCCTCCCCAGGTGGTCTGCAGACGCTATTAGTGAGTTATTAAGTGTATAGCGTTGTAAAATAATGTTTATTAAATTTTAATACCCTGGTCTGAGTCCCATCCCTCAGTCACATGATTGCTGTCACGTTGGTTTGTGTTCTAGAGCTGGATCCTGGTTATTCCATCAAGCTAATACATTGTGACCAGTCTCCTCTCCTGTGACAAGCCCTTCCAGCTGCCTTTAAATCAATAGATGTCAAAGGAATATGAAACCAATCGTGACACAGAACTTAAATCCTGACTGAGCTGCATCATCATAATAATACTAATAAGAAACAAAAATGTGTTTCTATTCTCAGGGCTGTGCATGCATGTACCCAGGGTGGACTCGTGGAGGCTACCTTTTCTCCCAGTAGATAGAGCTACATCTGTTGGGTTTGTAATGTAATTTGTAATTACTACCCTTCATGTGGTCCAATGCCTTGAACCATCTTTAATTAAAAGCATAATTAAGGAAGATCTGAGGAAGGACAATTAGCAGATGGTCTGTCTTTCCTCGCAGTGTATTTACAGGGAAAGCAGACCTTCAGCAGACTATCTACAAATAGATTTATTATTATTCATTATTTGACAGGGTTAAATTAGATAGATAGATAGAGAGAGATAGATAGATAGATAGATAGATAGATAGATAGATAGATAGATAGATAGATATGAGATAGAGAGATAGAGAGATATGAGATAGAGAGATAGAGAGATAGATATGGATGGATGAGTAGATAGATAGATAGATATGGATGGATGAGTAGATAGATAGATAGATAGATAGATAGATAGATAGATAGATGCCACACAGAGCACATGCCAGTGTACATACAGCACATTATTAACAGTAAGCCTAACAGAAATTTTCTATCTGATAGATAGATAGATAGATAGATAGATAGATAGATAGATAGATAGAATTGGTGATTAGATAGATAGATAGATAGATAGATAGATAGATAGATAGATAGATAGAGATGGATGAGTAGATAGGTAGACAGATAGATAGAGATGGATGAGTAGATAGATAGACAGATAGATAGAGATGGATGAGTAGATAGATAGACAGATAGATAGAGATGGATGAGTAGATAGAGATGGATGAGTAGATAGATAGACAGATAGATAGAGATGGATGAGTAGATAGATAGACAGATAGATAGAGATGGATGAGTAGATAGATAGACAGATAGATAGAGATGGATGAGTAGATAGAGATGGATGAGTAGATAGATAGACAGATAGATAGAGATGGATGAGTAGATAGAGATGGATGAGTAGATAGATAGACAGATAGATAGAGATGGGTGAGTAGATAGATAGATAGATAGATGCCACTCAGAGCACATGCCAGTGTACATACAGCACATTATTACAGTAAGCCTAACAGAAATTTTCTATTTGATAGATAGATAGATAGATAGATAGATAGATAGATAGATAGATAGATAGATAGATAGAATTGGTGATTAGATAGATAGATAGATAGATAGATAGATAGATAGACAGATAGACAGATAGATAGATAGAGATGGATGAGTAGATAGATAGACAGATAGATAGAGATGGATGAGTAGATAGAGATGGATGAGTAGATAGATAGACAGATAGATAGAGATGGGTGAGTAGATAGATAGACAGATAGATGCCACTCAGAGCACATGCCAGTGTACATACAGCACATTATTAACAGTAAGCCTAACAGAAATTTTCTATTTGATAGATAGATAGATAGATAGATAGATAGATAGATAGAATTGGTGATTAGATAGATAGATAGATAGATAGATAGATAGATAGATAGATAGATAGATAGATAGATAGATAGAGATGGATGAGTAGATAGATAGACAGATAGATAGAGATGGATGAGTAGATAGATAGACAGATAGATAGAGATGGATGAGTAGATAGAGATGGATGAGTAGATAGATAGACAGATAGATAGAGATGGATGAGTAGATAGAGATGGATGAGTAGATAGATAGACAGATAGATAGAGATGGGTGAGTAGAAGATAGATAGATAGATGCCACTCAGAGCACATGCCAGTGTACATACAGCACATTATTAACAGTAAGCCTAACAGAAATTTTCTATTTGATAGATAGATAGATAGATAGATAGATAGATAGATAGATAGATAGATAGATAGATAGATAGATAGAATTGGTGATTAGATAGATAGATAGATAGATAGATAGATAGATAGATAGATAGATAGATAGATAGATAGATAGATAGATAGATAGATAGATAGATAGATAGATAGAGATGGATGAGTAGATAGATAGACAGATAGATAGAGATGGATGAGTAGATAGAGATGGATGAGTAGATAGATAGACAGATAGATAGAGATGGGTGAGTAGATAGATAGATAGATAGATGCCACTCAGAGCACATGCCAGTGTACATACAGCACATTATTAACAGTAAGCCTAACAGAAATTTTCTATTTGATAGATAGATAGATAGATAGAATTGGTGATTAGATAGATAGATAGATAGATAGATAGACAGATAGACAGATAGACAGATAGATAGATAGATAGAGATGGATGAGTAGATAGATAGACAGATAGATAGAGATGGATGAGTAGATAGAGATGGATGAGTAGATAGATAGACAGATAGATAGAGATGGGTGAGTAGATAGATAGATAGATAGATGCCACTCAGAGCACATGCCAGTGTACATACAGCACATTATTAACAGTAAGCCTAACAGAAATTTTCTATTTGATAGATAGATAGATAGATAGAATTGGTGATTAGATAGATAGATAGATAGATAGATAGATAGAGATGGATGAGTAGATAGGTAGACAGATAGATAGAGATGGATGAGTAGATAGATAGACAGATAGATAGAGATGGATGAGTAGATAGATAGACAGATAGATAGAGATGGATGAGTAGATAGAGATGGATGAGTAGATAGATAGACAGATAGATAGAGATGGATGAGTAGATAGAGATGGATGAGTAGATAGATAGACAGATAGATAGAGATGGGTGAGTAGATAGATAGATAGATAGATGCCACTCAGAGCACATGCCAGTGTACATACAGCACATTATTAACAGTAAGCCTAACAGAAATTTTCTATTTGATAGATAGATAGATAGATAGATAGATAGATAGATAGATAGATAGATAGATAGATAGATAGAATTGGTGATTAGATAGATAGATAGATAGATAGATAGATAGATAGATAGAGATGGATGAGTAGATAGATAGACAGATAGATAGAGATGGATGAGTAGATAGAGATGGATGAGTAGATAGATAGACAGATAGATAGAGATGGGTGAGTAGATAGATAGATAGATAGATGCCACTCAGAGCACATGCCAGTGTACATACAGCACATTATTAACAGTAAGCCTACAGAAATTTTCTATTTGATAGATAGATAGATAGATAGATAGATAGATGCCACACAGAGCACATGCCAGTGTACATACAGCACATTATTAACAGTAAGCCTAACAGAAATTTTCTATTAGATAGATAGATAGATAGATAGATAGATAGATAGATAGATAGATAGATATGGATGGGTGAGTAGATAGATAGATAGATAGATAGATAGATAGATAGAGATGGGTGAGTAGATAGATAGATAGATAGATAGATAGATAGATAGATAGATAGATAGATAGATAGATAGATATGGATGGGTGAGTAGATAGATAGATAGATAGATATGGATGGGTGAGTAGATAGATAGATAGATAGATAGATATGGATGGGTGAGTAGATAGATAGATAGATATGGATGGTGTAGATAGATAGATAGATAGATAGATAGATAGATAGATAGAGATGGTGATTAGATGGATGGATGGATATAGAGGGATAGAGAGATAGATAGATATGGATGGGTGAGTAGATAGATAGATAGATAGATAGAGATGGTGATTAGATGGATGGATGGATAGATAGATAGATATAGAGGGATAGAGAGATAGATAGATATGGATGGGTGAGTAGATAGATAGATAGATAGATAGATAGATAGATAGATATGGATGGGTGAGTAGATAGATAGATAGATAGATAGATAGATAGATAGATAGATAGATAGATAGATAGATAGATAAGATAGATAGATAGATATGGATGGGTGAGTAGATAGATAGATAGATAGATAGATAGATAGATAGATAGATAGATATGGATGGGTGAGTAGATAGATAGATAGATAGATAGATAGATAGATAGATAGATATGGATGGGTGAGTAGATAGATAGATAGATAGATAGATAGATAGATAGATAGATGCCACACAGAGCACATGCCAGTGTACATACAGCACATTATTAAGCCTAACAGAAATTCTATGTATTTTTCTTTATCTTGGAATAATGAGAAAAGATTTAAATTAATGTTGACACATTGTTTTTAGAACCAGAGCAATTTTTGGCAACTTAATTTATCCAGATTAATATCTTTTAATGTATTCATGTAAAACACAGTAAAGGGTAGTGGGGGTTGGGATGGCTGATAGTCCTATGGGTTTGATAATCCTATTTCAATCAGGACTACAGCTGCAAGAACAAGTTTGTGGAGACCCCATTAAGTCAGGAATAAAATTGTGTCTCCCAGTCTGTGTTTTATAATAATAATATATACTGATCTGTAGCAGTCACAATTCATTTACATCTCCACCTTGAAGTTGCAAAACACCATTACTGGAGAAGAATCCAGAAACAAGAATAAAAAAATATATATTTTATGAATAATTCAATGAAGTACAGAATTATGTATTAGCTGACAATTTCTAGGAACTGGGAGACAGTACAATAAGCGGGGAAATAAAATGATTTTATTGGTCGCTTTCCTAATGTTGCCTTATTTGAGCAGATCTTATTCAAAGTAAGGCAGAAATGAATTGTAATCATTCCAATTATCTTCAAGATAGTTCCTGCAAGACTCCAGTTGTCAAAGAGAAGAAAATACATTCTTGCTGCTCTGTGCTTCCATTTTCCAGACGGTTTGTCCTTCTTCCTGCATGACTTAGTTTGGATTTTTTTTTTGTATGGGAAACTTGGATTATGTTAAAGTTTCTCCTCGAGACTTTATAGCCTTTTAATAGACCAAGGCAGAATTAGTGTGGACGCTTAACCCTGGCTTGGTGCAGTGCTCAACTCAGCCTCCAGAGGGTGATGTAGGCTAGGGGGCTTTCTGTGCCCATTTTTTATTATTATTTTATTTTTTGGGGGGGGTGAGTAGTTCCACAGCATTAAAGATAGGTATTGGGTGTTACAGATGTCTATGAATGAAAAATCCCATGATGCTCAGCCAGTCTGGAATTCCACGTTAAACCTTCACTACACGAAGGTGTATTCTCAGGGCTTGAGAACATGGTGCTGGAAATTATTATTTAAAAACAATCTGTATGTTTGTTTGTATTTCTATACTGTGCCGAAACTAATAAAAATATGTTTAAAAAAAACAATCTGGCGTTTTATTTTGTTTTTGCAATATTTATGTTTGTTTTTTACTTGCATAGGCACAGCCAAGCTCTAGCTAAACCCTATTCCCTATGAGATTAGAAAAAAATCATAACTCGGGCAAATTTCAGTAAAACAGCTGGCAGCATACATTTATTTGCATTGTTTTGTTACATATATATATATTTTTATATATGCTCATTTAAGTTGTATATATCATTTTTTTATAATTCTTTATTTTCAAAGGGCAGCATAAAGCAATGCAATATCAGATAGAACATTGAGAAGGTTGTATACATATATATATATATATATATAATGTTTGTCGGTTTAGAGTTTAAAAGGCATGGCTGAATGGTTGAATATGATAGACATATAATTAGAGAAAAAGATAAATGAATTAGATAGATATAGAGAGATAGAGAGATGATATATAGATAGATAGATAGATAGATATGAGGATAGATAGATAGAGGGATAGAGAGATGATATGTAGGTAGATAGATATAGAGGGATAGAGAGATGATACATAAATAGATAGATAGATAGATAGATATAGAGGGATAGAGAGATGATATGTAGATAAATAGATAGGTAGATATAGAGGGATAGAGAGATGATATGTAGATAGATAGATAGATATAGAGGGATAGAGAGATGATATGTAGATAGATAGATAGATAGATAGATATAGAGGGATAGAGAGATGATATGTACATAGATAGATAGATAGATAGATATAGAGGGATAGAGAGATGATATGTAGATAGATAGATATAGAGGGATAGAGAGATGATATGTACATAGATAGATAGATAGATAGATAGATAGATATAGAGGGATAGAGAGATGATATGTAGATAAATAGATAGGTAGATATAGAGGGATAGAGAGATGATATGTAGATAGATAGATAGGTAGATAGATATAGAGGGATAGAGAGATGATATGTAGATAGATAGAGAGGGATAGAGAGATGATATGTATGTAGATAGATAGATAGATAGATAGATAGATAGATAGATAGATAGATAGATAGATAGACCAAACTGTCTAAAATTAGTAAAAAAAATGTCTAACTCGGTATTTTTTAGGAATTGTTGATATCACTGTTTAGTAAACACTCCCCCACCCCCACCCCCATGGATGTGGGATATCTTAAGCTATTTAAACTTTCACTGATATCAGTGTCTATTTGTCTTCTAATTTCACATTATCACCTTAAGGCTGAATTTTAATGCCATCCTACACCCTTCTTTTACAATATATTATATCATGTTTACATTTTCAGATAGACACATTGAGATAACAATTATTTCCTTTACTCTTACCACGTACAGGTCCCTTACATCTCAAATATAATTTTTTTCGAGACCTTACAACCTTCTGTAAGTGGAAGCAGTGCTGTATTAAAGAGTTGGAGAATGTGAGCTATATTTTGCTGATCTCACCGTATGGATTATATAAGGATTTGTGCTTTAGACATAGAGGCATATGGGGGCACTGTGACTCCATGAATAAATGATTATTTCTAGTCTGTCAGGCAGGTGAGTGAAGGTTTGTTCAAAGTCTTTGGGAAGGTATAATTCTGTTAACCACCTGCCTAGCACTCAGAGGGTTAAACTATTATAATATACAGTGAAGACATTAACAGAGCTGTAATAATAATAATTACAGTATAATGAGACAGTACTAAATTAAGACCTGAAAATGAGAATTATTATTATTTCTTATTTTAATATTATTTTAATAATGATAGTAGTAATAATTTATAATAAATCGTCAGTATTATTATACTACTTTATAACAGTTACTAGTATTTTCAATAATAATAGTAACAATAAAACCCCTAATAATAAATTAATATATTTCTATAGTAGCTATGTATTTATGTTTACTAATTCTATTAATGGTTTTTTTATTCTAATCTAAATGCAGGATTTATGATCTGAAACTCAATACAGGTAACAATAAAATAACCCAGAGAAGACCATATAACATATAACAAATAACATATAACATGAAAGTACATTTCACTTTTAAAGAGACTCACCATGAGGGCATTGTAGACCTGCATTCTTTACTATTACTGTAGTATGTATTACTGATCTCTGGCTGGGTTTTTTTTAATCTACCTGTTGAAAGTGACCCATTTCCAGATCATGCTCCTTGTTTTTTGTCTCCTTGGCTGTCGAAACGTCGTGTGTAACTGTGACCCTTAGGAGTTCCATCAGCAGTAAATCACCTATGCGTTAAGTTTGGGTTAAAAGTGCCCCCTTTTGGGCTAAGGCCTGGCAAAAACCTGCAGTATTGAGCAGCTCTTCAGACCCTCTGACGTTTTTTTTCCACATTTTTAAAGAAATATTTATTCTTTTTCTTTTATGATTTTTTTAATCATTCTTCAATTATTTTTTATATTTTAATTTTAACCAATTACTCGTCTTGTGTGAACCAGGTGCCTGAAACCAAACATTAAACAAGATTTTACATAAGGTTAATCATCATCAGTTCTGTATTGCATTGGCCTGGGAGATCTAGGTTGTTTTTATATATATATATATAGTGCATATCCTACCCAGACTTCCTTACTGCATATGGGGAATGTGGCACAGGAGCTCTGGGACGCTATTCATTGTATTTCTGTGATGTGCAAGTGGCCTCTGCAATAATAAACATATATATATATATATATAGTGTGTGTTCTTTTATTGCAGAAGCCACTTGCACATCACAGCCACATTCCCCATATGCTGCAAGGAATTCTGGGTAGGATATGCAAATTACATCTGTCTCACCTTTATATATAAATATATATATATATATATTTAAAGGTGAGACAGATGCCATTTGCATATCCTACCCAGAATTCCTTGCTGCATATGGGGAATGTGGCTGTGTGATGTACAAGTGGCTTCTGCAATAATATACACACATATATATATGTGTGTGTGTTTATTATATATATTTGAGACTTTGACCTCAGCTCTGCTCCCTCTTTGGGAAAAATGTAGCTGTCCAAATTTTTATTAAATCCTCCTTATTACCTCGCACCTGGAGACTACAGAATGAGGACAGAGAATTAGCATTGATATAGATTTGGTTGAAATGCAATCTCTGAAATCAGCCCAAGATAAGGGAAATCATCATACTTCTCCCTGCATTGCTGATGGTCACAGTCTCCATGGACCTGTGTGCTTGATTTCCTAACAATAGTGTAACATAAAAACATGATGTTGGGGGATTATAATGTTAATATATTCAGCCACAAGGGACTGAGCAGAATGGCAGCCTTTCAATAGAAGTTGGTCTCTCTGCTCTGCTTGGATTCTAATCCTTTCCAGGAGTTAATTACAAACGAAAATAAATAAATGTGTTGGAAACTACACAAGCAGGACTAATCGATTGTAATATAGGATTGTCGATGGTTTCCTCCTCTGATCTCTGAGCTTCACTGAGCCGCCTGAATGTGATTACAGCCTGAAAAATCACCAAGCAAAATGTGTCACCGAGCTGAGGAGCAGAACATGGCATCAACGTTTCGGCCGCAGCAAGTGGACATTTATGAAGTAGAAATGAACCACCTGTCAGATGTGTTATTTATTTATTTATAAAGGATTTTACCAGGAAGGATACATTGAGATTTCTCTCCTTTTCAAGTATGTCCTGCTTGAAGGAAGGGTGGTTTGGTGATCACACAAACACAACACATATACACAAACATAGCAAACGTACACTCAGATCCACACACATATATGCATGTAAACATAACAAGCACACACACTAACATAAACACACACAAGCACACACGGATATAAACACACACACATATATATTCTAAGTCAAACACAGATATAACACACAAACCAACAAACAAAACACAAATATGCATTGCATAAACAAACACACACACACATATATATTCTCAGTCAACACACAGATATTGTAAACACACGCATGAACATATAAACACTCATATACACAAATAAACTCATATACACAAATAAACTCATAAACACATACAAAACTCATAAAGACGCAATAGTAAACCTAGGTCCTAAAATATGTTGCTGGCGAGTTAACTCAGATCGTTTAACTCTTTCCTGTCCTTGTCAGGGCATTCTCTGACTCACTCGTGTCCACATACAAAGCTCTTGGTGCAGCTATGCGTTTGAGGTGTCAGTTTCCACAAGCCAGGAAAGTCACGGCTCACTGGGGGCTCACTGGGGGCTCACTGGGGGCTCACTGGGGACTCGCTGGGGGCTCACTGAGCTTAACCCATCTCTGTATCTGGGTCTGGACACACAAACAGTAACAAGAAAATACAAACACACAATCAACAAAATAACACACAAAACATGTAAGGATTAAATATTCTAAATACAAATCTGTTTTACTGTTTTATCACTTTTCAACCATTAGAATTTTATACATTTATAGATTTTTGAAAGATAGTGATGTGCTTATCTGAAATCAAAACTGGTTATCTGGGACCCGAATATACAGACAGACGTATAGAATAGAAGATATCACTGTTTTAGTTGGGGAAAAATATCATTCACAATCAGAAAAGTACTCGAATAAAACACCGAAGTTCGGTATGAGAAATTGTTGATATTTCGTTTATTATCATATTGCAACAATTATTAATAACATAATAACAATAATTAATAACATAACCATTAAAAGTCAGTCACATCCTGTTTTCCTGAATATTGCACAATAAATACTATATATAATTTATTTTCAAACATGTATATTACATTTACTTTTAACATAAGATGTGTTTTCCAAAGACTTTTGTGTGTTTTTTCGTGGAGGCACCTTGTATCTGTCATCAACCATGTCTCCAATAACGTTTTCTAGAACTCCTGTGCATTGGAATAATGTTTAAAAATATTAATATTATACATCTGTTGATCGAACGATTTCAAATATATATATATGTATAAACATATTTATATATTCTTAAAATCAGTGATGTCCTCATTTTAATCGGTATACAGTGATGAATATTTATTGGTCTCTATTTATCTTCAGGCACAAATCGTGTTGTGACATCAGGAGAAACTGAAACAATTAATTGCTAAAGAAAACTTGTTGCGACAGAAATGAAAGAAATTCTGTTTACTGTTCCCAGGAGTAAAGGAGAAGATAGATAGATAGATAGATAGATAGATAGATACAGATAGATACAGATAGATAGATAGATACAGATAGATAGATAGAAAGATAGATAGATAGATAGATAGATAGATAGATAGATAGATAGATACAGATAGATAGATATAGATAGATAGATAGATATAGATACAGATAGATAGATAGATAGATAGATAGATAGATAGATAGATAGTCAAATGCAATGGTGACCTGAGTTGTGTGTTTAAGAGTGAGGGGTACATTATCTCAGAGAAAGAGAAAAAAATCAGGTCATAGAGGGAGGGATAGAAAAAAAAGTAGTCAAAGAAACACCAGAGAGTGAGGAGAAGCAGGGAGTTAAAAATTGGTGAGTTGAGTTTTTGAAAGGGAGTTAACACATTAGAGAGAAAAAAATGAGAAATAAAAAAATGAAAGAGAGAGAAAGCAATGGATAAATACTGTACAATCATCCAGGCATGTATGTGTTGATGCCAGCTACACAGCCCAAACTAAAAAGTTTATATATATATATATAGTGTCTACAAGGGTTGTGGTGAAGGACTAAAAGTGAGATAAAAAAGCCTCCACACTATAATAAGTGTGTTTATTATTGCAGAAACCACCTGCACCTTATCTCTGCTAGAAAGTCACAGTATGGCATAGCATTGATTTTAGGGTTCTGTGTAATAACAGATCCAGGATGCATAAAAGTGAGACAGGTCATTTGCATATCCTACCCAGAGTTCCTTGCTGCATAAGGGGAATGTAGCACAGGAACTCTGAGATGCAATTCTTTGAATTGCTATGATGTGCAGGTGGCTTCTGCAATTATAAACACACTTAATTTTATACATATATATATATTTAACTATCAATTACTACCAGTCCCCTGCTTCATCCCTATCACTGCCCCTTCAGCACCAGATCAACACTTACAGGTTTGTATCTATGTGATGGCTAAGGAGCTGAGAAGAGGCTAAGATAACCCCAGGCATTGCATAACCACAGTTGGGGCTGTACATGCATCATGAGAGTTGTAGTTCTTCAACAGTTTGGGGTGGGCATTGGTGATATGTTGAATGAATACCCTAAAGCTAATGGATCTCCCACACTCCATTCCAGCAGGAAATCCCAGATGCATGGATTAGGACATCCTAATCTCATATGGAACAGCAATATATATGTTAATTGAAAACTTGTGGATGGAGAGAGGAAGGTGGCAAGTTATAATTTTGCTTGTCAATGTCTGCAGCCCCCCCCCCATGTCCCCCACCCCCTGGTTTGGCTGTGCTGCTGTCCTGGTGTTCCTGGCTGTCATATAACAGCTGCAGTCACTCGCTGACTTCCTATCTGATGGCATGGAAATAACAAATGCTCTGTTTTTATCCATACAATTTATTGCATTATTGTAGCCAGCACGAATCATCACAATCAATCAGGAAGAAGTCCTCTTGGCAGGTGTCAATCTTGGTGGGTTTTTATGGAACTTTCAGTCTATATTTAATCCAATTACAGGGGTCAAGGCATAAGTGCAAATCCCCTTGTTAGAACTCACATCTTATTCAAGATTTTTTTTTTAAAGTAAGAAGTCAGTTTGATCAAATGGATAGACCAGAAATAGGGGTGAGATGGAGGGTGGGGGGGGTCATTCGATTTATTCCCCCATGTTTTAAATCTCACAGCATCTATGTTTTATTTAGGTCCATGGTGGATTTATATAAGTATATATTTATTTTATTATATATTTTTTTAGGGTCCTTATTTATTTATTTATTTTGTGTGCAAATGAAATCTCTTGTTATTTTGCTATAGGAGAGAGGAGCCTAATGATGGGAGATTTTTACGCTGGCTGCGCTTTCAAATACAATTGTAGATCGAACTCAGCCATGTCAGGTTGAGCCAAAGTGAATTTTTAACATCCAGGACGTGCCTGTCGACTTTGTGAGAATTGCATCCAATCACCCCCAGGGAATCCAGCTAATGTTTCAGTCTGCAGCCAGGATGAGGGGGGGGGGGGAAACACACAAAAACAAATCAAACATTAGGACAGAGCCAGGCTTATTATTAAAATACTGCTTGGAAGTGAAAAATGCAGGAAAAATGGAAAATGTGCAGTGAAACTAGGAAGATAGATAGATAGATATGAGGATAGATAGATAGATAGATAGATAGATAGATAGATAGATAGATAGATAGATAGATAGAATAATAAGGATAAAACGACAGATATTAGAAGCAGGGATAGATGTCTTGTCTAAAAAAATTACAACCAAAACAGATAAAATGAAAGAATAAATAGATAGTGATTAGATAGATAGATAGATAGATAGATAGATAGATAGATAGATAGATAGATAGATAGATAGATAGATAGATCGTTAGATAGATAGATAGATCGTTAGATAGATAGATAGATCGTTAGATAGATAGATATGGATGGATGAGTAGATAGATAGATAGATAGATAGATAGATAGATAGATAGATAGATAGATAGATAGATAGATAGAGATGGGTGAATAGATAGGTAGATATGGATGGATGAGTAGATAGAGATGGGTGAGTAGATAGGTAGATATGGATGGATAGATAGATAGATGCCACACAGAGCACATGCCAGTGTACATACAGCACATTATTAACAGTAAGCCTAACAGAAATTTTCTATTAGATAGATAGATAGATAGATAGATAGATAGATAGATAGATAGATAGATCTAGATAGATAGATAGATCTAGATAGATAGAGATAGATAGAGATATAAGTATGAGATGCATAAAAAAATGAGATGCAGCCATATATAGATAAAAGATAAAAGTAATGGAAAGATAAATCTATATACATGATGCAGAGATAGATAAAAATATAGAAGTAAAGGATAGATAAATATATATTTATGTAAGAGATGCAGCCATAGATAGATAAAAAGATAAGGGTAATGGATAGATAAATCTATATATAAGATGCAGAGATAGATAAAAAGATAAAAGTAAAGGATAAATATATATATATATATGAGATGCAGAGATAGATAGATAAAAAGATAGAAGTAAAGGATAGATAAATATATATTTGTATAAGAGATGCAGAGATAGACAGACAGACAGATAGACGATAGATAGATAGATAGACAGACAGACAGATAGACGATAGATAGATAGATAGATAGATAGATAGATAGATAGATAGATAGATAGATAGATAGATAGATAGACTGTGTAGCCATTACTATTATTTAAAATATTGCAAGGTTAATGTCAAATTGCTGTTTAGTGAACAAGCTACTTTTTAAACCTTAGTCGCAGAAACAGCATTCTTACAGTGCTAAAAGTTACTGTTCTTTATACTCAACACATTATTATTTATAAATATTTATGCATACATATAGATACGTAGACATGAACATATGTGTTTACATGTGTATTTATATTGTAATGTATAGCAACGCCATTATGATGGATATTATTAATGCATTAGTCATAATAATGTAATATATAATTGTATTGTACAATTTGTGTTACATATTAATAATACAACGTGCTTCAAAACTATTTTATAATAGATAGATACCTTCTCGGTGACATAAAATGTATTTGATCATGTCACATAGGATTAAGGGTCTGCAGAGCAGACTTACACCATGTCCCATAGTGATCAGTGCTTACCTGTATTCTAGGTGAGCTGCTGCAGGTCCACAGGCAGATATCCCAGTAAGTGTGAGTGTGCCTGGTGCAGGGGACCTGGGACGAGTTGTCAGGACTGGGATGTAGCTTCACATGGACTCTGCAGTCTGTGCAATGCCACAGTAAACAAATTGCCCTGATGTGCTTATTATTATTGCTCAGATTCTGCTTGGTTAGAGAATTAAAGCTCATTATTATAGTCTGTGTTGTGAATTGCTCAGTCTATGTGAAAGCGATGGGTTTGAGGCATTCAGATCCACAGTCATTGAATGTGCTCTGTACATGTTTGCAGAATTTAATACACTACATCACTATCTGTACATTGTACTAATATTAAAGACCAGGCTTTTCCTACACAGTGACCCCAAACTGAAGTATTTTACCCTGAGAGTGACTAACTCATGATGAGCAGTGGAAAGTTAAAAGATGTGGACAATAATTCTCATCATCCTCTCCAAACATCTAGGGATTGTGGGAATTGTTTCGCAGAGCAGGCTGGGTGACAGTGATTTTTCTTCTTCAGTTCTTTTTCCTCAGTATTTTATTTAATTCTGTGAAGTTTCAGCTAAGCAGCAAATAAACACACAACATGGACAACACAACAAGGGAATCCAGGAGCATTCCAATTGTAAAATAAAATGTAAAAGCTGCATGATAATTGTATTAATCACTATATTTTCACTCCATGAATATCCACACCCATTCTTTAATGTATGGATCTGATCACTGTATTGCTTATGATTACTTGGGTGTTACATTTTTTTTATTTCTGCACAAAATATCACAATTCCTGTATACTGAGGCAAAAGAGATGTTTCTGTAACAATTACAGAATTAAAAACAAATCTGTACATTTGTTGCCCATGAATGTTTTCAGTGATCAGCCATGGAGCAGGTTAATAGAAGTGATTGCAGGAGGACAGGATGCTTTAAATGACATCTTGATATTCCTGACTGGATGATATATGACGGGAGCTCTGACTGCCTGTGATGGGAGAGCTGGCTGCGTGTGATGGGAGAGAGCTTTCTGTGTGAGATGGGAGAGCTGGCTGTGTGTGATGGAAGAGCTGGGTGTGTGTGATGGAAGAGCTGGCTGTGTGTGATGGGAGAGAGCTTTCTGTGTGAGATGGGAGAGCTGGCTGTGTGTGATGGGAGAGAGCTTTCTGTGTGAGATGGGAGAGCTTTCTGTCTGAGATGGGAGAGCTAGCTGTGTGTGATGGGAGAGCTGGCTGTGTGTGATGGGAGAGAGCTATCTGTGTGAGATGGGAGAGCTGGCTGTGTGTGATGGGAGAGAGCTTTCTGTGTGAGATGGGAGAGCTGGCTGTGTGAGATGGTAGAGCTGGCTGTGTGTGATGGGAGAGAGCTTTCTGTGTGAGATGGGAGAGCTGGCTGTGTGAGATGGTAGAGCTGGCTGTGTGTGATGGGAGAGCTGGCTGTGTGTGATGGGAGAGAGCTTTCTGTGTGAGTTGGGAGAGCTGGCTGTGTGAGATGGGAGAGCTGGCTGTGCGTGATGGGAGAGAGCTTTCTGTCTGAGTTGGGAGAGCTGGCTGTGTGAGATAGGAAATCTGGCTGTGAGTATTGGAGAGCTGGCTGTGTGTAATGGGAGAGCTGACTGTGTGTAATGGGAAATCTAGCTGTAAGTATTGGGAGAGCTGGCTGTGTGAGATGGGAGAGATGGCTGTGTGTGATGGGAAATCTAGCTGTGAGTATTGGGAGAGCTGGCTGTGTGAGATGGGAGTGCTGGCTGTGAGTATTGGGAGAGCTGACTGTGTGAGATGGGAATCTTCCTGTGAGTATTGGGAGAGCTGGCTGTGTGTAATGGAGAGAGCTTTCTGTGTGAGATGGGAGAGTTGACTGTTTGAGATGGGAAATCTATAGCTGTGAGTATTGGGAGAGCTGGCTGTGTGTCATGGGAAATCATAGCTGTGAGTATTGGGAGAGCTGGCTGTGTGTCATGGGAAATCTAGCTGTGAGTATTGGGAGAGCTGGCTGTGTGAGATGGGAGAGCTGGCTGTGTGTGATGGGATAGAGCTTTCTGTGGGAGATGGGAGAGTTGGCTGTTTGAGATGGGAAATCTAGCTGTGAGTATTGGGGGAGTTGGCTGTGTGTCATGGGAAATCTGGCTGTGAGTACTGGAGAGCTGGCTGTGTGGGATGGGAAATCTAGCTTTGAGTATTGGGGGAGCTGGCTGGGTGGGATGGGAAATCAGGCTGAGTTTTGGGAGAGCTGGCTGTGTGAGATGGGAGAGAACTTCCGGAGATTGGAGAGCTGGTTGTGAGTGATGGGAGATCTGGCTGTGTGCGATGGGAGAGTTGGCTTGAGTGATGGGAGGGCTGACTTTTGTGAGGAAGGGAGGCCTGACTGTGTGTGATGAGAGGACTGATTGTGTGATGGGAGGCCTGACTTTTGCAGTGTGTGTGATGGGAGATTTGACTTTGTGTGATGGGAGCCCTGGCTGGTGTGTGATAGGAGGGCTGGTTGTATGTGACGGGAGGGCTGGTTGTATGTGATGGAAGACCTGGCTGTGTGCGATGGGAGTACTGACTGGTGCGTGTATGATGGAAGGCCTGCCTGTATGTGATGGGAGGCCTGCCTGTGTGTGATGGGAGGCCTGCCTGTATGTGATGGGAGGCCTGCCTGTGTGTGATGGAAGGCCTGCCTGTATGTGATGGGAGGCCTGCCTGTGTGTGATGGGAGGACTGCCTGTATGTGATGGGAGGCCTGCCTGTGTGTGATGGGAGGCCTGGTTGTATGTGATGGGAGGCCTGCCTGTGTGTGATGGGAGGCCTGGCTGTATGTGATGGGAGGCCTGCTTCTTGGCTGTTGCTGGGTATAAAGGCCTGACTGGCTGTCACTGTGTGTAAATGGAGGCCAGGTTGCTGTTGTGTGTAAAGGGAGGCCTGGCCAAAGCACATGGTGCTTCACGCTTCATCAGATCCTGGAGAGCTGTGGAGTTTGGATAGAGAGATGAGAGCACCTGGTCCTGGTATAGGATCCATCTCCTTTTATTGACAGCCAGATAAGCAGGCTGGAGCAGTGCTGTTTCCAGTGCTTCTTTCAAGAACCCTGCTGGGTTGCAGGGATTCTGAGTCCCTTAATGGCAACAACTCCAGATAATCAGCAAAACACCTTTGTGACAGCTCTTTCCCAGACTGGCCTTTTAAGCCAGTGAAACATTAGCCATTAGCTTCCTGAGAGACCTGCCAGAGCCCTGTTGTACCTCTACCTCTGTGCTCTCTTATGGAGCAAACAAAGGGCCCCTGACCTCATCTACTTGGAAAGCAGAAGGTAGTCAGGGAGAGAAAGAACATTTTACAGATTGTACAACATGGACACACAAGCAAGGCCAGTGAGCACACAAAGAACACCAACACTGATGATTGATTATACATACTGTATATATATATATATATATAAATCAGTAATCAATCAATCTCAGTTCTCACCCCTCTCCTCTTAGATTGTAAGATTTTGAGCAGGGTCCTCTTTTCCCATCGTTAGTGAATTTAACGTGTTTGTTAATTCGGTTTGTTTTGTCCTAGTCTTTGTACAGCGCTTCAGAATCTGTTGGTGCTTTACAGACAATTGTGTGTGTATATATATCGATATATATATATATACTGTATATGTATTACAACTGCACAGACTGCACTTGCTTGTTAAATGTGAAGAGTATATACAGTAAACAATATATATATATATACACAAAGTGTACATAAACATACTAACCCAATATACACAACATAAGCAATCCACATACAGAGATTGTGCTATACACACAAGCATAACATTCACAGACACAATATATACAAATCATATGGAGGAAGACTGGAGGTGCATATACTGTGTATAGATACATAGATTGCTTAAATCAACATTACGAACCTGCCTGTGCTGAGCTGCCACAGACCCCACAGTATAGGGAGAAACATCTCTCAATTCGTCCTTAGGGTATTTAATTCAGCCTGGGTTATTTTACTGTAACAGTTTAGTGAATAGACCTCTTGAATATATATGTGGACGTGTCTATACGATTAGTAAATTACACACAGAACTAACTTACTGTAGGCTTAATTTGTGCCATTATATGTGATGATGTGTTGTGATATGATAATACATTTACTGAAAAGGGTCAGTGGTATCAGAGGAATAAAGCAATACCTAGTCATTACATACATATGGATGTGCTGTATATGTGAGATAGGATAGAAATATTCTTCTGATGGCAATAATAACAGCAATCCCACATATCAGCACAGGCAGCAAATGAACCACAGGACCCATCACATTACAAGATCAGGGCTAACATGTGAATACACGAACACAATCATTTAACAGGACAACAAATTAGTGTAGAGCTGTCAGCCCATAATACACAGGGCTGTAATCCTATCAGGTAGAGATAATATTAGAGTAATAACAATACACACAATATCTGCTAGAGGTTAAGTACATGTGAAATGTAAATACATTTGCCACTTCATTGCATTCACGTGATTGTGTCTTTCAGCAGTGAGTGGGTTAATCGATGTAGTATTTTCCCCTCATATTAGTCCTGGCTGGGTAACAAATTTGTTGCATTAAGGAGTGATATAGGGAATGAAAGATATGGAGCTGATGGTACCCACACCTGTCCAAACTATGACTTGAACCAAGTAAAACCCATCAATTCCCTCAAAGGGGAGAGAGAAAAAATGGAAAGACAATGGACAAATATATTATTATTATTAAGAATATATATCTATATATAGAGCGATTTTAACAAAGGAGAAAGAAGAATTGGCTATTGATCCCTGTGCATGTGTTATATCACTCGGTGAGCTGCACTGGGGTTTGGAGAGGACTGAGCTCTGTTTTGGTTCCTCAATGCAAGTAACGAAGCACAAGTAAAAGTGGGATTTTCTACCTGACTACAGACATTCACATCAGAAACTGAGACTCTAAACATTACTCAGATCTCTGGTGTAATCATTATAGTGCATCCTGCTTCCACATGTAAACAGCCAGAAGCTCCCTGGATTATTATATAGAAAGATGGGGGGGGGGTAAAGTAATTGATAAAATATGAATAATTGAGATAGATTTTAGAAAGATATATATATATATTTGTATATAATGAATAGATAAAAAATAAATTGATACAAAGATAAATAATTGATACATGATGGATAGATAGATAGATAGATAGATAGATAGATAGATAGATAGATAGATAGATAGATATGAGGATAGATAGATAGATAGATAGATAGATAGATAGATAGATAGATAGATAGATAGATAGATAGATAGATAGATAGATAGATAGATAGATAGATAGATAGATATGGATGGGTGAGCTGATAGATAGATAGATAACATGTAAGGTATAGATAATAAATAGAGATAGATAGATAGATAGATAGATAGATAGATAGATAGATAGATAGATAGATAGATAGATAGATAGATAGATATGGATGGGTGAGCTGATAGATAGATAGATAACATGTAAGGTATAGATAATAAATAGAGATAGATAGATAGATAGATAACATGTAAGGTATAGATAATAAATAGAGATAGATAGATAGATAGATAGATAGATAGATAACATGTAAGGTATAGATAATAAATAGAGATAGATAGATAGATAGATAGATAATAAATAGATAAAGATATATTTATTTATTTATTTATAAAAGGATTTTACCAGGAAGGATACATTGGGATTTCTCTCGTTTTTAAGTATGTCCTGGGTTCACGAACATTGAATTGTTACAGTTGTTACAGAAATACAAAGTAATAAAATGCAAGATATTAAAAACAAAACACAAATCTACAGATTAACAGAAAATAAATATATTCATTGTGTTACATGTTTACAGGTGCATTCTGTATCCAGGTATGTTAATAGGGAGCACTTAAGTGACTTTAGACTGGGGGAAGATTTGATGGTGTCTGGGGGATAGATAGATAGATAGATAGATAGATAGATAGATAGATAGATAGATAGATAGATAGATAGATAGATAGATAGATAGATAGATATGGATGGTGATTAGATAGATAGATAGATAGATAGATAGATAGATAGATAGATAGATAGATAGATAGATAGATAGATATGGATGGTGTAGATAGATAGATAGATAGATAGATAGATAGATAGATAGATAGATAGATAGATAGATAGATGGTACCATTTTCTATTTGATGCATTTATTAGACAAATTAATAATTTTTGGTATCAGATATTTGGCAAATAGACCTAAAATCTGTAAGTGCCGACTTAAAAAAAATACTTTAAAAATTAATAAAACCTAAAAATATGACATGTTTTTTGATATGATACTGTTTTGAGAAAAAGAAAAAAAAACATTTGCAATCTTCCTAATAGTATGGGTCTACAAGAGGTTAAAAAATGCATTTGCAATTAAACACAATTATTAACAGTGGGAGTCTGGGCCTTGCACCCTGTTATAGGAAGACTTTTTTTCTTTAATAGGTATGATTCCAAATACTCTCCCCGTGACGTCATACCCGCCCAGCATCCAATCAGGACTGCCTTGGCACTGATATTAAGGGAAAGTTAGAGCAAGCCTGATACCCTCCCTTTTTCCTGTCACTGACATTTAAACTGTGTGGCAGATTCTTATGTGGAAATTAGAGATCAAACCTGGCAGATTTTAAAGCTTCAAGTAAAGCAAACTATTTGGATGGAAGGATCATGTGAATGAGTCTCCACAGGCTGTAACAGGTACATATTCCGGGCTCATACTTTTCAGATAAGGCTGTTTCCTTTCTAGTGTTTATTATTATTATTATTATTTCTTTGTATCAGTTGGTCGAGGTGTCACAGCTTTCACATTAACTCTCTATAGACTGAAACATTGGAGAAATGTTACATCTGCTGAACCCCAGCAGCTGGAACATTCTTATTATTTAGTTTTTTCTTGTTAGTTTCTTTTCTTCCATTTTTTTATACATTGGGATGAGATTGTTACCTTTTCTGTGTTTTAGTAATTGTTTATATGTATACACTGAGCATTAACTAGGTGAATTCTCCTGCTTACAAGTTTGATTGTAAGGTGTGCATTGAGAAAAGAAAATCAGTGGATTCTCATAGCACAAAAGACTTCATAACATGTTTAGCTTGGTCCCCAGACTCTCCTAAAATGTAGGAATGTGGGGCACGTATTTAAACGCATTTTAAATCCCCTAGACTGTGTGATTTGAGCTTTTTTTTTACGGAAAACCCGATAATTAACGATTTGCAGTGGTGTAGAGAGTGTGTGGAATTGAGTTACATTTAACCAGTCACACCTTTCTCTGCTTCAGATGGGGCAACCTAAACCCTCTTAAGAAAATTGTATTTAGTAGAGGGGGGAGGAGGTTATACCCCTTTTTCTTTCATTCTCAGATTCAGACCAGTATTATGTTAACACAAGACTCCACACTCACAAAAGACAGTTAATTTAATTTTTATATTTATTTGAAAAGGCTTTTTTTTTTCCAAAGTAGGACCATGCTCCCATTTAAACATTTAAGTAATTAAAACTCTTCAAAAAAAATAAAAAATAAAAGCAACGAAAAATACACCGTTGATTATTTTTTAGTTAGCGATAGAAACATCGGTTGTTTAGAAATACAGAAAACACAAAACATTGA
Organism: Leptobrachium leishanense; assembly: GCA_009667805.1. NCBI lineage: Eukaryota > Metazoa > Chordata > Amphibia > Anura > Megophryidae > Leptobrachium > Leptobrachium leishanense. Next base: position 65,709,415 of record CM019072.1, on the reverse strand, counting down.
AAAAAAAGTGTGTTTAGTTTAAGCTCATACGGATTTTAATTTACAGCATAATAAAATTATGAAATGTTTTAAAAAATCATATTTGAATAACAGATATATAAATGCCCGATACATAGATGACAGACAGTGCATACAAAATTACAAAATATTTTATAAAAACATAAAGAAAAATAAAATCTATATATACATAACCCACCTGTAAAATTGTGTCAATGTAAACCTTGTTCCTTTTTAAGGAAATACATTTTCTCTGTAGCAGAAGCAGCATGCACGCTGAACTTCCTAATAAATCAGATCTATCCAGCATAGTTCCTCCTCCCTAATTAGAAATGTTTATTAGAGATTGTGTTTATCCAGCTGTCATGCAGAGAAAAGGATGTGCCATAATTACCTCTGACCAGATAGGCTTTTCATATGTATATTAGCTAGAAACAAGATGGTTTTTATTATTTTTTATTATTATTATTTCTGTTTTTATTAAGGGGGGTATTAGTCTTAGATATTATACACACTAATCCAATAGCATTGGGTTTCCATCCCTTCAATCTCTTTATTCGTGAGAATTATTTAAGGAGAAAGAAAAAAATAATCTAATTTGCAGAACGAAAAAAAAAAAGTTAAAAAAAAACACATTAGATAAGGTGACATTCGAAGGAGGCGAGTTTATAAATTCGCAACCGACCTCTGATGGAAGTGGAACGCTGAGTAACCCGTGTGGAATGTTTACATTTCTGTTTAGAACGTTAGAACGTTCGTTCACTTTCTGTTATTTCCGGAACGTATCTGAGTGTTTACAACCAGCACTGGACACTATGAGACGTGTAAAGCAATGTGAATGCAAAAATAATGATAGAAATAAAGGAGGGATGCTATAACTTGGTGACAGGTCTTGCTATAATTGAAAATATATTATGTAGGGAGGGGGGGGACCTGTAAAAAACGTTTGATCCTGTCTGCAGAGTGGGGTCTCCAGCCTCCAATAAAAGTCGCATTGAGCTGCTTTGGGACTTGATTAACAGGGAGATTAAGTGTTGCAAGGTTGTTGGGATTTTTTTTGCACAGCTGAACAGCTTGCATTAATAGATAGAAAACACCTCTCCAGGCATTTAATGATCCTTTTTTCTTTGTAAACCTGATATGATTAGCAGGATTTTTTTAAATCTATAATAATATATCACATTATTTGTTAATAAAACTATCAGTATTTGATACGCAATCCTTTTTCTACTCACGATAGAACAGATGGTTAAAATCTGGGACATTTATGGTAAATATTTTGTTGTGATTATTTAATACCAAATTATAGATTATGCTGTTAATGACTTGACAGCTTGATAAAAGTAGTGAGGCAGAGTAAGGTGTGGGGGGGATATAGGGGGCTTTTCAGTTACTGGAAATTAAATTGATATGTTTAGTATTAAGTCCCTGTAAGCTTATTTGCCAAATATTATTTTCAGGGCTATTTCTGTGTCCTGCAGTGCCACGTCTACTGAAGTAGCCTTGGTGCTTGTATAAGGCTATATCTCCATTTAACTCCATGTCCAGCACGTTTACAGCAGAGCCCATTGCATGCACACAGACAGGCATTATATAACCCAAAGGCAAATGCAAGTTAGTGTAAAGCGTCAGAAATTGTGTTTCTCTCTCTCTTAAAAAGCAATCTGGACAAGGGGACTTTAAGCATTTTTCTGGATATTAAAAAAGGTGACTTATGGATGAGATGGTAACCCAACGAGACATACCGTGATCTGCCTGGCAACACGGTGCACTAAGAAAATACAATAAAAAATATATAATGATGTAGCGTTTAATCTGGAATATTATTCTACTTAAAAGTCATTAACCCCCCCTGCAAAATAAATATCAATCTATATAAAATAGTGTAAAATTTAAAAACTAGGTTATGTAAGATTAAGCAGCATTATCTCATGGCAGCAAGGCTCTTCCCAAGCTACAAATAAAATGAAAATTCATGGCAAATGTATTTTTATTAATTGCTTAAAAATGTGTATGTGTGTGTGACAGGCACACACTTTGACATATTATTTATAAATTGTAATAAAAAAACTAAGAAAACAAGTTTGTGTGCGTGCTTGTGTGTGTCACCTGTGCATATTGACATTCATCAGAAATATGACTTAATTAAAAAGAAAGAGAATGTGTGTGTGTGTTTGTATGTGTGTGTCAACCCTACACTTTGACATATATCATAAATCAAATGTATCAATAGTAATAAAAAAATGAAAAGTGTGTGTGTGACAGCCAAAAAAATGACACATATCAAATTTACACTATTTTATTCTATATTATTATATATGTATATTATATTAGAAATAATAAAGTTCATAACAACCCGAACTTACTTTTAATTTTTATTACTATAGTTAATTAGAAATAATAATTAGAATAAAATATAGTAAATTTGACATGTGTCATTTTGTTGGCTGTCACACACACACTTTTCATTCTTTTTTATTACTATTGATACGTTTTATTTATGATATATGTCAAAGTGTAGGGTTGACACACACATACAAACACACAAACACCCAAGTTATCTTTCTTTTTAATTTTCTTATTACTATTAATATATGTATATTATACTAAATATATGTATATTATATTAAAAGACACATAATATCATAAAATCACACATATGTATGTATATATATATATATATATATCTGTGAAGCAGTTCTCTGAATTGCTGAGATGTGTAAATTACTTCTGCACTAATAAACTTTATTATTTGCAGTGAGGAGGCTTTTAATCTAATTTTCTGCCCTCCAACACAACCTAAATGAGTGTATATGTATGTATATCTTGAAAAAGGCTCTGCGAGCCGAAACGTTGATGTCCATGTGAGTTTTGTAAAATAAATTCTTTATATTTGTTTGGAAGACCGTGAGTGCATCCTCTATTGCCTAATTCTATATATATATATATATATATATATACACATTATTATTTATTTATAATGTAGTTTATATATAGTATTATTTATTTATAATGTATTTTATATATATTATTATTTATTTATAATGTATTTTATATATATTATTATTTATTTATAATGTATTTTACCAGGAAGGATACATTGAGATTTCTCTCCTTTTCAAGTATGTCCTAGATTAATTCATTAATATATAGAATACCTTAATAAAAGGGAGACACAGTAATTCGGTAATGTAAAAAAAAAACTACCTCCCAGGAACCAGTTACCTAGTGATGAGTTTACTGTAGCCAGAGAAAAGTTTCAGCATTCATCACTCACCTCCTGTAAAGCCAAGCCCCCTTCTGCAGGCTCCATTAAGATGACGTCATTTTCTTTTCACGTGGTCCAAACCTTATGATTTTTTTTTTCTTCTTCTCTTTATACTTTTCTCCCCTCTAGAGGAGTGTGTACAAAGAGCCCTGCAGCCTGAGGGGGAAATAGCAGCATGGTTCAGGCTTATTGAAGGAGAGGCATTTGTTAGTTCTAATCCCAATAGTTGCTAATTGATAGGTAGTTAAAGAAAATTCTTATATTTGCCTAATAGATCTGATTGAACTATTTCTTTCTGCCCCTGTAAGAGATCTGTACTGAGTATTTTAATCATGTTGCTTTAAAAAGAAAAAAAACTGGGACAAAACAAAAGAGACTGTAATTGCTGCTGGGAGAGATTGCAATTGATTTGTCTGTTCTTTAATTACAAATACAGTGGAAGAAGGAATTTGAGCCAAATCTGTCTGTGCAAGTGCATGGGTAATATAAGTGTGTGTTTATTTATGTATGTGCTGCACTTTTGTGCATATGTATCAGTGTGCATATATATATATATATATATATATATAAATAGATTAGTGTATGTGTGTGTATATATACAAATATGAAATTATTTCTCTACAAATATGCAACACCTGTGTGTGAGTGTGTGTGTATGTTTGTGTATGTATGTCTAAATGTTTGTGTGCAGTTATATGTTGTATATATATCCAAATGTAAACATACCCACACATATACACAATCATATTTATTTGGCTGTAGTGTGTGTATATACATATATATGTGTGTTCTTAGGGATGTGTGTATATATATATGTATGTATGTAGTTATCTAAATATATGCAATACCCGTGTGTGTGTTATGTATATATAGTTTTTGTATTTGTGTGTGTGTGCAAATGTATATACACGCATATATACACAGGCATGTTTGTGTGTGTGTGGGGGGGGGTGCAAATGTACATACACACATATATACACAGGCATGTTTGTGTGTGTGTGGGGGGTGCAAATGTATATACACACATATATACAGGCATGTTTGTCTGTGTGTTTGTGTGTGTATGTGTGTGTGCATGTGTGATGAAGAGGATCCCACATTCCATAAGTCTGTATAGATTGAATGTGCTCTGCATAACATTGCAGTTTGTGTGTGATGTGTGTCATGGTTTGAGTGAAGGTGGGATTCCTGGAGGTCTGTGACAACTCCGGGGCTTTCAGTTCATTCAGCGCAGTCCAATTTACATAGAGCAGCAACGGGTAATTTAACCCATTCGTGACCGAGCACCCTGTCAGCCCATGGCTGCTATTGTTAAAGTATGACAGGCTGAACAGACAGGAGTGACACACTGCACCTTGTCTGAGCCTGCAGAGCATCTCTCGTGTGTATTAACCCTTCTTAGTACTATACTCACTGCAATGAACTGTGCAAGTAACCCTTTATAGCTTCATCTGTCAGCATGCCATAATATGGGGAAAATGCCTCAGAGGATGACAGGCAAAATATCCTAGAGTTCTGATAAATATATATATATGTACCCAGGAGATACTTGAAAACGAGAGAAATCTCAATGTGTCCTTCCTGGTAAAATACTTTATATATAGTGTGTGTGATACATATATGTGTATCTATATACATCTACGTGTATATATGTATGTAATGTACATATATATATATGTGTGTGTATAGTAATAAAGTTTCCATGAGTTTGTGTTGTGTGTATTGGAGAATTGCAGTATAGGGGGGGGGTGCTCTTCTTTCTCTGGGGTGAGGGTATCTTACTTCCATACTAAAGGAAGACAGGCAGGCATGGAAGGAGGGGGTGCACTCCACATATTTGCATAAAAAGGAACTCAGAGGGGGGACTGTGGAGTTCTTGGGGCCGGGAGAGGACAGTGCATGACAGGCTAGAAGCTCATTATCCAGCTCCCATTCAGAAGGCCTTTCACCAACATGCAAACTCTCTGGCAGAGTCGTTTGTCTCGTCATTGTACTTTATTTCAGAATGCAATGCTTGTCAGGCCCCTTATTCACTTTCCAGATACTTTATTGATGAGCTTTGACTTTTAGCACTTTCACATGTCAAGTAAAGTCAAGTGTATCCTATCTAATACTTCATTTTAGGGGCGCTGGGATCCCACTTTCCCCCTTTTTCAAGAGTTTTTGTTTTAGAATCTTAGGTATTAATCTGGAGATTTGATTGTATATTTTGAGGACTGAACTGGCAGTGAACAAGTCAAACGCCCCCCCCCCCCTAAAAATAAAGCCAAACTGGTGATTTGAATGCCCCCTCCATAGCTAACACCCGGGGGGGAGGTGTCTTTTAATATTCCACAAAGGCAACAAAACCTACTTTCTGGTGTGTGTGGTCAGTGCAGCAGATTTGTGTTACTCACTTCACTCCTGGATTTCCTGGCAGCTTCAGCAGATTCTCTTGTGTCCATTAGATATTTTGGGGGTTGGAAGCAGACATTCCACAAGATGCATTTCTTCCATGCAAATCAGTCACCGGTTCATTTGCAGTATTAGATATTAATAATTAAAATTATAATTATACTACACATGATTTTATCAAAACAATGTAAAAATAGAGATAAAAGTGCATAGGAGGACCAAATAAAAAAAATCTATCCACCCACTCTGTCTATCTGTCTGTGTCTCCATATCTGTTTGTCTATCTAAGTCTGAACCTTTGGCTACATCTATAGCTGCCCTAGTTGGGTACCAGGCTTGTGATCTAATGAAAAGACATAAAGGCCAATCACTGTGCAGAATCTTGTAAAGGGCTGTAGGGAGGTATCAGAGCATTTGATGAAACAATGTATCTGCTCATAAGTCTGTAACCTCCTCTTGAATTTGGGGGGGGGGAGTAAAACAGTAAACAGATGACACGTGGGGAAAGTTTGCACTGTTTGCTGATCACACATCAGGCCTTTATCTCACCAGCTCTTAAAGCATTGCAGTAAAAGCCCCCTTCCAGGCTAAAGTGGGACTTTCAGGATGTCCTAGCCATTAGAAAAAAAGTGCAGTTCTTGCCTGGCTTGGTTGGATAGCTGGGGGTGGTGGAGACAGTTCACGGTTTCCAAAGCCTTACATATTTGTTCCCCTTTTACATTTGAATGATATTTTAGTTATCCCCATTGTTTTGTTATGGCTTGCTGAGAAAATGCAAATGACTTCAATTCACATCAACCCCCCCCCAGAAAAAAAAGGAAAAAGGAAAATCTCCCTACCACTTACAAGGGAAATGATTTAATTCCCATTGTGAACACCAAGCCATTATAGCTGCCAAATTAGTTCTTAAGCAAGCTGTTGTTGTAAGGTAGTGATATCTTTTAGTGATTCCAAAAATAAATAAATAACAATACCTCCTGTGATGTAACAACTGTGGAGTGGAGGTTTTTTTTTACTTATAAAGGGGGGGGGGGTATAAATAAAATATATAGATAAAAAGAATAGGATAACATCATGGAAAGTTGGCTAATCCTGTCAAAACAAATAAATAAAAATTCCAAAAATTGATCAGTTAAAAATTATAATACCATTCAACTGGATGACAAACAAAATATAGTCTAGCAAAATCTACATTACTACACAGAAATATCCATGACACTACATATGTTGGATCACACATTATATACACACATGGATGATAATATACACACATTGCTATGTGGATGGGACATTAAATATATCATAATATAGATCTCATCATGAAAAAAGGGAGGTGTGTGTTTCAAAGATGATCAAACAAGACATATTAAAAATGAATGTTGCAAAGTGCACCATATGGAATAACAATAAAGAATATATACTTGAAAATGAGAGAAATCTCAATGTATCCTTCCTGGTAAAATACTTTATAAATAAATATGTCGTAAATAGATCATTAAAAAAGACCTAAAAACGTGTTTTAAAAATAAAATGCAGATTTATGAAGTGGATCATTTAAACTGACAGATCTATATCTGAATTAATAAATAAAGGTATAGAAGATAAAATTAACAAAAAATAAATAAGTTGACATTAAAAAATACTTGTTGCAACGTGAATCATATAAAATGATCAAGATATATAAAAAGCAAAAAAAAAATGATTTTCTAAAAAAAATTAAAAAAAGCCAAGATTCATTAAGATACAGGGTGCAAAGTGCATCCAATAAAATAATAAAGAATATAAAACCATTGAAATAATAAAAAAGGTTGCAATAGATGATACTCCAAAAAAAACTAAATGCATATGAAAACATACATGTTGCAAAATGGGTTGATGTGTTCTGTGTGGGTAACAGGGAGATGGAGCATCCAAGGAAAAATCATCCAAAAAAATTCTCTGCACAGAAAAATCAAGTGTATTCATATTCAAAGTGCATAGCCAATGGAGCCAGGCAAGGGATGGAGCAGCCAATAGACTGATGGGAGGCTATCCCCTGTGCTTTGCATAAAGCAATATTTTGTGTCTGGAGAAAAGCACAGCATTTGCATGTGAGGGCTGATTAGTGGGTTTGAAAGCAAAGCTCTGGCATAGCTGCATTTCCCGCTCTGAATCAAGTAGCAGGAGGAAGTGTTTTTCCTGGGAGATGATGACAGAGGTCAGGCTTTGCTAATGGGCCAGTAAAAGAACTGTGGAGGCGAGGCACAGGGAGCAGGCATCCATACATTAATACACATGAAGCATCAGCCATCAGCCTAGGTGTGCACTGTGCCTCCATCCAGCACTCCTCACACACTGCCTGCCTTTCCTGCACCCTCATTGACAGGCAACCCTCCTGTGTCAACCCCCTGCCTGATTGTGGTCCTCCTCACCAGCCAGCAGAGGAAAGTGGGCACTGCTTATCCCTGGGAAAGAGACACACACAGAGAGAAAGAGAGAATTAAACTGGCTTTTTATTGCCCAAACCTGAAAAAGGAGATCCAACACATCAACAACAACAGCAACAATATATTTACTTTACCAGCATATAGAACTATTCTTCAAGGACTCTTTGACAGCCCAGAATGCACCGCACAGGTGAGTTATTTGGCACTTATTAAGGATATCTATGCACTTTGGCTTTCTAATCCATTCATTTATTTATGCACTGCACACTTTGCTTTTATATTGGTAGGAATATTGCCATGCTTGCTTCATTTATTAGGAAGCAGAAGCATGAGGATGGTGGGTGATGTCAGGGTTCGCTTGCCATAGAGTTATCTGTGTTTCAGACTTAACACAAAGGCAGCTGGACTGGTTCTTGGTGTTTATTGTATAGCAAGGTGTATAGTGTTACTGGACCTATATAACATGCTCTTGGCAGCTTTCTATCTAGGGCTGCTGCTCACTGTGTGAAGTGGATGGGGATTTCATTTCTCCTATAGGGTACCAGGGTGAGCAAAAGTGGGAGTTCTGCTGCAAATGCTAATATATATATATTCTGTTAAAGGGTTTAAAGTGAATGTCCTTAGGCCGAATTAGTTCCTTCTAATCGGGATAGGCAGGTAACAAATAGTAAATATTATTGTTTAATTGTTGTCTATTGGCAGCCTGTATGTTTTGCAACCTTCATAATATCAAATTGGGCTCAACTTCACCCCACCGTGTTTAAAGAGGCAAAAACTATAAATGCACAGTTGATAATAATAATTCCTAGAAAGTTAAATTGGGATTATCCCCCCTCTGCCCCTCCCCCTACACATTTTAATATTAAGATAGGATGGGAAAATAATTCTGAAAATGAAAGCACTGCTCCCCTTCCTGTCTTCACCAAGCATTACAGAGCACACTTAAGTTTTGGAAAATAAGATATGTTCCAAAAGTTTATGAGACATATGTTTAATATATATATATAAATATATATATATAAAATCGTTTTATGTATTTATTTTTAGAGAAGAAAAGTTTACTTTGTTTAGAAGAAATCAGGAAGTAATTCACTCTCCAGGAGGTGAAGCAGCTACTGTGTTGCTTTACGAAAACTGCACCTTTTTCTTTTAAAAAAACAAACGTTGTAAAAAGTAATAACAGAACAGAGCAGTTAAATAAATAATAATATTATTTTAAAAAGGAAAATCTTATGGTGTTAATTTAACCCCTGCTCGCCTTGACAGTCTGAAAACCTTTGACAGGCTTTAAACCTTCGTTCTAAAAGGTTTAAGGTTAAAAGTGAAACAAATAGTTGGTGATTTAGCTTTCTACAAATGCATCACTCCTTCTCCTTGCACAATTAACATTTATATTCAAAGTTTTTTAAATATGGATATTTTAATGATTTCAGATTGCAATCACCTCGCAGTGTTTTCAGTATTTTTTTTAATTCCATATATTAGTAAACATTACCACAAACCCTTATTTATTATTATTATTGTTGTTTTCTGCTTGTGTATATTTAAAAGTAAAGAATTCTAACATATTAATTTCTCACACTGTAGAAGACCAATGAATACAGGCCTCTTCTTAAGGAAGAGGGGTCAGATCCTGAAAACACATACTGTTCTTTTAGTGATTTTCCAAGGTGTACACAATCATGATTAACATTGACCCTAAAACAACCAAAATAAATAAGCTTCGTGTTTATCTGTTCAGTAAATGAAACAACCTTCCTGCTTGCTATGTTGCAGTTTGTTGGGGTGTAGGAAACTGATTGAGTGTGTCTGTGTTAGGAAAGCAGACACAATGTATTCCCTTTGCAAACTATATGTTCCATATTCACAGTGGATTAAGTATTTTGTTATAAGGGAGATTAGGGATGTAAAGGCTGATGTCTGAGGGGTTTGGACTATTCTTGAAGGGGGATATGCATGGTTAGGCACTGTATGTGTGTTTACAATCCACTTTGCCACTGTTTGTGCACCAATTGACGAAACATGAGGATCCTAAACGGTCGAGGGCTGTGCAATATAATAAATGTGGGAGCTGAATTAATAAGGTTCTGCATTGATTGCACTGTAAATACACAGTTGCATTAATCCTGCAGTTAACCATTGCAGTAAATATTTACTAGTTGTTGTCTGCATGCTGAGACAAATGCTACTATGATGGGGAGGGGGGGTATGTGAGATTCTAGAAGAAAAGAGCTTGTGGTGCAGAATGAATAGTAAAATTAATAGTTTTTGTATGATATATATATATATAACATATATATATATTTTATTGATTAGGACTATAAAAGACTTGGAATAGATATTTTGGGGTTCAAGCCAGCGTCCATGCCATTATTTCATCTCCTCTTTTTTTTTCTTGCTTGCTTTTTTCATCCCTTTTTCTTTCTTTCTCTTTATTTCTTTTTTTTACCAAACCTCTTCAATGCTTAGGCTATTGTAATTGTCTCTTTCCAATTGGGCTCCCCTACTGCGCTGTTGTGTCGTTTTACAACCCTTAACAACCCACACCAGTAACACAATTACCTCCAGAAATTTATAACAAAAAATGACTTTGCTAACCACTACTAAAGCCTAGGAAGCAGCACAGGACTCTATGGGTCAGAATCATTTTTTTTTACTGTTGGGGGGGGGGACAGAGAGGGATAGGGGGGGAATAATCAGTGAAACTTAAACTGCTGCTGGGGGTCTGTGTAAGTTACTGAGTGTATTTCTTCTTTAAAGAGATTTTGGTATTTGAAGAAGAAAACTAAAAAAAAAAAAACCTCCCCAAAAAGCACTGAGCACTGTTCTCCAGGCTTTTGTTTGAAGGAACGAATGGACGAACCCCTCCTGTTTGCACTTTTTTAAGGCACTGAATCGAGATAGACAGCGTGTGTCACTATACAGTCTAAAATAGAAGAGCTAAACACTAAAAAAAAACTTAACTGCAACCAGGGAGTTTTAAAAAAAGAAAAGAAGAAAAAAACCCTCTGCTATAAACAAACTTTGATCCAAAACAATATTTAGCACTTTCAAGAGCCCAGCTGCCTGACTCAGCTCACAGCCTAATTGGGAACCGCGGGGGCTGTGACATATGAGAGGGACTATTTATTTTATTTCTGGGTTTAGTTTTTTTATTTCTTTCAAAACAAAGGAAACAAAGTCTGCGACATGTCTAATTTTTCATATGACCTTTGAACAAGACTATAAGTCCCTCAAGAATTGCCAAACTTTTTATGGAAAAGTGTGTGTGTATATATATCCACATATATTTATTTATTTATAAAGGATTTTACCAGGAAGGATACATTGAGATTTCTCTCGTTTTCAACTATGTCCTGGGTATATATATATATATTACTCAAATAATAAATAAATGTACACCATTGCAATATATTTATGTACAAGTCACATATGTAGGTCTACAGATCAAATTATCTATTTCAGTATATATATATCTACGAGTCTGATTATATATATATAATTATACGTTTATCTATCTATCTATCTATCTATCTATCTATCTATCTATCTATCTATCTATCTATCTCCATATCTAAGTAGTCTAATTATTTATCTATCTATCAATTTATGTATCTGTCTATATCTGTATGTAACCATCTAATTTTCATTTTACCAATATATCTTTCTATGTCAATATCTATCGTTTTATCTATCTACATATCTGTATATCTCTATATCTAACGATCTATGCATTGGTCTAAGTGTAGCTTTATCTATCTATATATCTGTCTCTATATCTAATTATCAATAGTTCTATCTATCTCCATATCTAAATATCTATAGATTTATCTCCCTATATGTCTATATTTGTATCTAATTATCTATCATTTTATCTATATATCTGTCTATCTCTACATCTAAATTTACTACAACATTACACAAAACTCTATTCGCACGGATACACATATCTATAGCTTTCTTTGTGAATGTTTACAGTTGTAATACCTTTGTTATGTTGATAGATCATGTATAAGTTAAACATACCATTCTTCCAAAACCTTACATGTTTCTTTTCCTTTTCTCGCAGACGGAAAACATTAGGATCTATCCAGCAGATGCTGGAGTGCATTCAAAAGTTTGGGAAGAGAAACACCGATTTCAGGCAAGTTCTAGTTTTTCTGAGAATACTCATTTTTACCGCCCCCCCCCCGAGCTTTCAGTTTTGATTGGAATTCGTTCTGTTTAACTCTTAAAACACTTCGAATGAGTGATGTGAGTGTGTGCTACACCCCTGTGTGAGTGTGTGAGAAAGGGTTCAGGCGAGGGCCTTTTACACGAGTTCCCTAATTAATTGGAAAATGTGTTATTTATTAATAGAATTCCATAGAACTGCCACGTGGGATTTGGCTGCAGCTCTCCAACATGCAAAACAGTGAGTAGTAATTATATGTCATATATATTCAGGGTTACTGCCGTGGAGTTATATGGGGGGTTGGCAGTCTCTTATGATTTTGTAATATTATTGATGACCCCCTAATACACTGTAAGACCCAAAGGACTGGATAGTGGTGCGATGGGTAGTGTTCCAGGTGGTGTCCCTTGTGTGCTGCTTGCTATGGTGATTATCACTCGTATCTTACTGTAGTCGTTATGTTGTTTGCCTTGTTTGGGCTTTAATTCTGATTGTGCTGGAGGTGCCCTTTGGGGGTCACTGTCCCTGGCAGGTTCATACTGTAGTAATAGTTTTTCTTGGTTGTCTCTTCTCCCTTCCTGAAAGATCTATGTTTTAGGGTGGATACACTGGCTCCAAATAGATATATATATATATCTGTGTGTTTTTGCAATTTATACATTTTTCAACATATATATAATTTCAGAATGTTTTGTGATATATATATATATATATACAACCCAAATAAGGTTTGTATATATATATATATATATATATATATATAAAGCTTATTTGGGTTGTGTGTATGTATATATATATATATATATATATATATCACAAAACATTCTGAAATTATATAAATATTTAAAAATTTATAAATTGCAAAAACACACAGATACAAACACAGATCACAAAATACACACATTTACACAAATCACAAAACGTACACATATATGTATAAAATTCATAAACAGCGAAAAGCACGCATATACACAAATCATAAATTGCAAAGCCACACACGTAAACATTTAAAAATTCGCACACACATATATAAAATCATTGTATGCAAACACACATTTATATTTGTGTGTGTGTTTCCATGTAATGCATTATTCATTTTATGAAAGCATAATTAATTTTGTGATTTTCTTGTGTGTGTGTATATACATATATACACGTATGCAAACACACGCACATAGATACAAAAATAATTAAATGGAAACACATGCACACCTATGTTTACCCCCAAATCACAAAAAGGCACTCACACACATACAAAAGTTATAAAATGCAGACATCTGCATATACACACATGCAAAAATACACTTATAAATATAAAAGTTAAAGCACACACACACATACACAAACATTCATAAAATGCAAACACGCTTATATACATAAAGGAATCACAAAAAGCGCACACACAGACAAGTAGAAATATATATATATATGTGTGTGTGTGTGTGTGAGTGAGTGTGTTCTTCCGTGTTTGGGCGCACACTGTGTATGTGGCTGTGCACACACCTTGATGTATCTGTTTCCTCTTTCATTTTCAAAGTTATCGTAAACAAGGATTTGAGATTATTGAAAGAATGTATAAAGAAAAGCTCCAGAAATGATTTTAGCTGCTGGTGTATTTGTAAACATATCAGACACTGTCTCTATGTTTTGTTATAAAACTTTGTTTTACCGTAGCCGGCATTGCTGTGCATGTGCTGCATGCTGAGAGCTCTGCACATTACACTCTGCACATTACAATGCTCTGCAACTTTTACTCCCGGTGCCAAACTGCTGTGCAAAGAATGGCCAAGTGTGTGTTTCTTTATGCACATTTTACAAATACTCCTATAAGAGGGGAATAAATAAGGCAGCTTTCTCTGTAATCTATAGCTGGAGAGGGGCTGGAGGTCTGCAGAAACCCAGCTGTATAAAGAGTTTTATCAGAGTGGTAATGGGTTGAATGTTACAGATAAAACCCCCCTAGTGTTCCTAAAATAAGACAGAAAAGAAAGTCGTGTATTTGCAAATATTAATTCAGGAGTGACGCTTTTGACATTGAGCTTTTGTTGAGTTGATAAACTATATAGAGAAATAGTCAAATTGCCACAAACAGGTAATTAAGATGATAGATCCCTCTGTTTGTCTCATTTGAAATATTCTCCCTGAACATTAAAATGCGCAAATCGCTAAAACACGATTTCTACTGAATAGTCTCATTGCTCGCCTGGGATAGAAATGAGTTTAAATCTATTTATGACCGAAAATATTTGAATATTATTTTAAAATAAAGAAAATGTATGTGGTTCAAGGCATGTTTTATTGCTCCTGATAGGGTAAAAGTTAATCGATGTATATTATTTATATAGGGACCTAGTGACGGTGCATTGATGACATTCCCTGGCCAGTCGTTATTAGGAGGCTGGAGGAGGTAGGGATGATATTGGAATTTTTTATTTGCTATGCCCAAGTTTCAGATGCCTTCACAGGGTGCCCTGTGATTTGCCCCTCAGGCAGCTATACACAATATTTAGGTGAGATTTTTTTCGGGGGGTTTAGTTGAGAGGTCGACACCGGCTCTCCAGGCTTTGTGTCAACAACTCCTGTGTGTATATGATTCAGAGGCTCCAAATTGACACCATATGTTCTCCTATTAGAGTACTGGCTGTACAATACAAGGCGGCTAATCATGGCCACTGGGCACACAGATACTGCTCTCCCGGGGGAAATTAGATCATGATTAAGGCTTAACCTTTTAAGTGAAATTTTAGTTTTGCTTTTGTCAATGTCATTTTTAAGTTGATAAATGGCCTTCACTATTGACATTCCTGTAGGGAGATGGAGAGGATGATGTGTCCCTACAGTGAAATACAACCAGGGACACAGCGTGTTCCTTTACATGGGTACAAGCGAGCAAATTATTACACAGTAAATACATATACACCCTCCAGCGGGTCACACAATTCCTGTTGTCCATTTCCATATTATCCATATATATTAAAACATATTCTGTTAAATAGACTTACATTTCCCTGTAATATTAAAATATCCACATTCCGTGTAAATATTCGCATCCTGGCATTCTGTATACATGTATGGACATACAAATATACACAATAATCTACTGGAGATAGAGAGCACAGACACGCAGACAGACCGACAAACAGAGACAGAGACAGATCACCAGACCAGGGACAGAGAGGGATGTATAGAGATACATAGGGATGGATAGATAGATAGACAGACAGACAGACAAATAGATAGACCTAGAATAAATAAATAAGTAGATAGACAGACCTAAAGACATAGATACAGAAAGACAGACGACAGATATTAAATACTAGATAGGGAGTGTGACATAGACATGGACGAAAAGACAGGTATATATATATAAAACAGACAATTGCACATAAATCTTGTTTAGTTAAAAAATAACAAAAAACAAAACGCAGTCTTATATAAGTGTGGCCATCCTATACTTTGTAGTGTTTATATATATATATATATTATATTTATACTATATATATATATATACAAGGCTTGTGGTGGAGGACAAAAAGTGAGATAAAAAGTCTCCACACTATAATAAGTGTGTTTATTAATGCAGAAGCCACCTGCACATCACAGCAATTCGACTTTGTAGTGTTTATATATATATATATATATATACACACACACACCAAACCCATTAAAATGCTAACATAGAAAAATAAATAAAGTATATTCGGAATGGGATCCGAAATGACTAATGAGTGTCACTTTGAATCCATTGACTAATGACCTCTGCCACCCCAGCCAGCGTTGTGCCCATTCTGCCCCCCTGGGTCCCTGGTAAGGAGCTGTGTTCCTTGCAGTGAAATCGCAGCACCCTCACATCCACAGAGCCTGAGTGATACCCAAATCCAGACAGAAAGGGTCGTTTGGGTTTTTTTCCCCCCTTTTTTATCATTGGTACCATTTGTCCTGACGATGCAATTTTCAAAAGCAGAGGACTGTCATGAAGTGACAAGGCTGCCACTAGCAGTTCCACTGATCTTTTCAATTAGCCTTCCATGCATGATCCAGGGCGACTTCCGCCTATTTCCAGAAATTAAGCTCAAACTTGACGTGCATCTAGTTTTATTTTAAAGACAAATGTCAGGGAGACTCATCATATTTTCCCCCTTCTTCTATATTTGGAGCTTATTTATTGCTAAGAAGCCAGAGCTCTTGCAAGTGGATCTATGAGGAGCCTGAGAACCAGAGAGCATAGCAATAGAAAAGGCTCATCTTCTTCAGGGATACATAGTCTGAGCTGGAGCTGCAGGTTTGGGGATTCTTTTTTTTAAAAGAACTAAAAGCTAATAACTCATTAAGGCATTAAACCTGAGAAAAAAAATAAGGGATGGCATCACTGCTGTGACTGAGGAGGAATTTAATGTTATTTATTTAAGACATGGGTTCCTGTAGACTTTCTGCCTGAATCACACATCCAGTGTGTCTCTCCATGGTCTGCTCAGGGACATATCAATACAATATTATTATTTTCTTACAGTATCAGTTGCTGCTTCTCTCATTCCCTCTTGTCTTTGTGTGTTGGTGGTGGTGAGGTCATTTCAGAAATTATTATTCTTTACCATTGATTGATTGATTAGTTATTTGGATGTTTTGTATTCTTTAAGATTTCAGTCTTTTTTTCTGCAAATCTTTCCTATTTAGCAGAGTAAGAAAGAGGAAACCCCTCAGATGTGTGATTTAGACATAAGCTGTAGCCTATAGGATGATAGAGCATCAGACTTCTTTAGATGCTGAGTTAGAGGAGTATTGCTGCAGGTTCTCATGCTGTGATGCTAAGGACATTGTTTGCTGTTTGCTCAAATGTTTGTA
Source organism: Leptobrachium leishanense (assembly GCA_009667805.1). Taxonomy (NCBI): domain Eukaryota; kingdom Metazoa; phylum Chordata; class Amphibia; order Anura; family Megophryidae; genus Leptobrachium; species Leptobrachium leishanense. The sequence continues at coordinate 65,692,314 of CM019072.1, read as the reverse complement.
AATCTGTTTTGTAAATATTTTGCTGTTCACTTTGGGTTGTGATGGGATGTGATGGGAGGTGGCTATTCCTCAACCTGAGTGTGAGTCTTTTTACTATTTTTTCCATGTTTCCATCTTATTCTTCTTCTTATTTTCCTTGAGGATGGATGCTGTGTGGGGTAATGGGATGTCTGGAAGGGGTTGGCTGCATGGGTGTTACATGGATACAAATGCAGCTGCTTGGTTCTTTGGTGCTATGTGGATTGACTTTGGATTTTGGAGGTTTTTGATGGATCTTCTGTGAATTCCTCTGGGTGTCCTCTGGACTGCATTGGTCTTGGATGGGTTTTATGTGGATTTTAAAACTGTTTTCTGGGGTTTGGGTGGGTGCTGTGTGAATTTATGGGGGTTCTCCGGGGAAAAGGGGAGGTTTGGATGGGGGCAATGTAGATTTATGGTTGTTCTAAGGGGGTTTGGGTGGGTTTTACGTATTATCTGGGGGTTCGGATGGGTGCAAAGCCCTGTGAAGTTTCAGTAGCATGCCTTGCATGTAATATTTCTGTCCCCAGGTCACAGTGGAGTTAATCAACTCGGTGGAGTGTTTGTGAACGGTAGACCATTGCCAGATTCTACCAGACAAAAAATTGTTGAGCTGGCTCACAGTGGAGCAAGACCTTGTGATATCTCCAGGATCCTGCAGGTGAACAGGCTCAGTGCCTCCAAAACTCCTATTACTAGCTGTGGCTACAATGTTGCAACCCCATCTGTCCCTGATACTGTCCCATTCTACCTCCTCAAACACTGACCCAGCATCTTAAACACGCTATACATCTGCTGATACATTGTATATGTAGATACAACGAAGTCCTATTATCTGGGCACTGTATTAGCTGTTTGGCATCAGTTCTATTGTGTTATTATTATTATTATTATTATTATGTTACTGCTAGCACAGTAATTGGCATGACTAAGTGTTTCTCTGTGCCTGAAAGCATATTCCTTTATGGTTTGGCTCTTATATAATTGGTATAATGAACTAAATAAATTATCGCATCCCTCACAATGAAAGACAAATCAGTATAGCATATCACTTATTTTTTATGTCAGTTAGTCTTCAGCATTTTAAAGATATTTACATTTGAAAAATAATGTTTTAGTTTTTTTTGTACGTTAGATATATATATAGTTTTTTTATATCTAGTTTGCAGGGCCACTTAAATGTAATTTTAAGAAAGAAAAAAAAAAGTTCTCATACCATTGAAGGTATATTTTTGTATTATAGAGCCATGCAGATGCAAAAGGCCAAGTACTGGATAGTCAAAACGTAAGCTGTCATTGTTTAATGCATACAATAACATTGTACCATTGTCTTGAAATTATTAATAAGTGTGATTTTGTCATTTTCTCTATTCAGGTATCCAACGGGTGTGTGAGTAAGATTTTGGGGAGGTATTACGAGACTGGATCCATCAGACCCAGGGCAATTGGGGGCAGTAAACCCAGAGTGGCCACTCCTGAAGTGGTGAGCAAGATTGCCCAGTATAAGAGAGAGTGCCCATCCATATTCGCCTGGGAAATCCGAGACAGGTTACTGTCTGAGGGAGTCTGTACCAACGACAACATACCTAGTGTAAGTGCTGCACACTGTGAGGGGACAGAGGGGGGCAGCTCAGGAAATGAGGGGGTAGCTATAGCATAGCAGGGGTTCACCTAGAGTTTTATTCTCTTGGGACAGATGGGGTTACCTCAGCTTAAGGTCCCTGTGATTTCGAATTTGATAATACACATGCATTATGCCTTATTATTCATTGTATGTAATGTATAAAAATACCACTAATACTAATAGTAAATGATATATATAGATTTGACTATTAATATATCTATATTGCATTATATATGGCGGACATACACATTACAATGAATTAAAATGCACGATAAATGTATATGTGTGTATATATATATTACTCCAACCTTGTAATATATATGTAGTACAAATATAAACACGCATATGTAATTATTCATATTATATTTTTTGTGTATATATATATATATATATATTCGTACAACTAATAATAATGTACTATATATAGTGTGAATGCACATTGATATTATTTTGCATTTTATAAATAATATATATTGCATTATATATATATATATATATTTTACACCATTCTCTTTTGTATAAACATACACAGTGCTATCTTTTTAATATCTTGCATTTTATTACTTTGTATTTCTGTAACAACTGTAACAATTTAGTGTTGTTGAACCCAGGACATACTTGAAACCGAGAGAAATCTCAATGTATCCTTCCTGGTAAAATCCTTTATAAATAAATATTTAAATATAAGTACTTATATATTATTATGTATCTGTATAGTAATACATATTATCGCTGATAAACTGATTTATTTAATAGCTACACATTAGTTGATGGCATACCAATAAAAATCGGTTTGTATAATACCGATTTACAGATATTGTAATTAATGTATATTTTTATATATTCTGTAATTCACAGATTATACATACATTAAATATATATATACTATTTAGACTATCAGTATTATGAATAATGATAATTCGAGTAGATTTTCACATGCGTTCAAGGCGCTGTTTTTTGCTGCATGTCACGACATGACTGTATCGCGATTCTGTGTTGCAGGTGTCATCAATAAACCGAGTCCTCCGCAACCTGGCGAGCGAAAAGCAACAGATGGGCGCAGATGGCATGTATGACAAGCTCAGGATGCTGAACGGACAAACTGGCACGTGGGGTACCCGGCCTGGGTGGTACCCGGGCACATCAGTGCCAGGTCAGCCTGCACAGGGTAAATATACCCGGGTATCTATCTAGCCATGCCCGCAGCTGGTGTTTATCGTGTGATAGTCCTCTGGGTGGGAATTTATTGGATTTTAGTGTGAGTTTACTTTATCCCCGGCTCATTAATCTGTACAGTCTGTTTTCTTATTTGTATGAGGATACAATGTATCCATCACTATAAGGATGCTGCTGAATTACACCGCTCGGAGACGTGTCATTAGCTTTATCGCCACATATGTTTATTATTGTTGGAAAATGAATGTTTTGAAAACACAAGGGAATTTCTTTTTTAAAATTCTTTTCCTGCCGAATTTGCGGCAGATTCTGTGAGATCGCAGGAGCGGGTACCGCAATCCTTCCGGCATGCAGGATGGCATGGGCTGGCATGGGATGTGGCAGGGTCCTGGCCAAACTAGCAGGGTTCGACACTGTTGGCTATTTGGTAACTGGAGAGTATACATGGTGTAAGAGGTGTTGTGCATGGACAGCATGAAAGAGGGATTTTTTTTATTATTATTATGGGTATATAAACTGGGCAGTATAGCTGGCAGTATTTGTACAGCAGCATATGGGCAGTATGTCAGTATATGGGTAGTATGCCAGTATCAGGGTAGCATAGCAGCATCTGGGAAGTATCAGTATCAGGGTAGTATAGCAGCATCTGGACAGTATGTCAGTATCAGGGTAGTATAGCAGTATCTGGTCAGTATCAGGTATAGCAGTATATGGGCGGTATGTCAGTATCAGGGTAGGATAGCAGCATCTGGCAGTATGTCAGTATCAGGGTAGTATAGTAGTATAGTAGCATCTGGGCAGTATGTCAGTATCAGTATAGCAGCATCTGGACAGTATGTCAGTATCAGGGTAGTATAGCAGCATCTGGACAGTATGTCAGTATCAGGGTAGTATAGCAGCATCTGGGCTGTATGTCAGTATCAGGGTAGCATAGCAGTATATGGTCAGTATGTCAGTATCAGGTATAGCAGTATATGGGCGGTATGTCAGTATCAGGGTAGCATAGCAGCATCTGGGCAGTATGTCAGTATCAGGGTAGTATCAGAGTAGTATGGAAGTTTCTGGGTAGTATGTCAGTACCTGTATAGCAGCATCTGCAGTATGCCTGCATCAGGGTAGTATTTACTTATTTATTTGCAAAGCATTTATAGCAGTATTTTAGTATTTGGCTAAAAAAAGCAATATCTGGGTAGTAAAACAGTATACCATATCTAGAAGTATCTGGATAGTATGGGTATCTTGGTAAAACAGCAGTATCAGGGTAGGATGGAAGTATCTGGGTATATTAGTACCTTTATAGCATTATTTAGGCATATGGCAGTATCTGGGCAGTATGAATGTAATAAAGAGGATGTAGTTCGTTTTGTGCCAGTTGGGGAGATTAGGGTGTATTATCTTGGCATCATGCAGTAGTGTTCGGGTTGTATTCTGAATTGTGCCAGTATTAGGGGGTTCGGGTGTTTTTATCCGGGCAATGTGGCAGTGACAATGGGGCGGTATATGGAATGTGGCAGTGATAATGGGGCGGTATATGGAATGTGGCAGTGATAATGGGGCGGTATATGGAATGTGGCAGTGATAATGGGGCGGTATATGGAATGTGGCAGTGATAATGGGGAGGTATATGGAATGTGGCAGTGATAATGGGGAGGTATATGGAATGTGGCAGTGATAATGGGGCGGTATATGGAATGTGGCAGTGATAATGGGGAGGTATATGGAATGTGGCAGTGATAATGGGGCGGTATATGGAATGTGGCAGTGATAATGGGGCGGTATATGGAATGTGGCAGTGATAATGGGGAGGTATATGGAATGTGGCAGTGATAATGGGGCGGTATATGGAATGTGGCAGTGATAATGGGGTGGTATATGGAATGTGGCAGTGATAATGGGGCGGTATATGGAATGTGGCAGTGATAATGGGGTGGTATATGGAATGTGGCAATGATAATGGGGAGGTATATGGAATGTGGCAGTGATAATGGGGAGGTATATGGAATGTGGCAGTGATAATGGGGAGGTATATGGAATGTGGCAGATGGGTAGCAGAATTTCAGAATTTAGCTCCTGGGTGGTACTTTCAGGTGTT